>JAIUCV010000162.1:1200000-1889414 GCA_026724425.1 Erythrophleum ivorense
GGGCTCTTACACCCAACATGTTATGTTGTGCTATCACTCTCTTCGAATTTATAGCGAAAAAAAAAGAAGAAGATGTAGATAAAGAATAAAATCAAAGACCATCCATACTGTTATCTTGAACACCGAAAAAACCCACAAAATTTATTAATTTCCTTTACTAACCAACAATATTCTTCTTTTATAAATGGCCAGCTAGTACCCTAATTGAACTATCCATGCAGGATAATAAGCTTCTATTTTACTAATTTATCACTAGTCCGATGGCTTTCACTCCAATTTTTAAAAATGGATCGGCTAATCAAAACCCAGAAGATGTAGCTTATAGTCCAAAACGTTAAAAAAAACAACCAACTGATTAGTGTATCTTATTTTTAAAATCATGGCACCAGTTAATTAACACCTAAAAGTATTGTGGTTTCTCGCTTTTCAAACATATATTTAACATAGACGTACAAAACTAGAAAAATCGAAAGTGATCGCACACTGAATAGTAAGAAAATTTGTTGAAACCATATAAATAACTTCGCACATCTAGAGCAAATTTCCTGTATCCTCTTCATTCTCTTTTTTTTTTTTTTTGGTATGAATCCTCCTCTTCTTCTTCATTCTCTTAATTCAAGACAGCCTTTTAACCAAAGAAAAATAAATTTCTAACGTAACACCATTCCACAGGAGGCCAAAAAACAGAATGAAACAAGAATTGAACGTGTTGAGACCTATGTTCTAAATATCCCCGATTTTTCCGATTAATCGTTCGATTAATCGCTCCAAGGGGGGTAACCGTAGCGATTCCGATTTTGTCCGATTAATTACAATAATCGCCAATTAATTCTGTAAATCGTAGTCAAATTTATACTTTTCTGAAATCTGATTGGCTCAATTGATACTTGATTGTAAAATTCGATCCAAAAATAAAAGTTCATTCTGTTTAGAGTTATTTAACTAAAAAAGTATGTGATTAATCGTTTTCAACAAATCAATTTTGGGATTTATCTTCTAAACACAAACTTTGACTATTTTTGTCTTATGTAGTATATGTGAATTTGAAAAAATATTTAATCTATGTTGGAAATATGTGATTTTCATACTAATGTGTTATTTTATATATTAAATGATTAAAAATATATTAAAATAAACCTAAAATTCCGCCCCGATTAATCCCCGTATTATTAACGGTTTTATGAAAAATCGCTAATCGCTGCCCGACCGAATAATTAGCGAGAAGCGATATTTTGAACGTAGGTTGAGACAAGCAGTTCTAGTAAAAGCTTTTTAATTCATATGAGAGCTAGAAATATAAAAATAGCTATAAATGTGACGCGTTTTTCTGATGGCTTAATTAACGTCCTCTAAGGTTGGACGCGCATTATAGTTGGCTTAGTCCATTCCATTTGCGTAGACTTAAATTTAATTATTATTTTTAATTAATAAAGCCCTATCTTCTTCTTTTTGTCAACAATATATAATATCCTATTTTATTTAGAAATGAAAATTCAACAAACACACAGACACAATCACATATAACAGAATACATAAGATGCTTTTGTTTTTGTTTTCATGTGTCTATAAGCGCCAATATGATTCATACGATTCGTTTAAGAAAATATAATGCTCTTTAAGAGAGAGAAGAAAATTGGACACAGAATAGAGTAACTTATTACACAACTTTGTACCAAAAAAACTTATTACACAGCTCCAAGGAGTATATAACAAACGTTGAGCATCGGAAGAAGAAAATTAGAAAAAACTCGCTTTAAGCCTATTGTTATTCGAGAAAATCATATTTTAAACCATCAATTTTGCTTTTTTTATCCACTATCTGAAAGAGGATTCTACTTACATTGGCGGAGTTAGGAGAACCAAAATAGAAAGAATGGCAATACTAAGGAAAGTTCTCAGTAGTAACCCCTGAAGAAATGAGACTGTGGAAGGATGTTACTACACGATGAAACATATTTTTGGTGCTTTCACTCTTGTAGAGGTCCTCCTTCTAAAGCGGTGAATTATTATTATTTTGTGCAAGTTTTGGAGCTAAACGAGAACTTTGTTAGAAGAGAGAGAGAGAGAACCCAAAGTAAACGAAATGGGTTTGTTACGGCCCATTAACTCTCCAATTTTTATTTTTTTTTAATCTTTATAATAAAGCGGGGGCCCTACAGAGCAACGGTCCAATTTCAGTCACAGGCTAATGTGTGTGTGTAACGGTCATCTGCCTTTTCCCCCCAAATTAAATAAACCAAAATTAAAAAGAAAAAGGAAATCTACAGTCAAAAACCATAAAAAGGAAATTTTAAACGACAAATCTCAATTAAAAGACCATAAAATCCCTAAATCCATGGGTTCTCAAGTTGTAACTCTGTGAAAAGCAATCTATCTTCCACTCTCTCGCTATCTCTTGAAAGTTCCAAGGGAATGGGTTGCCTTCAAGGTTGCTTCGGCCGTCGGCAGAATCGCCGCCGCCGTCAGAGACGCAGAGAATCTTTCCAGCCTCGTTTAACCGTAAGTTTTCTCGAGAAAATTAGGTGAAAACAAATGTTGCTTCCAGTTTAAAAGGCTCACTTCTCTCGATCTGCTGATTATCTCAGTATCCAGCTAAAACCAGCTTTAATTTTTTATTTGATCTAAAGTCAATTTTGTTGTTGTCTACATAGGATGTTCATCTGAATCTTAGGGTTCCTATTGTCGAGGAAGTCTCAAATTCTGTTGTCGAAACCCCTAAAATTCCAGAGGAGTCTGCGAAGGATGATCGTATCGATTTTAGGGTTCCTACTGATGAAGAAGTCCCTGAAATATCTGTGATTCCGATCACTGATATCTGGTTAGTATTGATTGTGGATTTTGTAAACATGTTTTGCTCTTTGTTTTGAGCTGAAATGATTGAATTTTTAAAACGCAGTGACAAGGCTGAGGAGAAGCACAGTCCGAGTCCAACTCGTAAGAGAGTGACGTTTGACTCCAATGTCAAAACATATGAACACATTGCAGTAGAAGAATCTATTGAGCTCTTTGAAGAGAAGAAACAAGAGGTGAAGAAGAAGAAGCCTTTCAAGTCATGTTCATCTGAGGGAAGCGATATTACCTCCAATTCGTCAGGATCTTATCCTTCAAACCATAGATACCAGAATTGCAGAGAAAGTGATGATGAAGTGGATGATTTAACAGATTGCGACGAAAGCGATTTAGATGATGATGAAGATGATGATGATGATGATGGTGATGAGCTGCTTGAGGAAGACTATTATAACGATGGTGAGAGTTACGAGGCAGATAACGTTTTGGACATTGAGAGGATAGAAGAAAACAGTAGAGGGTCTAACGCGAGTGGTAGAGACAGAAGCGGATACGTGAATGCGGTACTAAACCCGATCGAGAATCTCACACAATGGAAAGCTGTGAAATCCAAAGGAAGAACAACGAACTTAATGCAGACACAGTCTCGAAAGGAGAACGATCAAGAACACAAACTTAATGCTTCTTTCAACTTAGAGCCTCGGGTATCGGAGTTACCATCATCATCATTCAGCTTGAACAAGAAATCAAGAGATGAGACTAAGAAACAGGGAAATCAACAAGTAGCTGTTGATGCTAGTCTCTCGACTTGGTTATCCTCATCGCAGACCACCAACAGCGGTTGCAGCAGCGTCTCTATGGGTGTTGAAACCGTGGTTTCCGAGAAGAACAAGTGCATGTTTAGCTACGATGAAAGACCTATATTGGGGGCGTTAACTTCAAAGGAGATAAAACAGTTTTCAGCAACCAATTCTCCGAGGAAATCACCGAGTAGAAGCCCTGAATCACCTATAATCGGAACAGTCGGTGGTTATTGGAACAGTCAGTCAATGGCCACCAGAAAGTAGAGACAAGTATCAAGTCTAAAGTCTCTTCAAAACTCTAATTCCACAACAGAGAAACAATTCCACATACTGTGAGTAAATTATTTCTGTATTACTAAATTGCATTTGTGATATTATGTTCTTTGCTGTGTGTGTGCGCGTGTGTGTGTTTGAAGTTTGAACCAAATCGTTGTGTGTTTGTGTTTGTGTGTATGCTATTTGATTTGATATTCATTCTATTCGTTTGTATTACAGAAAATTGTCTATTTTTATTCCAAATGTGACTCAAAGTTTGAATCTTTCATCTTCGTTGTATCAACATAACAAACAAAAAAAACACCCAAAACGGGAAAATAAGGCCAAGCAAAATGGCTCACCAAAACGCAAACGCGATGCAAACGCTCCCTAAAGTTTTCCTCTTTTTATTAACAGTCGACGCCACACTGCTTCAGCATCGGACCAGTCTGTTTCGGCAAAAACGGATCGATCCGGACCCAAACCAGAGAGAAGATCGACGCGAGGAGAATCGACCAGAGAACAACGATCGTCGGCGTTCGGTTTTGCCTTCCCATCAAACCCTTGAGGAACGGGTAAAGATGAACAATGACCCAAAACGCGAAAAACAGTTTCCCGAAAAGCGGTCCCCACGAACCGTACCCGTTGTTAATAGCGTCTGAAACTCCGGCGACGACACCGACCATGTTGAGGATGATGAGAGTGGTCGGAGGGATGAGAAGAGTTGTCCATTTGAAAAGGTAAAGATCTCCGAACTCGTCGGCTTCGTCGCTTGCTCCTTTAGACGTGACGGTGAAGTTTGTGTCGACGCCGAAAAGGACTTTGAGAAGACCTTGAAAGACGGCGAAGAGATGAGCGGAAACGCCGCCGATAACCCAGAATTGCTCGTTACGCCAGAGATCGTTGATGCTCACGCCGCTCCACCGGAGCTCTAAGATCGCCGTCGCAATGATCGATAGGAACAGCGCTAGGAACCAAATACTCGCGAAATTGTTGATCTGATCAAAGAGAGAGGTTGTTGACAAATCAAGAACCTTTTAGGGTAGAAATGTAAATTTTATAAACTATAGGGGTAAAATCCTGAACTTATAAGAGTTTGAAAGATTAAAAAAAAAAGTCAAGACTAACCGTTGGAATGATGAATTTGCCGGTTAGAAGACAAACCGCCGGAATAGTACAATAGGCGAGAAGAGGAATAGAAGTGAAAGGATAAACAATGGTGTTGATGTAAGCAAGACGTTCAAGAATCTTGAGCTTGCCTCCCCACGCATACCACAAAGGACAGTGACGGCTAAAGAAGATTTCGACCGAACCGAGCGCCCATCTAAGCACCTGGTGCAACCGGTCCGAGAGATTGATCGGAGCTGATCCTTTGAAAGCTGGTCTTTTAGGCATACAGTAAACCGATTTCCAACCTCTACAATGCATTTTGAATCCTGTAAGAATATCTTCTGTCACTGATCCATAAATCCATCCAATCTGAAACACAATTTGAAGAGTCGTTAGATAAAAATAAAATCAAGTGTCAAGCAATAAGTAAAATTAATCAAGATTTAATCACCAAAAGCTATAGAAATCTAGATTTTCTTACCAAGCAGATTTTGATTTAGTGAGGAAGAATTTGATTTTACAAAAATAATTATGATTGATAATATTCGACTGTTCTCTAATCAAATTTTTGTATATAATATATTTGGACATTTAAATCCTGGAATCATGAAAATGGAGAGAAAAAAATGTGTAAAATGAGAAGAAAATAAAATGTTTTATAAATCTTTAAAAATTAGCGAATAGTAGTTAGTTATTTGTTAGTTAACGGATTCCCGCCGTTAAATTCTGGAATAATTTGTTAATTAACGGATTCGGCCGTTAAATTCTGCAATTGTTGTTTCATTTCCTTGAAATTCTGTAGTATTACCAATTTGAACCTATATTTTATTATTATTACCTCTTTGCCCCATTCAGTCTTCTCTTCGTATCCACAGCTAATGACATGAATCGCTTCTTTGATCAGTGAGCTCGTGTTCGTCGCCTCCGGTAACCCTCCGTTCTCCATCAACGTCGATGCAATAAACACCGGAGACATGCCAAACCTCTTCTCGAAGTTTTTCTGCGACATCAGAGACGATTTATCGAGCTCATCGTACCCTTCAAGCCCTTCTTCGATATCTTCCAGATCGAAAATCGCTTCCGTCGATCGTTTCCTGCTGTAGCTCATCGACGCTGTATCGCTCTTCTTCTTCTTCCTCAGTTTTGATAACAAGCTCTTAATCCCCGATTTCTTCTTCGAATCCGAGGATTTCGATTTGTGACGGCTACCTCCGCCGCAGCAGCAGGAAAGCCACGACGGCCAGCAATCGCAGGTCATCTTCTTCCGTTTTTCCGATACCGGAGGTTCGTATCCGTACAATGCCGGTCGATTGAATACACATCCTGTTCCAACATAGACTGGTCCTTGAATCCCATCTAAGCCTCTCATGTTTATCTGCGAGATGACAAACAGAAACACAGATTTTAAGGGCTTCGAATTCCATTTTGAGTGAAAATGGCGATGACTTACGTCGAAGAAGACGATGTTTCTGTTGGCGTATCGATCATTACGATCAATTCCATCGAATCTCTGAGGGAATTGAACATAACAAAGCTTCTTCCCAAGCTGTGGATCCATCAGAAAGCACATTGATTCTCTAATGGCTCTACTGTTGTTGATGTAATGATCACAATCCAAATTCAGCATAAATGGAGCATTTGTGAGCACTGCAGAGACTCGAACCTGAGCACAGTCCAAACAAAACCATTGTGTTTATTAGAAACAGTTTACTTCTTTTCATAAGCTTGCTTGGTTGCTTACCATTGCATTCATGGCTCCAGCTTTCTTGTGATGTGCATAACCAGGACGCTTCTCTCTCGACACATACACAAGGCGTGGCAATTCGTTACCGTCGATGTCGAATGCTCCTTCTTTTCCTAGATACACCTGAAAGAAATTGAATCCCAAAGGTGGAATCTTTTGATGGTATATTAGGAAGAGAAGAATCTGTTTGGTTTTGAGGTTTTCGAATGTGACCTGAATCATCCCTGGATGATCACGAGTGTTGTTTCCAGGCCATGGTGTACCGTCCTGCATCACCCAACCTTCTTCAGGTTTCTTCTGAGCTTTAGCCACTAAAGAATTGATCCTCACTTTGAATTCTTCATACTCTCTCTGCAAAACAATTGAGAAAACAAAGTTAAAGATCCGTTGTGTGATTTAAATTTGAAAGTGAAGCTCTTTCTTCACTGACCTTCATTGCTCTGCGATCTTTGACGAATGTAGTTTGGACTTTATCCTTCAAGTAATCAATCTTCTCAGAGAAGTAAAACTCTGGAGCTCTTGGCTCAACGTTATACTTCTTACAGAATGGCACCCATCTTCTTGCAAACTCGGAAGTTTCAGACAAGGTGTCGAACAAGAGCATCGAAGCACCGTCGTCAGAGACATAGCAGCTGACCTTATTCACCGGGTAATCGACGGCTAAGATGGAAAGAATGGTGTTGGCTGTGATGATCGGAGGTTCCTTAAGAGGATCCACCGTACTGACAAACACATCAACCGGTGCAAGCTTGTTCTTTTCGCCATCCCGTTCGAATCTCATAGAGAGACGGTCAAGGTAGGTTTCTCGGTTAATCGGCATCCATTTCGGGAACTGATCGAGGATCCAAGAGAGTGCGAACCAGATCTCGCAGATGACTGAGATAAGCCAGAGAGGGTATGCGTCTCTTGCTGGTGTCAAGATACGGAAACGGAAGAAGAAAACTAAGATGACGAGACGAAGAACGATCACGATTCTGTAAGGACTGATTTTGCTTGATGAGATTGGGACTTTTCTCCAGAGAGGTTGTCTTGCATCAGCATCTCTGTAAAAACAACAACAAGTCAGTTACTTGCGTCCCAAGTCTTTGTTACTTGATATTAAAGAAATCTTAATTTTCTTTTATTACACTTACAGGTATTCTTCTTCTTCACTGTCTTGATCCTTTGTTTGTTCTGATTTAGTCAATAAACCTCTCTTCTCTTGCCTCGCTTTCCATTTACTCACTCGTTCTTTCCACTCTTCGTCTGTGGCGCCATCTCTCTCAGCTTCAAATTCTTTCCCCAACACTTCAAATCAAATTACACAGAAACAGGTCTCAGAATTTTTCTCTTATACATCTATATGAAAAACATAAACCACGCAGAAATACATATAGATATGTATGTATACCACTTCCGGTGGAAGAAAAGGCCCGACCATTTGAACGCCATTGCTGCTTGCTATTGTAGTCTCCATTTTCCTGCGACACCAAGAGGATAATCAGATTCTTGATTCCAAATGGGGAAAGAGAGACTACAAAGAAGAGAAAAAAACTTCGACTGAAGTCGTATAATACCGATCCATAGGCAAAATTCTGGTGGATGGAGGAAGCATCTGGGCGATTCTTGATATTCAACTCGTCATCTGAATCATCCGGACCATTGTTTTCTTCATCTCCTGCGATTTTTGGAGAGCCTTCAAACAAAACAAAAAACGAGATGGGAGTTAAGAAAAGTATGGATTTTATTAAAGACAAAAGCAGGGTTTAAATTTCTATACCTTTGTGGCGTTTGTAGTGAGTCTTGCATTGAGGGCAACATTTGCTACCGGTGCTACGCTCGTAGTCGTAGCAAGGTTTGCAAACCGGGAATGCGCACACGTGGCACGCCACGAATGTCTGGCCATTGTCGCCGTCTCTGATCTCGTCGCTACAGATTCTGCAGATCTTAGCTGAGAAGGAGGAATGACGATGCTGCATCCACATTCCACACACACAAAAAGTACATTACTTTTTAGATTTTTACGCTAACCCAAATGAAAGAATTTGGTAAAGAACATAACCATGGAAACAAGTTTCGATTTTTCTTTTTCTTACCTCATCGTCGAAGCTGGCCATGGTGTTAGGTTCCATGGCGAGGCAAGCTAAGCTCTAAAGCAGAGCAAAAAGGAGAGATAGAGAAATGTATGTGACTATGTGTTTTGATGATTGAAGAGACCACTGGCGGTAATATAAGGGGAAAATGTTAGAATCTGTTGTGGAGAAAACTGAGGTTGTACCAAACTGTGAGGTCAGATTGGTCTGAGGTTTGTGTCATAAGAAAGCTTCAAGAGACGGCAAAAAGATTTGGTGGAAGAAGGAGACAGCTCAGTTTAGTCAGGTTTTTATTTATTTATTTGCTTGAGCTTCCAAACTTCTTCTGCTGTTTGTTGTTCTTTTTTGAGTTCTTTAGTATTTGTATAACTTAGAGTAGCTTTCAAGTTATTATGTATGTCTACTTAAGTCTTACTTAACAGTTTGAATTCTTATGTATCTGAACTTCACCAAATCCAGCAATGTTTTTCTGACTCCAATCAGATAGAGAGAATCAAATATTATCTAAGAGAAGCCCAAAATCAATTTCATAAAGGCCCAAAATGGGAATACAAAACAAGCCCAATTCAGGAATAACAAAGATGATCATATCATATAAGCATTTGAATTGGTTATATAAACCAGAAAAAAAAAAACAAAAAAAACTCAAGAATCAGATTGAATCTCTGATATTATTGTTTGGTTAGAGTAGTAAATATGATTTGATTTGATCAGTTTAGTCATAGTGTTGTTTTTTTTTAATTGCTTGAGCTTCCAACATCTTATGCTGTTTGTTGCTCTTTTTAGTTCGTTAGAATTTGTATAACTTAGAGTAGCTTTCAAGTTATTAGGTAACTTGACAAAATCCAGCAATGTTCTTGAATCCAATCAGATAAGAGAGAGAAGAGACTGTTAACAAAAAAACCAAAATTCAATTTCAATAAGGCCCAAAATGGTAATACAACAGAAACAAAGATGATCATGCTTCATGGATCATAAGCATTTGAATTGGTTATATAAACCAGAAATGAAGAAGAAGCAAGAGAAAAAGAAAAACTCAAGAATCAGATTGAAACTCTGATCATATTGTTTGGTTAGAGTAGTAAATATGATTTGATCAGGCGATGTAGTAGATGGAGTTTGGGAGCTTGAAGGTTCTCTTGGGAACTGGACAACCTGCGAAGCTGTTCCATTGTGCACCCATCACTCCCCAAACTCTGTATCCAAGACTTGTAAGCCATTCCCTCACATCTGCTTTGTAATGGCTGATACTCTTCTTCTCTTCCTCTTCTCCCCTGCAATTTTTCCGGTTTCAACATTTTATTAAACCCGGTTTACTATATTATATACCAGAAGAAATCTTGAATTCTATACATACTGACTGCTCATACATCTACTGATTATTTGATTGTAATGAAAATGTGAATGTCCTAGTATTTTATTTATTTAATAAAGAAAAATTGTGAAGGAAAATAAATCAAAATTATGTGGTACTATAAATCTATAATGGCATGGCTTAAAACGTTAATATTTAATTCAATGTATATATAAGAGTTAAATTAGAGAAATTTTAAGAAATACACCTTTTGGAGTATAAATTTTCAAAACTACACTTTTTCCATGACAATTTTCAAAAATACACTTTTTCCTAATTTTAATATATAAGTTTGAGTTCACTAATTATTGACTAGGGTTTAGATTTTGGGGTTTAGGGTTTAGATTTAAGGGTTCAAGATTATATTTTAGGGTTTAGGGTTTATATTTGAGGGTTTAGAGTTCTTTTATTTAATGAAAAAGTGTAGTTTTGAAAATTGACACTCTAAATGTGTAGTTTTGAAAAATGACACATAAAATGTGTAGTTTTGAAATTTCCTCATAAAATTATTATTATCACTATAAATAACAAAAGCAATGACTCCCTAAAATTATTCTTGTTATGACATTTCGGAAAGACAGAGAAAAATCTTTATTGATCTTGTTCTTAATTTTTCGGTTTAGAGAATATATGAAACGCAAAGAAAAACTCTTTGGTTTGATTTGGTTTAGTTTGCACTTGTTTTCATTTATGACAGGATTTTGATGAGATTAGAAATGAAATTCCTAGTACCGTGTTTATGTTTATACTTCTAACAATTAAATGAGACTCGAACCGGGCGATTTATACCTGAGAAGGAGGTTAGACCAGCCGTGGTAACCGGCTTCGATCAGGTTCTCGACGGTGGCGGATCGGAGATACTCTTTGCGAGAAGAGACCAAAAAGATTTTGAAACCTCTCTCTCTGATCTCATGGAACAACTTCACCATGTTTGGAAGTGCTGGTGCTTTTCCCCAACTTTGCCATTCCTCGAACATGGTCGTGTTCAATTGCTCACCACTGATTCATATCAAGAGTTACATTTTAATCTATGTTATTCTAAACCGGAATAAAGCGACAAAAAAGAGACTGATAAACAAACCGAACTTATATAAACCGAAATTTATTTAAAAGATTTTTTCGTTTAAATTAGATATGATATTTATATAAGTTATTTCGAAAATGATAGTTTCACTTTAAATAAAAAATCGAACCAAAAACCAAAGTAAAATTTTGTCAAACCGAATCGAACCGAACCTAATCTAGAGGGTTGATTTAATTTTTATTTACCCGAAGGAGCCGTAGCTCTTGTGGTAAGGAATGGTGGAGAGAAGAGTGTCATCAATGTCAAAGATCCAAGCATCCATGCCATCACATTTCTTCTTTTCGCAACAAGTTTTTCCGAGGTAAAGAATGGCTTCATCAACGGCCATTCCCACGTCATCCTCGTACTGAGATGACGTCATATACTTTTGGACGAACCACACGCACTCTTGTGGCACCACCTTGAAGTCTCTAATGTTGTGAAGCTCCACGTTGATTCTCCAGCTCTCGCAATATCCGTTTAGGTTCGGTCCTTTCAATGATGCGATGCGGTTTTGGCTGGTCTTGGTGGTGGTTGTTGCTGGTTTGACTCCTTTGAGCTGGTTTAGGATGTTCCAGTCACGAGCTGAGACCATTCCGATGAAGAGAGATGCGAGGGCTAACGACAGCAACAAGGATCTAGCCATGGTGATGATCAATCGATGGATGAAGAGTAGTAATTACTGTTTTTTTGGCGAGCTGTTTCTAATATGGTAATGTGTATATATAGAATATGTAGACTATTATGTAGAAGTATTCAAATCAACACAACAACAAAAAGTTTTAAATTTTCTTTTTCTTCTTAGATTTAGTACTACATATCTTGTTTTTACTAAAACGCCCAACTACCCTTATGGATAAGGAAACTCCTTTTCTATTTTTTTTTGTATATATTACCCGAGAAATGTTCAAATCAAACTTCTTATTACATTTTTGTGTTGTTCAAATGATTTCAACCTTTGTTGCACTACGTTAGTTAATTTTGTCTATGGCCACCAAATAATTAGTTTCTCTTTATCAATAGAAACAAAAAGAAAAGTAAGAATATAATATATGTATCTAACATTTTCTGTCCAACTATTGCTCAACATTAAAGATAAATCTTATCATGTTCATGTGACCAAATACAAATTAGAAAAATATTGGGGATGAATGTGAACGCCAGCACACACACATATATATTATATAATAACTCTAAACATATATGTGTGATGAAAGTGGGCACCATGTCTTGATGTGAGATCGACAACTTGAAGAAATATGGTGTGAAACATCCATTCCAGCTCATGCAATTTATTAAAATCAACCGTCTTGGGTGTCTGAATAAATGTCTTAAAATCAAACAGCTATAATATGCATATGAAAATTATAACCGACTGAAAAACATACATATACATACAACCAAAATGTTCTTGACCATGACCATGACCATTATAATATGATACTGTCATTGATTAAACTTGCTCCCACTTTTCATTGTAATATTGATTAGTTATTTTGGCATAAGCTGGAGCCATTCAGATTCAACACTTGATTAATCATCATTCTTTAATTAGAACTATGTATCTGTTTAATTAATAATGGAATTGGAAACAAGTTCACATGATGAACTATAGTTTTACATCTTTAAGAGCACTTTGTTTACGATATGAAACTTTGTTTCCCTTCATAATATCATAATTAATAGATATGATTTCAAGACCCTTACAGATGTTAAGAAAATTTATAAAAGGGTTTAAAAAACATCTAGTACTAAAATTGTCGTATAGTCTTGTGTTGTTTGTCATTATTAACCGGTTTTTATTTTATCTTATAGACCAGACTACTAGTAAGTAATCTTTACACATGCGTTCGTGTCGGATAATCATAAAAAATCTTGCTATGCAGAATCCACTTTCAAAAATATTTTAAATTGTTATATACTCCGATCAAATAGTAAGTATTAGCATTTGTCTTGTTCCAATAATGTTTAGATCCTCTTAGCTTTTTAAACAGATTGAGACGAACAAAATATTTGAACAATATTATAGCTATTTTGCACGTCGCGGTATTATTATGTCACTGAATACAATTTTGTGAATAGCTGAACTCATGTGTTATTGTTAACCTAACCCTTAGACCATCATTATCGCAGGTTTGTTAAGGTGTTTCTTAGATAATTTGATGATTTAAATTAAAAAAAAAAAAAAAAAAAACGACAAAACGTCTCTTAATTAAGTTTTTTTAAGAGACGTCTTCTCTGCTTCCAGCTGTCAATGAAAACAAAAAAACGCGTGAAATTCTTGTTGCTTCTCTTTGTCTTCTCTTTTTTTCTTCCCATTTTCTTCTCTCTCTCTCTGTCTTCTTCGTTTCACTTTTTCTCTCTGATGCGAAACTTGATTCATGGCTTGAATCGATTATAGACAAGATTAACTCGATTCATGCCTTGAATCGTCGTTTCTCTCTGATGCGATTAGGCGCTTCTCATCTTCTCCTTGACCATCTCTTGAACAGATGGAACTATAATAGAACCACAGTTCAGGTTTGCTTCCATGGCCGCTTCTTCTTGTAATAAAAAAAAATATGTTAATAGTGCAAAATCTAATGATTTATGGGGAGGGTATTGATTTATGATGAATAACTACAAAGTCTACAAGTGCTTATACGTTTTAGATGTGAGAAAATGAGAAAACTAAGGTAGAAATAGACTTGAATTCCTGAATTGTGAGTGGTGGTAAGGTGTCTGGTTGCTTAAAGAATTTGCAGATATTCATCTTTTATGCTTGTGTGCACGGTTTCCGAAAGCTCTGTGTCTTAGGGGATACTTAGGTGAATGTTTTGCAAGTGAATGTTGTGACAAACTTGGTTAAGAGAATGCAAATACGAATCTGAATCATTTCCATGTAATTGGTTCCTTAACTCTAGACATAAAACTTATTTCTTGCGGTCTGATTCTTCTACAGCTTCGTGTGAGTAGTCCATTTAATTGGGGGTCATAATAAATGCTTGTCTTTTTTCACTTTGTTAAGCAGGTGGATGATAAAGAGCATTGCACAATGGAGATGGGTAGTGAGCTGTCAAAAACAGAATACCGTTTCATAGATAAGTCTCTAACCTTTAATCATTATTGTTTGTTTAAAGACTTTTGTTCGTTTACTTGTCTTGTTAGTGTTAACTGGGAATAAATGCTTGTCTTGTTAGTGTTAGCTGTAAGCTGGAAGTAAATGTTAGCCAACAACACCCGTTGTTAGAGTTATTTTCTGTTTTTGCTTTACTGTCGATGACAATGTTTCTTTTGGTTAGATTAGGACACGGTTTTAGTAATAAATGAAGGTGATGTGGTAGATAATTGTCAATGTGGTTGTGATGAATGCTTGTTGTTATAAGGACACAATTTCTCTTCTCTTTGTTCTCAACTTTGAAACACAATAGCTATCGTTTTCTCCTTTCTCATTTCTCTTTTCTTCGTCATTTTAAGTTATGGGTTCCAATTATGTTGGCCTTTTGAATAGTCAACAAGATCCTCTTCTTTCTCATCCATTTAGTTACGATAGCTTTCCTTCTCCTTCTTCCGTTGAACTTGGTTCATCCCAAGTCCCTCCCGGTTTTTCTCAATGCACTCAAGAGGCATCGGTCAGTGAAGTCAATGCACTCAAGAGGCAGAAATGGACTCCATCGGATGATATCCTGCTCATCAGCGCTTGGTTGAATACGAGCAAAGACCCTGTCGTGGGAAACGAGCAGAAGTTAGGAACCTTCTGGAAACGCATTGTCGACTACATTGCTCCAACTCAACGAACGCCATGTCAGTGCAAGCAACGGTGGCATAAGATTACTGGGCTGGTCAGCAAGTTCTGCGGTTCATATGATGCTGCAACAAGATCGAAATCAAGTGGTCAGAACGACGATGATGTTCTTAGAGTGGCTCACGAACTTTACTTCAACGACTACAAAGCCAGATTCAATCTTGAACACGCTTGGAAGCAGCTGCGCTATGACCAGAAATGGTGTCAGCTTTCAAAAACTGATGGAACGAGTAAAAGAAGAAAGTGTGATGATGGTTCTCAACCAGAAAACTCTGACGGCTTCACCAATGTGGGTGAGACTTCCACAGAACGTCCTCCTGGAGTTAAGGCAGCAAAAAGCAGAGGCAAGAGGAATGTAAAAGAAGCCAAGTCTGAGTTGGACCTTGAAACGCTTGAAAGCGTGTGGTCTATCAAGAAGGCTGACATGGCTTTGAGAGAGAGAGAGTGTCGAAGATGGCTATGCTAGAGAATATTCTTGCAAAGAAAGAACCTCTTTCTGAGATTGACGAAGCCATAAAACAGAAGCTGTTTTCTGAAATGTTTATGTGAATCACGAGATGAGAATGCCGTGACGAGAATGCTATCCTAGGTCTATCTTGTTTGAATGATGTTGTGTTGTAGTTCTCTTTTATGTTTAATGCGGGTTAATTTTATGTCTTCTGGTTTCCGTGTTTAATGTACTAGTGTAATGTACTATTTGAATGTTTAATGTTTAATGTACAAGTTGAATGTTTAATGAGATTAACTTGGCTTTCGGTTACATGTTCTTTGCTTAATGTTAATGTACTAGTTTTAACACATGTTTTAATCTTCTGTTATGTTCTTGTTTCATACATATATATATTCAACACATGTTTTAATCTTCTGTTATGTTCTTGTTTCATACATATATATATTCAACACATGTTTTAATCTTCTGTTATGTTTTGTCTCTTTGCAGGTTCAGTTTTGTGTGTGATGAGTCAAAGATGCCTGAAGAAGAGTCACGGATTTTTAACTTTGCTGCTTGAAGAAGAGTCACGGATGTGGGATGGGTACAAGAGAAGTCACGGTTTTTGTTTCTTTGTTGTAAGAAACATAGACCACAAGTTCTATGTTTTTCATTTGTTATTTATACACTTGCTGCAATCAAACGAAATGTTTGTGTTCTCTCTTTCTTCCTCTCCTATTTTTATAAATAACTTGTTAAAATCATTCTCTTTGATCCATTTAATTTTCATTCAAGCTTTACACAATTTCAAAAAATTTAAACACAATTATGGCCTCTTCATCACGTGATCCTTTCAGTGATTCAATTGATCTTAATTTCGACCAAATGATTGATCAATATCTCGATCAATCTTTTGAAAATTTGTTAAGTGGTTATGATGATCAGCAAAAGGCAAAGAAGACAAGGAAGAAACGTATCTTTATTGAAAGAAATCGTGAAGAAGGTCACACACGTTTATGGAACGATTACTTCAGCGAAGCTCCCACATACCCTCCTGCTTTGTTCCGACGACGTTTTCGAATGAACAAGCCGTTGTTCTTGAAGATTGTAGATGGACTCTCTGGTGCATTCGAATTCTTTAAACAGAATGAAGATGCAATAGGCAGGCCCGGTTTCTCCGACATACAAAAGTGTACAGCAGCAATTCGTCTCTTGGCATATGGTTATGCGGCTGATGTGGTTGACGAATACCTCCGGATGGCTGAAACTACTGCTCGTCAATGTTTGATGGAGTTTGTCGAAGGAATAATATCTCTGTACGGTCGTTTTAGAGGCGGTAGCTTCGTATGATCTTTGGATATGGCACGCGTTTTTTGGACTTCCAGGTACCTTAAACGATCTTAACGTTCTTGATCGGTCACCTGTTTTTGATGATATAATTAATGGGGTAGCTCCGCAAGTGCATTTCTCTGTCAATGGACACGAGTATGGTTTGGCTTACTATCTTACAGATGGTATCTATCCAAATTGGGCAACTTTTATCCAGTCTATTAGTCTTCCCAAGGGTCCGAAAGCAAAAGAATTTGCTAAACATCAAGAAGGTGTCCGAAAAGATGTTGAGCGTGCTTTTGGAGTCTTGCAAGCACGATTTGCTATTGTCAAAAACCCGATTCTCTTGTGGGAAAAAGCCAAAATTGGAAAGATTATGAGAGCTTGTGTGATATTACACAATATGATAGTAGAAGACGAACGAGATACTTACCGTTATCATGCTCTCATAGCAGAATTCCGACAAGGAGAAGGGAATGCACATGTGGATGCACGGGTTCGCAGAAGGCATACAAATCTCAAGGAAATTTTGAATGCTCGAACTAGAGTTCGTGATAGAAAAGTGCAACAACAATTGAAGAAAGATTTAGTTGAACATATATGGCAGAGACATGTCAATGGTCAAGATGTGTATGATGAGGACGATTATGATGATGAAGATGAAGTTGACGATGAAGATGAAGATGACATTTAAATCTGTTTTTCGTATTTATCGTTTCAAAAGTTATGTTTTATATGTTTTATGTGAAATTATGATTTAATTTTCAATCAATGTAAAATATGTATTGTATTATATATAAATAAACTTAATTCACAAAAAAAAAAAATTTAAGAACACCTAAGAAACTTTACCAATAATCTATGCGAAAACAGATATCTCTTAACTACGTCTCTTAACTTAAATTTATTATTACAATAATACTAAGAGACAAGTTGGGTTTTCACCAATAATCTTGCTCTTAGTCGTTTACATTACATCGACCCTTTATTGTAACAACATTTCACACGTTCTACTTTATTTTCCTCTGTTTAATATTGTGCGACTTTAAAAGGAGTAATTTTTATACTAAATCAAATTGTTGACAACTCATCCGGTTCTTGATCAGTCTGGATTAACAATATCTGCAATCGGAAAGCTTTTTTCCAACTTTGGTGTTGAAAATTTTCAGTTTAATCATCCTAATATATTAAAAGAGAAAACACTTTAGAAATAACCTTTAGTTTATGTGTTATTAACAAAAATGTCATGCTGACGTGTCATCACCAGAGCACTTCTCATGTTAATTATAAAATAAGGATTAATTTACTAAAATAATTACAAACATTGTCATTCATATTTTTTTGTTAGAGAATCAAATGTATGATTAAATTAATTATATATGTAACTATTAATAATAATAAATTATCAATCTCTTTCCTTAATTGGCAATTACATAAATTAGTAAATAAGGAAGATATGAGACTCAATTTAATTCTATCATAATAATTTTTTTAAAAATCATTTTATATCTCCTATCATCTTTATTTAAATGTATTTTATAAAAAAATTTGAATCACCATATAAAAATTCTAATAAGGAAAATCTAAAACTTTTTCTGTATATGCTATGATTTGAATTTTTAAAAACAAAATAATCACTAAAACTGTTAAAATTCTCATATGTTGTTGTGTGAATGTGTAGAAATATATTATAAAAAATAGATTCTTTGCAACCATATGAGTAGTAAACCTCATTTAGTAGATATCCAAGTGTAAATTGTTATTTTTATTCGATTTAATTTGTTTTTTAATTAAACTGTATATATTTAAATCAAATAAAAAAAATTCTTTTTATAGATATTTTATTTTCATCAAAAATTTGAGTATTACTCCATCTATTTCAACTTTCAATACAATTTTTTTTCCCAACCAATACAAAATTAATTATATTTTTGCTGTTTTGATAATTTGGATTGGTTGGATTGTTTTCTTATTGGTTGGATTGTTTTGGAATTATAATAAAACATATATAGTTTTGAATGAAGAAAAAATTAGTTATAATCCATATGCCCAGACCTAAAACTTCTTATCTTATGAAATACATGAAGTATATTTTTTTTTTAAAGAATAAAGATTTATTTTCAGTTTTTGTTGTTGTTTGAACTATCTTATTATATTATAGTCATTTGAATTTTATGTATCTCGCTTAAATCTATCATATTTAATCTATGGCTATGGTCAAAGTTTTAATTTGTTTACCTTTTTAAAAAATAGTTTAAGATGTTTAATTTTCGCACTATGAACGAAGACAATAACCAAAAAAAGATAAAAATCTATAGCATAAAATTTCAAGATAGTTAAATAGACATTGTGTAATAAAAATATAAATTCAGAAACCATCACTCTGTGCAGGGCGCAGATCCAACCTAGATGATCTATTATTAATATTGTTAGCCCATTTCATTAACAATAATCTTTTTGACCATCCTAGTATAAATAATAAATTTCGTTAATAATTAATTGATGGGCCTCTGGATTATGCTATCTATCCATGTGTGAATTAAATCGCCGAGAAATATTGGCTTTCTAGTTTATGTAGGGATGAATAGAAATACAAAATCTTATTTGCTTTAAAGATTTCATTAATTTTTTTTTTTTAAAGGCTTAAAGATTTCATTATTTATCAGAAGTATTCTAATTTACAAAGGAGGATTGAGAATAATTGAACATCACAGCTCATCCCATATGTCATTAGAGCTGTCACCCCAGCCCGAAGCCCGCGGGCCGAGCCCATACGGACATTTGCGGGGCGGGTTCGGGCCAATAAAAAAATGTCTGCAAAATATGCGGGGCGGGCTTGGGCCTATCAAATTTGTTCGCGACCCGCGGCGGGCCGACCCGCATGGACGTATCAAAAACATAAAGCCCAATGGGCAGGCCCAGACGGGGCGGACGCGAGCCGACCCGCAATGTAGACCTTGAATATGATTCATATGGCTTTGATCGAGAGCTTTGAAATTACATTATTCAAACAAATTGCTTCACATGTTCTATTATACATCACAAGGAGTTCGGTCTAACAAAATGGTAAGAGAGTTGGGTGGTTAGGATCATGTTCTTTGTGATATTGGTGAAACTGCTTCTGGTTACAAAGCCCGCGGGCAGACCCGCAAACCCGCTAATAATATGCGGGGCGGACTTGGGCCTAAGGTTTTTGTTTGCAACCCGCGGCGGGCTGACCCGCATGGACATCTCAAAAACATAAAGCCCAATGGGCAGGTCCAGGTGAACGCGGGCTGGCCCGATTGACAGCTCTATATGTCATGTTAACTACTCCATAAAAAAGGCCATTAGTATATACTTAATCAGTTGACAATCAAAATAAATTTACAAATTTACAAATTTTGGATCTTTTTTATTGCAATATAAGCAAACAAGTCATTTTAGTCACATTTGATGTTATTGAAAATTACAATTTAGTTAAGAAAGTTATTGATGTGTATATATATATATATTTTGAGTATTTATTGTTATAAGTTTTATGTAAATAGTATAGTATATTGCAAACAATTTTTAGAAAATATATTAATATAAAATGAGAAATCGCGCAGGTTCAGTACATAAAAATGATGTACCTTTGTAAAAGAAATCATAACTTCTATTTCGGTTTGGGTGGATTTGATCGATTTTATTAAAAAACTTGAACCGAACCGAAATCATTTTGATTGATTTGGATTGACGCTTCTTACTTTCGGGGAACGCTCTCGTGCATCCCCCAAAAATTCGATTATTAACTTGACTAGGTGTTATCCCGCGCTACGCGCGGGTTTTATGTTATAAAATTGACACTTAGTTTTGCTAAAATTTAAAAACATTAAGTATAAAGTTTTCTTTTTTATAATTATCTAAATACAATATACCTATAAATTTGGCGATCATGTAACTTTTCAAAAAGAATGTTTTTTTTGTTATATTGCTTCAACAATTTCTCTGATTCCAAAATTCTCAACCAAACTTCGACATATGAATAATTTTATGGTCAATGTATTATCCTTTAGTTAAATTTCTTAAGTTTTTTAACCTCGCAATGAAAAAAAGCAGAGGTTCTAAAGAACACCATAGCTAAACATATGTTAAATTCGGTATTTCTTAATAGTGTCTTACTGTTTTAATATATTTCTTTGGCATGTTTATTTTCATTATTTTATTCTGTCTTAATTATTTTTTAACTTTACAAAAATCTTTTAAGACTTGTAAGAGAAATTAGGGAGCGTTTACATTATAGAAAGCCATTGGCTTTATTTCCTTCATGTTTAGCTAAACTAAAAAACAAAATGAGCCAATATTGCTTATAAACTCAATGAGAACTCCTTTGGCAAAATTTTCAGCATATAACAATAAGAAAATAAGTGCCTAACTATAGCACCAGTTGATTCGCTTATAATTTGGTAAACAAAAAAAGAAACATGAGTAATATTGCATTTCCCAGGAAAACTAATCATTGATGACAAACCTCGGATGGAGAAGAACATCATTGTTGGATAACATGTTGCACAGTTCGTAAGGCTCTTTGCTCTCTTCTTGTTGCAACGACCTGCAACTCGAAAAGTAAGGAAATGGAGAAACGACCTTAAGAGTTGCTAGCGAGATTTGACTAAGCAAACATACACCTACCTCTTTTTGTTGGTCATAGACGTGGCATTAGCATCATTTTGTTCATCATTTTCACTTCTTTGTACATCCAATGGCTTCCTCTTCGTTACAAAATTTATGTATTACCAATGCCTACCTCAATCCTGTTGTAGACATTATCCTCGCTGTCTTCCCAAAAATCTCCAGCAAAATGTTCCTCTTCTCCTTTACAAGATGAAATAAAACAAACTTTAACACCAATACTTAATGGAGCTGAAGATATGAAAAAGCGATTGATGAAAGTAAGCAAATGATATTGTTATCCTTCAATATAAAGCTCTACTCAAATAGAGCTAAAACAAACCCTTCCATCTGAAAACAAAGGTGAACCCATAAATTCAAGTCCCAAACACAGAAGAACCTGTCGAAAACCTGCAGATGAAGTGGAGTTATGGATTTGGATCAATAAAAGAGGAGATCCTTGTTCGATGCTTATCACTTGAGAAAGTGATGTTGATGATTTTGAGAAGAACCTATTGAAAACCTGCATCAGACATGTGAAATTGAAGCACTAAGTTATTTAATTAAGAAGACAAATACCCGAGAAAGAAAAATAAAACCTGTAGACTAACTTGTTTCAACGTAAGAGCATAATCTTCTTTATTTGAGACAATACATTCCTCCTGCAAGAATAAGGAGAGAACACCCAAGCATTTGAAAATCAGAAATATCACACAAACATTTTACTCATGCTTAACAACTATAAACAACAATTTGGCTTCAGGATCATAATATCTCACATTTCAACGAAAACAACTTTTACTCCAGAAAAGAGCTAGTCAATTAGGTAGGAAAAGAAGCCAACAACAATGTTTAATAGAGGTCAAAACAACTCTCTCCAGATACATAAGCTAGCCGAAGACATAGATATCCCTGGAACCAACACAAAACTGAACGATTGAAATAACTCAAAGGAACTATCTAACAAACACAAAGACATTGAGAATCGAAGGAACTATCTATATTATGTAGCACATCCACATATGTGCAACCTACTTAGCGGCATTGGCAAAAGCTGCTAATCGATCACTAAGTCAATAAAAATAACTATATGAGCTGCTGAAGTATTTTTCCCGCTAACCTCCTCAACAACCTATTAGTGTCACAAGAAAAACCAATTGTATATCAATCTTGGTCCTAATCTCGGACCTCCGAGTAAATTATTGTGAAACCATATATGTAAAAGGAAAATGCAATGAAATCAGAATGCAATGACTGTCAAATGGCGTAAATGGCAGACTAAAGTATATATATGTAGCTTATAGGTCGTTCTATTTGACGTTCGGATCTCGTAATTCGAAGAACTTTGTTAGAGTCCACTAACGCATCTCTTTTTCAGCCTATAGGAAAAAAAAGAAGGAATAAATGAGTTGTTAAAGTTTAAAAATAATCTCAACAACAATAATGAAAATCATTTCTCTCTCAAAAACCAGAAAGAAATCGAAATCAAAATCATGTTTTTTAAAATTGCAGCACCTATGTCCAGTTAACCAACTCCGACAGTAAGCTAAAGGCAGACAAAATCGAATATGAATAAAGAACTTACAAAGTTAGAAGGAAAAGTTTTTGGGAACGGCGATCGTACATCTTCAAGGAGATCGAGATGCAAAAAAAGGAATGACCCTATACATGTCATCATCTTACTCAAAAAGGAACTGCAAATGTATCTAAATCACTTGAGATACGATACGACAAAGAAAAAGTCATCACGTTGATTGTTTCTCGGTGCGATGGAGGAAGTCCACCAGGCTTAGACTCACTCTCCGCTAAGAAACTCTTATTTCCCGCAGCGAAAGCGTCAAGCTGCAATGGCGTGTAGATGTCCTCCGTTGACTTTGACTTCACCGGTGCACGTTCTCCGGCGCCGAGACAGGTTTCTGTTGCTCTGTTGATTGACTTCGTCTCGTATCGGTTGAAGATATCAGATATGTAGGAGTCATCTTTTTCGAAACTATCCCATCCTCTAGTGTCGGTTCTGTTACCGCCCTGAGCCAATGTAGGCTTCGTATTCTTATTCACCTTCACACCTTTTCATCTTCGGCAAGTCCTCCTCCGCCGCTAACGCTTCATTGACGACTGGTGGATCCTTCCATCGCATACCTTCGGCTAAACCCTTCAAATTTACATAATTGGATTGGATTCGCACTCACACAGCTTTGTTGTTTGGTTGTTTGGATCTTTAAATGGATTAGGAAAAAGTAAATTGTTGTTTGGGTTGAATGTTGTAACGCTTGTTATTAAATGTAGGGAAGAAGGTGAAATGAATCGGCCATGAGAAGTGGAAGAAGTCTGAAGTTGAATCCTATGTTTTATGAGGTGGGCTTAGCGCAGTCACCAATTACAATCCGAAGAGATCGTTAGTTGGGTCCAATGTTTCGTAGTGGGCTATATAGGGTCCACTGTTTATTAGTTGGGCAACATAAGTTTTTAAAATTTGTTATTAGGAAAGCATGCCGCGCGAGAGATTTTGCAGAAATGCTGAGTTTGACAGCTTGAGGAGCCCCAAATAAAGGCTTTTATATATTATAGATTAATTGTTTCATTAACTCAAAATCGAAGGGTTTGGGGTTTGATTCGCGAAGGTCGATTCTCTCTTTTGTTCTTCTCCCAGTTTTCGGTTATTGGTCTTGTAAAGTTTGTATTCATTCGTTTGATGCCTTTTATTCATCTAAAGGGTTGCTCTTGGATACTAGCACAAAGGGAGAGAACAAGGACTGATTTTCTTTCTTTCAATTTCTCAGTCGCCACCTGAGAGGTTTACGGTTTTGTTGGGTCCATATCGACCGTTGTTGCCACATTGATCTTCTTGATATGGGCCTGTAGAGTTGGGTCCAGAAGACATAGTGTTGGAGTCTATAGGGATCCATTACTACCCAAGTAGGTATTGGGTATTAGCTATGCCCACGTATCTGATGGTGACTTTGGTCTTAGCTTTGGCGTTTTACTCTCTGATTGTTTGTTTGTTATAATGGCAGATGAGTACAGTCGAGAACCTGGAGGCCTATTGATCCAATCTCTGACATTGGTATTAGGAGAAAAAAAGGTGAGAGCTTTAAGTGATGATGAACTGAAGCTATAATGGATCCATTTAGTGTTGCAACATCCATATGATAATTGAAATTCATAACAAAATCGAATAACAAACAAATAAATTACATAAAATTTAAGATTTGTGCATTTCGTTATTTCCCCCTTTATTTCTTTATTTCCTTCTTCTCTACTGCACCGAATGTTAGAAAAGAAGAAATTTAGATCTAAATTCTAAATTAAGCTAAAGATTGAATTTGTCACACTTGGACGCGCGGGAAAGAAGAAACGTTTTTCAGTGATTTGCGATCAATGCCGCCCGCCATTTCGGTCAAATCGCTTGTGATTTTTGGGAATTAGGGTTGAGTAAGAATTGCTCGGAGATGGTTTGGAATTATCCAGAAATTTCCAAGGAAGACTTGATGAAGCTCTTGAGAGGGTTTGTGGATTTGCTCATCCTAGCATCTGGGTTTCAGTCTTCCGGTGTTCCCGCTCATTGGGATGCTCAGAATTGCAGAAAAGCTCTTCAATGGGGTCTCTTGTTCGAAAATGTTGGTTTATCACTTTCGCTCTCACTCTCACTCTCACTCTCACTTCTCTTTTTAGTTAATCGGAGAAATTCCTTTTGTTGTAGATGTTAAGAAGCGTAAATAGCTCAGATACATTTGGGGAATCAGTGAGAGAGCTTGACGAAGCTGTCTCCGAGATGAAATCTAACCCTTTGTTCCCCAAGGTTGTTTTGTTTATCATCATCTCTAATCATAACTGAAATCAAGAGCTGGATTGTAATTTTTCTGGAATTAACGTTTGTTTGGGGTAACATCTCAGGGCCTAGAGAATCTATCATCAAGTAGTTTCTCAAAAGGAAGAGAATTTGTGTTAGAGCATTTGATGAATAACTCAACATTGACAGATAAACAACTCCAAGCTATTCTGGTTGCAGCAGTAGAATCAGGTGACGGTATTACAGACGTAATTGATGTGAAACTATGCAAGAGGCAATCTGTTGTGTCATGTGTCTCAGCACTCGAGTCGGGTTTGAAGATCCTTTCCAACAACATTGAGCCAAAAGAGTCACTAGAGATAGAAGATAAGGATACAGCTTTGTTTGGGTAAACTTTCAGAATTCTAAAGCATGAGAGATAGCATAAAGGTGATAATCTTTTGTGTACTTGTTGATGTGGTTTCTTAATCTTAGCCGGAGGCAACAGCCGGTTGAACTTTTGACATGGAACATCTGGCAATCGAAAGGCTTATCTTATTTTATGAGTAAGAGAACTTTAAGATTGGTATCGGGAGGCAGCTTGATATTTTCTGCACCAAAAGCTCAGTGGGGACAAGTGTTAAGAAGGCTGCGGGTTTCAGGCGTGAATGATGATGATATATTCATCGAAAAGATGGTAAGTTGATCTGATTCTTCAACTAGGTATATCCCATTTTGGTCACTCTTAACTTGAGCACATGTTTTGATATTGCTCAAGAGCAGGAGCTCTTGTTACTAGGATGCTTAACTAGCAGATGGACTCGTGTAATCGAAGGTGTCATGTCAGTTTCGTACAAATCGATTACTGTGTCAGAACAATATGAGGAGCTATGTAAGCTGCTTCTTCAAAGATGTAAAAGTTTAAAACAGAGCGAGATCACTTTGAATTCAAAGGTAACTTTTCTCAGTTGCAACCATAACCATTTGCTATATTATTGGAAACCAAATGTCTAACTTTCTTGGATTCCTGTTGAATAGGTTGAAGAGACTCTTGAGTATCTAACAGAAATGCTAGAGAGTCGTTTTCATCTCCTCTGGAAATTGCCTCCTGCTCTTACCGCAGCTGCAATTCCATCATGGTAATTTCCAGCCATATATAAATTCGTTATTTTTACCGTTTAATCTAACTATCTATAAGTCCTGTTTTCTGGATTTTTGATATCCATCACTCATATTCAGATTCTTCAACAAAGGTCTTATATTCTGTTCTTGTTCAAAGTAACATTTTGTTAAAGATCTTGAATCATGTGGTATCACAGGTCACCGCTGTTTGGTCAGTATCTTGGCGAAATAGAGAAACAGTTGAAACCAGACCTCTCAACAACAAGGTTAAGTTTCTCTTCAAACATCAGTTTCACACTCTTCTTGTAACAGAAAACATTAGCAGCTAATTAAAAACTATCTCTTTTCTCTTCTGCAGATGTTGTAGCTGCGACAAAGATCTAAACGAGCACAAGGACTGTAAGTTTACCTTTACCTCTCCAGATCATTTTATTTATCTCAACAACTATGATTTAAATTTTATAAATTTCTATTTGACATGACCTTGATAAAATTTGTGTTTATTTATGTCTAGGTGAGCTCGCGGAAAGAGTTTGGTGCTTGTACGTGTTCCATATTTTCTGCAGATGCCACCAAACAATTTAATTAATGGTCTAATTGATCATACCAAGAAGATCATCAGTATCTTCGAGGTAAGACCACACTGATGAAGATGTTTTTGTCTGTAAATGTTACGAGAAAGCTGGATTAGATGGAAAACATAAAATATCTAAGGGGTTTTGCCTTCAGTTTCAATCACAATCGGTTTCATCAATAAATGGTATGATAGATAAGTAGAAGAAACAGCCAGAAATGTATTTGTTTTCTGGTTCGAGATATTTTTTCCTTTTGCTTTCTTTTTCTTTGGTTGTTGTTTCAAATTGAATTCCCTTTGTTATCCATCGTTGTCTTAGCATCATGTTTCTTTACTTTTACGTCAAGCTTATAAGAAAGCACTTAGCGCGTAGGGTCTTTGTTTTTTAAGGCATAATCTTGTCTTTTTGGTATATTCTTTGTATCAATCAGCATCAAGATCTCTCCTACAAAACGTCGTCGAACCGAACCTAACCGGTTCAAAGACTTAAGCTCTCACTTTAACCGAATCTTTCCAGCAATTTCAGACAAAAAGACAACAACTGAAAGAGAAGAGTTCGTGTCAGATTGTATGTGCTTTTTGATCAAGGGTTTTTCAAAAGTGGAATTATTTTAGTCGTTGAGATTTTGCTTCATCGTTGGCCGTTGGTTTTGATAAAAGGTGAATTTGATTCTCCACCCGAAAGTTGGACGGGTTATGACTTATGACCACCCCATAAATTAGGCTTTTTGATGTGGAGCTGACACTAACCAAATAATCAAACATATCCATAACATAGAAGTTTTAGGAACAAAATATAATACACAAAAGATTGGTATTTGTAGCTTATTATACTAATTTTGATTAACGCGGCCTTTGTGCTATAACTCAGATTTAGATTTGATGGTTTTAGTGTGTGAATCATATAGACTGTGTATACTATATATTACCAAAAATAAAATAAATTATTAAATTCAGTAACTTTTTGTAGTTTATGATTAAAATGTTATCTTCATAACTTGTTTTATTATTAAAACTCAATCTCAATAAGGAAAATAAAAGGTGCATAATATTATATTTTATGTAGTGTATGAACAAGTGCTATATGAAACATATAATTTTATTATATTTCTTTTGCATTAAAATTTGATAATATATTGGTGCTCTATGTCATTGTGATGGTCGTTTAAAACTCTTTTTTGTTGGTTAAAATTAAAAGGGTCGTTTAAAACCTAGCTAGGTCATGTTTTGCCTATAGATGATTTCATTTAGCCAAAACTTGGATTCACATATGTCACGGGGGTAATCTATTAAAGTGGTAATAGATTGAATTAATTTTATAATATTAACTTTTTCATATTGGTATAATTTAGTATTTTTAGTCAAATTTTTGGGATATATGGTGGTGGATGATGCACTTTAGACTATTATTTGACTATACACTTTTAGTACACGAATTAGATATCAACACGTTGCAAACCCCACAGCCCCTCTCTCTCTTTAAATAATTTTCTCATTCTTTGCTTCTTCGTTACATTTACATTTTCTCATCACTCTCACAAAAACCACACAGCAGAGAGTAAACTAAACTCTAGTCTAAAGCTATGCATAAACAGAGTTTGAAGAGACTTCAGTTCCGGAAATGGGGAAAGCGAATTGGAACCTCAACCACGGCTTCAGCAACGCTGGGAAACGCAGAGGAAAGAACGATTGTGGCGTTTGCGTTCTCATGTTGTGGGAAACCGAGCGTTCTCCTGAAGCAGTTTGTTTGGAGGCTGAAATCGCGTTTGAGATTGTCGCGGAAGAGTGATCATAATAATATTCAGTGTAGCTATGATCTCCGGAGCTATCATCTGAATTTTGACGACGGTTGGTCTCGTCGACGGTGATTTTAAACAAACGGCAATTACTATTATTGTTATCTATGGAGCCATTTTTATTTTCATATTTTGTGAATAGTAAAAGTCTCAATCTAAAAAATATTTTGATCATTTTATATTTTCTTTTTTTGTTCTTGCGAGCAAAATCGCAAGATCTTCTCATTTTTGTTCTTTTGCTAAGTAGTTTGTAATAGTTGTTAATCCAAATATAGAAACGATTTTATATCTTATAAACTTTTTACTAGTGGAAATAATCTTATACTCCCTCCACTTCTTTAAGCTAAAATTTTTAGATTTGTTTGTGTGTGTGTGGGTTTCACAAACATAGATGTATTCAAATTTAACGTATCTTAAATTTTTTGTTCTAATGTGTTCGTACCAATTAGGCTAAAAATAATGTAAATTAATTTATCGAGAGAGGTTATATTCTGTAATTGGTATCACAACTAGCTTTTGAAAATGTGTAAAAAATCCTAAAACGTATATCAAGAGAAAGAGATCCTAATTTTGTTATTTCATACGTGTTTATTTAAAGTTATTTAAGGCTTATTTATATTTTGGTGTCCTTTTCTTTTTGTTTAACAGCTGTTTTTTATTGATCGATTCATATCATAGCTGATGACATGGTTCATATTCTTTTAAAAATGGTTGTTGTTGTCTTGTTGATGATTGTGTACATCCATAAAATTCATGTGGAGGAAAAAAATATAGGGGCCAGTGAATATTTTGAATAATGAGAACATATATATATTAATGTAAAAAAAATACTTTATTTTTTTGTGTGGATGAAAATATATCGAAGGTGAATACCTAACACTAAATGCCCCCACAATGTTCCTAATTACCACTCATAACACGATTTGGATAGAGGAACCTCATAATTATCGTCTGATTTTTGTTTTTCGATCAAAAAATTCACATACATACACTTTCGGATTCAAACCCGAATGACAGTACAGTCGTGACAGTAACACAAACCAATAAGCTATGATATGCTTTATCATCTCATTTTTATTTGCAATTTTAAAAAAACTAGAACATTTCCAAATATTTCGATAAGAAAAAGAAGAAGAAAAAACTGGCTATTTTTTGGGCCTAGTGAAAATGAAAATGGGCCTGCTTTCGTGGCCACGAAACGCATCGTTTTGGATCTTTCGTCTCTCTTCTCTTGCTGAGTGAGAGAGAGAGAGAGAGTAAGAGCAAGCTCAGCCATGGCCGTTTGCAGCGCGCCGAAATTAAGCTTACCGTCCTTCGCGCCACGTTACATCGGCCCTAAAATGTCGCACCAATCACCAAAACCCAGCACAAACATGTTCACCTCCGTCACAAAGCTACTCTGGGGACCATCTCTACCTCCAGGACTACTTATCTCCACCGCCCGAACAGCTTGGACCACCGTATGGCAGCTCATGATGACCCAGCTCGCACCATCCGATTCATCCGGGTCATACACCCGACCCATTTCCAAATTCCGCCTCGACCCAGCCCAATTCCCTTACGCAGCTTCATCGGAGCTCCATCTCTACGTTGGTCTTCCTTGCCCCTGGGCTCACCGAACCCTAATTGTGCGTGCTCTCAAGGGTTTAGACGACGCCGTGATGGTCTCGATCGCATCGCCTGGTCAAGACGGGTCGTGGGAATTCAAGGATAACAATATCCCGATAACGGATAAGGACAAACTTATTCCGAGCTTGGATAAGGCTAACCGGTGCCGGAATCTGAAGGAAGTGTACAAATCGAGAAATGGAGGTTACGACGGTAGGTGTACGGTTCCGATGCTGTGGGATTCAAGGAAGAAAGAAGTTATCTGCAACGAAAGCTACGATATAATCGAATTCTTCAATTCTGGTCTAAACGAGTTGGCACGAAACCCTAATCTTGATCTCTCGCCACCGGATTTGAAAGGCAAGATCAAAGATTGGAATCAGATTGTGTACCCTAAAGTTAACAATGGCGTGTACAGGTAATTTCGAAAACATCATTACAAAAGCTTAAAGAAAGTTAACAATGGCGTTTATATGTATGGTTTGCTCGTAGCTTGTCTTCTTTGATTCTGCAATATGTGTTTCTTGCTAAAGTTTATGGCTTTTTTTGTTGTGTGTCCATTGATGTTTTGAAAGGTGTGGATTTGCGCAGAGCCAAGAATCGTATGATCAAGCAGTGAATGAAATCTTCAGTAGTTTAGACGAGATTGAAGATCACTTAAGTAGCAACAGATACTTGTGTGGAGAAAGGTTAACATTGGCTGATATATGTCTCTTCACAACTCTGATTCGTTTCGATCCTGTTTACAACATTCTGTTCAAATGCACCAAGAAGAAGCTCGTCGAGTACACAAATCTCTATGGATACTTGCGCGACATTTACCAGGTATCATCAAATCTTTACTGGTTTCCTCAATTCTACGTTTTGGGAAATGCGTTTCATATTATGTGGTTGTTGTTGTTGAAAACAGATTCCCGGTGTTGCGGCTACTTGTGATCTTCCAGCTATAATGGACGGGTACTACAAAACGCTGTTTCCGCTAAACGCAAGTGGAATTCAACCAGCCATTTCTTCATCTGGCGATCAAGAATCTCTCTTGAGACCTCATAACAGAGACTTGGTTGGTAAAGCCGTTGAAGCACATAACGCAGTTTAAGCAGACAAAAACTGTAAATAACTCAAAATGATAGGATGATGCAGCAGCACTTAAAAGTATCGTTTATGTAATATACTAAACGATTATGTTATGATCTTTGGTTCATCCTTCTCTGTAAAACCATATCTTTACACAAGCACAGAAGCATTATATAGAGAAATCATTTATATAGTCAAAACCAACGTTATAGCCATTAGTGGTCTGAGATTACAAAACTTAATTCCGATTATAAGGACTAAAGATGGACCAACCGACTTTTCTTATCTGCCTTGTCGGATTTTGACAAAAAGGGTTTTTATTGACGGCCATCACAGATCCTCAAAAAAACTACTACTCTCTCATGCTCTCTTCTTCGTCTTCTTGGTTTCTGCATCATCAGAAAATTGCGTCTTAGTTGCAAGAAAAGCCAAGGGACCATGTTGCCGAAACAAAAAGGACATTCAACAGCAACACGCTTAAGGAAAAAGGTTTTGATGACTACTCACTGGTTATCGGCGGCTTAATGTTACGGCAGAACTCGCTACCACATCGGCAATGGAACGGAGTCGTGGGATACACATTATCATTGAACTCGACGCCATAATCCTGCAGGTTAAGACCAAATCTATATATTTAGCCTTCATAGCGTCAATGAGAATATATAAAAGAACCCAGTCTATTAAAGAGCAGGCGCAGGAACTTCTAACATACCCAAGTAAGTTCCTCCATAGCGTCAATCTCTCTTGTTGTGAAGAAAGCGAGCTGGATAAAAACACAGAGAACCTTATCAATCTATATTGTCCACATAACTGATGAAACTTCAATGAGCATGGGAAACCAGGATTTGAGTCATACATGATAGTAGTGTGGTTCCGTGTTCTCCACATGAACTGGGATCTCAATCAAATTTGCATCTAAGCATCTGTAGATATAAACATAGCACGGTTAGAAGTAATGAAATGAGAGGAAAACCAAATTATAAGGTCACCAAAATACCAATACCAAAGGACTCGAAACTTATTTACAGAAGTTGTGCTGTAAGGTCTTTACCTGTGATTGATGAACCTGGAAATATTTCCATACTGAGTTCCGTCAAGACAAAGAGATTTGTAATCCCCTAACAGCTCTTCAGAACCCCAGTGTGCATCCAATATTACCGGACAAGTAACTTTCTCCTTGCTACGTTGGCACAACTCTGTGATGGTCAGAATCTCTCCAGCAAACTCACAGACAAATGCTCCTTTAGGCAGCTTTTCTAGTGTCCTGAGTCCCCAACCTGTCCAATTGGGCGTGAAAAACACCTGAATCAAATAATGAAAAAGGAAATGGTTTGTCCAGATTTGACTTTTATGCATTAACATAATTAAGGCATCATAAACTCTAAAATCGGTAAGACGAATTTAGATACCTGCAGCTTGTTGTGAATGCCCTGTTGAACAACTCGGTTTCCACATCTTTTATTGCAGCGACATTTGGTCCAACATTCTTTTATGACCTTCCTCTTGAGATGGCCCTTGCACTTTTCAAGAGTGTCTTCATTTTTGGCCTTCTCTAGTGGACATTCTTTGCAATACAGCACCACATGTTTCCGCGGATCACGAGCCTCAGAGATGCACTCTTCCAGAAAATCACTCTGAAGGAGGCCACCTACTGCGTAAGTAAAGCCATTAGGTGCAGCTGCACAGCTGCATGCCATTGACAGAGCCAAGCAATCTCCACAGCAAGAGGAGCAGCATTGGTCATCCCTGATATTCCCAACCGTAAACTTCACTTCCGCATCTTGATACACAAGGCTTTGGGGAATGTAAAAGAAACTTGGAGGAACCTTGTCATTAGCCTCATTCACCCAAGGAATCTCAACAGTTTCTCTCCCTAGAGTGATGTCACTGACGTTGCTTAACAATCTATACTCATCCGCAGATGCTTGGCATTCCGGAACAGCTACCAAACCCATTGAGTCACCAGCTGCACCATTTTCATCCTCACGCGTATGATCATCACTGATCATCAGTTCCATCCTTGCTGCAGGTTTATTCAATGCATCCACATTATGATCACTAATGCTACTAGAAGCAAAATCCATCCTTGCTGCAGAGTTCTTCAAAACATCAACATTCGTGGTGAAAACAGGCAAGTTTTCTGGCGACTGGTTGGCTGAACTGTTTGCCTTTGTTGCCAGGTCCAGGTAGCAGCTACAGATGTCGTTCAAAAAACCAACTACAGAAAAGTTGGGGTCCAGTATTTTGTATGATCGGAGACACTTATCCTCCATAGCTCTTCGTAGCTCTTCCTCAGAAGGTAAACGTAGACTCGATCCTCCAGTTGCAGGAGCAAAGCTCAGATTAATCTTCACCTCACCCGAAGCAGAAGAAGCTAATTCAAGTGCTGAAGATTCTGCTTGAGCTGCAGCCAGATTTTGCTCACTAAATCTCTCAATAGTTGTAGGAGGAACATCCTTGGTAGAAACCTGAACAGCGCTGACTGTTTCACCATCCTGCTCATCCACATGTCCATTTGTTTTCTCCATCTCAAGAATGGGATTTGAAGAGTTCCCTCTTTCTACTGAAAGACACCAAGAGAAAACATACACGACACATTCAGTTTTGAATTAAGTAGCTTCAACACTTAATCACAACAAAATAAGCAGAGCAAGGAAGATTTAGTTAGGATACCTGGATGAATAGGAGAGGAAGACACATCTGTCAAGGTCTCGTCTTTAGGAATAATGAGCGCACCAGCATAAGGGTCATTTTCTGTTGGCAGAGGATGATAGGGCAATAATATTGGGGCAGTATCGTTGTTGTAAGTTGTCAGCTCATTTGAAGTGGGACTGCCCAAGCTAGGGCTTGTGCTTTTGTTCAAAGTCAAAGCAGAGCCTCCTTCACCTCTGCGTCGCAGCCTCTTTAATGGTGGTTCAGTCTCATCCATGTAATCTTCATCTTCCTCTGCCAACTGATAATACATGCCAAATTAAATTAAATGCAAGAACATGAAAACCATTATTCTAGCACAACAAAGATGTTCAATTTGCATACTTCATGAACCTTCTTCTTTCCTCGGTCCACTTCTGCAGCCTGAAAGTTTTGAACAGCAACAAAGCAAGCATGATCACACAGCAAAAATAAAATATAATCTTTGAACTATAGAAGGAAAATTCTGAGGAAAGAAAGATCATACGCTGCATTCAGCTTCTTCAGGCTTCTTTTTCTTTTCTTTCATTTCTTGAGTGGCCTTCACATGTTATATCGATATGGTGGAATGTCAAGGTGATAACCAAGAAACTGATATACCTTGCAGAAAATTTAAAAATCAGAGAATGAAATGAGACCAATAAAGATACCTCAGTCTCTTTCTCATCGAAGATAGCATCAGCGAGAACACTATAATTGTCCTCAGCAATCAACTCCCAATTCTTTTCGTAAGTGGCGAGGAGATTTTTCAAGACCGGCTTCACTCGCGCCGGATCTATTCCGAGAGCTTCCATGGCGGCATATGCTTTTTTGACATGATGGCTTGGTGGCATACTTTCAAGTTTCTGCAACAAAAGACAGTAGATTTGAAGCACCAGTCTCACCAAACTATGAGAAAATGAAACAAAGATGAAGAACAATTACGCACAAAGAACAGACCAGAGCAAATCAACCTAACAAAACCAAGAAACTAGAAAAAAAACGCAGAAATTAGACGCTCTGAGGAAAACCCAAGGGGCTTGGGACTGACACTCGTTACGGACTTATGAAACAGCAATAAACGCACAACTAAAACCCTAAAAAAACGTTTCTTTTTCTCTTCCAGAGCGAGTGAACAAGTAGCGTTTTTTCCTATCACGTTGAGACCTCAAAAGAAGAAGACGATCAGCAAAATTAGAAGGACTTACGAAATGTGGCGAGAGTTAGGGTTTAAAGCGAGCTCGGTAGAGCGAAGAAGTCGCGGATTTTGACTGTTTGATGAGAGAATCGTGGCCGTGAAAGCGAAAGAGAACGGAGAGAGCCAATGTCGGCGTCGACGGCAATGTATTACGTCGGCGCGTGAGAACACGCGAGTACAGTGACAAGTGCTGGTTTTGCTTGTTGCTGCTACAAGTGAACGAGATGAAGGACTGTGACTTTTTAATGACCCTCCGATGAAATGTTCTCGATCCTTTTTTGTTTTTCCTCTGCTTAATGGGCCGGGCTTAACTGGGTCAGGTCGTATTGGCCAAGACAAATATGACCGTTGAGAATCCAAAACGATTCGACTTCTCTTCATCAAATTAACTCTCTCACTAATCACTATCAACGAATGAACAAGATTTATGTTTTAAACTCTCAAAGGTATTTTTTTAATAATAATTTTATGTGTGAATTCTGGAAAAGTTACAAATAGAGTTGAAATATGTTTGTTGAATCTAGTTGAGAAATGTGTTTATCTTGAAATTTTCTCTATGGTGAATATGTATCCGAGAATTCCAAGACAAATCTGACCTGAAATATAGTTGCACGGAAAAAATATATATATAGTGACAGTGTAACTTGATATTTTTAAGGACTCAATTCAATATGCTTTTTTATTATAAATGTACTATATTCTTCTTTTTCTTGTGTTCTCTTTTACAAAACTCATATGGAGAAATGTTGCAAACACATGAGATAGTAGTAGGATGAGTGGATGAAGACAATGATTGACACTTGAAAAATGAACGACACACATACACCCAATGAGCCACACATGGCAACAAACATAGGTAAACAAAAAAGAGAGATTGTGAAAGAGTGGTAAATTGATGAGAATAAGAACACAAATGTTCAGAATTTTCATATCGACAAAGATTTATAGTCTTCTAAATTATTTAGTTGTTAAAAAAAAAAAAAAAAAAAAAGTCTTCTAAATTATTTTTGATTTCCATAATGTCGATATGGTAAATCTCACCGATCTCCCAATAAAAATAAATATCTTAATCATAAAGTTTGCAGTTATATTACCCAATTTTGAGACATGCTTTAAATGACTCAATCCATTTGGATTGGCTAGCTTTCTCTATGGTTTTGGATAAGTTTGGTTCTATGATTTAAGTTTTCTATCGTTTACATTTCCATATCTTCTTTATTTTTATTTTGCTATGACATCTTATCTTACATCTATCAGTCCACAAATGCGTTGGCTCGGTTGGACAAAGGCTCACGTTCCTGGTTTAGCTGGAAACACCAAACACTTGGTTCTATTTTTTTTTCAACAGCTAAATCACCATTTGTTCTCCTGGAGAAGCCATTCCGATACCAAGGAGGATACAAAGAAAAAGATTGAACTTTGTCTTTTGTTCCTTTTTGCAAGTTAATATGCACATACATTAATATAACGTAAACTAAAATGAATAGAAGATTAGAGTTTGAAACTCTTAAATCATCTAACTCCGCCGCATATATCAATCTTCTGGATTGTTAATCATTGTGACTAAATCAAATCAGCCTGTCTCAAAAATAATACTAGTTATAGAAAGAGGCAAGGCATTTCACTGCCATAAAAAAAGTTTCAAGATTAACATAAACAACTCTTCTAAGATTTTATTTCAATTATAGTTTCAACCTATCATTTACATCGAAATATATCTTCGTCCTTTTAAAAAAACTTCATGATATTTTGATGTCCTGTAAACAAACTCCAAATTCAGACAATAAAAGTCAGATTTCAATGGCATTAAAGGCGATTCACTGAATTTCAATTAAAAAGCTAACAGTAATCATTTTTTTGAAACTGTATACTAATCACATTAGCCTGTCCCAAACTAATGTATAAAAAAACAAACTTGTCGTCTCAAAGTTTCTTTCTTTTTTATCTTCACCTTGAAGCAAAATCCGGGGAAAAGTATGCTCCTTTAATTTCATGGTTTCATACTGCAAAACCAGCTCTTGTTTCTCAAATCTCATCGATTCTTTTGTCTTTTAAACCCTCAACGACAAAAAGAATATAAAAACGGCAGAAAAATTATTTTTGCGGACACAAAAAAACGCAAACTTTATGCAGAAACTACTGAAAAAATCACACAATCAGCAAACAAATCAATTCTCCTAAAATCAAAATTTCAAAATTTTTCTCTCTCTCTCTCTCTCAATTATGAAACCTATCTACCACCTCTTTGCCATCTTCTGGTTCTGTTTACCTTTCTCTGTAATCTCCGATGATAACTACAAGAATCTCATCTTCAAAGGTTGCGCAAACCAGAAATTCCCAGACCCAACTGGTGTTTTCTCTCAGAATCTCAAAACCCTTCTCACATCCTTAGTCTCTCAATCCGCACAGAGATCTTTCGCGTCCACCACCGCCGGAACTGATAACACCACCGCCGTGATCGGAGTTTTCCAGTGCCGCGGCGACCTCCCCGCCGCTCAGTGCTACGATTGCGTCGCCAAAATCCCTAAACTCGTCTCTAAGCTCTGCGGCGGCGACGGAGACGGCGGAAATGTTGTGGTGGCGGCGCGTGTGCAGCTCGCCGGATGCTATATCCGGTACGAAGTCTCGGGATTTAAGCAGACTTCCGGTGTTGAGATGCTTTACCGTGTCTGCGGGAAAAAACACTCCGGCGATCCTGGGTTCTCCGGGAAGAGAGATTCGGCGTTTGAGATGGCGGAGAACGGCGTGAAAACCGGAGGAAACGGCGGCGGCGGAGGAGGATTTTACGCGGGGCAGTATGAGTCGGTGTATGTGTTGGGACAGTGCGAGGGTAGTTTGGGAAATTCAGATTGTGGCGAATGTGTGAAAAATGGATTTGAGAGAGCAAAGAGTGAGTGTGGAGATTCCATCTCTGGACAGATTTATCTTCATAAGTGCTTCGTTAGCTACAGTTACTACTCTCATGGCGTTCCCAACATTTCTTCACTTTCAGGTAACACAAAAAGAAATTCAATTTAGTTGTATTTACAGAAACAGATTTTGAATGTTCGTTAGTTGGTTAAGTTCGTATTAGGACAGTAATAATCACTATACATCGTGTGTCTTAATCCTAATAATCTGGGGATAATTAAGCTCTAATTGGATAATTTATGTAGTTTCGTTGTCGGGAAGATTAAACAAAAACTAATGGAAGCAAGTCAAAAAAAATAAGAACTAGTGGAAGCAATTAAAAACACAAAGCTAGTGGGTAAAATAGATTACTTTAGAGAAAATAAGAGATTTTATTTTTTTCGTTTCCAAATCTTAGTATGTTGACACATCATTCAGGCTACTTGTCAGACTTAAAATATAGAAATCAATTTATTTATTTTCGGTCCCATTTATTTTCTGTAATAAATCAAATTTTCGAAGTAAATAAGTAAATAGAACGGCCACTGATGTGTGTGTATGTGTTATAGATGGAGAGAAGAGACAGCACACGCAAAGAACAATAGCTTTGGCAGTGGGAGGAGTTGCAGTTTTAGGGTTTGTGATTGTTTGTTTGTTGGTTTTGAAATCTGCGATGAAGAAGAAGAGTAAATATGATGCTTATTGATTTTACTTACCAATCCTCATTTAACCACCTAAAAATAAATCATCAATTTTGAGAAGGTAGTTAAAAATTGAATGTATCTTGTCCAATTGTATATTCAACTATATGATATTTGATTTAAATGATTAAAGAGATTCGTCAACTTACTGATTAGTATTTGTGATATCATTTCCTATGATGCAAGATCAGATGAAAAAGCATACCCAAAATTATAAAAAGTAAAATGTAGCTTAAAAATGGAAAATTGTAGCAATACTCAAACATGAAGTTAAAGCAGCTTTTGTGAAGCAATACAAGTGTATGTGACTCAATTTCTTAATCGATTTAATTTTCGGTCGTTTTCAGCGCGAAAGAGTGAAGCTTTATTGGTAGCCCAAAGTGATACACTTTCGAAGCTTGGAGTTAGTGAGATTCACATTATCCAACTATACATTTCACTACATTTTTGTTTTTCTTTGTGATTTTTGGCTATTTATCCACATAAAGTAATTGTGACTACTATTCAACCATATGGACAAATATGAGAAAACCATTCTGAACAATATGAATATGCTATGTATATGATTGATTGATTTTATGTTTTTTGTTTTTTATTAATCTTTTACCGCAATGATAATGAATGTACCATTATAGTAGTTATCAATCATATAAGCGATTTTTTAAAAAAAATTTGAATGATATTATAAAGCGTTAATTGATTATAAAAACATAATGGTATCACTAATTTTTATTGAAATTATACCTTGATGTGAATGGCTGGTTTCGTCGATGCAGAAACTAAAACATAATGAATTCACTTAAAAAGCTTAATATAATAATTGAAGATCAAAAAATAGGTAGCTTAGAAAGTTTAAAGTTGAGAAACTGGTTAAAGTCTCACATTAGCAGTTTGAAAAAGTTTCCTCATGGATAAAGAAAAAAATTCTCAAAACAGTTTTTTTTTTCAAATTTTGTGAAAAAAGAGTAATGCATGTTAAATCTTAGAAAAAACTCATTTTTATCAAATATTTTGTGTATACATCCATAACTTATGCTCATCATCACTTAGAAACAATTTTCAAAAACACTCTCACGTGAAATTTCTAAACTTGTATAGAGACTAACTCTTATAAAATTTTCCACTATAAAATCTACAACATACAAAACGTGTTATATATATATATATAATATGTGTGGCAAATAAACAAAAAAAACATTTATTTTTATAATCATATATCTTGGATGTTAAGAGTGAGCTAGACAATGTAAAGGAATATTACTCTTCGTCCAACTAACAATTAAGATATCATAAACATCAAAGACTCATTTCAGTTTTTCTCTCTTGTAGATCTCAACATCCACATTTCGTATACCAAGTTACGTCATAGCTTGTCAGTGTCACAAAATATAACCATATCATATATTGACTTGATGAAATCAAGAATATAAAACACTTTTTCCCGCCAATCATCCACAATCTTGTTTTAAATAAGCTTTAATCTCTTAAATATCATAATAATAATGGATGTAAAATGAGTATCAACTACATAAAACAAATTAAAAGTAGAGAATTTATCAAACATAGCAAATCTTATGTTGTAATTCATGATAAAGTGTTTGATTGCAAGCGTATCTCTATGGATTTCATGTTCCAATTACACTATGCATAAGTTTCTAAATTTGATTGGACATTTTTTGTAGCACATATGTTTTTCAAAGCCAAGTTAAATGTGTGTACAACACACGATGTCCAATAAATATGTGGAAATAAACTTTTATGGACACTTTAAATGTGTGAACAACATACAGTGTCCAACAAAAAATCATAAATGTCCATAAAGTTTATTTCCCCACATTTATTTCACATCGTATGTTGTCTACACATTTGATTTGGCTTTGAAGAACATATGTGCTGCAAAGAATATCGAATCGAATCTAGAAACATATCCATAGTATAATTGGATAACTGAATCCATGGAGATGCGTTGGCAATAAAACACTTTATCATGAACCACAACATGAGGCTTGCTATGTTTGGTAAATTCTACTCTTAAGTTGCTTTCTGTACCTGATACTCGTTTTGCATTCATCATTGTGATGTTTAAGAGATTGAGACTTATTAGAAAGAGTTTTCAAACCATTGTTATAAGTGATAAATGGTTTACTTACAGAGAAGATGACATTGGTAAAGCAAACTTTGTTAAAAAGAAGATTGTGAATGATGATTGGTGAAAAAGAATGTCTTATATTATTGATTTCACCAAACCAATATACGATATGGTTAGATTTTGTGACACTGACAATTCAAGCCTTTGTTAAAATGAGACTGCAGGTTTCTGTGAATGTTTCACTTGATAACATTAGAATGAAAGAGATGGCGTTAAATAGCCTTACAACTGAACTGAATATGAGAAAAAACAGGGAACTACTCGGCTTAACTAGTTCCTTAGAACTAGCCTTATTGACCGTAGCAAACAACAACAAAAAAGACCAAGTCTCTAAGACTTATTATTTCTAATAAACCAACAAACCCTCCCTTAAATTGGAAATGCTACTAAAGCATCCAGTTTAACCTTCTTGTTCTTTCATCCCGAGTAGACTGCGCAGCTTGACAAAAGTCTCTAACTTCACCGGCTTTGTCATGATATCTGCAACTTGTTCCTCTGTTCCAATGAAAGTCAGCTTCACCACTCCGTCATTTGTAAGATCACGCAAGTAGTGATACCTTACATCGATATGCTTTGTGCGTCTGTGCATCACCGGATTCTTTGAGAGCTTGATTGAGGAAGTGTTATCACAGAAAATCTTCAAGCACTCACATTGATCAAGAACGATCTGCTCCATGATTCCTTTCAGCCAAACACAATGACACGCACATGATGTTGCAGCTACATATTCTGCTTCTGTCGATGACAGAGTGACCACGTCTTGCTTTCTTGAGCTCCAACATACTGCTGCTCCACTAAGCAGAAACACATAGCCTGAAGTACTCCTCCGATCATCAATATCTCCGGCATAGTCACTATCAGTATATGCTTTCACCTTCAACTCCGATCCTATTCTGTAGAAAACACCAAACTCCAGCGTACCTTTTAAATATCGTAAGACTCGTTTGGCTGCCTGCATATGCTCTTCTCTGGGTTTTGCCATGAAACGAGATAATAAACAGACCACAAACATGAGATCAGGTCTTGTGACTGTTAGATACATCAAGCATCCCACCAGCTGCTTGTAGAGAGTAGCATCTACTTCTGCTCCACCTCCTTCTTTCGACAGTTTAGTTCCTGGAACTATGGGATTCTTCACTGGATTACAGTCCGCCATCTTAAACCTCTCCAACACTTCCTGAGCATACTTCTTTTGACAGAGATGAATTCCTTTTTGGCTTTGTCGAACCTCCACACCGAGAAAGAATCTCATCAACCCGAGATCAGTCATCTCAAATTCCCTCTTCATTGATAGTTTGAATTCATCAAGCAGCAACTCATCATTTCCAGAAAAGATCAAATCATCAACATAGATAATAACCATGATATGCTTCTCTCCAACTTGTTTGAGAAACAGAGTGTGATCAAGGTTGCTTCGGTTGAATCCTGCTCGCTTAAAGTATCCTTCTACTCGACTGAACCAAGCTCTAGGGGCCTGTTTCAAACCATACAAAGCCTTCTTGAGCTGATACACTTTGTCTTCTTCCCCTCTCTTGACAAAGCCTTCTGGCTGCTCCACATACACAACTTCCTTCAGTTCTCCATATAGGAAAGCGCTTTTCACGTCCAACTGATACACTTTCCAGCCTCTCTGTGCAGCTATGGCAAGTAGAATTCTTATTGTATCCCATCGAGCAACTGGTGCAAAGACTTCGTTATAGTCAATGCCTTCTTCTTGTGCATACCCTCTCACCACCAGCCTTGCTTTATACTTATCCACTTCACCATCTTCGTTTAGTTTGGTCTTGAAGACCCACTTTACTCCAATCACTTTTGCGTCTGCCGGAGGATTCACGAGCTCCCAAGTCTCATTCTTCTCAATGGATTGCAATTCACATCTCATTGCCTCCATCCATTTTTCTTCTCCGCAAGCTTCCGTGAATCTTGTAGGATCAGCGTCTGACAAAAATAAAGCCAGAGCCAGCTCAGCTTCAGCCTCTCCATCTGAGATCCTTTCTTTACTCACATAGTCTTGCATCCATGTTGGTGCTCTTTGATCCCTCTTCTCTTGGGTTTCTGCTGGAGCATGATCCTCAATGATTCCACTTCTCTCGCCGGTTTCATTGATACTACCCTCGCCAACCTCATTTTCTTCTGTATTCTCCTCTTCTGTTGTATCTTCTTCTCCCCAATCCAGAAGATCATGAGTAACTTTCCCATTAGTGCTCCAATCCCACTTTTCTCCTTCTTCGAAAATCACATCACGACTGATCACCACTCTCTCTGTAATTGGATCATAAAGCCGATAAGCCTTTGATTCCTCGCTTACTCCAAGCAGTACACACTTATGGCTCCTGTTGTCAAGCTTTATTCTTCTCGGCTCAGGTACATGTACATGACCAATGCAGCCAAAAACTCTGAAATAGCCAACACTTGGCTTAACTCCACTCCACACCTCTTCTGGAACCTTGTCTTGTACAGCGCTGGTCATGCTCCTGTTCAATATGTGACACGTCCATTTAGCCGCTTCAGGCCAAAACCTCTTCGGCATACTCTTCTCTGTAAGTAGACACCTGACCATATTCATGATCGTACGATTCCTTCTCTCAGCTACACCATTTTGTTGTGGCATATAGGCTGCAGTCAATTGTCTCTTGATTCCGTACTCCTCGCAGAATCGATTGAACATGCTCGATGTGAACTCCCCTCCCCTGTCTGTTCTTAAACAGCATATAGATGTACCCGCTTCTTTCTCCACCAGACTTTTGAAGGTCTTAAAGACATCAAAAGCTTCATTCTTTTCAGAGAGAAAGTACATCCAGCTCTTGCGGCTGAAGTCATCAACAAGAAGAAAGATGTACCGCTTTCCGCCTTGAGAAATTGGAGAAATGGGTCCACACAGATCCGCGTGAATGATCTTCAGCTTCTCCGATTCTCTCCACTGGCTCTTCTTTGGTATGATCTCTCGGTGTTGTTTTCCGATATTGCATACTTCACACACCTTGACCGCTTCCTTCATCTGAGGTAAACCTTTTACCATTTGCTTGTCATGCATGGTCTTCAGAGATGTGTTGCTTAGATGTCCATAACGTTGGTGCCATAGACAGGTGATCTCTTCTTCTTCTACCTTCAAGCATCTGATCGGACCAGGGATCAAGTTTGCAGACACGGTGAACATGCGGTTTGCAGTGATCTTGGTGTTTATAATAAGACCTTTCTGCGGGTGATAAATCTTGCATGCTCCTTTATCCATCAAAACTGCTACGCCTTTTTCTTGTAGTTGCCCAAAACTTAGTAAGTTGTTGGTTAACTCCGGAACAAAGAATACATCACTCACAACTTGGATCAACCCTTCAACCTCAAACTTGATGTTTCCTTTACCCACAACAGCCATCCTTGCATTATTTCCCAACTTCACAGCGTGTCTGAAGTTTTGATCTAACTCGGTGAACCAGTCTATGTTGCCCGTCATGTGATTTGAGCAGCCAGAGTCGATGAACCAGATTCCTGGATGCTCCGCCTTTTTGATCTCCACATGTGCCATCAAGAGTACTTCTTCCCTTTCGTCAAACTCGACATAGTTTGCCCCCTTTTCAGCAGTTGGACACTCATATTGAAAATGTCCTAACTTGTGGCACTTAAAACACTCGACAGTGGCCTTATTAAAGCTTGGTCTGGTTCCTCCTCTGCCTCTTGAACCGCTGTTGCTTCCTCTTTTATAGCTTCCTCTTCCTCTGCCTTGACCATACTGCCGATCATACTCAACTTTCAGTACTTGTTCCTCAACACCTTTGCGTCGTACCTTTTGCTCATGAACAAGTAATGAGCTGTGCAATTCATCGACTGTGATTAGATCGATGTCCTTCGACTCCTCAATGGAACAGACAACATAATTAAAGTTTTATGTCAATGTGCGAAGTATCTTCTCCACGATCTTCACGTCCTCCATATCTTCTCCACAGTTCCTCATATCGTTTGTCGTGATCATGACTCTCCCAAAGTAATCTGTCACAGATTCTCCTATCTTCATCTCCAGCGTCTCAAACACCCTGCGGAGCCTCTGCAGTTGAGCACGCTTAACTCTTTCATTGCCTTGGTACTTGACCTTCATGGAATCCAAAAGTTGCTTCGCCGTCTCCTTTTGGGTGATGGTCTTCAAGATCGATTTGTCAATGGACTGGAACAAGTAATTCTTCGCCTTCAGATCCTTAAGTTTTGCTTCCTCCAATGTTTTCTGTTGCGCTGCAGACAGAACCTCACCCACTCCAGGCTCCTTGTAGCCTGGTTGAATCACACTCCAATATTCTTTAGACGCATCAGATTCTCCATAACCAGGCTCCAATGGTCGTAGTCTCCATCAAATTTTGGCACACACGGGGCACTAAAATTGCTTGAATCAGCAGCCATCTCTCACACTCACTCACTCGTGTTTCACACACAAACTCACTTATATGCTTCACTCAAAAAACTAACTCGTGTTTCACTCAATCAGATCCCTTAAAGGAAGCTCTGAGACTGCAGGTTTCTGTGAATGTTTCACTTGATAACATTAGAATGAAAGAGATGGCGTTAAATAGCCTTACAACTGAACTGAATATGAGAAAAAACAGGGAACTACTCGGCTTAACTAGCCTTATTGACCGTAGCAAACAACAACAAAAAAGACCAAGTCTCTAAGACTTATTATTGCTAATAAACCAACAGCCTTCACTTGGCATCGAAATGTGAGACTCTAGACTCTATGATCGAGAATATGAAAGTTGAGATCTAAAAGAGATTGTCTCTCATTGTCTGAAATGAGTCATTATGATGTTGGTGGAGATAATTATAATTCTGCGACAGATCTGAGATTTATGGAGATGGAAAAAATTGTTTCTAAGTGACAAGAAAAAAAACTTGTTCCAAAACTCGTTTAAGTTTTAACCTAAGGGTTTTATTAACTGTACTAAAACCAAATTAATAATCAGGCCTAAACAAAATTATTTTCACATAACGGACCCATTTAAGCCCACGAGTTTCAAACCTAGGCTATCAAAACATGAATGAAACATCCATCTCCTGCCACACTGTTTTAGCCTTTACCACTTTTAGTCACTGTTCGAAATCTGCAATCGATCTCTATCCAACCTCAAAATGAGCATTTTTAACTCCTTACTCATAGGGATGTTTTCAAGAGAAAACAGTTTGAGAGCAGATTTTTTCTTTTTCTTTTTATGTCAAACGAGAGCAGGTAATCTGTTCTGCAGAGTTTTATTTTTTGTTTATTTTCTGATAAAAGAAATGAATTTTGGTTGATTTACATTCCTTAACACGAGTTCCCAAACCATGGGAAGAAGATAGATATATAGCAAGAGAAGAGATGATAAAACATCATCTTAACGAAATCTCTGAACCAAAAAAGAAGCTAAAAATGTAATCTTTCACCTTAAACCCTTAACGAATCAAAGACTAACACCTTTGGTAATCACACCAAAAGGAACAATCCCAAACTCAAATTCCACATGACATTGCTATATAGCAGCTCAAAGTACCATGAACAAAACAAGAAAGGATTCCAGAGAAATTTAATCAACTTATGGTTATTTCGAAATTCCATGGAAACCAATATCATAGATTGAAGATGATAATAAAAAGCAAGCTCGAAATTTATGAATCCACGATGCGTAAACCACTCTTATACGAATTCGAATCCGAGAAGAAAACCATAACACAAACAAGTAAAACAGATGAAAAGCACAAGAACCCTAATTGGATAGCCTGGAAACTGGCTTCGTTCTAGGGTTTCTCTACTATCCCCTTTGCATAGGAGACGGAGGAACTCCGAGGATGCTGCTCTGCTGAAGATCTATTTCGTTGAGCTGAGCTTCACGATCCATCTCGATGATCAACGGAACAACAAGGATGAGAAAAGTTGTGCCGGCGATCCACGCCGCTTTTCCCGTGCTCCATAGCAATTTCTTCGATACTCCGGCAACATCTCCAGCTGCGCGTCTTCCTTGAGATACGATCTCGGAATTGGAGATCCTCGCCAATATGTTTGAATCTCCTCCGCCGCCAGATTTCCCGGCTCCGCCGATTCTCTTCGCCGCCATCGATTTATAAGAGATTTGTTTTTTTTTTTTTTAATTTCACCTTATTGCTTCTGAAATCGCTGTGCACAGAAAGAGGAGAAGATAGCGACGAGGGTTTCGTTCAATCGAAGAGTTTTGTTTCCCTTTTATTGGATCTGGCCCAATAAATTAATCGGCCCATTAGGTTTATTATCTTCTTCGTCACTTTTTTTGGGCATTGAATCCATTTCCGCGGAGAATAGTTTTGTGATTCGAAATGATTTGGGATAATTTTAGTAAGTTTTCACTTAATTTTGGATGAATTAGAGAAGTTTTTATAATTTTAATTTAATTAAATTACTTTAAAAACTTTTCTAAAACCATGAAATGTATTATCAAATTTTTAGCTAAAAAAACTCTACCAAACCACTTTAAAATCATAATAAATCGTTTAAAATCCACTTTGAAAATTACTTTCAATAACTATAGATTCGAAAATGTATTTTAAAATTACAAATATTATCTTTTGATAAGAGGTTCATTTTGGGATGTAGACGATACTCTTGGATGTGGAAAAAATTATTACATATACGGACTTTAGCATACTTATTTATCAGATACGAGACACAAAATGGAAATGCATTGTTTTTCTGGTTTGATGACTGGCTATAACGTACTTTGAGTGATTATGGCACTAGAATGTTTGGTCTCCGTCGTTTGGCACGAGTTGCTGATGCAACTAATGAAGCAGGCTGGAAGATAAGAAGGCATAGAGGTTGTGTATTGTGTGCACTTGAAGCTAAAATCAGGGTTGTTTTTTATTTTTTTTTTCGTGGAACTATGGGGGATGACTTACCTCTATAGAAAATTAGAAATTAGGGGTGGGCACGGAGTGGATATCCGGGATTTTGAAGGTATCCGTGATCCGTTCCGCTCCATCCGGATATTGGTTTTGTGATCTGTATCAGCTCCGTTGTTAACCGGATATCCGATCCGTTTCGTAAATATTAAAAAAATATTTTTTTAAATTTTTTTTCAGAAAAATCAAATTTTAACACAAAAAATTACAATTTTAATATAAAAAAAATATTTACTTTTGATTTTTAAAAATTTTAGTGTTTAAATAGTCAATTTTATGAATATAAATTTATAAAACATATATATATAATAATTATCCAATTTATATATGTAAGTTTTTACATACATAGACATATATATGTATAATATATATATATATATGTATAACGGATCAGAGCGGATATCCGGCTTTAAAAATTTTAGTATTTGTGATTTGCTTTGTTTTTAACGGATATTGATTTTTAGTATTTGTTTTGATTCGAAGAGTTACAATTATCCGGATTTTTTGAATCGAATCGAAACAAATAACGGATCGAAGCAAATATAACGGATAATTTGCCCAGACCTAATAGAAATATGGCAAGGGAAACTAAAGGAATCTTTTTTCCTCTTCTCGCACTTGAGATCAGGTTCGGGGCGAGAGAGACAAAGGGGGTGCTAGGCAATTTGAGACTGTAAAAACTGTCAACAAATTTAAATTTAATTTAAAAGCCTAATCAAAACTCAACTACACTTTAGTGATTTAAAAGTTTTAAAAGTCATAAAGTTACTCCTAAAATCTCTCAAAGTCATTTTTTTTTTGTTTTTCAATTTCACACTTGATTCACTCTTTTTTAAAAAACCTACAAATTATAACTTTTATTTTTCTAAAGCCAAAACATTTTTTTTCAAGAATGTTAAGGTTTTAACAGTAAAAGTAGAATTTAAAATTTGTAGCCACATTCCATGCCAAGCAAACCCCAAAGTGTTTTGGAGTAAAATAAACTTAGGTTCTCGTTCATTGTTTGACTTGATGTGAAGAACATATTATCTACGGGGTTCGAATGCGAACGTAGGGTTTGGAACAACCTCGTCTATTTTGTGGAGAGAGGGAAGAGACTTGAGATCACCTTACAACATTTAGGTCATATAGCTTAGAATTCATCGTCGTAGATTAAAAAAATCTATAAGAAATTAACAAAACCACATTTGAACAAACTGAATGAAAGAGACATAATTCTGATAATATGAAAATCACCGCTAATTCAATTTTGTTTGTTTCTCTCTAAAGATTCACTTGTTATGAAAAATGAATTTACCTTTGCATGTCACGACAATGTTTATCATGTGTACAAGCTAACATTAAAGGTTTAGTTGTATGAAAAGACGGATACCGAGTACCGACATAGATTAATATGTTAACAAGTGTTAAACATGTAATGAGGGTTAATTTTGTTGCTTTAGAATTTAATATTTAACACCAATATACAAATTTAGTTAAGAACTTAATCACATCAACACCATAGCTTTAACCAAAAAAAAAAAAATATTAACACCATAAATGCTATTATTCCAAAAAATCTTATTTGTCACATTAACACATTACCTATTTTAGTTTTTAAGTTTCCTTGATGTGTTTTAGTTGAATGTGTTAGCACCATAAAAGTCAAGATTTATATCCTAATTATAACATTTTAGGGTTATTTTAGTAGGACATCAATCTTTATTACTCATTAGTACAAGATTCCTTTTGGTAATTATAAAAACGTTTTGGGGTTATTTCAGTCCAACTTTAAAACCTATGGGGCGAATTAATGAGAGAAAAGACGTTAAGGTCCCATATCTAGAAATTAAAAAGGAATAAACAACGCCTCCTCTGAAGTCTCTTACCCTATCTAGTACACAAAAACCCTTTAATCCTCTTTCCTTTTTCCCCTTTCTCGTAGATCTAAAAACACACCATTTTTTTTTTCTGTAAACCCTATATAAATCTCTTTTCTTTCTTCTTCTTCTTCTTCCTCTTCCTCTTCTTCTTCTTCATCATCCTTCTCAGATCTGTTCCACTTCAATTGAAAAACAGAGAGAGAGAGAGGCACTAACTTCTTCTCTCTTCTCTTCTCCTCTTAGCTTATCGGATTGACGGGGTTTTTCATTTCGATCTAATTCGGATCTTAGGGGTTTTTGATTAAATCCAGATCTTGGTTTTTATTCCGGGCTCTTCTTTTTTTTTTTCTGAGCTTTAATGGCGACTCCTTACCCTGGAGCGATGCAGGCGAGTTTCATTTCAAGATTGATTGATTTTTCTTTTATCATGGTTAAATTCGCTATTAAGGTTTCGTTTGGGAGTCTAATCGGTGTGTGTGTGTGTGTGTGTGCAGGTGGGTTCGTACTTTGTGGGGCAGTATTATCAAGTGTTGCAGCAGCAGCCAGATCTTATTCATCAGTTTTACTCTGACTCTAGTAATGCGATTCGTGTTGATGGAGATTCCACCGAGACTGCTAATTCTTTGCTGGTAAAACTCTTCTCTTTCTTTTTTTTCTACGAATTCGGTTTGATTCAGTCATTTTCTCCCCTCTCTGTTTCTTGATTTGTGGATACAAGATTGAAACCCCTTCTTGTTCGATTAGTAAAGATTTGTGCTTTAGATCATATGGTCGATGCAGTTTTACTATCAAAAGTCGTCAATTTTGGATTGACAACTCTTATTTATTATTTTTTGTTGTTGCAGCATATTCACAACATGGTGATGTCACTGAATTTCACTGCGATCGAAGTGAAGACAATCAATTCACTTGAGTCCTGGGAAGGTGGTATCGTGGTGGTGGTTTCAGGGTCTGTGAAGACCAAGGAATACAGCAACAGAAGGAGTTTCACACAGACCTTCTTTCTTGCTCCTCAGGAGAAGGGTTATTTTGTTCACAGCGATATTTTCCAGTTCATGGACGAAGGAACTGTGTTATATCATCATCAACCTTCTTATGTATCTGAAAGCAAGCATGAGGCTCAGCTAAATCCTCCTAGCCCTCATCCAGAACCCCAAGGTTTGTTTTAATAAGTCTTGAAAAAAGCAAATGATAGATTGTGGATGTGCTTGTCATGCTTTATTCAAAGTCATAATTTTGTATGTTTTTATCATTTGAATTTGCAGTTCCTGACTATGTTTTGGAGCAAGAGGCAAGGGATTATGTGAATTCGGTCCAAATCAAAGATGATCTTGTGGACAAGTACAGCCTGCAAGAGGACCAACATCAACCTCAGCATGAAGAGTATGAGGATGAAGTTGCGGTTGAGGAAACGCCTCGGGAGGAAGTTGTGGTTGACGTGGTACATGAACCTCGTGCTGCACCACCAGAGGAACCTGTTGGTGAGAAATCGAAGATGAGTTATGCTTCCATTGTAAGTACACACATTCTTTCGACCTGCATTCATATTTGTGTCAAGAACTGGACTCTCTTTTGAAAGATAAATGTGAGAAATGGGGATAACGATCTGGTACCATGATTTTGTCATTTGTAGAAAAGTAGCTTTTGAATTGGATATGTGCTGATTTCTCTTTTTCTTCTCAGTTACGTGTTGCAAAGGAAGCAGCTGCTGTGCCTGTGGCTGCTACACAACCATCATATAACAAGAGCTCTCAAGAAGTGAATGAGTGGGATCAACCACTGCGGACTCCTTCCCCTCAGGTGGCTGCCCCTGCTCAGCAATCAAACGCTTCTTCCCCGTATGTTACCGACTATGGAGCAGAGGCGGAAGATGGCTTCGGATATGAAGACTGTAAGTTGTTTTATACTTTGAACTGACTCATATTACTCAAAATCACACGCTGGCATGTAAATGGTTAGGGAAATGAATCGGATTAGGACGTGCTGCTATTTGGTTTTATATGTCATTTTGTATATTCATTTATTGTTTTGCCTTTTTTTCTCAGTTGAGATCAAATCAGTGTACGTTAGGAACTTGCCTTCCGACATATCTGCTTCTGAAATCGAGGAAGAGTTTAAGAACTTTGGTACAATCAAGCCTGATGGTGTTTTCCTCAGAACCCGCAAGGTAACTAATAATCTTCATTTCCTTGTTTTTTCTTTAAGTGAGATGAAGAACCAAAGCTAACAATCGTACGCAACCAAACATACAGGATGTTGTTGGCGTTTGCTATGCTTTTGTCGAGTTTGAGGACATGACTTCCGTCGAGAATGCTATAAGGGTCTAGATTCTTTTTCCACAATTACCACCACATTACTCCTTCTGTTCCCTTCTTCGTCTTGTTCTTATTGGTTTCCTTGTGTGTGATGATTAATAGGCTTCTCCTATATACTTGGGTGGAAGGCAAGTATACATTGAGGAACGACGACCCAATCCCGCTGGTGTTCGCGGAGCAAGTAAGTCTTCTTTCGAAACAACTTCTAGATCATAAAACGTTTCCGGGTGTCTTGTAAATTCCTTATAAGAATGAAAGTTTGTACCCAATTTTGAATGTGATTTCTTCTATTGACTGAGCAGGAAGAGGAGGAGGACGCGGAAGGGGAGGGTACCCAACAGAAGCACCAAGAGGCCGGTTTGGTTCCCGCGTGTCCGGGAGAGGAAACCAGGATGGAGGTGACTACAGGCCGAGAGGCAACGGGTACTACCGTGGTGGCCGCTAAGGATAAAGGAAAAAGGAAAAGAAGCTGAATCTCTTCTTCTTTCTAAGTAATAGGGCCAACCAAGAAAGAATGATTCAGATCTTCTTCTTATTTCTTCTTAATCTACCGAAGAAGTAGTTTGTAATCTTTTGTTGGGTTTGGTGTTTGGCTTAAAAAAAAACCAAGATTTTGGTTTATATATGTTTTTCTTTTTACTTCTTTTTGATTTTGTTTTAGATTTAGGGCTTTTGGCTCTCTTACCTGTTCCTTTGAGAATGGTTTTAGACAGTTATGTAACATTTCAATTTTTGTTTTTCCTTCAATCATTGGCTTGGTTTCGAACTTCAGTGTGTTATTGACTCTTACTATCTTTTACTCAGAGCTTTATGTCCTGCAGAGAACTGTTTTAATGTATTGGAAATTTTCTTTTTTCCAATGATAATTAATTTTTCGGAAAACTTGTTTTTCTTATAATCATTTTGACGTGTTTCTGTTCGGTAGGATTACTGATGACACAAAAGCAAGATTCGTATGCGTCAAGGTAGCTTATGGTGCTGCGATCGTTGCATATCGATGCTATTATCACATCCATATATCGTGTTTTAGTTTTTATGATCACAAAAGTTGCTTCCAAATTGTTCTTTTTCTTTTTCTTTGATATGCGTGGGAATAAGGATTATCACAAAAATCGAAATTTCAGGAACGATTCAAGAATTGGGGGACCCTACAAGATTAGATATTTGTCGGTTTCATTATCATAGTTTCCCGAATCATCGGATGATCTTAGAGCGAGTCAGAGAGAGAGAGAGGAATGTTTGGGTGCAAATGCTTGTCTTGGAACAATCTCAGAGAATTTCCGCCATTGAAGGAACCTGAAACTTTCTCGCTCCCTGCTTCTCTTCCCCAGTGGCCTTCAGGTGATTATGATTCTTTTCTTCTTTGACGTAACAATCACTCGAAGATATTTCGAATCTTGTTCGTGATCTTCAGTATCACCTTTTTCAATTCCGATCTGAAAGATATCGGATTTTTTTTTTTTTTTCACCTAAAAACTTATGGATTTAGCCCTTCATCCCTGACATCATTTGACAAATCTTAGAAACAGTCTTACTTTTTAAAAACCCATCTCTCCATAAATCATCAGCTGCTGTTGTTTTCTTCTTTCCTTTAATGTTTTCCTGAGTTTGACATCTCTGGACACTTAGATTTTTCAGATATTCATATGTTTCTTTGACTTTCTCTATATATCTGCTTTGAATTGATTCAGGTCACGGCTTTGCTTCCAGAAGAATCAACCTCGGCGAATTAGAAGTCACCGAGATCACAACTTTCAAATTCATATGGCGATACGTCTCTCCACGAGACAGTAACAAGAACGTGTCCTTCTACAAACCAGACAAAACACCAGAAGATTTCCACTGCTTAGGCCATTACTGTCAATCTGATTCTCACCTCCTGAGAGATTTTCTTCTTGTAGCAAGACAAGTCAAATCTTCAGAACCATCCAAAGACCCTGCACTTGTGAAACCACTTGACTACACATTGCTATGGAGCTCAAATGACTTATCAGAAGAAGCTCAAACCGAATGCGGTTACTTCTGGTTACCGCAGCCTCCTCGAGGGTATAAACCGATCGGATTCGTGGTTACAACGAGCCCCTCGAAGCCTGAGTTGGATCAAGTGAGATGTGTTCGAGCTGATCTAACAGATAAATGTGAGACGCACAAAGTCGTTATCACCGCGATTTCGGATTCTTTAAGCGTTCCTTTGTTTATATGGACAACGAGACCGCAAGATCGCGGAATGTGGGGCAAAGGAGTCTCTGCAGGTACATTCTTCTGCAGAACTCGGTTGATGATTGTTGGTGAGGAAGAAGAAGAAGAAGATGACAACATTGCTTGTTTGAAGAATCTTGATTCGAGTTTACACGCAATGCCGAGTATCCATCAGATTCATGCGTTGGTTCAACATTACGGTCCGAGAGTTTTCTTCCATCCCGATGAAGCTTATTTGCCTTCTTCAGTCTCGTGGTTCTTCAACAACGGTGCGGTTTTGTGCAGCTCGGATTCTGATATCCATGAGCCTATTGACGAGAACGGAACGAATCTGCCTCATGGAGGAAGCAATGATAAGCAGTTTTGGATCGATTTGCCGAGAAACGATGAACGAAGAAGCAAGTTTCTCAAGCGAGGAGATATCGAAACCGCGAAGCTTTACGTTCACGTTAAGCCGGCGTTTGGAGGAACGTTTACGGATCTCGCGTTTTGGATTTTTTGTCCTTTCAACGGACCAGCGACTCTGAAGCTAGGGTTGGTGAATCTCTCGCTGGCGAAAATCGGTCAACACGTTTGCGATTGGGAACATTTCACTCTCCGGATCAGTAATTTCTCCGGCCAACTCTGTGCGATTTACTTCTCACAGCATAGCGGCGGAGAGTGGATCGGAGCTCGGGATCTGGATTTCGTGGAAGGAAGCAATAGAGCTGTGGTTTACTCGTCCAAGCATGGTCACGCGAGCTTTGGTAAGTCTGGGATGTATTTACAGGGATCGGATGCGCTTGGGATCGGAATAAGGAACGATACAGCGAGAAGCGATTTGTTTGTGGATTCGAGTTCGAGGTATGAGATTGTTTCGGCGGAGTATCTCGGAGGAGCGGTGGTGGAGCCGCCGTGGCTGGGTTATATGAGAGAGTGGGGACCGAAGATTGTTTATGGATCGAGAACGGAGATTGAGAGGTTGAATGAGAGATTGCCATGGAGGTTGAGGTGTTGGGTTAATGCGGTGTTGAGGAAGCTTCCGGTGGAATTATCCGGCGAGGAAGGACCAACGGGACCCAAGGAGAAGAATAATTGGTTTGGTGATGAGAGATGGTGATGAGAGATTTCTGTTTGGATTTTTGTAATGGGCTTACGATATCTATTATATTTTTGAGGCCCAATAACACATTCGGACAACGAACATAACGTAACAACGGCTCCTACGTTTCATCTTTCCTTCTCATCGGTGAAGTGACGCAATACTGTAAATTCTGGTTTCGAAATCAAAACTAAAAGAGATAATTCAACCTTTAGTTTCCATAAACATGGCTATAATGTCTTTAAATCAATAGAGGGAGGGAGGGAGAGAGACACAGGATTTGAGTCTTTGCTTACGAAACTGTCATTACTCGACAAAAGTCACAATAACACACGATGAAGCAGAGAGAGAGAGAGAAGATTAAAACCATTTGGTGTGTTCATTCGCTGGTACTGAGGACACAACGAAGGCAAGTACCTTCGTGCAACAGATCAAACGCTTTGTTGATCTCTCCCAAGGTCATGTTGTGCGTTATGTATTCATCCACTTTTATCTCCTGCATTATTCGTTGGGATTACAGTCAAGTGTTAGAAATTTGCATAGAAGAGAACAATATTCGTTGCTTTAAGTTTTCTAACCTTGTTCATGTACTTTTCCACAAGCCAAGGCACTTGGGTTCGACTCTTGAAACCGCCGAAAGCTGTTCCTTTCCAGACACGGCCTGTCACGAGTTGGAATGGTCGTGTTGATATCTCTTGTCCTGATGCTGCAACACCAACGATAACCGAAGTTCCCCATCCCTGCAACGTCGTGTTTAGCTCTTAACCACATGGTCTTGACTTGTCATATGCAAGTTGTAAAAGTTTTGATGGTTACCTTGTGACAGCACTCCAATGCGGCTCTCATCACGGAGACATTTCCGATGCACTCAAAGCTGTAGTCAACACCGCCATCAGTGAGATCGACAATCACTTCCTGGATTGGCTTCTCATGCTCCTTTGGGTTCACAAATTCGTTAACGCCAAACTTCTTTGCTGAAATTCAAACCAAGGAATACTCATAAGATTTCCAAAATCACTTTAAACCAAGCCAGTGAATGAAAAGGTAAGGAGATTTACCAGTTTCATACTTCTTGCTATCGATATCAATGCCAATGATCCTTGAAGCACCAGCTGTTTTCGCTCCCTCGGCAACCTATCCATGGACAATTTTGAAAAAATCAACCACAACATTCTCCTGCTAAACGAAAAGAGATTCAAAAGCTTTCGAAAGGAAGTAGCTTACAGCAAGCCCGACGGTACCAAGACCAAAAATGGCAACATTTGACCCTGGTTCTACCTTTGCCGTATTCCAAACTGCTCCAAGGCCTAATTAGAACTCAGACACATGATACACTGTTAAGAACCATAAAGTTTCAATATCACCAAAAACTTGCAAAGAAAGAGGAAAGAGGCCAGAGTGAATAAAGAGGATGGTTAAGAAGCATGTCGATCAATCTTATTAGTGAGCAGGCGACATTAGCATACTAGCAGAGAGAAAGATTAATGAGAAAATCAAGAGAATGGGTGTAACATAGACTGCAATCAAGAAAATTCATTTCTTACCAGTGGGAACACCACAACCAAGAAGGCACACTTTATCCAAAGGAGCCTTAGGATCGATTTTGGCGACGCTAACATCATGAACAACAGTATACTGACTAAACGTGGAGGTACCCATGAAGTGGTAAATCGGTTTCCCATTAACCGAGAACCGGCTCTTACGGTCGTTCAACATAACTCCAACGCCAGTAGCGGATCTAACCTTGGCACAGAGGTTAGTCTTTCCAGATTTGCAGAACTTGCATTCACGGCACTCTGCTTGATAACAAGGGATCACATGATCTCCAGGTTGAACTTCTGTTACCCCTTCACCAACACTCTCAACAACCCTGTTGCCCAGAAAAAGAGAAACAAACAATCTCAGAAGATTCTTTAGCATTGAAACTGGATTTTGATGATAATGAACATACCCAGCAGCTTCATGACCGAGAATACACGGGAAGAGACCTTCAGGATCCTGCATCGAGATGAAACAATCAAACATATGGACTAAAGCTATGAATCAAAATCAAATGAATCGCTAATCTACAACAATCGGGAATTCATAAGTAAATTCGATAAATCAATCGGATCAGTGAAAATGAAATGAAAATGGAGAGATGTGTTATTAACCTTGCCGCTCCAAGTGTAGGCGTCGGTGTGACAGAGAGCGGTGTAGAGGATCTTGATCCGAACCTCACCGGCCTGAGGCGGAGCCACCTGAACATCTTCGATGACCAGCGGTTTGTTCGGCTCGTAAGCCACAGCAGCTGTTGAATCGGCGCAAAATCAAACACAATTGTAGATAGTTGTTTTCAAACATCCCCAAAAATCATCACGTATCCAGACAGATAGTTACCGAATGATAGAAGAAGAATCAAAGAAGGAGCGCGAGTGAGAGAAGGAGGATCAAAGGATAAACATACCTTTGCATGTGATAATCTGACCTTGAGTCGCCATTGACGCAGAGAGAAAGAGAGAGAGAGAGAGAGGAGTGGCGAGAGAAAGTGGTAGGAAGTGTGTTGTCGTTTCTTCTTTTTCTTCTCGTCGCCAGCGATGTGGTTATCCGGGTCGGGTCGGGTCGTTAATAATCGAGTGAGAAAAGTCCGATTAGTTACAAGTAGGCCCGAGACACATAAAAACAAAACGCTTTGTTCCAAGCCCAAATGCTCTTTATTGAGATTTGCTCTTTATTTCCTTGCATTCCAAATGCCTCAGGTAAGTTAATCTCTTATCATGTACCCCCTTCTAATGTTCACATTGGCCCCAAGTTCCTGATAGAGTTTTAGCAATTACTTAAATAGTTTAACTCTCTTTAGGCGGACAAAAGTTTGCCTAAGAGGAACTTGGCAGCCTTTGAATCCAGCTCTTATCTGATTTTCTTGCTTAGTTAGTCAACAACTATAGCTTCCCTTTTTTACTTAAAATATGCAAGTACCCTTCATATTAGGGGTGTTGTCATGGGTATTACTAGGAGTGTTTTTGTGGGCAATCATATCCAACCCACCTACTACCCATTAAAACCTGCCCACAATAAAACCCAATCCATAAAATACCCATAATATATTTAACTAATGGGTTGGTTTTCAACCCACATGGAAAACCCAAGTGGGTTCATGGCAGCCCAAACCTTTTTTTTTTCTTTTCTAAACTATTGTTAGATTACACAGTTTTAATCTTTTCGGAAAAGTAATAATGAAAAACGAATAATTGGGAATTGACAAACCATAATGAGTATAGAACAAGGGTTTTTCCAAGACTAAAAGCAGTAAACTGTTACCAAAGTTTTACAAAACATATATCATTTTCTCATAGCTTATGGTCCAATCTCTGAAGTCTGAAACCATGTCAATCTATGCCTGCAACAAAATAAGCCATTTCAGTCTCTCCAAGATTCAGAATCATCAATTACAAGCAATTAGACAGTGAGACTTGATATTAATAATACAACCAGCCATTACTTACCTTAACATTTCACGCATATCTCACACACTTGAGCTGCTTGTAACATTTGTAGAAATGTCTTTTTCTTCATCAAAGTAATCATCAATGTCACCTAAAGTTTGAAGATATAAATTATGGGTTTTCACTTAATATTATGCAACTATAAACAATAGAAAAAAAGTCTTCACTTACCATCAAATTCTGCAAATCCCCTTAACCAGTTTCGGGTGCATAACAACGCCTGAACTGTTTCAGGAAGGAGACGGCTCCTGTATGGGTTCAAAACCCGACCTCCGACACTAAAAGCTGACTCTGCCGCAACAGTTGTTATAGGAATACTTAACAAATCAGACGCAAGGGCACTAAGATCACCATGACGATGCCCACTGTTTTTCCAATAGCTTAGGACTTCTATGTCTGCGAAAGCTCCAAACTCTAGCCTTGGCTCTTCCAAGTACAGATCCAAACTAGACTTTGTATTGTTTGAGTCAAGTTTTGCACTTCTCTCAAGCTCAAAGAAATCCTGTATTCATTAGATAATTATGAGCATACTAACATAATACTAGTTGAACTCAATATGTAAGAATGAACAGAATATACTTACAAGATCCAAAGACAACCCAGCCTTGCTATCAATCCCTAAACTGTTACTATAAGCTGCAAACGAATCTATCCTTGCTCGAGTTGCTTTCACGAACTTGACACTGTTTCTGATGCTCTCCAAAAGACCACCAATTAAAAGCAATCCTTCCTTCACTATAAGATTTAAGATATGAGCAGAGCATCTCACATGTAAAAACTTTCCATCGCAGGGCAATTTATTAGCCAACTGAAGACGATTCTTTAGAATACCTAGCATACTAGTATTACTAGTAGCATTATCAAGAGTGAAGGAGAATACTTTCTGCTCTAAACCCCACTCCTTCAAACTGTCCAAAACTTTCGTAGCTATTTCATCACCAGTATGTGGAGCTTCGAAATCACAGAAAGCTAAAATTTTGTTATGCAATCTCCAACTGTCATCAATGTAGTGGGCAGTCAAGCAAATATAACTCCTCATTGTGGTTCGAGCTGACCACATATCAGCTGTAAAACACACTCGACCTTTGTGATCAGCAAAAATCTTTTTCAACTTCACCTTTTCCATCTCATATCGCTTGAGCACATCTGCACCAGCAGTCTGTCTACAAATATGGTGACAATCGGGATTCAAGTACTTGTCCCTGGCTCGTACCTTTTCATATTCGACATACTTGAAAGGCAAATCATGATAGATTATAATCTCACTAACCATATCACGATCTACTTTAGGATCATACTTCTTAGCTACTTCACTATTTCCAGCTCTCATTGGACAAATTTCTAAATGACGTGTAACAGCAGATGTTCCATGACTAATTTCTATACAGAATTTCTTCTGACAATGCATGCAACGACCCATTTTCTTTCCATCTTCCCTATCACCTATTGGTATATACTCTTTCCAAACTTCAGACTTTAAGCGTTTGTTAGATTGAAATACCGTTAGAGTTGATTGAGTTCGAGTCTCACTTTTCGCTGGCGCTGCTTCTTGAGTTTCTGCTTCACTCTCCTCAATGTTCTCATCAAATTCTCTTTGTTCATTCTCAGCATCAAGTTGTGCTAGATATCGAATTGTCTGTGAATCCATTCTACATAAAACAAAAACATAACAAAAAGTCTTATGTGTTTAACGATTTTTTCCTAAAAGGTAGCTAAACGATTTCTCTTAGAAGCACCACTGAAATGCTTATCAAATGAACAAAGACTGTAGTTCTGAAGCAAGATAATTCAAATCAGTATGACCTTGAGCACACAAGATAACAAAGAAAATCCACTCACTTTCAACTTTTTTCAACCAACAATCACGTTTTATAAGCAAATATAAATGTCACATATTTTAACAAAATTCATGCATTCACTTTCTTCAGGAAATCGTCGCTCTTAACATCAGCATCTAGGCAGCCAGATCTAATTAATCTCCATCAGTGAAGACTTAATAGCTAAACAAACACAAGTCAACAATCACAAACCGAATACAACTAATGAAATAAATTTCCCAGAAAGTCGATTGCTTTAATGGAATCTAAAATAAAAGACCGCATTTTGCTTTACTGATCCAACAAAATTTCGAGATTCTCATCATCAAATCTATAGACAGGAGTCACAGGATGTGTCAAAGAACAAAACTTTCAGAATGAGAAGATAAAATCAAACATCATATTTTTTTCGGAAAAACTAAGAAACCCATCAAAGGAAAGGAAAATCCCACGAGGAATAAGGAAACATAGAGAGGAAAAAAAGCCAGCATTCTTCGGAATTGACGGACAAAATCCCGAGATTTTTGAAACGATCTAAATCGATGAGAAAGAGAATAAGATATGAAGATTTCTTTACCTTAGAGGAAAAACAAGCCTCTCTGCGTAAGAGACTCGTCTGCTGAAGCAGAGACAAAGCAAAATTGATTTGGGGATTTTCAGAGTGAAAAGTTTTTGTGTTTTTAGAGATCGATATTGGAGAAGAGAAGCAAAATCGATTTGGGATTTTCAGTTTACAGAAAACATGTCGTTTTATTAAAGTTAAAAAAAAAAAAAAAACCAGTCAAAACCCATAATCAACCCACATAAGCCCACAGACCAAAAAACCCACCCATCTACAACCCAATTTTTTTTTAATGGGTAAATATATCCTACCAAACACATTGGTCTGGGTAAACCCACTGGGTAATACCTAGGGGTGTTGTCATGGGTATTACCCAGTGGGTTTACCCAGACCAGTGGGTTTTAATGGGTAGTAGGTGGGTTGGATATGATTGCCCACAAAAACACTCCTACTTCATATATTACGTGCATTGGCTTTGTAGCAATCAATCCTCAAACATCCTCTTGTAAGTACGCTTGATCTCGGGGCATGACTTAACCCCTAAGGAGCTGGTTGGTGTAAGTCAAAGTTATGGATCATTATTTCTCTAACAATAATTACTTAATTAGTCTTCCACATCTTTGTTACTATTGTTAACACCTTTTCTTAACAAATACTTATCCGGAGAGCACAAGGACTAATAAAAAAGAGTGGTGTCGTTCCGGGAATTGTTGAAACAATGTGAAGAAGAAGATGATGATACCATTCCCATTGCCGATTCAACTTCTTCTTCATCTAACTCTACCCACAAAGACTTCATAGCTTTCTTTCCTTTTTGTGTTGTTTATTCCACCCCTTGCTGATTTTCTTAGGGGTATCACCGTATCACCATCTTTTCTTTCTTTTTTTTTTTTTTTTTTTATATATATATTTTAGTATTTTTAAAATTTAAAATTGACAATTGGATAATCTTTTCAATTCTTTTTAAGTTTATCTTTAGATAATTTTTACGAATATTATGATTATTTTTTTTTTAAATATATATTTTAAATTTTTAAAATTTTCAAAGTTGACAGTTGGATAATCTTTTCAATTATTTTCAAGTCTATCTTTAGATAAATTTATTTCACTGGGCCTATAAACAGAAGACTTTGCGTGACATAGTTACTCCTTCAATACGTGTTTGGAAATACTTTTCAGTTATTGGGTATTCCCCACACAAGATGATGATGCATTCAATTTGATAAAATTAAAAACACACAAACATTTAGCAATACATAAAAGTAAGATAGAAATACATTTAAAAAAAAAAAAAACTAAGATACATAAAATATACCATTCTTGAAACACCATTATTTACAGTAAAACCTCTATAAAGTAATAATGTTGGAACTTTAAAAATTTATTATCTAATAGAGATATTACTTTATCGATAAAATAAATATTTATTAATTTACTAAAAAATATATTTTTTAATTTATATTAAGAATTTAGAAAAATTTATATGTTAATATGACATGCATAAACTTGTAATTATGATTAAATCTTTTGGATATCGTAATAAAATATATATTATTAGTTTAAAATATTTATATAAAATTTGATACATGATAAAAGTTAAAAATTTAGAAAAAAATATAGCTATTAATATTATAAGGGTCAGTTTCAAAAATAGATCAAGAATTGGGGTCAATTGCAAAAGTAATCCCATTGCAAAATGTGATTTTTTTTACCTTCTTCACCCTTCTCATATTTACGTAATAACGAAAATGTCTTTACTTTTCTCCGTGAAGTCTAACTGTGAAGTCTAACTATAAAATCAAATGTCCAAAGAAACTTCATCTTCTTCACTTATTCACGAAAATGCCATCACCATCAATTCATCCAACAACCAAGATCAACCGAAATCAAGCTTTGAATGCATGATTTCCTCTTCAAACATATCTACAAACTCATTCTATCATCTTATCAACTTATATTCTTCAATTTCTTCTCCATTTTCTCCCAAAAAACTCACATTTTCATCTTTTCAAAGTTTATGTTCTTAGATCTTGCCATTATCGGTGTGAGAGATCATTCTAACGGTTGGGGAAGTTTGCTAAAGCTCTAAATCAGATTTCTTGGTCTTGAACGTAACTTAAGATCACGGCGAGATAAAAATCCGGTCGATTTGAATGAATTTCACATATTTGTAGCAAAGTAGACTTCATTGTGAAGTCTACTGGTCAACGAATAAGTTAGTTTTGCAATTGACTTTCACAAAATTTTGGTGAGTAGACTTCATTGTGAAGTCTACTTCGAAATCCTTTGAAAACAAAAAAATATGGGGTAGACTTCATTATGAAGTCTAACTGTGAAGTCTATCTATGAAGTCTAATAGGTTAGTTTTTGCAATTGATCAACCAAATAATTTTTTTGTGAAGTCTATCCGTGAAGTCTACTGAACAAAAAGGTTAGTTTTGCAATTGACTTTCGCTTGACTTTTGGGGAAGTCTAACTGTGAAGTCTATTTAGGCCGATTAGACTTCATTTTGAAGTCTATTACGCGATAGACTTCCGGTTGAAGTCTACTGGTCAACGTTTATCGAAATAGACTTCACGGTGAAGTCTACTTCCAAAGTCAAAAAAATTCAATCAATTGCAAAACTAACCCATCTGAAGTCTAATTATTGGCGTAGACTTCACCGATAGACTTCATAACAGAGTTAGACTTCATTTTGAAGTCTAATCGGCCTAAATAGACTTCACAGTTAGACTTCCCCAAAAGTCAAGCGAAAATCAATTGCAAAACTAACCCTTTTTATTCAGTAGACTTCATGGATAGACTTCACCAAAAACGTATTTGGTTGATATATTGCAAAACTAACCTATTAGACTTCATAGATAGACTTCATAGTTAGACTTCATAATGAAGTCTACAATTGAATGTTTTTTTTTAAAATGCATTTTTGGAAAATGTATAATTAACTTTTAAGATTTTCTTGAACAATTAGTTGTATTAGTCTGTTTAATTCCTTGTGTGTGGGTTTGACATGCTTATTCGTTATATACAAAGTGAAAATGATTTTCTTGTTTGATTAGCACTTTAAATATTACCAAGTAGACTTTGTAGAGAAGTCTATCTGTGAAGTCTAACTATGAAGTCTATGTTTTTCCTTAGCATTTCTAATGTGGTTGATATTTGTTTACTTGCAGATAATGGTGTACATCGCTTCAATTGAACCGTTTTGGGTAGGTAAAATGGAGCTTTTGGACTTGACTACTTGTTATATTTGAAAATATGAAGTCTAACGCTGAAGTCTAACTCAAAAGTCTAACTCTGAAGTCTAACACTGAAGTCTAACCATGAAGTCTAACTCTGAAGTCTATTATTATTTCTCAATTGAACCGTTTTAGGTAGGTAAAATGGAGCTTTTGGACTTGAATACTTGTTATATTTGAAAATATGAAGTCTAACTCTGAAGTCTAACTCTGAAGTCTAACTCTGAAGTCTAACGCTGAAGTCTAACTCTGAAGTATAACTATGAAGTCTAACTCTGAAGTCTAATATTATTTCTCAATTGAACCGTTTTAGGTAGGTAAAATGGAGCTTTTGGACTTGAATACTTGTTATATTTGAAAATATGAAGTCTAACTCTGAAGTCTAACGCTGAAGTCTAACTCTGAAGTCTAACTCTGAAGTCTAACTATGAAGTCTAAAATGGGTTTTTTTTTTTCTAAAAAATGTGAAGTCTACACGAGAAGTCTATTCATGAAGTCTACTTATAAAGTCTAATTATTTTTTCCAACTTGATCCGTTTTAGCTAGGTAAAATGGCATATGAAACATTAAGAATGGGTAAGTGAGTGAAAATACAAAATTTGATTTACAATTCAACAATACAAAATATGTTGTGTAACATCCGCGAACCAGAAAGTTGTTCTAGAAGTGGTATCAGGCGACATTAGGGATTTGGGAGTGGATTACATATGCTTATTGAGGTGTGAATTGAGGATTGATTGTACATGTTCTTGTTTGATTGTTGTACAGTCGGTCTAAGGTTCGTTCATCGCGATGAAAATTGTGTAAAACGCTCTTGAGTACCTAGTGTCGATCAACACCAAGGGGGTGTGTCGATCGACACCGGTTATCAGGCTCGGTTCCGGTTTAAGTCGATTGCGCGTTTGATTGAAGTTGGTTTGGTTTTGGTCGATGGGTGTCGACCGACACCAAGGAAGGGTGTCGTTCGACACCGGTTATTGTGAAATCGACCGGTTTGATTCAAGTCTGCTGGTTTTGTTCCGGTTAAGGGTTTGGAAGCCCTAAGTCGCGATTTAAAACCCTGTGGCCGCGTGAGAAGTCACTTTTTCGAAAAAGAAAAGTTCCAGAGGCGTTTTTGAGTGAAGGAGGTGATTTTAGAGAGTTTTGTGGAGTTTCTGAGGCTTTGGGTTGTTGTTCTATCTTCTTCTCCTTCCTTTCAATCCTTTTCAAGGTGAGTGCGTGACTGTAGGTCCGTTAATCGTTAGAGATTGTTTGATTTCGGTTTTGTTGATGAGTTTTTGAGTTGTTCTTGAGTTGTGGTTGAGTTATATTGTTGTTTGATCGATGTGGGGGTTGAATCCCACGATTTTGTGTGTTTATGCGATTTTTCGTAGCTTATGGTGTCTGGGCGTCGAGCTGGTATCGACCGACATTCGATGAGTGTCGATCGACACTCAGGAGGCTGGCGTCGATCGACACCGACTTGGGTGTCAGGAAACGTGGGTGTTTCCTAACAGGGAGTTGTTATTGTTGAGCATTGTTCTCGTTGTTGATTATTGTTGATGTATTGTCTAGTGTTTGACGTACTTGGCCTGTAGGCAGGATGATCCTGAAACAACCAAACTTTTTTTTTTTTGTTTTTTTTTTTTTTAATAATTATCGATGCGGAAATTCTCGTAAGAAATCAATAATTAAATAACTCAAATACCAGTTCAACAAATAAACCAATAACCGATAAAAACCAATAATAAATTCTAGCAACCTAAACAACAGGTTTGCTACATTATTAAAATCAAGCTAACACCCTAACAACGAATTCCGTGCTAGCCACATCAAGATTACCAAAATCAAGTTCCTAGTCTCATCATCCTCTTCTCTCGGTCTCTTTCCGCGGAAGAACATTTCGGCTACCTGCATCACATTAGGGAAAAAGAGATGCATAAGTATTTAATAAATACTTAGTGAGGCAATCACCCCGCCTACAGTCCAATTACGCAATTTTAACAATTTTCATCAATATTAATAATTACCACAATTATTGAATCCTTCACTTTAATTATAATAATTTCCACAATTAAATAATAATTTTTAAACACTTAAATAATTTCCACAATTATTTTTAGATCACTTAATTAATTAATTTCACCAATTACTAGTTAATTCTCGAATTAAACCATTTAATTACAGTTAAACCGGATTAAACCACTTAATCCAATTGATTCCTTAAACCGCCAGATAACCGGATTAAACCGGATTGTGTCGATCGATACACACCTGTGTCGATCGATACACACCTGTGTCGGTCGACACCTTGCCCGTTTGGTGTCGACCGACACCGGCTTGGTGTCGATCCAGGAGATCGACGCCAACTTCGATTTTCAACACAGAAACACCCAAATCACGAAATCAACACACCACACGCGATTCAACCCGCGAATATCACACAAAACAACACGAAAAACCACATAACTCTACTAAATCATGATCCACATCCACAAATCCTCTTATATGCGAGCCTACGGTCATGCACTCACCTTGACAAAGGATTAGGAAGAAGAAGGAGATGAAGAACAACAAAAACCCACCACAGATCAACCACAAAGCTCCAGAATCTCCCCAAAAGCTCTCAGCCTCCTTTTTCTCTTTGTTTTCTCCAAAAACGACAAAACCCACGCGGCCACCACTTTATATCGCGACACAAGGGTTTTCCCCACTTAACCGGCGATAACCAAACCACTCAAATCGAACCGAAATCGATTTTAACCTTTGGTGTCGACCGACACTACCCCTGGTGTCGATCGACACCGCTTCCCCAAAGCGATAGATTGGTTTACGGATGTTACAGATCCACTCACTAAGTATTTATGATAATACTTACGCACCTCTATTCCAATGTGATGCAGGTAACAGCAATGTTCTTCCGCGGAAAGAGACCGAGAGAAGAGGATGATGAGATTAGGAATTTGATATTGGCTATTTTGTTGTGGTTGACAAGGAATTCATCATTTTAGGGTGTTAGTCCTCTTTTCTAATAATGTAGCAAACCTGGTGTTTAGATTGCTTATTCTTTATTGGTTTATTGGTTATTGGTTTATGACTTTTGTTGAACTGATTATTATTATTTAATATTATTAATTTCTTTCGAGAATTTCCACATTGATAATTAAAAAAAAAAAAAAAAAAAGCTTGGTTGTTTCATGTTGTACCAAGAAAGAGATCAATAAAAACTTAAGTGTAGGTCTTAAATTGACTTGTTATCTTAGCCCAAATGTAATGTTAAGTGTAGGCTACAACAAAAACTTCCATAAACTGTTTTTTTTTTTTGTGGTAACATATATGGCTGCATATAAGCCTTTCACCCAAAAAAAAAAAGAAACATTGATCTTGATCAGCAATCTCTGGCCACTAAACCAAAGAAAGCTGATTACGTTAGAAAGGGCTTGGAGCAAAGAGTAAGCAAGAACACCATTTAGCAATCCATGCTGCTTGAAGAACACCAGAGCTCGGTTGTTGCCACCAAACCACATCGTCCTCAGCTGCTACGGCTCCATAAGAAACTAAGTGAGACATCAAAACCTATCAACTATGTTGCGGTTAATAAGAAAACAAAATGCAGATACTCCAAGGTTTAAGAATGAAGACTCAATGCCCTTAACCTACAGTGTCGTAATTAATTCACAAAATAACCAAATATAATATTCAAGATAGAATATGATGCAAATTTGGACTTGAATACTTGTTATATTTGAAAATATAAAGTCTAACTATAAAGTCTAACTATGAAATCTAACTGTGAAGTCTAACTGTGAAGTCTAACTATGAAGTCTAACTATGAAGTCTATTCATGAAGTCTAACTATGAAGTCTAACTATGAAGTCTAACTATGAAATCTATCTATGAAGTCTAACTATGAAGTCTAACTATGAAGTTTATTCATGAAGTCTAACTATGAAGTCTAACTATGAAGTCTAACAGATCTTCCCTGATAATATCAGCAACCTGCAACAAGACGAGATCTCTGAGCTCAAAATTGGGTAGACAACAAACATCATGTTTTAACTTATAATAATAAGACAGTAAGTAGAGGAGCATATACCTCATTATGAATCTCATTTTCGCTATGTTGATCATCAGTAAACCAAGTAAAGAAGCTGAAGAGATAGTAGAGTGGAAAATGCGTTAATTTGTATGTAAATTAATAGTAAAGAAAAGACTTAATATATTAAAGAACAATACCTCCCCTCCTCCACCTTTCCATTGGCTCTAGCTCCGGTTCACGCTTCTTCACAATCAGAGGCTTTTTTCTGTGCCAAAAACGAATCAGCCTTCTGCATCTTTGTATCTTCTTCTCCTCTCACTCCTTGAAACGCCTCAACCAACGGATTCGAAGGCAACCTGCGCGGAAAAAAATCAAACATGTTATGTATGTGGTTCAGATCTGTACTCAGATCTTTTATGGAGAGAAAAACTGGTTTACCGGTGATAATGGTAAACAAACGGCGACTGATTAGCTCAGGCGAGAAGAAGTGGCGAGTGGCTTTGCTTAGTCGAGAAGAAGTGGCCGAGGTTCAAGTAGAGATGAGAGAGAGAAAAGCGCAGCAAGATACAGATTTTGTTTCTATAAAATTAGGGTTATTCCTTTATATACCAAGGTAAAAACTAAAATTTATGTTTTTTTTTTGAGTTTGAGACTTTATAACGAAGTCTAACTGTGAAGTCTAACCGTGAAGTCTAACTGTGAAGTCTAACTGTGAAGTCTAACTGTGAAGTCTAACTGTGAAGTCTAACTATGAAGTCTACTAATGAAGTCTAACTAACCCTTATATGGATTCATCTTTATACAATTTTATTTTTCATAGATGATAAATGTTTAAATCTTATTTATGTATAAATTTTTTTAATCAAAAGAATGTGCTAAAATCTTATTATTTAAATTTAAGTTGTGATTATGAAGTAGACTTCAACACGAAGTCTAACCGTGAAGTCTAACTGTGAAGTCTAACTGTGAAGTATAACTATGAAGTCTAATAATGAAGTCTAACTAACCCTAATATTCCGCTTCCCGCCAAAATATTTCGTTTCCCACCTGTTTTTTTTTTTTGAGTTTCATACTTCATAATGAAGTCTAACTGTGAAGTCTAACCATGAAGTCTAACTGTGAAGTCTAACTATGAAGTCTAGTAATAAAGTCTAACTAACCCTTATATGGATTCATTTTTATACAATTTTATTTTTCATAGATGATAAATGTTTACATCTTATTTATGTATAAATTTTTTTAATCAAAAGAATTTGCTAAAATTTTATTATTTAAATTTAAGTTGTGATTATGAAGTAGACTTCAACACGAAGTCTAACCGTGAAGTTTAACTATGAAGTCTAACTGTGAAGTCTAACTATGAAGTCTAATAATGAAGTCTAACTAACCCTAATATTCCGCTTCCCACCAAAATATTTCGTTTCCCGCATGTTTTTTTTTTGAGTTTCATACTTCATAATGAAGTCTAAATGTGAAGTCTAACTGTGAAGTCTAACCGTGAAGTCTAACTGTGAAGTCTAACTGTGAAGTCTAACTATGAAGTCTAGTAATGAAGTCTAACTAACCCTTATATGGATTCATTTTTATACAATTTTATTTTTCATAGATGATAAATGTTTACATCTTATTTATGTATAAATTTTTTTAATCAAAAGAATTTGCTAAAATTTTATTATTTAAATTTAAGTTGTGATTATGAAGTAGACTTCAACACGAAGTCTAACCGTGAAGTCTAACTGTGAAGTGTAACTATGAAGTCTAACTATGAAGTCTAATAATGAAGTCTAACTAAGCCTAATATTCCGCTTCCCGCCAAAATATTTCGTTTCCCGCCTGTTTTTTTTTGGAGTTTCATACTTCATAATGAAGTCTAACTGTGAAGTCTAACTAACCCTAAACCCTAAATCGAATTTTTAAGTAAAAACTTATAGTAAACGTTAATTATGTTTACATAATCGCAATTAACATTATAAAGTACGAATTCATGACCTCTAAATCGTTAAACGAACCACAAACATTTTGTTTTTTGCAAAATTCTCTCAACCCTAACAATGACAATCATAAACCCTATACATTAAACCTCAAGCACTAAGCTTGGTGATTTGGTTTACTCATGAAACTTATAAATTGATTCATTTTCATGAAATATTATTTTACATAGATAGAAGTTGTGTTTATTTAAATTATCCATAAATTTTTTTATCAAAATTATTTTTTATCGATTTTAAACTTTAAATTTAAGATTTTGTTATTTGGTAGACTTCATAAGTAGACTTCACAATAATTTTTTTTTGGAGTTTAACATAATTTGTCTTACTTGATTTAAATTGATTAATTTCTTTGCATATTTATTTTATATGGATTGTAATTGTCTGTGTTAAATTTATGTGTAAATATGTTTATCGAAATATTTTTTTATAAATTTTAAACTTTAAATTTAAGATTTTATTATATAGTAGACTTCACAGTTAGACTTCATAGTTAGACTTCACAGAATCACAGTTAGACTTCACAGTTAGACTTCACAGTTAGACTTCACAATTAGACTTGATGAGTAGACTTCAGAGTTAGACTTCAGAGTTAGACTTCATGAGTTAGACTTTATAGTTAGACTTCATACGGGGTAAAACAGTCAAAAGGCTAGTGTTTTTTTATTTGTTCAGAAGGGTGAGGTTTGTAATTTGGCAACCCCAAAAGATTAGTTTAGATATAATTGCAATAGGGAGTCTATTTTTGCATTTCAAATCAAATTGTGGTCTATTTGAGGCAATTCTCTCATATTATAATGAAGTTGAAAATAATACAACTTTTGAATGTATTTAAACATAAAACAAATAAATAATGTGTTTAGAACATATTTAACAATTTTAGATGTGTATAACAATTGCATTATGAGTTTTCTATATAATAAAAAGTTAGAGATAAACTTAAATTCATAGTTTAATAAATTTTCTTAGGTATATTTGTATAGTTATATATAATCATTACTTTAACTTATTATTGGGACCATATTTTTACATAGGAGTTTCAAAAATATTATTATATTATCATCTTATCGCATATTGCATATTTTTACAGTAGCTCGAATTAAAATCGGAGAAATTTATTATTTTATAGTGATTATTACTTTATTGAATATTACTATCAATATTGTACCTCCTGATTGTTTCAAAGCTGATCAACATCTCTTATTAAATCTGACTCTAAGCCCATGCTTCATGTGAAGAATAAGACCAGAAAATGGCTCAATCTTCTGCCCCTTTATGACCTCAACATCATAGTTTTGTAATATCCCAACAACCACTGTCTTCAACTGAGTCATAGCCATATTCTTGCCAAGACAAGCTCTTGGACCGGCGTTAAATGCAAAGAACTTGTAAGCAGGCTCATGTCTTATTCCTCCGGTCGCAGTAACCCATCTCTCTGGCTTAAACTCCAACGCGTCTTCTCCCCAAACCGCTCTCATCATTCCCATCGCGTAAGCAAAAATCATGATCCGTGAGTTTGCATCAACTTTATGCCCACTTGGAAGAACATCTTGTTTGATCGCTGACCTGCGTTGGAATGGAACTGGTGGGTAAAGCCTCATTGATTCACACAATGCGCCATGTAAATACACCAACTTGTCCAGCTCTGCTGGATCATCATAAGACGGTCTCTCATGACCACTTCCGGATCTTGGTAGATTCTCGTGGATCTCATCGTAAATCTTGGTCACGGCTTGAGGGTTTTTGGATAGAAGCCAGAAAAACCAAGTGAGTGTAGATGCAATAGTGTCTCTCGCCGCTAAAATGAATCCCACAAAGACGTCTCTGAGTAGTTTATCATCAATAGGAGCCAAGAGGTCGAACTTTATGAAGAACGTTAAAAGATCCACAACTTCTTCATTGTTGACCTCATTTCGTATCTCGTCTCTCTTATCAGATACGTATTTTCCACACAAACGGCGAAAGACGGCATCAGCTTCTATCAACTTCTTCTCTTGTCCCAAACCCAACCGGTTTTGTAGCTTCCACACGAATCTTGGTAACATATGCCTATAAACCATCGCTACTTCAACATCTTCTAGGGCTTTAACGAACTCGTTGTTGGCCATATGAACAGAGAGAGATCTAGGATCAGGCACACCTAGTATTGTTACGGCTGTATCGAAGGTGAATCTCCGGAACACATCTTGCAAGTCTACGACCGTCCCTTTCTTTGCAAAATGATCAAGAAGAGGCAGAAGTTCGTCTTTAAGTTTATTTCTAATGGCACAAATTGAAAACCTTTGAAACCTTTGATCATGAAGCATGGCATGATAACACTTCCACAGATTGTTGGTTCGATCCGATTCGGAGTTGAGTAGTCCGTTTCCGAAAATTTCAAAGACTTCTTGGAACTCAGGACCTTTGATGTAGTTGGAGAAGTTTTTGCTCATTATATGATGGACATTAGATGGATCAACAGTGACTAATACATCCATTCCAGCAAACCACGGGCCCTTCAATGGGAACGTCATGTTGTAGTTCTCGAGAATCTCGACACCATCATAGATCCGGTTCAGTCTCACGAGCACACCCGGAAGCATCCCAAGAACCGGCCAGTTCCAAGGGTAACTTTGAGATGTTTTCTTGATGAGAAAGTAATGAAAGGGTTTCTTGATGAGAAAGTAATAGAATATGAGAAAGAAAAAGAAAACTATGGAGGATGCTTCAAATAAGCCAATCGAAGACATTAGATTTTGGATACAGAAAGGAGCAAACGAAGGAGGTTGATTTATGCACAGATAATAACATGTACAGTACATAAACACGATGGGTTCTCAAGTCCTTTCTTTCACTTCATTTATAGGCGGATGTATATTTAGAATACTAATAAATACTAAAAGAAATATGAAATGGAGGCTGTTGATAAAAAAAAAAAGAGAAACACAAAATTTCTTCCAGTACCGTTTCCTTGGTCAACCCATATTTTTCATGATTTTAATCATCCTGATATTTTTTCTAGGTTTTCAGTCGCCAGCATTTCTTTCTTTCAGATAACTACGCCAACTACTTCAAAAATAGTGGTTATAATAAATGTAGAAGATATCTTTTCAATTTACATTTCTATCTGAAAACAGCTTACGTGTATTGTATTATATACAAATACAATACACGCGTATCCAATTAGTAGCATCCAGCGAGAAGATACGTAGATGTACAGTTTTCTTGACCAGTGAGTAACTTAAATGAATAATTATTTCTTGCATTAAATTTGTAAGACTTTACAATCTAAAGAATCATACACAAACCAAAAGCAACACGACATGTCAGCTGTTAGCACTTAAGAGGAGAATTGAATTGGGTGCCATTAGTTTGAGGTCCAGCATTGAGTGCAGAGACGACCTCACTTAGTATTTTTTTTTTTTTTTAATTGATAATTGTGTTAATCGATACAAGATACAAGATACTCCCTCTTCCTCTGTTCCTTAATATTTGATGTTGTAGGTTTTTTACATAAATTAAGAAACATTGAATGTTAAGTTATTAATTGATTATTTTCTTAAACCAACTACTTTTCAATCAATATTACCCAATAATATTAAAGTATTCAAATACTTTTAGTTAATTATTTTTGAAATTTGTAATATTTTGTTATTAATTAACAAAAAGTAACATCATAATATGAAACAAAGAAAAAAAAGAGGGAACAGAGGGAGTACAAGATTAATTGATAATTTATATTTCTCACTGGAAACATTGATCGCTGCGTAAAGTTTTGTGTTGTATTCAAATATCAAACCTGATCATTAAAAATATAATGTGGCAAGTGGCAAGTGGCAATTGTGTGAGTGATCCGAAACCTATTTCACGTACATCTAAAATATAATTCTTGCAAATATAGAAGAGAAAAAAAGAGGAGAGGAGAGAAGAACGGCTTTGAACGCTTCAGCATCACAAGATTATGTTATCCTTATGAAGAAGACTCTTTCCTTTGTAAATCTGTAGAGGAAGTGACCACCTTTGTTACAAACTTACAACAACAAAAAAAGAAGCAAAATATTTCCGTTTTTTTTAACAGTTTTTTTTCTGCAGTCTTTACCTGAAAAGATGAGAGTGGAACAGATATATGAAAACCCAAATGGCTTCTCTTGCTTGCTAGCACTCTAATGCATGTGCCTGCACCTGTCCAAATCATAATATGTTTTAAGTTTAGTCAGCAACATCCTTATAGTTAGGGACTTTTTGTTTTGTTGCATGTTTCAACAAGATCCAACCTTAGTTTTTATAACTCTACCTCAGACAAGTTTTCCTCAGTATATGTGTTTGGTCCAGTGAAGTTAGAGGGAACAGCTTTATCGCACTGGAAGATCCTCAGTTTCCCCTCCTAAGGACAAATCATGAGTATCAGTCAGTTTTCATATTGATATCCATTGTATATAACCATTCAGAATTTAATTGGTTTTTTTTTTTTTTTTTTTTTTTTTGTGTTACCTTTGTCCCATAAACAAGACCACCTCCAGGAGAAGGATGAAAACAAGCAACATTTACTTCATCCTCTGAACTTGGGAGTACTCTCACAAGCTCCATATCCGAAACTCTGTATATCTGACCCAACACACACACAAACACAAGCAAGAATATATGTTATTATCCATCTCCAAATACACACCATGACACGGATGTATGTAGTAGCATAAGGCTTTTCTTACCTCCAACACTGTGAAAAAATGTGATGTTACTTCACCATCACTACAGATGCTCTTCAAAAGAGAACCATGTCGCCTACCATATGCAAGCAGCATATGCTCAGAGGTGGGTGAGAACTGCACGGACAATTCTCTCAATTGTTAAAAACTATTTTCAACAACAACTCACAACAATGCTATTTTGTCATGAAAATGATTGCCGTTACAAACATAAATTTTCTCTCGTATAGATATCTCACAAGTTACTTGATATCCTATATGAATTTTATATATCTCACAAGTTTTACAAGCTTACATAACACGATCAAACTGGACACTGACATATTTTGCGGTATGAAGCAAATCAATCGTATATCAGTCAAAAAAAAAGTAGAGGCTAGATAAATACAACACCAAAAATCCATAAACATTCAATTATCCTCAAAAGGTGACTAACCTGGATAGAGGTCAAGCAATGCGCAGCTCTAATCGCCCGTGACACAAGCACTGAACCAAAACTGTATCCATAGAAAACACATACTTTCACTAACTCTGTTATCTCTCGGATGTGCATTTCAAGATGAAAGAACTAACACAATCAGATACCGGAAGTGGCAATTACCTTTCCTTCTCGAGAGAATACACGCGAAGCTCGTAAATGACTTGGTGTGCACTCACAGGGTGTCGAGTCGGGGAAGTTGCAAGCCCTGAATCTTGTTGTGCTACAGTCTGCATCTCAGCATGAGGCAAAACACATGCCACACAGGCTGCTAAATATCTCCCGCATGGCGAAAAATGAGCTCCCATTTCACTGCAAGAATTTAACATAATGATATCAAGAACCATAAGAAACAGATTGTCCCTCGATATTTAAAATACAAAAAGTAAAAGTTTGCCTGCAAAGGACGGCATGCGGAATTGTCAATAGACATCTATCAGATTTCAGTTGAGCATATGGGTCTTTGATGTCATGCGACCACACTTTGAGTTTGACGGTACAAGGTAACTCTGAAGCAGCCGCTGCTGCTGCCGCCGCAGAAGCAGCAATCGAGGTAGCAAGTTCAGACTGGACTCTGTTCACCACAGGTTGAGCATCGCTTGCACGCTGAGTGGGACGAGATGACACGCCTTCTGCTAACTGAGCTTGTGAAGTTTGTTCCTGGGATCCACCACCTCTTCCAGGAACCACAGCTCCCGGGATTTCTAATAATGCTACTGCAGCCTCAAGACTGGCTGTAGATAAACGAGATGTCGAAGAGCCTATATTAGGAGCTGAGACGCCACTAGGAGGAGGAGCCACCACACCATGACCTTGAGCCATCAACCATCCTTGTAGAAAAGGTAACTCCCAGGAAACTCGGTCCCTTAACTGAAACAACTGCTGAGTCTGTCGGAGCTCAGGTAAATCTACATTCATGGCATCAGCTGGAGGAAAAGTTCTATCTCCAGCTCGAGTAACAAATGTGTTGCTAGGAGGAACGCTATTGGAACCAGAAGGAGCAGTGGATGTAGCCAAGGGAAGAGGAGGAGGAGGAGGAAACAATGTTCTGTTCGCGTTTACTGCAGACCTAAGAATATTCTGAAACCGAGATTGCGGTCTCGTATTAGCAGTAGAGACTTGACCAATTCTTGGATCTTCTGCAGAAGATGTAGCTCGGTTGCTTTCCGGGCTTGTGAAGAAAATAGAAGGGGGAGGGTACCTCAAGTAACCCACAGATGTTGCTCTAGACATTGAGGAATCTAATGAATCCATCTCATTCACCTGCCACTTAAAGATTAGAAATGTGAGCACAAAGAATGGCAAAACAAAACCATTTGAACGAATCCTAATTAGGTAGCTCACCTCTGCAGTCAAGAGCAATGGAGCTCCGTGAGGGTGAAAATGTACAGCTCTTAGAGAGCGCCTCGTCTTCAGTACAACGACGGGTGATGATTCCTGTCCTCTCCTATTGTAATACCACATGTGCAGCTGCAAAAATATCAAGAAATGAAACTTTCTGAAGGAGGTGCTAGCGTTTCATGGGAGAGTTAAAAGAGGCAAAAAGAAAATACCTTATGACCAGAAGCAACAGCAAGTAGTTCACCAACGGCGTGGAAAGCGATGGAAGCAATAGGCCGATCTGGTAAGAGAAGAAGAAGATATTAAAACCAGCTAACATAATATAGGGCACAACTATGATAAAAGAAACATAATGTTCAGATCCCTAGGACTTACAGAATTCATGAGATCTAATACACTGTGAAGTCGTAGTATTCCATAAGCGAACATCCTGATCTAAACTTCCACTAGCAACTATTTCTGAATGAAGTGGGTGGAATCTGACCTGCAGAAACTCAAAGAACATTAGGTAAGAGCAGTGGGATACAACACCTAGGTTATCATCTGGTCTACAGTAGCAGAAACATTCTCTAACTCACCACCCAAGGCGTTCTCCGATGGCCGCTCAAAACCTTTAAGCAGTTTCCAGTCTCGCAATCAATAATCTTTACAGTATGGTCACCACTAGAAGAAGCACAAAAATTGGTGAGTCTAAAGAGAAAATAATTGCAAAGAATAAAAAGATAAAGCCATGTCATACTCACTGTGTAGAAGCAAGAGTTTTTCCATCAGAACTAAAAGCAGCTGCAATAGTTGACCTTGGAGGAGGTCCAAGACCGCAATACTTGGAAGATAAATGATGCAATGACTCTGCCTCAACCCTTCATGTTCATGAAAGAAAACATCAATTAAACAGACAAGGTACAAGAAACATCGGAGGAACAAAAGGTACCATGAAACAAGACTCTGTCCAGCGTCTTTCATAGGTTCGATGTCGGCTCCGCATGAGGAATCAGTATACCATCTACTTTTACCCCACCGTTTCCTTGGCACAAACTTTGATCTTGGTGACATTTCCCTCTGGACCAGCAAATTAAATACGCTCCTCCCCCTAAACAACAAAATTCCCAAATCAAGGTTTTAGAGGGATCTAACAAGTTATCTGTTCAGCAAGTAGAAACTCAATATCCGGTTCCTAAATATGATGCTGTTTCAACCAAAACCACTCAAGTGCCATTATCCTTTTAGAGCATAATTTAGCTGCCAGTAAAACTTACTATATAGCATAACAAGATCTACGCAGCTATCTCCAGATCGGTTTTCAAGAACACAAAAGATAGAGCTAAAGCACTAAAATTGAAAAAAGGAGTGTTTCTTGCAAATGATCTCCTTAAAACACATCTAACGCGATAAGACAGAAACAAGACCGTTCCAGTTGCCATAACTGAGAGGGCAATAAAGGTATCGAATAAATGCAGAAAACAAAATTTTTAACCTGCGGCGGTGGACATTCGCCACCGATTTCCTCGGCGGGATCAAAGACCGAGGAGAAGATTGATCTTGCGAAGAGCAGATAGGTTGAGTCATCTTGAAAGCCAAAATTCATATAGCCCGCCGGCGAATCAGTGCCAAGAACAAGAGGAGTAAACCCTAATCAAGCGATCTAATCCTCCGATCTAATCGTCCCCTTGCTTCCGTCTCCGGCCGCTCTGTCCCGCCAGATATGGATTTGGTTACTTGTTTCGTTTGCGGGACTTTGTTGATGAGCGCGTGGGACGAAACCTAAAGGGAACAACAACAATTCAGTTGTTTGTTTCAGGACCGTATCTCTCTGTTAGATGTTTGTTAAAGGATCTCTTTTTGCTTTTCTAATTGATGCAAGTCTGTCTTGTATTTGTAAACCCAGTGGCCAATATTTTTTCATGATTATTTATCTAAAACAACATTTGTATTATGATGATACCCCTACTAATCTTGTTAATTTCGAAATTATTTCAAAGAACAATGTAGTCCAATGGAATAAATCTAATTTATACTGAAAAATGTGATATATAATTTTAGTTGTCTCAAAATATAAGAAGCTTTCAGAAAAATTGGGAACGGAGAGCTTTCCTCCTTATTTTTTGGGAGTACTAGGTTTTTCACCCGCGCTACGCGCGGGTCTGTATTAATAATTTGATTAAATAATTTTATTTTTAAGCTTTTTTCGTTGATAGCATGATTGATTGTAGTGAACCAATGTTCTTATTCTCTTCTTTTGTTTTGTTTTTTAGATTTTCCCTTTATTTTCGCTATTTATTCGATTTTTTTTTTTTTTTTTTGTTTCTTCTTCATCTTTACTCTTTCTCGTCTTCGTTCCTCTTCAATTCTTTGTCCTTACAATTTCTTATTCGGTCTTCTTTTTCATCTTTGTTATTTTTTTTTTTATCTTTTGTCCTCATTCTTTGATATCATTGTCTTCGCTTTTTTAATATTTCTTCTTATTTTTGTCTTTGTCTTGGTTATTGTTCTGTCGTTTTTTCTATAATTAGTTCATGCGGTCGAAGTTGCTAAGAGTTAAGTATCTTTCTTTTATTTAGCTTCTTCTTTTTATTTTTCTTGATTATTCTCCAGGACTTGATCCCTTTTATATATAGTTTTATTGTAGTTCTCTTTTATTTAATCTTATGTAAAGTAAAAATTTAATTATCTGATACACCCAACCAAATTTAAAAACGAAAAAGATTCACATAAACAAAATTAAGCTAGGGATTGTGCATTTACATATTCACACATGTAATAAGCAATGTCTAATAATAATATAAATAATTTAATTTATGCGATCATAGAGATATAGTTTTGCATAGATTTTCAATTTTTATTATTTAGTTTCATCTTTTTATTTGGTTTCCTTCTTTAGCCTTATCTTTTTGGTTTCTTTTATGGCTTTGTTTTTTGCTATCTTCGTCCTCTCTTTTCTTAATTTACTTCTTTTTATTTTTATTCTTATTGATTCTTATTCTTCTGTTTCTTATATGATTAATTATTTACATCTAAAATGCTAATGTTTTGCTAGAGTTTGTTTTCTTCTTCTTTGTATTGGTTATTCTCCCTTTTAATTTTTTCTCACTCTATTGCTTTTGTACATATTTTAGCATAAGTCTCATTAATCTTATGTAGACATGTTTTCATTATCTGATACACCAAACCAAACTTAAAAATGAAAATGTACGTATTAACAAATTTAAGTTAGAAGATAAGCTAAGATTTTGGTAGGTTTTCTAGGGTTATAAAACCTAAATGAAGAGAAACTAATCAACACACATCATTGTTTTTCATTTTCTTCTTCGTTCTTGTTTTTATGTATTTTAATTTAATTTGATTCATTCTTATTCAGTCTCTTCGGTTTTGATTTCTTCTTTGTCTTTCCCCTTATATGATTTCTTCTTCATTTTCACTCATCTTTGTGTTTGCTTTTCTTCGTCTTCGCGCTTCTTTTTTTTTTTTTCGTCTCCTTCGTTCTTATTCGCTTTCCTCTTTAAAGGTCTTTGCAAGTTTTTTTGTTTTTGTTAATTTGGTTTCTTCTCTTTCGTTCTTATTCGATTTCCTCTACAAATTGTTCTTCGCAAGTTTTTTATCTGGTTTTTTCTTATTCATCTTTACCTTTTTTTGTTTATATTTTGTCTTCGCAATTTAATATATCCGTTGTCGCTCTTCTTCGGTTTTATCTTCTTACTCTTCTTCTTTGTGTTTGTTTTTTTCTTTCTTATTCTCCACCCTTAAAATTCTACATGGCTCCATTTTTCTTGTAAAATATTAATTTTATGTTGAAATTTGTAAACTAATTTTAACATAAGCTTTTTAATTTGATATCGATCCATAAGTTATTTAAAGTGTCCACGGAGATATATGCTTTATAAATTTGTTCTTTCTTATTTGTTAAACATTTTTAGTGATTATTTATATAATTAAAACAATTATCTTAAATTAAGAAATTTTCCTAATATAAATCTAAGTAGATTTTTGGTGTTACTAAAAACTTATACATGTTTTCCTTATATCTATCGATATTTCATATCTAAAATTTGGAAAATTTCTTAATCTTTGATGATGATATAGAAAAGTATTATTGGTTGTTTAAAATTTGAAAATTTTCTTAATATTAGAGATGCTGATTTGACATAATTTAATTCATTTAAAAAAAAATGCTGATGTGGACACACTTAGAGGCATTTAGCCTCTACTTTTATTTTGTTAAAAAATTTCAGTGGTTATTTATATTATTAAAACCATTATGTTAAATTAAGAAATTTTTCTAATATAAATCTAAGTAGATTTTTGGTATTACTAAAAACTTATGCATGTTTTCCTTATATTTATTGATATTACATATCTAAAATTTGGAAAATTTATTAATTGATGATATAGAAAAATATTATGGGTTGTTTAAAATTTGGAAATTTTCTTAATTTTAAAGATGCTTATTTGGCATAATTTAATTGGTTTAAAAAAAAATAAAAGCTGATGTGGACACCCTTAAAGGCATTTAGCCTCAACTTTTATATAGTATAGATTCGCTAACAATGACATGTATATGTAGTGAATTATAAAAATTATGTGTTACGTTCACGTTTTTTTAATAGTTCTGTAAACAGTTTTAAAAATTTATTTTGTTTCATAATATAAGCGGTTTTAGAATTCAATGCAAAAGAAATATTATTCTAATTTTTTTAAAAACCAAAAGCAACAAGACAAGTGTTAGTTTCGAAATCTTAAAGTGAATTTTGCTAATTTTCTTCTTATTATAATTAAGTATCTTCAATATATTAATAATATTTTAGAAAACAAAAAAAGTAGAAAAAAAACTTTTTAATGTGTGTTAAAGCTAAAACTGCTTACATAGACAGAGGGAGTAAAAAAGTTATGTCTTATCACAATCCGATAAATACAAAGATGAGATACCTTTTGTGGTAAAAAGAAGAAAAATAAGAGTTTGGAGTCTCATAAATTCGTATTCTTGTTAAACTTTTCTGTTTAAACTCATACGGTAACAAAGGACCAATAAGATGACAAGCAGGTAGCGAACTTTTGCTGCCAACAGCAAACAATTGCCTGCTTGCCGGACCCGGTTTGGTTTCATTCATGTCTCAAAGCCGGTTATCCAAAACCACAACGTACTAAAACTCAAAAAGCAAGAAAAGTGTTCTGCAAAGCGAATAAAAGAAACAAGAAATAAATAAATAAAAACAGAAGAAATAAACTATACACAAATGTTCTGAACTAGAGGTCTCGCTTTAAAAGCTACTGCAGTCTCTGGTTATCTAACCGGTTCTCCGGCTTATACCCGGTCCCCAAATACGAATGGTCTGGTCATCACTCGCAGAGGCCAGCATCCGAGGATTTCTCGGGTTCCAGCTCACACAGTTCACAGTCATTGAGTGACCTGATAACACTTCAAGCGGCTTAGCGTTCTTCAGGTTCCATACATAAACCTGTGAACAAAAAATATCAAGTCTCAGTGAAAAACAAACAAACAAAAAGAAACTGCGTCGGTCTCGTAGATATCTGCCTCTTACCTGTGAATCCTCGCTTCCACTGGCGATGAAGGAACTATCTAACCCACCAAAACAAGACCGTATCACGTATTTGCTCTGCTTGTGACCCGAAAACTTCAATGGTTGTTTCCACTCTCCAGCGAGATCCCAAAGATGTATCTCTTGGCTGCTCAAGTTTACTATAAAGAACTTACCGTCACCGGAAACCGAAAGGGAAGTAATCGGCTGTTCCTCGGAGATCACACGTTCCAGTTTCGTCTCCAAATTCAAGATCCGGATCTCTTTATCCGAAAACACCGTGACCATACTCTCCCCATCCGGCGTCACAGCCAAATCCACTACCTAATGGGAAGATTGTACATTTCGAGGTTCAAGTATTTGAAGACCAAAACAAGAAACGTATAAGGATGATTCTTTTTGACAGTTACTAACCTTTGGAATTCTCGTTCCTCTCCAGGCTTTGATCTCGTTCCCATCAGTATCCAACATTACAATCCCTCTTTCCGGGTCAGAACTGCCACAGACAAGCCGAGTTGAGTCAGGGAACCATGCGCAAGAGCTGACCGTGAATCCACTATTGTTGTTTCCAAATGTGTGTCTCAACACACCTGTGTCAACATCCCATAGCTTAAGAACCTCAGCGTTTCCGCATGTAAGCAGCTTAGTATCATCGGGGCTCCACGAAACGAAAGAAACTGGATTTTGGTGGCTCTGAAGCGTGTGCATCAGTTCGATTCTGTTGTCATCCAGTACCTGAAACAAGAACTGTTTTAGTGCAATGCTAATACCAAATTGTATCAATCTGTCACAAGACCAGAAACAACCATCTTTAGTCCTTAAAGACACAGTGTCCAAATTATCATAGAAAAGCTAAAGACATACGCAAAAAGTTTATCAATCCTGACGTAGTAAGACCTACTACTTCATGGCTCAAAACGACAAATCTCTACAGTGTACAATATTAAATGTTACTGTCCATATTTGTTGTCATAAAACTTCTTTCTACCTTATATACCAAGCTTCAAGCCAGGACATCCAAATGCTATTTCCTTTTATATATTTTCCACCTCACTGCGTGAAGAGATATATGAAAGAAGAAACCTAGTAAGGTTCTCTTACCCATCAGAGCTAACTCATCTGGTCTCTTTCTCAATGACAATATGTAAAGACAAGAGAAACCAATGGTCTAAGATATTTACCTTCCATATAATAGCTGTACAATCGCTTGATGCAGTGGCCAGATATTTGCCACTATTAGAGAATTGCACAAACCATACTTCATTTTCGTGTGCTATCAAAACCTGCAGCACAATAAGAGATTGAGAAACTATAAGAACCAGTGACAAAAGTCGAGAAGACATGACTTTCTAGAGTATATATTACCACCAAATATGCCAAAGACAACGGTTTTGTCTCAATATCAAAATGAAAACAACGCAGAGGTAAACTAAAGAACAAACCTGGACTGTTTCTGAAGGAATTTGGTCTCTACCGCAACGGTGATCCTTGTAGAGTGATACAGCATCCCATTGGTTATGATACAGACATGTATCAATCTGATCCATCACAGCCGTCTCAACTAAATGTTCCAACCTTTTGTCAGGGATAACAATTGGCGAAGGAATCAACTTCTCCAGCTCAACCAACAGCTTATTCCTCAGATCTTGAACTAAAAAGCTGTCTACTTCACCTGATTCCATCTCTTTCGAAGTAACAATATCACAAGCAAGCCTGTGAATCTTCTCTTTCCCAACCCGTAACATCGGAGCTTGCTTCTGCAGCACATTCAAGGCTAAAGAAGTGTCCCCTCGTTTCAAATACTCAAACATGTATTGCTTGAAGACAAGATACAAAGCCGTGTTCCTCGTCTCATCCTTGGGATTATCGAAAATCCTGTCGAGCACCGCTAGGCAACTATCCCAATTGCCACTCAAAACTTGAATTTCAAGAAAATCAAACTCGGAGGATTTATATGAGATGTTTGATTCGAATTCTAGACAAGATGCAGATTTCTTGTAACCTAAGGAGTATAAGCATTGGACCAGAATCCTGACGAATTCATGTTTCTTCACCAAACCTTTAGAGCCTAAAACCTCATATGAATTGTTCTCCATATGGACCACTCTAAAGCTAAAGCAAGTTCTCTCTTACGTCTTGATGATGATGATGATGATGATGATGATGACTTTCTAAGATTCTCAAGCAGAAGGTATCATCAGCTTTCTTCCACATTCACTAGTTGAAATGTCGAAAGGGAAAGTATAAATTTTTCCCGCTGGAATTTGACTTTCTTCACCTGGAGATACAAAATTCTTAAAACTTCACCGAATCGGAAAATAAGGATCTCAGATTTGGTTTCGATAGTTTCCCTAAGTGAATTTGAATTTCTGAATCAATCGCCTAACAGGAAAAATAGAAAACACGAAGAAATCGCACGGAAGTGACTACCCCCAGTCACGAAAAAGGGGTAATCAACGAATGCAAAAAATTAGAATCGAAAACGGTGTTGAAATCACTCCAAGCAGGAAAACAAAGGTGCGAGAAGAGAAATGGCTGAGAGATTCAATTTTGTCGGGATTTGGTAAAAGATGAGAAATACCAAAACAAGCTCAAGTGAGAAGAAGAAGAAGAAGAAGAAGAAGAAGAAGAAGAATCCAAACGGTTTCCTTTTTTCGTTCTGGATTTCAATTTTTTTCGGCCGACTCTGTTGTGATCTTTTTGGCGAAGAGAGGTCGAAAACCATGTGTGTTATATCGTTAAGCCCCCCTATCGCTCATCCCTATCGTTAAGGCAATATAGTTATGTAACAAAATTGCAACAAATAAGTCTCCAAAATCTTTTGTAAAACTCTAGACTTCTTTTAAAGTATTTTTATTATCAAGCAAAACAATACAAACAATTCAAATATTTTTGGGGTTGAATTAAGATTTTTCAAGATCCTAAAATACAAAAAATCGATGAAACTGTATATTTTTCATGGGATTAGACATGAGCTGATCGGATTTCTGCCCAAATGTCTTTTGAATTAAAACATTTGGATGAAAGTGTAACATTTTATAATAATTTACGAAAATTATGAAAATGTGATTTTTTTGTGCAATAATAATGTAAGAATAGTTATAACTGAATTTAATAGACCAATTTTATCCAAAAAAAAAAAACAATCAACCTCCATATAAACAGTCTATAAGAGGAATAAAAAGTTGGTAGAAACAATTTTTTTTTTGGGTTAAAATGTGGTTTTTGTTAAATTTTTGTCAGCAAAATTATTCATTAAACATTTCTAAATGAGTTTTTTCAACCATGTTGAACGGATTTTAAAAGCCTTACAATTATAACAAAAAAAATATAAATTTTTTTTATACATATAAACATTGATAAAATGCTTACTTGAACATTTTGACTAACAATTTTAGATGTTTTAAGCTGTGGCTTCACTCACATATATGTGAGCAGATTTATGCAAGTTTTGCACATGCGTATCGCAACTCTCAACATTTAAAGATTGCTGATGTGGTAGAGGATAAACTCTTTGACGTGTATAATGTAGCGGACTTCCATACATTAATGTACATGCGAGTTGGGGAAGAAGTGGAGAGAAGGGTCTGTACTAGCGAAGATGAGTTTTGTGAGCTTGAACGAGTGGTTTGGCCCAAATGATATATAGACAGCGCTCAAGGGTAACAAAGATCTACCGTCTGTCACAGAAACTGAGATCTCTAGTGTCAGAACGAAGTTGCACAACATGATATGAATCAAAAATGCATGCATCTGATGTAATAGGAGAAAATCTTAGAGGAAAGAATTTGACAGAATAAAACAAAGAAAAATGAGATTTTAAAGAATTCTGAAAATCGAAAAATCTCTTTCCTTGAGTATCTTTTGATTCTTGCAACACTTATTGTATACAACACACTTTTGTTCAACTCTTGATCAAGTACTAAGCAATTTTACCTCTGAAAAAAAAAAAAAAAAAAAAAACTCTAGGATTCGAACAATCGTTTCTCTCTAATCTCTCTCCCTTCTCTCTAGCCGTTTCTTATTTCTTCTCCGTTTGGCCTCTCCGGTTTCTGGCGGAAACGCCGGTGCCGTGAGAGGACCATCGTTTTTTTATGCTTTTTTCTTTTCTTTTCCCAGTTCTTCATCTTTGGTTTTGTTGCTCATCTCCGTCTTATTTTCGGTGTCTGGTTCGCGGCGTCTCCGACTAGGGCTGCGGTGGTTTTGACAGGTTTCCTCGGCGGCGGTGCTATGCTGACCCAGATCTAATGAGGTCAGGGTCTGGGAAAGCTTCCTCTAGTGTTTTTGTCGGTGGTTTCCTTGTTTGAGCTTTTCTTTATGGCGTTTTCCTACTTCTCCAATGAGTTTTCGTGGTGGTGTCTCTCTGGCGGAGCAGAGAACATGGTGCGGAGTTCTAAGAGCTTGAACTATCGGTGCTTAATGAGTAAGGTTGTCCGTTTGGAGGTCGCGGATGGCTCTTGAAAGGAAGTATCTGATGGTGGCTGCAGAAGCTTCTTGATGGCGGTCATGCGGCTGCTTGAAGGTTTGTTTTTCCGGATCGGCTCCCCCTCTTCAGATATGCGCTCTTTGGTCTTTTTTCCGGTGGGTTTCGTGATGTTGGTGATGTGTAGGAGTTGTAGGTCTTACGCGTAGGTGTGGTGGCTCTCGGCTATGCATGCGTTTTCGGTCTACCAACGGCGGCTCTTCTCTTCTGGGTGAGGGCGGTGGCGGAAGTAAACATCGTTTTTTACCTAGGGTTTTGAGTGTTCTCGGTTTAGTTGGTTAGCAGCTAAACCGGTTCGATTTGTGTGTTAAACCGAGCCCTGTTCAAGTTATTTTGGTTTTTTTTTTTTTTTTTGACTTTTTTAGTTGTAAAAGGTCCAAATAAAAACCCAAAAATATTTCAATATAAGAAAAACCTTTATAAAAAAAGAATCATATAAATTAAATAAATTCACAAGTTCATATATTTTCAATATTTTTTCAAGTTGTTTGGTTCAACTATGAAAATTAAACATCATGTTCCATCCAGGATTTGATTACTTTCGCGTTAGTACTTGTTCTCGTGTCATTAGGTTTAATTAGGTGGTTTAAGAGATGATTTCACACCGAGTTGTGGTGTGAAATTCATCTTGCTGCGGTTAAAAATACAGTGACTCTCGTTCAGATAGCGCTGGATCCATCTTAGTGTTCCAGGGTGATATTAGACGGAGTCAGTGTATTAGGTTTAAATCTTTGTGGTCTAATGACTGTGTAAACACTTGTTTGGTTAATGGAAAGTGGTTATTGGGAAAAAAAAAAAAAAAAAAACATCATGTTCCATCCACGCTGCAGTGAACTCTCCGCACTTCCAAGTACACAAGTAACTGTGATCCCAATTTGACAAACGGTTTCTTTCTGGTCGCACAGCCTTTAGGTGGACTTGTGGACTATAACATTTGGGACTATCTTCCTGGTCCTGTAGGTGCGATAAGACGTATCAGCGTATACTCATTGGTTAGTAACCAATAATTTATTAATGTTTTTATACTATGTTTATAATTTGATTCTAAAAAAAATATGAGTTAGTTAGATTATCGCAGGTAATCTCATCAGAAATTTTGATGCAAGTGGAAATATTCGTTAACATTTCGTATGTTAAGGGTAGAATTATCCATTTTAAACATGATACATAAATGATGATGGTGTCATTAGTAATGGTTTTGAACTTGAAATTACTCGCATATCATCTGGTTATTGCCCTTAAAGAATGCTTGGTTAAACAGTTACGTTTTGGCAATTGTGTTTCAGTTAATTTTTATCTTTGACTTTAACAGGTGAGAGATCTAAGCACAAAAACGCATTTAACAATTGAAAGAACTAATGATGGTGTGTACGAGTGGTTGGCCAATGCCACCTCTTAGAATAAGATTTAAGCATTTTCTTCCTTAAAACTTAGAGAAATTTAAGAAATATACATTTTTGTGTCAATTTTCAAAACTACACTTCTAGTGTGTTAATTTTCAAAATTATACTTTTTCAAATTTTAATATATAAGTTTGGGTTCAATAATCCTTAATTAGGGTTTAGATTTTGGAGTTTAGAATTTAGATTTTTGGGTTTAGGGTTTATATTGTAGAGTTTAGAGTTTTTTTACTCAATGAAAAAGTGTAGTTTTGAAAATGAACACCATAAAAATGTAGTTTTGTACAAAAAAATGTGTAGTTTTGAAAAACTTGCGTATTTCAATCAAGTTCCAAATAACGTTGCAATCCCTCTGAATGGACTCTCTCTTCCAATCCGTAAGCAACTCATTTTTTGTTTGTTGTACATGTTTTTTTTTTTCTGTTTTCCATAAAACAAAAGAAATAAATGTAACTGAACATATAGACTAGTATTATGTATTTGTATTAATCTAATATCATCCATTTAGGGCTAAACTGACGTACAGTATATTATTGACAAAAATCAAAATAAATGAAAAAAAAGAGAGAGTAGTTTTTGACATTTTGTTCATTTTGACAGTATTTTCTTAGCTCTAATTAGGAAACTCTGGTTTTAGAAAGGTGGTTGTTACCTAAAACTCTCACTGTCTCACACACAAACAGAGGAGAAAGACAATGGTAGTTTCAATAAACAACTGAAAACGAATAAGCATCTAAACTTTTGAAATAGAAAAATGTTTTGGGTCTTTGGTCTTGTAATATATGAAATCTTTTGGGTCACTGGTCTTAAAATATGGAGTATAATATGGAGTCCGATATCCCTATCTCTCAACTAAATGACCGAGAAAATAAGGTTCTCATAAAGTAATCGAATCCCTGTGGGTTCATTTTCTAAACTTTTTACTTGATATATATAATATTAATGTTGATGTTTGGTCTTTTCTGGCTATATAGTCTTTTTCTATATCCTATTATTCCATTAGGTCACCTTCCATGAAACAATATACCAAAAAAATTATAACTAACTTGGCTTTCAACAACTCCCGGTTTGACTTTTAGCTAAACTAAATCCGGTTCAAATTAAACCAAACCAAATTTATTTCGGTTAATTTTTAAAGTTTTGTCCTCCTATATAATATAAATATATACATTCAATCACCTCTCTCCGGAGAAAATTGATCTTTGCGTATACGGAGCTCCGAAATGTCATCTTCCTTCGACGAAGCAATTCCGAGTCACCAGATCGTCGTGCGTATCTCTGTCTCTCTTTTATTATCATACTTTTGGTGAATTGAATAATACTGATATATTAAGATTCACTGCAATGGTAGCTTGGATGTGGTCAACTGTGTCTGGATTACTTAGTCACAGTACCGTCTTTTCCAATTCCCGACCAAAAAATCAGAGGCACGAGTTTCAAGGTCGACGATACGATTATTTTCTTTTGTTGTTTATTGCTTCGTTGACTTTTGATTTTCGCTGACAGAATCTTACATTTTCTCGAAATTTTCGTTTCTATGGCCATTTTTATTTTATTTTTCAGGTTCAAGGAGGTGGAAATACTGGGAATGCTTTAACATGCGTTGCTCGTTTGGGTTTGCCTTCTAGAATCTTAGCTAAGGTTATACTACAATTTAATTTGCGTTAATCTTTGGGTTTGGGGATTTTGTCTTCTTGTTTACAACTTTTACAAAATCACCAAGAAAACAACTAGATATACAAATTCTATCTTCACAAGGGGATTTCGAATTATCGTTTTAGGTAGCTGATGATTCTCAAGGGAGATGGATGGTAGAGGAGCTAGAATCTACTGGCGTGGATACTTCCTTTTGTGTGGTAAGATCATTAAATATATATATATATATATATATATATATATATATATATATATATATATATAATGTATAATAATATATCTCAATCATCGTAAATAACAACACATTTTTTTGTTTTTTTTTGTCCATCTCAGACCGCTAAAGATGGAGCTTCACACTTTAATTATGTCATTGTAGATAACCAAACGTGGGTAGATTGTTTTTTTTGTTTTTTTTTTTTAATGTTGTAGTCTCTATCATCTAATTTTGATCATTCTAGAAAAAAGGCGTTTATTTTGCTGTTCTTATAAACAAAATTTATAGGAATACTCGCACATGTATATTCACTCCAGGATATCCTCCTTTGCTCCCAGATGATCTTACTGAAACTCTCCTTTTATCTGTGCTTGATGGAGTAAGAGTTCTATATGTTAATGGAAGGTCTCGTGAAGCCGAACTGCTTCTTGCCCAAAAGGTGATTTATGCTCTTTTTGGTGTGTTTTTGCTCTCACACTTCCATGGTTTACTTAGTTCTGTGCTGTCTATGTATGTTACTTTGCTCTTTCTCACTCATATATTGTTTACTGAAAGTTGTAGTAATTAAGAGATTTGTTGTTCTTTATGCAGGCACATAGCAAGAATACATCAATCTTGATTAATGCAGAGAAAAAAAGGCAAGGGCTTAACGAGCTCCTTGACTTAGCTGATTATGCCATTTGCTCTACTAACTTCCCTCAGGTGAGAGTGTTCTCCGAATATTTCTTTAAAACACGGATCATATTGCTTCATTTCATTTCATATGGAATCTATATAAGGCTCATCTACTTTGTTTGATTAAAAAACAGGATTGGACAGAGTCACCATCATCCCCAAGTGCACTTCTCTCTATGCTCATTAGATTACCAAAGCTAAAGTTTGTGATCATGACTTTGGGAGAACACGGTTGTATGATGCTCGAGAGATGTCCCAATGGTGAGTTCTTGTCGATTTCAGAAACAGAAGAAGAGACAGACATAGATGAACTACACGATTCTCTCAAACAGAGCACAGACTTTACTAGTGACTTACCAGTCTGCAATTCATCGGTAAAAAACGTTTTTAGTCTACATATTGCTCACAAATTCCACATCGTTTTCATGAAAATGTCATTACCATTTTTCAGCTGGTGACTAGACTGGCAGGGAATTTTACAGGGAGATTGGTTATAGTAACAGCTGAGAAAATACCTTCATCGGAGCTTTTGGATACAACCGGTGCCGGAGATGCGTTTACCGGAGCTGTACTCTATGGTAATATAAGACGCTTCACTAAACAGTAAACCAACGTGTTAACCCAAATTCATTTAAACCAAATCTAACCGACTCCAATCTTCAATCTTGTTCTTCTTTACTTTTCTCTGGTCTGTTGTTTTTCTTGTTCAAATTTCAAAATTAAAAGTAATATACATCGCCGTCTGTGGGGATCGAACCCACGGCCACGGGATTAAAAGTCACGCGCTCTACCACTGAGCTAAGACGGCAATTCATTTAGTCTCATGTTTCATACGTTGTTCAACTTACTCATAGGTTTGTGCACGGAAATGGCTTCGGAAGAAATGTTGATATTTGCATCTCGAGTCGTAAGTTGCTTTCTTTTTTATTTTGTTTACGATTTTCAAAACGCTAACGTCATGCGTTGTGATCTGAATTGTGAAGTGCGTTTGCGAATTGCGTTTTGTAGGCCGCTTGCTGCTGCAGAGGTTTAGGGGCTCGAACCACTCTTCCGTTCCGTAATGATCCAAATCTTGCAGCGTTCTTTGGGGCATAGACTCTCACTCTGGTTTTCTTTGACCTTGACGTCTCTCAAGTCTTTAACACGTTAAAGGTCTTAAAATGCGTCTGTATTTATTGTGTGAAAATGAAATAAAATAACTGTTCCAGCAAAATAAAATAAAATAATTGTTCATAGAAACTCCAAGTCAGTTTCTCGTTTGTGACATCGTTGTACTTTACGTGTGTATCATGTGAACATGTAAATAAGAAAGAGATAAGCATTTGCCATATGACTTGTTTATATATTTGCCATATGTCTTTTTCCACAAGTCATCTTATAGCATGGTTTTATAAAAAAATAAAAACAGCACAGATTTGATGCGCATTTGTACAAGTAACGTATTATTTGGATGGATATTGGATAGTATGCTATTTTTATAAATTATTGCTAAAGTACACACTTTTATCACCGCATATTTCTTATAAACAAAACTTCCATAATCTAGCAAACTTTTTTTTTTTTTTTGCTAACAAGTAATCTAGTAAATTTGACCCAAGATAAATTATAAAACACTCATAATAATTACAAAAACTTAGGCATTAATATATATATACTTGCTATTTCGCTAGCAAAAAAAAAAGGAGGGTATCTGTTTTATAAAAATTAAGCCATATTTTATTCATCATAGCACTATTGGTGTAGTCCTTCAATTCAATAACCCCTATTTTGTCTTTGCGAACAGCTTATAGATTATTAGTCTGGTTTAGTCAACGGTTTGGCATTTATATGATTAACCAGAAGAAGTCATTATGTTGAATTCGGTGTATTACTTATGTTAAAATCTTTATTATTTACATTTACATCATTAAGACTTAAGAAATGGATCAAAAAGGAGTTTAAAAAATGTACTTTTCATTGACCGAGAAATTAGATTTTGCAAACGGACAAAATTGGATTTGCGTGTCCGAAAGGCGAAAACCTAGTTCAAGAAGCGCAATCAAAGGGTACTTTGGGATAAGATGTATTAAATTAAACATTTTATATAATCTTGTTGTTATAATTGAAAGTTTATTTTGCTGTTAATGCTAAGTAATTGAAAGACCAAATCCCAGGGAAGGTGGAAGAGAGGAGGGAAGCACGAAAAGGCAAAACAAAAAAAAAAGTAAAGAAAAAAGGAAAAACTAAAAGAGAAACAAAATTAATACTCAAAAAAATATTCGGGGGGAAATTTTTTCCAGAAACGCGTTTAGATTTGCATTTCATTCTTGAATTTTTTAATATTTTTTTCTGGTTCGTCTTCTCCAGCAAATCTCAGTTTCATTGAAGTTCTTCGCTCGGAGGGTTGTAGATTTCAGAAGTTCACTGCTCGTTTGATTCAGTCTAGATCCAGAATCTGTATCTGAAGTCTCTGATCTACGAAACGAAATGGTAAGATTTCATTGGTTCATTATGATCAAATCCCGTTTAATTTGGGGGAAAAAAGTAATTAGGGGTTTTGTTAGTTTGACTTGAGACAAATACGGGTTTAGTTTGTTGTCTTTTTTGTGTGTCTTTTTTGGGTTAATTTTCCGTTTGTAAGAGTTGTTAGCTTCGGATCATGACTTTGAGCTGACTTAGAGTCCTCTTTCTGTATTGTCGTGTTCGATTATAGAGGTTTTGACTTCAGTTACGACCTGTCTGTTTTGAGTTTGATTCTTAGTCCAAATCTTGTTTTGAATCTTCACAAGCTGGCTAAATATTGTTCATTGCCAAAATACCAAGATTTTGATCAACCAATTGGAAATCGAATTTCATGTGTTTGTTTTGTTTACTGAAAATCAAAGGTAACCAAAATGTAGCTGTTTAAGCAACTGTGATCACCATAAAGGAGCTTGTGAGAGCTCAAGAAGCTATTGTTGGTTCCTTTTTTTTTTTACCAGCTGAGAGCAGCATACTTGATTCTATTGAACTGCCACAAATCAAGAACTAAGCCTTTCACATCCTTTGGTTTCCACAGGTTGCTAACTTCAATCCTTCAGTCGGGTCGAATGTGTGGGTGGAGGACCGTGACGAAGCATGGATTGATGGTGAAGTTGTGGAGGTTAATGGCGAAGATATCAAAGTCCTATGCACTTCAGGGAAACATGTATGCGTGCTTCTCATGTAAATTAGAAGCTAAATAAATAAATTTTGTCAAAGCAGTTTTTATTTATTTTGGAAAACTTCAGGTCGTTACAAAAGCCTCTAGTGTTTATCCAAAAGATATGGAAGCGCCAGCATCTGGAGTGGACGATATGACAAGGCTTGCTTATTTGCATGAACCTGGAGTGCTACAGAACTTGCATTCAAGATATGATATAAATGAGATTTATGTGAGTTATTCATATTGGTTTCGGATATATATATGTAATCCAGATATGTGGACTAAACTTTCATTTATTTATAGACTTATACAGGAAGCATACTGATTGCTGTTAATCCGTTTAGAAGACTTCCGCATCTTTATAGTAGCCATATGATGGCTCAGTATAAAGGAGCTGCCTTAGGAGAGCTGAGTCCACATCCATTCGCCGTCGCAGATGCTGCATATAGGTAAATTCATACACACTGGTAAAAACATTTTGCTTTTGTAATTTTCTTGTTGTTGTTGGTGATCCTTATATGTAGTTTTGTCTGTTTTCTTGTGTCGTTCTAATGCAGACAGATGATTAACGATGGAGTAAGTCAATCTATTCTGGTTAGTGGAGAAAGTGGCGCTGGTAAAACTGAAAGCACAAAGTTGCTTATGAGATATCTTGCTTACATGGGTGGGAGAGCTGCTGCTGAGGGAAGGAGTGTTGAGCAGAAAGTGTTGGAGGTGACTAACTAAAACTTCATTCAGTCAAATCATGTTTTCATAAGAGTGAACAAATAACTTAAACTTCAGAGGATTATCAGATACTCATTTTGTCGGCTAATTTTGCTTTTCATGAGCAACTGAAGAGTTAATAAGTAACTGAAACTTCAGAAAAGTAGTCATCCACATTAGCCAGTAGCTAAATGCTCAATTCCTTATGCAGATTATGTTGATTTTCCCTTTTTTTTTTGCTTTGATTTGTTTCTTACAAGCTTCTTAATTGTGTCTTTTATTCAGTCGAATCCTGTTTTAGAAGCATTCGGAAATGCAAAGACTGTCAGGAACAATAATTCTAGGTAACTAAATTTTCTCATATCTCTAACGCATTCTTTCATCAATATTATTGGGACTTTTTTTTTTGAAAGCTTTTGAATCTCACCACTTTGGTTGTTCGTTGACTCGTTTTCTTGTGTACTTTATAGTCGTTTTGGTAAGTTCGTGGAGATCCAGTTTGACGAAAAGGGAAGGATATCAGGAGCTGCCATAAGAACTTATTTGTTGGAAAGATCACGTGTTTGTCAGGTCTCTGATCCTGAAAGAAACTATCACTGTTTCTACATGCTTTGTGCTGCTCCAAAGGAAGTAAGTTTTGTAATTCCCTTAATAGCACCGTAATACCAAAGTACTTGATGATGCATGTCGATTATCTGAGCCTTGTTTGGCATACTGATACACCTCTTGTTTTCTGAAATGATCTTTTATGTTCTCAGGATGTGCAGAAATTCAAGCTAAGTGAACCAAAGACATATCACTATCTTAATCAATCTAGATGTCTAGAGTTGGATAGCATAAATGATGCGGAGGAATATCATGCGACAAGACGGGCTATGGAAGTCGTTGGGATCAGCACCGAGGAGCAGGTAGTCATCTCAGAACTTCATCAGTCAGATTTGAGCCAAAGCTGCTAAACTGTGTCTGTAAACACATTCTATACTTAACTGATATCTCGTTTCAGGATGCGATTTTCAGCGTCGTGGCTGCCATTCTCCATCTCGGGAATGTCGAATTTGCTAAAGGAACAGAGATTGATTCATCGGTTCCCAAAGATGAAAAATCCTTGTTTCACCTGAAAACTGCAGCTGAGCTTCTCAGGTAAAAGGCCTCAACTAATAGAGTGAAAAATGTTGGTCTTGTTTTGTTTTCTTAGTGAAGTAGGTTTCTTATTCATATCTTCTTCCTTAATTACAGCTGTGACGAAAAGGCACTTGAGGATTCTCTATGCCAGCGTATCATGGTAACTCGTGATGAAACCATCACAAAAACTCTTGATCCAGAAGCTGCTACTCTTAGTAGAGATGCTTTGGCTAAAGTTATGTACTCAAGGTTGTTTGACTGGTGAGTTTCTCGACTCTACCCTGATGAAGATATTCAATAGCTGCTTCTCTTTATTTGTAGAAATAAGCTTCAAAGGTGCTTCACCATCATTGTTCTACACTTATCTCTTGTCGTCTTTTCAGGCTTGTTGACAAGATTAATAGCTCAATTGGTCAAGATCCTGACTCGAAGTACTTGATTGGTGTTCTTGATATTTATGGATTCGAGAGTTTCAAGACAAACAGGTGCTTAAGTGGTATGCTTGTTGTTGTGATAATTGGTTAGATGGGATTCTTTAAGAAAGTGGATCTGACTCTGATACTTCACCAAAATATGTGGGATTGATCCGTTTCATAGTTAAGCTAGTGCTTGTTTCCAGCATAGACGGTTGAGAATGTTTACTACCTATAAATTTGTCTTGTAAGAAGCGTACCGTTAGAATGCAACTTATGAAACTTCTCTGCAGAAGATTAACTTCGTTGTAAGACTAATTCTTGTTGTCCCTTGGCCTAATTTTTATTACCGCAAATTTTTATTGCAGTTTTGAGCAATTTTGCATCAATTTGACCAATGAAAAACTTCAACAGCATTTTAATCAGGTTTGATCGGAAAAAAGCTCTTTCAGTTTTCGATTATTGGCATTTTCTACATTCTGCAGTGCCCATTGTTCTGAGGTCTTTAACTTCTCTCTGTGCAGCATGTCTTTAAAATGGAGCAAGAGGAATATAAGAAGGAGGAGATCAACTGGAGCTATATAGAGTTCGTAGACAATCAAGATATTTTAGACCTTATAGAAAAGGTCTCTGTCTGATGATACCTTTTTGTATATTTATGCTCACTGTTCAATGGAGCCATTAGATTTGTGATTTCCTTGCATCGATTGCTTATTCTTGGTGTTTTGTTTCCTTTTGTTTTGTGTTCTTCAGAAACCTGGAGGTATTATTGCTCTGCTAGATGAAGCTTGGTGAGTATGAAACCCAACCTGTTGATTTCAAACCCCTTCTTCTATTCTACAATCTAAGATTTATGCCCATTACTTCCTTTGCTATCAGTTTACTTCCTCAAACTTGGTTTTGTTTTTGAGCAATATAGCTGAAGTGAGACTTTTGCCATGCAGCATGTTTCCAAGGTCAACACATGAAACTTTTGCACAGAAGCTATACCAGACATTCAAAAACCACAAGCGCTTTACCAAGCCAAAATTAGCTCGTAGCGACTTCACAATTTGTCATTATGCTGGTGATGTGAGCAGCCGTTTCTTTCATTGGTTCACATGTTTGTGAAAAAAGTTCCAAGAATTACCACTAATTGTTCCGTAAGTTAAATGGTCTAACAACCATTGTGTTGTCGTTCCAGGTCACTTATCAGACAGATCTTTTCTTGGACAAGAACAAAGATTACGTTATTGCTGAGCATCAAGCCCTGTTAAATTCTTCTAGTTGTTCCTTCGTAGCAAGTTTGTTCCCACCAATGTCTGATGATTCCAAACAATCAAAATTCTCATCTATTGGTACCCGCTTCAAGGTTAGTCTGATTTGAGTTTTCAGTGTGGAGTTAACATGGTTTATCAAAAGTTTCGGCCAACTAATTCCATTTTGTGCTTCTTTTCAGCAACAATTGGTATCGTTGCTCGAGATTCTCAATACCACAGAGCCACATTATATTCGCTGTATAAAACCAAATAACCTTCTGAAGCCTGGAATCTTTGAGAACGAAAACATTTTACAGCAATTACGTTGTGGGGTGCGAATGACATTCTCTGTCGCTTCTGTAGTTCAGTTTCTCGTTAAAATTTATATTTCTCAAAGAAGTATATTGTTCTGTGTTCATGACTTCAGGGAGTGATGGAGGCAATCAGGATTAGTTGCGCTGGCTATCCTACCAGGAAACATTTCGATGAATTCTTGGACAGATTTGGTATTCTTGCTCCGGAAGTGTTGGTAAAGAAGTAAGATGTTCCCCCTCACTAAGAATTTCCTTTGCTGAGTGATCATGTCCATTGAGACATGTCTTAACTGATTCCTCTTTCTTATAATAGCTCTGATGACCCTGCTGCTTGCAAGAAGCTTCTGGCGAAAGTGGGACTTGAAGGTTATCAGGTTATTGCCTCATCAATCTTTTTGCATTGCCACTACTGCTTGTGTAATGAGCGACATTGATAGTGGAGGATTAACATTTACTTTTGTAGATTGGCAAGACAAAGGTTTTTCTGAGGGCTGGACAAATGGCAGGCTTGGATACCCGAAGGACCGAGGTTTTGGGAAGATCAGCAAGCATAATCCAGAGAAAAGTTCGGTCATATCTTGCTAAGAAGACTTTCATCCTTCTGCGTAACTCTGCTAAGCAAATTCAGTCAGTTTGCAGAGGTATTTTAAACGTTCTACTGAACATGTCTATTTAGCACAACTAGACTAAATGATTGGAGCATTCTTTGTCTTTGTTTTAGTTTAGTATCTGGACTAACTTGCAAAACCTATGTGTCTCCCTGTTATTCAGGTTATCTCGCTAGAAGCGTATATGAAGGCATGCGCAGGGAAGCTGCTGCTTTAAAGATCCAGAGAGACTTGCGCATGTTTCTGGCTAGGAAGGCTTACACAGAGCTATTTTCTGCTGCTGTTTCGGTCCAAGCTGGTATGCGTGGTATGGTTGCCCGTAACGAACTATGTTTAAGAAGGCAGACAAAAGCAGCAATAATAATTCAGGTACGCTTGTACCAAAATTGCTGTTCAACTGCTTAGAGATTGGTTACCAATAATCATAACGAGAATGAGTCCTTCCAAGAAATCCATGCATAACAATGAAACAGTTGTTTCTGTGTCATATTCTGATCGTGGCAATGCTCATTGTTATTGTAGACTCGGAGCCGCGGATACTTGGCCCGACTGCATTACAGAAAACTAAAGAAAGCAGCTATCACGACACAATGTGCATGGAGATCAAAGATTGCTCGTGGAGAACTTCGGAAACTTAAGATGGTGAGATTTTTTCTTTTTTCTTTTCTTTGTCTAGTTTTATTCTTGGTCTCGTGTTTCAGAGGCTCACTTATGAAGATATTGCCTTGTTTAACACATAGGCTGCTCGAGAAACTGGAGCACTTCAAGAAGCCAAGAACAAGCTAGAGAAGCAAGTTGAAGAGCTTACCTGGAGATTGCAGTTAGAAAAACGGATAAGGGTGAGATTGCTGTTTAAAGAACCACATTTTGTTTCTCTTGAATTTGACATTGATTTCTTCGGGCCTTGCATTCTGTAAAATTTGTTGAGAGTTTTTACCTCTTTCAACGCTGCAGACTGACCTTGAAGAGGCCAAAAAACAAGAAAGTGCAAAAGCGCAGTCTTCTTTGGAGGAGTTGGAACTTAGGTGCAGAGAAACTGAGGCATTGCTTATTAAAGAGCGTGAAGCTGCTAAGAAAGTTGCCGAGATTGCTCCGATTATTAAAGAGGTACCTGTGGTTGATCAGGGATTGATGGAGAAGATCACAAGTGAAAATGAAAAGCTGAAGGTTTGTGAGAATCTCTGAACTTGTATCTTTAGAGCAAGTACATGCATGCAATATTTGAGAGTACTAATTACACAATTTTTTTCTCCAAATTGCTTGCCTTATGCAGGGAATGGTGAGTTCACTGGAAATGAGAATCGATGAGACAGAGAAAAAACTTCAGGAGACAACCAAGATTAGCCAGGATAGACTAAAACAAGCATTGGAGGCTGAATCTAAATTAGTGAAGTTGAAGACTGCAATGCAGAGGTACCCTTTGCAATAATCTAATCTTCCAAGAGTGGCATTGTTGAGAGCTCTGGTTAGAAATATGTCTGACGTTTCGTCTGCAGGCTTGAAGAGAAAATCTTAGACATGGAAGCTGAGAAAAAAGTTATGCGTCAGCAAACAATCTTAAGCACTCCTGTGAGGACTAATCTAGGACATCCTCCAACTGCACCTATAAAGGTATAAAGTCTCTATGCAACTCTAAAATATTCTCCTTGTGCTGCCTTCTTACCGTCCATCAAATGTTAACTTTTTTCTCATTCTGTTTGTAGAATTCGGAAAATGGCCACGGAACAAACTTGGAAAGCGAGTTCAATGTATAGTTTTTCCAACTAGCTATCTTGATCAGTTGCTTCTCATCAAGTTTTTTTGTTTTCATTTCCCCATCAGTTATTAATCTGTAAAGCCTATTTCTCTAGGAAGCCGAGTTTGCAACACCAATTGATGTCAACGCTGGGAAATCTGCTGCAGAACGTCAAATTGTATGTTGGCTAATTACGTCATAGTAATTCTTTCACACGGCTGTTAGTGACTAGTTGTGATATAACTTGATTTGTACTGTCACTGCAGATGAATGTTGATGCTCTCATCGACTGTGTAAAAGACAACATCGGTTTCAGTAATGGGAAACCTGTGGCTGCATTTACGATATACAAGTGTCTTCTTCACTGGAAATGTTTTGAATCTGAGAAGACCAATGTGTTTGATCGTCTGATTCAGATGATTGGTTCCGCTATTGAGGTAATTGGGATTGCATTTAGTGACATTAAGTCAACGTAGGATTACACACATGATGATATATTAGTCTGTCAAAAGTCGTATATTTCTTGAAATATGTGTGTGTAGTGGCTGTGTGATTTGCTAATCTGAGATGGATTATGCAAGATTTTACATTCATGCTCTCGATTACTCACAACCGTTCTGCTGATATTTTTCAGAATGAAGATGATAATAGTCACTTGGCGTATTGGTTGACAAGCACATCGGCGCTATTATTTTTGCTTGAGAAAAGTCTTAAAACCGGAGGCAGCGGAGCAACACAAAGTAAGAAGCCACCTGCTTCAACTTCTTTGTTTGGAAGGATGGCCATGGTTAGTCTTACAATTTTTGCTGAGTTAATATGACTTTTCGGTTACTTTCAGTATCAGACTCTTAACTATCCTCTCTCTCTGTCTTCTTCACCAGAGCTTCCGCTCATCGCCCGCTTCAGGCAACCTCGCTGCTGCAGCTGAGGCTGCTGCTCTCGCAGTGATCCGCCCGGTGGAGGCGAAGTACCCGGCTCTGCTTTTCAAGCAACAGCTTGCAGCCTACGTTGAGAAAATGTTTGGGATGGTTAGGGATAACTTGAAGAAAGAGTTATCAACTTTACTTTCTCTATGCATTCAGGTTTCTTGCTAGCTTCTTTTGTATCCTAATGCTGTGATGATTAATGTTCTTTGCACTTTAACGATAATTTTTGTTTGTCGACTTGAAAACTTTAGGCACCAAGAACTTCTAAAGGAGGGATGCTAAGATCTGGCAGGTCCTTCGGGAAAGACTCTCCTGCAATTCACTGGCAAAGCATTATCGACGGTCTCAATTCGCTTCTTGTCACATTGAAAGAAAATCATGTAAGGAATATTTGTAGAGTTTTCATTGGCAATTGTATTTGTGCATCAATTCTTATATGTTACATGAAATGTCCAGGTTCCTTTAGTACTCATCCAGAAGATATACTCTCAAACGTTCTCTTTCATCAACGTACAACTTTTCAACAGGTAAGTTTAATTCTTGTTCACCTAATATAAAAACTTTGCACTTTGGTCTTTCTCTCACTTACACGGCTTCTCTCGGTTTTGTTTTATGTCTTACAGCCTTCTTCTGCGGAAAGAGTGCTGTACATTTAGCAATGGAGAATTTGTAAAATCCGGGCTTGCCGAGCTAGAGCTATGGTGTTGCCAAGCCAAAGAAGTAAAATTCCTGAGTCATGTATTTTCTTACAAAAAACATTTATCTTTCATATCGTTTTATCGAATTGCCTGTGATTTGTAGTATGCTGGACCGTCTTGGGAAGAACTGAAACACATCAGACAAGCTGTTGGATTCTTGGTATGTTATACTTCTTCATACGAACTTATGTCAGTCCATACGGAAAATAGTGATTTCTTGATACCTATTAGTTCCTTTAAACTACAATTACGTTACTTTCTTCTTCTTTTTTCGCCTGCAGGTTATCCACCAGAAGTATAGAATCTCATACGATGAAATAGCAAACGATCTTTGCCCGGTAAGGCTCTGTTTCCAGTTCCATAGAAACACACTTTATGGTCATTCTTTGTTGCCTAACATTCTCTTCATTATTTGCTGCATCTTTCCATGTGTTACAGGTCCTAAGTGTTCAGCAGGTTTACCGTATTTGCACATTATACTGGGATGATAGCTATAATACCCGAAGCGTCTCACAAGAAGTACTTCCAACATTTTCTACTTCTAAAATGAAAGTTTCTTGTTCAGTGTGGAACCTTTGTAGATGCTGAACATAAATTAAAATCTCTTGTAGGTTATATCGAGTATGAGGGCACTCATGACAGAGGAATCAAATGATGCAGACAGTGATTCCTTCTTGTTGGATGATGATTCCAGGTAAAACTTTGTTTTGATACACAAAGAAAGCATAAACTTTTAAGAACTTTTGAGGTTTAGGGTTTAAAATGATCCAAGATCCATCCTTTACTTCAAATTAAACTTTATGAAGTTTTTGAGATAAAACTAAAACTGTTTTATATCAATGTTTACTTTTCTTGTTATTGCAGCATTCCTTTCTCAATCGATGATATTTCAAGTTCGATGCAAGAGAAGGACTTTGTAGGAATCAAACCAGCAGAAGAGCTTCTTGACAATCCGGCTTTTGTATTCTTGCACTAAGAAAAAGTTCCTGAAAGTTGAGAAGCTCTGTTTCTGAAAAGCTCTTCCGCTGTGATTATTTTAGTTTCGAGGTGGAGAGGAGGGCCTTCTTGAACCATAAAGGAAAGAAGATAGGAAAAGTTGTAAATTCTTCTTTGTTGTGGGGCTGTTTTGAAAGCTTACCGATATTCATTCATTTATTATTTTTGACCTCAGATTTTTCGTTTTTATAAGTTTTAGACCGACGATTATGAGTGGTGTATTGAACTTGGAATTTTAAGTGATTCAAGGTGATTTGTAATACCTTATGTAAAATTTAATCTTTTTAAAAATCCAGTGTTATTGAGCTTGTAATTTTAAAATATACTTTTAAATCCAGTGTTATTGGAAATATTTGAAAATGTGGATTTTAAATAATTTCAAATGATTTTAGAGTTATTTGGTAGAGTTTTCTTGTTAAGAACATGATATTCTAAATCCTAGGGTTTTATGTAGGATTCTATAGTACTTTAGCTAAAATCGTAAGAATTTCTCTAATTCACCCAAAAACTCACTAAAAATCAAATGACATAAAAATCAATTGAAAACATAAGTTCAATACACCCCCTTATATGTTGAAAAGTTGAAGCTCCCTTTGTTGTTGTACAAAAGTATGTATACCTATTAAGTGGATATTGATTTTAAAATATACTTTCAAATCCAGTGTTATTGGAAATATTTGAAAAGATGGATTTTAATTTTTAAGTGATTTCAAATGATTTTAGAGTTATTTGGTAGAGTTTTCTTCTTAAAAACATAATATTCTAAATCCCAGGGTTTTATGTAGGATTCTATAGTACTTTAGCTAAAATCATAAGGATTTCTCCAATTCAACCAAAGACTCACTAAAAATCACTTGAAAACATAAGTTCAATACACCCCTCTATATGTTGAAAAGTTGAAAAGTTGAAGCTCCCTTTGTTGTTGTACAAAAGTATGTAGACCTATTAAGTGGATATTGTTTTAAACATAAAACGCTTCGATTTGGTTTTATCTTCTCAATTCTGTGTAACATTACATAAGTTTGTATTTCAGTTTCTTTCGAAAACTATTATCTAACTAGCATTTAAAAGATAGAAAAAATTATAAAAGCACATAGCCAAATATATTAATGAGCCGGACTTAGGTATGAGCGATCTCTGCAAATAGAGTCAAAAGTCTTTGAGAGGTGGGTGCGATTAATCAGACTGGATCTTAGTAAAAAAAAAAAAAATTATAAGAGAGGCTTAAGGTCGAAACACCTTTTGTATAAAGATAGCGGGCGTGATATGGTTAAACCTGCACAGAGTTGTTATCCTGCCCATCCCATGCCATGCTAGTGCTATATGCGTTTACAATCGTCTCTTGTTGTTCCTTACACAAAATACCAGACTTAGGTCGAGGAACCGAGTTTTGAGTAGTCGGCATTAGTCATAGGACCCTCGAGAACCGAATGCAACGTACTTTTGGAAGATATGACTCGTCGTGTTAGCCTTGACGTGTACTCATGCAACAAGTCATTATCAATTGAGAAAGCATGCATGGTGTGGTTAAGACGACGGTGACTATCCGTACGAATGCATTTAATGTTTTGGTCGATTCCGTGTGGAACGTCTTACAACCTGTAAAGATGCGTTAGCGTTACCTAACGTATCCCTACAAGCTCTATATTCCATAATAATATTGCAAACATAATCATAAATCAACATAATCAGATTTGCCTTCTTTGATAAGATATTTTATTTCGTTCAATGTACTTTTTCTTTTGTTTAGTATCTTTCAAGGACATGGTATCCTAAATTCCTAATATGGTTGCCGTGCTCAGAGGTGCATGAGTGCATCATGCAGGTGCAGCCCATCATGCGCTTTCAACATCTAATATATATATTGTTGTTGTTATGATTCAGATTTAACTGGATTTGGATATGAATACGATATATGACTATATGAAAAAATGTATATTTAACGCGCTGAATAGAATTATTTGGGACCATAAAGGACCCCTTCTGGACCAAATTACAACTTTGAAATTTCACCCTATTGGATTCTTATTCATGCCTCTTAATGCTCAAGTTCCAATCTGGCTTCAGATACGTGTGTAATACGTTGACGGAAAAAAATACACACACAATAACACGAAGGTGATTTTGTATTTTGTATTTTGTATTTTGTATATCTCATAAAAATATAAGCAAATTGGTGATTTTCAAAACTCATGATAATATGAGTTTTGTTCACACATTCTCTTAATCATTTCTCGTCTCATAACATTTTACATGACCAAAATTTAAAACACCAAAGAGACAAAAACAAAAGAAAAAAACTAGCCATAAGTTTCAAATTCAAGGAACAAACAGTTTAGCAAAAGACAAAGCTCCATCTTCTATCACCAAGACACCAACTCTTCTGTTCTTCATGACACTCCATTGATTCCATAACCTTTCGGACAATCAGACCATTAAACTTCATCCCTCACCAAGTCTCTTGTTATAAACTACATATGATATCACACAGACACAAACTAAGTCAAAGTGATAAAACATAGTGTATGCAATTTTAGAGAGCTACTTAGTACTTAGTACTTACCAAGGACTCAAAATGCTTTGAAGGTGAATGCAGGTTCAAACTCTAAAAAGAAATGAAAAAAAAAACGATTCATGAAGTTAGAAAACAATAACATTGAATATAAATAAAAAATGAAATGGCTATAAGAAATTAAGAATAGAAATTACCTCTCATGAGTTCATCTTGAACCTCTACATCCGCTAGCAGCTGTTCTTTTCTTATCACTCCTTTGTCATTGATTCTAAGCTCACATTTCATCCATTGCTCAAGGCACATCAAAACTTCAATCGTGTAATGAGTTAAACAGCTTCTACTTGGATCTAAAATCCTACCTGAGGTACTAAAAGCTGATTCCGAAGCAACTGAAGACACTTGCATTGCAAGTATATCTCTAGCTATTACGGATAGAACCGGAAACTTTGGAGTGTTTACCTTCCACCAAGAAAGCACATCATAATCTGTCCCGTCAAAAGAAATTGGATTCTCAACATTTTCTTTCAAGTACAAATCCAGCTCATTCATCTTCTCTTGAAAACCTCCTTCTTCGACAAGTTCATTGTAGATGTCATTCATGCTTTCATATTGTAGACCATTTCAAAGAACCGTTTTCTGAGAAACTTCTTCTCTACACTGACCTGAACTATAAGATGTTGTTGGGGTCGGATTTCCCTCCATCACATTGGCATTTGAATCGGGCATAATCGAATCGAGTCGGGCCGAACCGTCAACTAAACCAGAAAACCGGGAAGATGTCTCTCGATGGGCCGAACCAACATCCAGCGAAGCGATTCGAGCCGAGGCCCATCGAAGAAGGCCCGTGTCCAGAGCTTGCCAAAAACACAAGTCGGCGCGAGCAGAAATGGAAAGTTTCATTATGGAAAGTTTACTTAAATTTTGTAAAGTCGGTTCCTATTCTCTTATAAATAGAAATCGATGTCAATTGTTTTAGGGGATCACTTTTTACCCATAGCAAAGGCATACGCCACAAATTTCATAGCTCGCATAACAGCTATAAATAAAACCATCTTTGGCTCGTCATCTTTGTATTTGATCAATGGAATTCCTCGCATAACAGCTATAAATAAAACCATCTTTGGCTCGTCATCTTTGTATTTGATCAATGGAATTCCTCGGCTCTCCCTAAAAATGAACTAAACATTATTGTGAAGGTTTCGGCTCGCACAGATGTTTCATTTGACTGCCCCAATGTACCCGATTCATCACTTCCATTCTTGTTTAATGCACTGCTATACTCGTCAAACTAATTCCTCAAAATACCCAAAACTTCATCTTTAAGATGAACAGACTCGTGACTACCTTTACCATAAAGCTTTTCAAAACTTTTCTCATTAAATCTCATCTTCTTGCTTGGGTCAAACATGGCTGCTACAAATATTAGCTTATTCATCTCTACCCTCTTATCAAATGGATCTCAATACTTGCTTAATTTCCCCAACATTGAGAGGGCTTTCTCACGTAATGCTTCATCAGGACCAGTAGTTATACTTAGCAAAGTGATGTTTCTAGTCATAGTGAAAATCGCATGATATAACTTTTGAGAGCAAACAGTCTTTGAAACCGAAAGAACCAAAGTGGCTTCATAGAAGATAATGAGGAATTGGACTAACCTCTCAACCGATTCCCAATCATCTTTGGTTGGTGGTCCAATCCTTTTTTTTCCCTCCACAATATCCTTGAAGTATTTAATATACGGAAAATCTAGCTCCTGCATCTTGTCAAATGCCAATCTAAACTTTAAAGCTTGGTCTAACATCACATAAGTCGAATTCCATCTTGTCTTCACATCTAAAGGCAAGCTTCCTCTTTGAATTCTTCTTGATTCCGCATGATTTTCAAATGCCTTGAGCCTCGGTGTGGAAGATCTTACAAAGTGAATGCCTTTACGAATAGCATTGACACTGCTGGCTATCTCCATCAGACCTTCTTTCACAATCAAATTAATGATATGAGTAGCACACCATAAATGGAGAAAGTCACCGTTCTGAATCACTGCATCATCTCCTATCTGCTTGAACTCTTCCTTGAATGTATCCATGGCATTACTGTTAGCTGTGGCGTTATCAACGGTGATGCAGAATACTCGCTTGATGTCCCACTCAGCCATACAATCAATAAGAACCAGCCATACAATCAATAAGAACCTTACTTATAGTTGCAGCTTTATGATCATACACGTTCTTGAATCCAATGATAAGCTTCCTTAGTTTCCACCAAGCATCAACAAAATGAGCTGTTATAACCATATAACTAGCTCCTGTATGAGGCGCGACCCAAATATTTGTAGTCAAAGACAATCTCTGCTTGTTATCACCCATAATCTTCTTCATTGCAGCTTTCCTTTGAACATACATCTCCACAATGTCTCTCGTAGCTGTTCTCCTAGAATGAGGCTTGTAAGACTGAGTTTTATTGCAGAAATGTTTCCATGCCAAGCTCTCAATGAAAGCTAAAGGCAGCTCCGCTAACACCAACATCTCATTTAAAGGTTCCCTAAACACTTTTTCAGACACCTTACAAAGCCGAAGACTGCCATCAGAACCATCAGGAGTTAACACGGTTTGATCTTTCTTTCCCTTGTTAGCAGCTGCCCAGACGTTGTAAGCCTTGCAAGAGAACTTGTAATGTTTCTTCAGGTTGGATGTGCCATTGTTAGATGGAGCGGTAAACACCTTCTTGCAATAATTGCAAACTGCTTTTGTGTTGTCGCAATCAGGTGTTTCGAAGTGATCCCAAACTTCAGACCATGACTTCTGCTTTGAAGATGATACCTTCGAACCGCTTTCTCCATCTGGTTTTTTTCTCTTCCCTTTGCCTTTGTTCTTGCCTTTGTTCTTCGTAGGTGAAGGTGGTGTTGGTGATGTTTCAGTAACATCGTCGCCGGACTCTGATCCACTACAACCATCTTTGCTGTTTGGATTTGCACAAGAAGCCATTTGCGTGAAAGATTTGCATTTTAGATCTTCCAAATCCAAACAAAGCCAATCAGTTATGATGCAGTCAAGTTTCAGGGCAATACACATTGGTAAAGAAAACAAGAATCAATCATCGGTTCCATTTTATTTTCAAATGCAGAAAATAAGTTTCGAAAAAACAATCACTCTCTATCCCTATCGAGTATCGACTATTTTGGTTTCACTACTTCTATCAAGTTTTGAAAAAACAAAACAGAATCAAAACGAAATTGAACAAAGAAACAGAACAACATCAAATCAAAATTGAAACAAAGAAGAGAAGAACATCGATAAGTCAAAATTGAAACAAAGAAGAGAAGAACATCGATAATTGCTTACCTTCGATCGATTTGCAGACGTCTATGATGGAGGAGACGCTGAGAATCTGTAGGTTGGGGCTTCCAGTTTGTGTTAATTGATTCAATTAAAAGAGGATTAAGGGTTTCAACTCCGGACAGTTTTTGTCGACAATTTCTGGGTTTGGGAAGCGGAATAGACGACAAGGTAAAGTGGCGGATAAAACGATAAAGGTAAAGTGATAACTCAGAAGGTATACTCGGGTATACGGTTAATACCGCGGGTATACGGTTAATACCCGGAACCGACCCGAAAACCGTGGGTATGGAAACAAATTATCCAACAGGTGTTTTATAATAGAACCGATATCAACCGGACCCGGGTTTTTTTGGGTCGGTTCCGGGTCGGATATTCGGATCCGATTTTTATGCCCAGGCCTAATGACAACCAATGATTACGCCCCTTTACTGGAAAAAAATGAGAACACGTATAAGCTCATGGACAGTGAGACCTTTATCTTATGTTGGACGTTTTCAGTTGATAAGTTCAGTGTTGATGAGTACTGTAAATTTCTGGTCTGCAGCTTTCCGTCTCCCAAATGCCTGCATATGCGAGATAGAGAGCCTCTGTTCAGCGTTTCTCTGGTCAGGGCCCGAGCTTAACCCGCATAAAGCCAATATTGCTTGGGAAACGATCACGACGCAGAGAAATGAGGGAGGGTTGGGTCTTAAAAAGCTAAAAAACTCAAACAAAGTTAGTGTTCTGAAATTAGTATGGAGGATTGCATCAAAACAGAATACTATTTGGGTGAAGTGGATACATATGTATCTCCTACGTTAAGAGATTCTGGTCGGTGAAAGAAAAGTCAAATATGGGCTCATGGATGTGGTGAAAAATACTGAAAATGAGAAATATAGCGAAGGACTTTCACCAAGTTGAGGTGTGTAGTGGATGTGGGACTTCGTTTTGGCATGATCATTGGTCTCCTTTTGGACGGTTGGGAGAGTTATTAGGGAACATAGGCTGTATTGATCTGGGGATCAGCTCGAACGCAAGTGTCAGTGAGGTAATAAGCAATCACAGTGTCGGAGACATTGAGTGGTTATACTGGACAAGATTGAAGATGAAATTGAACATTTAGGGTGCGAGTAAGAGAAATAGACGAAGACGTGCACAAATGGAAATAAAAACCAGACGTTTTCATGAAGAAGTTCTCCTCGAAGAAAACATGGCAACTAATTCGGGAAGAGCAGCTTCATGTCGACTGGGATCAATTCACATGGTTTACTCATGCCACTCCAAAATATGCTTTTCTCACATGGATAGCGATGCACAATCGCCTGGCCACGGGGGATCGGATGGTGAAGTGGAATCACAATTTCAATGCATCTTGCGTCTTATGCCAATGTTCAATGGAGACTAGACACCACTTGTTTTTCACATGCTCTTACTCTGCTCATGTTTGGGAGATTTTAGTGAAAGGTATCTTAGAAGGAGAGTTCAGCGCATACTAGGATGTTCTTATGGAAATTCTCAAAGATCATCGCCACAACCGGGATAAATTATTGCTTCTTCGCTACAACTTCTAAGCAACAATGTACGCTCTATGGAGAGAGCGCAACAGCAGGACACATGGTGAAGCAGAGTGCCCAGCCCTGCAGTTGGCAAAGACAGTGGATAAGACTGTTAGAAATCGCCTCAGTTCTATCCGAAATCTGGGAGACTATAACTATGAGGGAAGCCTCATGTTATGATTTGCAATAAGAAACTAAGGAATATATTAGATTATTCATTCTCCTTTTTAAATTAATATAACACTTGATGTAACCAAGGGTTTTTGATTGAATATAATTTTACATTCATTATAAAAAAATATTGTATCTTAAATGTGGTTTAATTAAGTTCTTAGATTAGAAAACAAAACACTAAGTGCGATGACATGTTAGTATGGTGACTATAAACTTTGACTGATCACTCAATTTAAGAATCTTAAGTTTGACCAGTTACAAACATTAACCATCCTTAACGGTCCAATATTCCTTATTATTATTTTTCAATTTTCATGTAACCGAATTCTTATAATCTGATTATTATTAGTTGTTTTAAAATCGGAATTCCATGTGCCTCATGTGTTTTCTGCTTCTCTCGTAATTCCCTGTTGGTAAACTAATTATATATTTGTGAAGTGATTAATTAACTAATAGCGAACATTATATTCTTGCTAAATCTTTGATTAACCAAATCTATTTATCCGCAACATGTAGTCAAAATAAGCATCTTCTATTCAAATATATTTTGTCATGTTCTCAAAGATTATGATTGCCTCTCCAAATAAAAATAATAATCTAGTAATTTTGAAATTTTCTATTTACAGAAATGGGATTATAATTTCTCTTCAGTTCTCAAAGTATACGTATGCATATCTATATATCTGAAGTCTGCTCATTACCTTAAATTTTGACAAAAAAAAAAATTACAGATATATTCTTTAACAGAAAAAAAAAAATTACAGATATATTCATTTCCGTTATGTATCTATATTGTGTATGTATGTATACATGTATCATGTACATATAAGTAAGAAACAAGTTTGACCTAACTTGTCTAAAACAAAAAGAAAGAAACAAGTTTGACTTTCTACTTGCGGGAATCTGAGTAGTGGTTTAAGAAAATTTAAGATAGATCATGGCACATGCATTATAAGTTTCCCTTTGGATAAAATTAAAAGATTATTTTAACTTAAGAGAGAGAGTAATCAGACCAATTTTGGGGGGAAGATTTTCACCGACTTTGGTGAAATGTATATACGCCCGACGCGTGCCCGTTTCTCCTAATATAGTTTTTGATGTTCCGTAGATAGAGATTAACCATTTATATGTGTTTATTCGATTAATGGGCTTTGGCATGCACATTATACTACAACGTGGACGAATTATATGTGCATGCATATGGATGAAAAGGCCACGTATAGAATTTCGGGAACGCAATTAGATTCTCTCCATCATTTGGTGTCAATAATTGTATTTTTTTCATCATGTTTTTTTTTTTAAATTACAAATTTATTAATTAACAAAATAATTATATACAAGGACAACTTCAAAGAATAATTAAACTTCACAGGCATTTCTTCAAAAAACAAAAAAATTTGGTTGATGCATTTATTCAAATTTTCATGCAAAAACTTAAATTTGAATTTGACTTATCATCATATTTTCATTTTTCTAAACAAAATGCATATGCATATATGAATTCAAGTAATATAACAAAATAAGAGTATGAGAAAATTAAATACATAATATAGCATGGAAATATTTTCCTTTCATACTATTTTTATAAAGGTTTATAATTTATATATTTAGGTTTGGGTGTAGGGTTTAAGATTTAGGATTTAGTATTTCGGATTTAGGATTTAGTATTGATGGTTTAAAGTATTTTATATTTATAGTATGAATGGAAAAATGGTATGAGTTGGAAAAAAAAACTAATGATGATATAAAAAAGAATTAAAACATATTTTGATGGTAGATGTGAGAATTGCCCCTATCTATATGATATTAGTATAAACTATTGGATTAATGCCTTTTTCAAAAAAAAAAAAAATTTGTATTATATATCTTTCTCTTTTTTTTTTTTTTTTTTTTTTGTTAAAGGGCCTTCGTAAACTGTTGGATTACATGTCTTGGTTATATTGATTATCTAAGGGAATTTTTACCGGGAGCACACAGTAAGAAAGGATGTAACCAATATTACGAAAGAATTCAAATATATTGATGCTACAAACTACATTTTATAAAAGAAAAATTCTGATAGTTTAGGGTAAATTTCATGTATATGGAAGAGTGCAGACTAATTTATGGGAGATGTACAAGTCACATATAAACTTTTTTCAGATATTTAAATGGGCTGAAATTATATACATCCATGTAATCAAATAGAAATGGTTTTAATAATTTCACATTTGAAGGGAATCGTCACTGGTCGAAACCAATAATACTTTCTCATCAATTGTGAACCACTATTCCACCACGAGTTGATTATTTTATAAACTTCAAAGACAATTTCTTCTTCTTCTAACCATTGTAGATCATGCTTGGTTGTCATTATAAGTGTCATAACTACATAAAATTTGTTAGGGGCAGCTTTGGACTTTGTATTATGTTAGTGTTTAGTTATATTATATTAGAGCCGTGTCTACGATAGTAAAGAATGTTAAAAATTATTTGAAATCAAAAGTGTTTGCTGTTTTTGATAATATTTGTTGTTTTACTTTTTGCAGTAAATTTGGATGATGAATTGGAACTTTTCATTTTTAAAAAACTGCTTAGAAGGAGAGCAAGTTTACATATGAAAATAACTTTGTACTACTTAGGAATAATTTTTCAACAAAATGCGGTGGCAGCTGTGCTATTCTAAAGTGTAAACCAATTAAAAACCATTTCTATAAGCAACGCTATATTAGTCTTAAGTCTTAACAATGCACCAAGAAAGTATATATATAATTGTGCATAACATATATTATAAAAAATTAAGGATTGAGAACACATTTACATATAACAAAAAAAAAACTCCTCAATAAGTTTTAAAAATATATGGCCGTAAGCCAATGTTTCTATTTCATCGAAGTAGATACGACCTTGATTATCAGAGCCGTGCCTACGATAATAGTAAAGGCCGGAGGCAGCTACTAAAAGAATGTTCAAAAATTATATGAAATTTAAAGTGTTTGCTGTTTCTGATAATATTTTTTGTTTTACTTTCTACAAGTTTTGCAGTAAATTTGGATAATGAATTGGAACTTTTCATTTAAAGAAAAATTATTAAGAAGAGCAAGTTTACATAAGAAAATAATTTTGTACTACTTAGAGAAAAATGTTCAACAAAATGCGGTGCTAGTGTAAAGTGTAAACCATTTAGAAACCATTTCTATAAGGAATCAACATTATTAGTCTTAACAATGCAACGGTAAAGTATATATATAATTGTCCATAACATATATTATTAAAAATTAAGGATTAAGAACACATTTATAGATATAAAAAAAAACTATTCAATAAGTTTAAAAAATATGTGGCCGTAGTTAAGTAAGTCTTGTTAAAAACTGATGTTTTTATTTATTTATCATATTTGTTTGTATATGCACATTCTATGGACACTACTATTCAATAAATCATTAGTGTCTATATCCGCTTAGCGTTGACACAAATTTGGTCAGAGCCTCTGGATTCTTTCAACTACTAAAATTCGGCAATTATGGAGGATTCTTATTTCTTAGGATAAATACATCAATTGGGAAATGATAAGGATATTGCTAATATTTTCTTCGACTATTTTATATTTGATTTTATGTAATATATACTCAGCTTTTGGGAAGGAGCCATGTGACAAAATATATACATCCCTTGTTTAATTTGATAACATGTATAAAATTCTCCATTATTACACCTAAAGGATAATATATATGCAAGAATGTGATCATTGCATAAGCGTTTTAATTAATTTGTAATATCTACAACTACAAAGGGAGATTTTAGTGAGATGATCATTGAACCTTTACCAAAACTTAAGATAAAAAAAAAAAAGAAATTACTTGTACTATTCGATTTCTATTGATTATTTTATATATAATAGTCATCTAAAGTATACAGGTACCACCAACCAAACTCAAGTGCCGATGGAAAAGTCTAACCAAGGCCGGTTAATGAAATCCAATCTACCTTCATTAATTTTATTAATATTCAATTATCTTAAGATATACAGCACAATTTAAAATTATGATTAGAAACACAATGTAAAAACTCAAATCTACAATCCCTCAACTTACAAGATAAAGTATATGTTCAATCCGTCATGTATATATAACATTTCAACCACCTGAATTTAATCTTTATTTCATACTAGTTCTGTAACATCCGTAAATCGAAAAGCTGACTTTTGGGATTGATGTCGAACAACACCAGGAACGGTGTCGGTCGACACCGATTATTAAAAATTACGTCGGTTCGATTTAAGTCATCTGGTTTAACCAGTTTGGGCGAAGAAGCCCTAAGTTTTGAGTTAAAAGAGTTGTGGCCGAGTTTTCTTCACTATTTTCGAGGTGAACAAGAGGAGAGAAAGTGGAGATTTGAGGGAGAAATCGGATTTCTGGGTGGAATCGAAGGTCGTTCGTCGTTGTTCATTGCCATCTCTCTTTTCTCCTTTTTAATCCTTTGTCGAGGTGAGTGTGTGACAGTAGACCTGTAATTTCTAGAAAGTTGGTTGATTTGTTGAGTTTATGTTGAGTTGATGTTGATTTGTGTATTAATATCGTAATATTGAGGACAATTGTTGTTGATTTGGTGTTTTTTCCGTCGCTGTTCGTCGTTCTGGAATTCGCATCTGCGAATTGGTGTTGAGCGACACCACTTGCTGGTGTCGGTCGACACCGCGGTCTGCGCGGTTCCGATTAAGTGGTTTAATCGGTTTAATTTTTTAATTGATTTGGATTGGTTAAGTAGGTTAATCGGTTTATGATTTTAATTGATTGTATTAAATGGTTTAATTGAATTAATTGGTTTAAGTGGTTAAATTGGTTTAATTAATTATTCAATGGTGGAATTAATTAATTAAATGGTTCAAAAATAATTATGGAAATTATTTTAATTGTTGAAAATTATTATTTAATTATGAGAATTATTTAATAATTAAAGAAATTATTTTAATAATTATGGGATTTATTATTAATGTTTAATTGGCATGTAGGCGGGGTGATCGCCTCACTAAGTATTTATGAAATAATTATGCATCTTTTTCGTAATGTGATGCAGGTAAAAAAAAGTGTGATCGTGGAATCAGGGCCGAATAGAGGATGATAAGATTTTATTGTTTTAATTAATTTTTTAAGTTGTTAGAACCTGATGTTTAAGTTGCTAGTATTTATTTATCAAATTTAATTGTTGAACTGAATTGGTTATTATTTATTGATTTTTTATTGACTTCCGCATTGTTTTGATATTTGTGTTAGCTGTTGAGAATTAATATTTATGGTAATATTAATTCAGGCTAATTATTATAAAAAAGGCTTGATCGTTTCATTTTCAATTATTTTTTTTTGAATTGAATGTAAAATTTATTTAAACAGTTTTTTACAATGACTGCCTCTGTTTCTGAATTTTGAAAAGAAAATTTAATATCTAGAACTTACAAAATAGACTCTTAAGAGTTTGCAAACCAAGTTTGCATTCCTTTCTCGTATCTCTCGTCGCCCATGTTAAGGATAGATGTGAATCTACTACGTACTTGTTTATCAGTGCGTAGCTTCATACGAGTCGGAGATGTATGTGGTTCACCAAGACATCGTCTGTTTCTTTCTCTCCAGATCCAGTAAATAGTTGTTTGAAAGTCATATTTAGAATGAATAAATGAATCATGTCTCGTTTATTATTTAAGTAAATTTAAATTTTATTTGATTATTACTTTAGAATAATTACTATATTTTATCAGCATTAACATTATTTAGTTTTGTTAGAGATCATTCATACATTATTAAAAATATACTGAAATAATTCATCAGCCACGTTTAAACTGAATCATTTACATAGCTCCCACAAAATAAATTATACTTTAGCAATATAAATGTTTATAAAATTTAAAACTTTCTCAGAAATATAACTATATTTTCAACAATAGTAGTATATATTTACCGATTCTTGTGAATGTTTAAAACATATAAAAATGTGTACAATCATAACGCGCCCGTCGTACATCCACTACGTTCTAATTTATTGATCAGGAAGAAAAATTCCAACTTTATTATTTCGAGTTCAATTTTTGTTCTTAAAAAAGAAAAAGAAAAAAACGTGTAATGGAAGATTCATAGAAAGTAGTATAAACCGAACAATACCATAAAGGACAACAATCGTAAACTAAGATATAACAAAACAATTCAATAAGAATTGTATAAAAAAACCCATTGCAAATTTGATTTGACGTGGTTAGGTAGTCGGCAAACGAGTTGAAGTGGGCCAAAATTGAGCCCCCCCACTGGCTTAGCTTCACCATCCATCCAATCAATCCTCGTGGTTGCACACGCCTTGCCTACCGGATTTATTTTAACAGAAACTGAACTAAAATTACATAAAAAAGGAAAAAGGCAAAATTACCTAAACTCATTATAAATTGTCCCCAAAACGAAAAATATTAGATTATACTTTTCTAAAAAATGTTATCTCAATTCAATTTCAAAACAAGTTATTTAAAACATTTATTTTTATAAATAAATCTTAAAAAACGAATATAAGATAAGTTTTTCTTAAATATGAAATCATATCTGTTGGTAGGAGCCTGCTATCCAAAGGAAAATAATATTAAATGGTTTGGAACTCGTCTCAAGGATATACGAACCTTAGGGCAACATTATTGCAGAACCTAGCACAAGTTCATAGGAAAAAAAAAAAAAAATCAAAAAGAAAATGAGGTGGCATAGCTTGACTCACAAAAGGTTATGGGGAAGAGCTCATTCAATCGATTCTGAAATAAAATTCGCCACGTGTTATCACCTAATTCGTCACTTTTTATAATTAGGTGATAAACAACCAAATTCAAATTTCAAAATAATAAAATACTATAAACCTAAACACCGGGTTTGCCATAATAAATCTAACAACTTAAAAATGGTTTGCTAGCAACATAAGAATAAACAACACCAACATCCTATTATCCTCTTCATCCCTCGGCCTCATTCTGCGGTCACACTTTCTTTTTACCTGCATCACATGGTTATAAGAGATGCGTAAGTATTTCATAAATACTTAGTGAAGCAATCATCCCGCCTACAGGCCAATTACGCAATTTTCCAAATATTTAAACATTAATAATAATTTCCACAATTATCAAAATAATTATTTTAATTATTAAATAATTCTCATAATTAAATAATAAATTTTCACAATTAAAATAATAACCACAATTATTTTTAAACCATTTAATTAATTAACTCCACCATTTATTAATTAAATACGAATTAAACTATTGAACCGAGTTAACCAGATTAGACCGCTTATTCCAATTGATTAAATCAATTCGCCACATACCCGGATTTAACCGGCCAGTGTCGACCGACACAAGCTTTGTGTCGTTCGCCACCGATCTGGGAGATCGACAGTTCGATCAATTTCAAACACAAAAACACCCAAATCACATAATCACAACACAAAACTCGATCTAAAACACAATTAACACATAAACAATCACGAAAATCACATAAACTCAACCAATCAAAAATCCACTTTCACAAATCTCATTATTTGCGAGCCTACGGTCATGCACTCACCTTGACAAGGGTTGAAAGGGGGAAAAAGAGAGATGATGAACAGTGCTCCGATGAACAATATCGCGTTGAACAATACCATGATGAACAGTATCGCGATGAACAATAGCATGAACAGTAATCCGATCACAAAACTCCAGAAATCTCCCAATTCGCCTCTTTTCTTCTCTGAAACTCTTTCACCTCGAAAACTATGCTCAAAATACGGCTGCACCTCTTTTATCTCGAGAAATAGGGTTTCCACCCCTAAACCGGCCCAAACCGGCAACTTAAATCGAATCAGCTCGATTTCACCATAACCTGTGTCGACCCACTGAACCGAGGAAAAATCGAATTAAACCTCAATCGATTTCGCTAACCGATGTCGACCGACACCCTCCTAGTGTCGCTCGACACCAACTAACCAGGCGCTGGTTTTACAAATATTAACACAATGACGACTTAATCTATAAACTGACCACACAACAATCAAACAAGAACATGTACAGCCAACCCAGAAATTAATACCTTTCATAACATATGCAAATAACACCTGATCACTTGGTGTCGCTCGACACCACTCCCAAAACAGTACTTTTCGGTTTACGGATGTTACACCAAATATGATAAATCTAGTAATTCCACGCTTGAGGAGAATCGATCATCTATTTTTCTTCTTATCCCTATATTAAAGAGAACACATTTTTTTAAAAAAATTACTACTTCACGTATTATTAACATGCATGAATGCCATGCTCATCACCAGAATGCTTCTCATGATATTTATCAAATAAAGTTTAGTTTACTATAAATATTACATAATGTGTTTCAAATAAAGTTTAGTTTACTATAAATATTACATAATGTGTCATTGACATTAATTTGCTTAGAGAATATATTATATCAATATTTATACATAATTCAACATTTAATTATGAAGAGATTACCATTCTTTCCATTTCTTACAAATATAACATATTAATTATTTTTCTTAAATACTATATTTTTCTCTCATTTTGTGGCTAAACTAAATTTTGTAAAAAAAAACGAAATCATCATCTATATATTAATAAAATATAGATTTTTTTTCTACACAAGTTGTAATTTGAATTTTGAAAAACGAATATCAATTAATCAAATGATGAAAATATTAGTTCTTCAAAGTTTCACACTGTAAATAAATATGTGTAGGAGGAGGGTTCACTAGAATATTATAAAAAAAATGATAAAAAAAAACTATAAGAGTAAGAAACTTGATTAAATAAGCATCCAACTTTATAAGTATTTTTGGTTTGATATGAATTTTTTTAATTGAACCATATAATTAAACAAAACAATATCTATAATATTAAAAAAAAAATTGATGTGAAAAAATTTGATAATATTTATATCAAAATATTAAAATATTTGAAATAGTTTAACTTGGATAAAAAATTACATTATTATAAATATTTTTATCAAAAATTAAAAATTAAAAAATTAAAAAATTATATTATAATTGATCCAAATTTCTAAATATTAAATATATTTTTATTTGATCAAACATTTAAAATTTAATAAATATAAAATATTATAAATATCTTGAAAGTCACATATTGAAAATGAATTAGTATGTTGGTTCATAAACTTATTATAAAAAGAACCACAATAATAAGAAATCATAAGAGTATGAAGATTGATTTAATAAACATTATAAATTATAAGTAATTCTGGTTTATTATAATTTTTAATAGAACCGTATAATATATATATAATATACATATTCAAACACTTTGCACTCTGTATGGAGTGATGGAAATATCAATTACTCTGATGATGATAAAATATTTGTATGTTTTCAAAGTCCTAACTTGATAATTAAGATTTATATTAGTTTATGAAACTATTATAAAATAAAGAAAATGATGTGAAACCATGATGAATTATTAAGCTTCTGAATTTCGAAGTTTGTTTTCGTTTAATATAGTTTTTAATAGAATCGTATAATTAAAGTTGTATTATTAATAAACATTTTACTATTACTCATAAATATTACTAACATATACATAAAAACTTATTAAATTATATTTCTTTTAAATAATTTTAAATATTATTTAATAATATAGCTCATAAATTTTTTATTCCGCACAGGGTGCGGTTCCAACCCTGATGTATTCTAAATGGTATCCCATTTGGGAAGAAAAGAAGGAAATAAAGGAAATTTAGAATGAAAAATAATAATAATAATAAATATAACTCGGACATGTCACAATATCAAGTACAACCTTAAGCAAATTGTTTCTATAAACAAGTAGATTATTGTATCTTTCAAAATAGTGCAAAAATAACATATACTAGGCTCACGATTATTCTAAAACCGATTATCCGGGCAATCTACGTTGTTTTTATAATGACAATCATAATATCCTCAAATGAACACCACATTGGTACCTCAATTCTTACGTAAATCCTTTTGTTCCCTAATGCTCGGATTGGCTAAAAAATTGTTTCTAACAACAACATAGATATGATATATGTGATGATTTATCAGAATCGGGTTTGTTGTAGAAGGGCTAATCATCTGGCCAATCAAACCAGTTTTTGAAACACTAGTTACCCACAAATAATATCAACTCACATTTAAAATGAAAGAATTTAACCTAGCCAACTCATCAAATACTTGTACACTTGAATTTGAACTGAACTTTAACCTAGTTCGATCATTTTGACATTTATACGTCTCTGCATCACAAGTGGTTTTCACATATCAGTAATTTTATTCTTCAAATCCATCTCCAAGCTCATGGGTAGGACCATACACGATCAGAATAATTTGGATTGTGTATATTATTATCTTTGGTCCATTGCGCCCAGTTGATTACCCTTTCACATCATTAAATTTTAAACTATATCTCTGTGTAATATTCAAAGCTCAGGTATCAGTACCATCACCAACTAATTTCTACTAATAAAACGGGGCATATGATTATGGATTGTTATGAGCTATACTTATGAGATACTCTAATCAATCCCATCATCAACTTTGGAAGAAACGAATCAGAATGATTCCATTAGAAAAAAGCTTTGAATAATATAATTAACTATTTCGCATTTCAAGCAAAAGCATATGATTATATGGGAAACCTTCATAAACTATTAGATTTTAAATAGCCACACTTATTGAAGAACTTTTGTATTTATTTAATTGATTGAAAATTAACCTTAGAATGCGCAAATCACATGCAGCTTCCTCAGAGTTCGTCCTTTATATAAACTCACCCACATTACTTCCAATCTCCAAACACATTCCAAAACATCTCATTTCTCAATCAACAAACAAAACCTTATTCAATTTCACTACTTTCGATCAAAATCACCCCTAACATCTTATTCATTCTCACTACACATATTATCGATTAGATCAAACTCACCCCTGAAAATGGAGAACATGTTTAGACTCATGGGAAGTGAAGATTTCTCCGACAGAAGACGGTGCATTTGGGTTAACGGTCCGGTTATCGTCGGAGCTGGGCCATCGGGGCTAGCCACGGCGGCTTGCCTCCACGACCAAGGCGTTCCCTTTGTGGTACTGGAGAGAGCAGAGTGTATAGCTTCACTGTGGCAAAAACGAACTTACGACAGACTCAAACTTCACTTACCCAAAAAAGCTTGCCAATTACCCAAAATGCCCTTCCCGGAAAACTACCCGGAATATCCAACAAAACGACAGTTTATCGATTACCTTGAGTCCTACGCTACCCGATTCGACATTACCCCTCAATTCAACGAGTGTGTTCAGTCCGCTCGGTACGACGAGACCAGTGGTCTCTGGCGCATCAAGACGACAACATCATCTCCTTCCTCCGCCGTGGTCGGGTCAGAGATGGAATATATCTGCCGGTGGCTTGTGGTGGCGACAGGAGAAAACGCGGAGAGAGTTGTTCCGGAGATCGATGGGCTCACGACGGAGTTTGACGGCGAGGTGATACACTCGTGTGAGTATAAATCCGGCGAGAAATACAGAGGAAAAAGTGTTCTTGTCGTTGGATGTGGAAACTCCGGCATGGAAGTTTCGCTTGATCTCGCAAATCACAATGCTAATCCCTCCATGGTTGTTCGTAGCTCGGTAAGTTATACACTCATAGCTTCCAATACAAAAATTTCAATTTTTCTCTCGGAAATAAAGATTCGAACTTTAAATTTTATTTTACGATTTGTCTAAATAAAGTCTCGAGCTTTAAGCTAATCGGGTTATTGGGTATTTTGACTTTGATCAGGTTCATGTGTTACCGAGGGAGATATTAGGCAAATCGAGTTTCGAAATCACAATGATGCTGATGAAGTGGCTACCTCTATGGCTAGTAGACAAGCTTCTGTTAATCCTCGCATGGCTGATTTTGGGAAACTTGACAAAGTATGGGCTAAAGAGGCCCAAGATGGGCCCAATGGAGCTCAAGGTCGTTACAGGGAAGACTCCAGTGCTTGACATCGGAGCTATGGAGAAAATCAAATCCGGCGAGGTAGATATTGTCCCCGGAATCAAACGGTTCTCTCGTAGCCACGTGGAGCTCGTCGATGGTCAGAGATTATATCTCGACGCCGTGGTTCTCGCCACCGGTTATCGTAGCAACGTCCCTTCTTGGCTTCAGGTGAGAGAAACAAAACAACTTCAAATATAATTCAACCTATTATTTTCATTACAAGTAAACTGAATATGTTTTTTTTTTTTGTCTCTCTCTCCAGGAAAATGATTTGTTTTCGAAAAACGGGTTTCCGAAATCGCCGTTTCCAAACGCATGGAAAGGAAAATCGGGACTTTACGCGGCTGGATTCACGAGAAAAGGATTGGCCGGAGCATCAGCAGACGCCGTTAACATCGCTCAAGACATTGGTAACGTGTGGAGAGAAGAGACCAAACGACAGAAAATGAGAACACGAGCGGGTCACCGCAGATGCATTTCAGTTGCTTAGGGCTCAAGTTAGGGCTCTTTACTTTCATTTATTATTTTATTTTTAAAGGGGCTTTGGGGGGCAAAGAGTGTTTATTTATTATTTCATTTTTTTGTAAAAAAAAGAAAGAAGAAGAAAATTATACAGATAAAAAGGTAGGATAAAACAGAGTGTAAAAGAGAGCCCTCTCCTTAGAGACCCAACGGTGTTGTTTTTGAAGGCTGTATGGGCGTTTTGTATAATTAGGATGATGTGGCACTCTTCATTTTCTTAATTTTTCCTTTTGTAATGTTTGTTTTTGTTATTCCTTTTTTTTGGTAATGGCTTTATGAAAGGTAATAAACAATTCGTTATCATACTTTCAGTTCAAAGTTCCTTTATTTGAGTTCTTTTCATTGCAAAATAAGTTTGCATATAATATAATATCATAAAGAAGAAGAAAAATGGTATCAAAGGTACAAGTTTGAGTACCGGTGGTGAATAGGAGAATCTGGTATTTGATTATCTAGCAGAACAAAATTTGGCTATGATCATGAGTCTTATGGTTATGTGCAACAGATTTCGAAAAGCCCAACTTTTGGCCCACAAATACAGGTTAAACCATGTAAGCCTTCTTAATCAATGTTCGTTAAGCATGGATAATGAAAAGTATAGAGTTCTATAGTAGAGAGTTAGAGACTACTTTTACAAAATACAATGTATATAAAAAGTTTAAAAGCTAGAATATCAGTAGAAATTAATGGAGATTACATGCTAATAATGCTCCCTTGATCACGAACACGGAGTGGTAATCTTCTCATCAATGTCAATAATTACCTAAAATATCTGTCAGTAAAATCTTATAAAGGGTTCATAAAACGGTTGAGTAATGGGAAAGATTGTGGTCTGAATCTTTTTGAGAAAACATAATCAATCTTTCAGTTTGCCGTTCCCTCGACATAACAACAGATGAGGATTTATCCGAACCAGGAGGAAATTGATGAAGCTTTGGCATTATCTCTGATGTATGATGATCCGACAATTAACGATGCAATTACTGCAATGCAGTTTCAACAAGAAGGTAAATTGTTTATAAGGTTTCTTGAGTTGAACCAATATCCGACCCGGATCGGTCTGCTTCGTTTTCAGCTCAACCTTAACGATGTTGCTAAAAAAATTATTTGAGATATATATAACTATGTAAAATCTATTTAATTATTTGATTCGTTATAAGAGGTTTACTAAATGTAGATTATCCTCAAGTTTCATTAAGCGATGACGAAAATTATGCTAAATTGTTACAAGAAGAAGAATGTAAGTATTTTTTTTCTCTCTCTCTCTCATTTTTATTTAATTTGACTATTATTATTTTCATATCTCAGTTGGAAAAGTTGTACAATTTTTCTTTCTTTGGTTAATGTATGTCTAAAATGATCTATACGTGTCCCAAGATATGGCGAATCATGGTGCGTTGACGAACGATGTAAACCAAATTACTCATCAATTCCAAGACCTAGAAGGTATTAAACGTAGAACTCTCAACATTATATATATAAAAAAATTTGTTAAGTAATGCTGAAATATTATATTTATGTTTCACTTTTAATCGAGATGTAGTGAACCCTTCGAACTCCCTTCACCGTGATAGCTCTCCACATCACCAAAGTCATGTTGGTGACTCCTTAGATTCTTTATCCCACAGTTCTCAGCCTCCTCCTTCCAATGATGATATTGATCCTGAGAATATGACTTATGAGGTATTACTCTATAACAAGGATGTTTACAGACTTTTGTGATGAAAAACAAGAGCATGAGCTAGTAAAAAAATCTTATATATAAGATGTCATACCTCTGGTTAGGAACTGAATGAATTAGGAGAATCGATCGGAGCGGTCAGCAAAGGATTAACGCAGAGTAGAATCGATCAAATACCAACTCATAAGTTTGGTGCGACCTCATGGTTTAAAAATAAAATTTATGGTTCCGAAAAAAATCAGTACGATTACAATCTATACCTTTTTTTTCTTTGATTATATGTATGACCAGTTTCTCTATATTGCGCTTTTTATACATTTTTTATAAAGTGTATATATATAGAATATGTATTTTTTTAAAAGTAAATATCTATAATTTTAATTTTCTATTTGATAATGAAAAATGAAAATTTTAAGCCATGTTTTTTCTGAAACAAAATTACAATTTTGAAACACCTTTTTTCCTTTTGCGAAACAGATAAGTATAAACTATTGTAAATATAAGCTCAGTCTAATTTGTTCGATGTTATAAATATAACTTCTGGTTTAAGATGGGATTCTAAATTGTTTTGTGTTTCTTTGGGGGGATATTGATAAGGTGTTCGATATGTTTAATCGAATTCAAGAAGGGAGATACGCTATCGACTTTGCCTTGTGCTCATATCTATCATAAGGAGTGCATTTCAAAGTGGTTAAAGGAGAACAAGGTATGAACATAATTGAATGTAGTCTAAAATCAACATATATATTTTATACTATATATGTACTGAAAAATACTTAGCCTAATAACAACTATAGTTAAATATTATACTGTAATGTTAGATGTTCCTTTTTTTTGTTTATGCAGACTTGCTGCGTTTGCACAGTGGAGGTTGGGCCATAATACTAATGCTCGTTGGAGTAGTGTTATAATTTAAAGTAGATTAAGTAAATGACATAAAAAGTCAAATATTTAAGATGTAGAAAATATAATTTTATAAGTAAATTTTATTTATTTATGATTTTAGATAATGATTAAGTTTTAAAATATATATTCTCAAGTAACTTAAAAACTAAAAATTATAATCATGAATATGTATGAGATACAACTTTAAGTTATTTTATGGTCAATAATTGTATCTTGGTGTATCTTAGAGAATGATTGTATATATGGTCAAAGATCAAATTACATAAATTACATATACATTTAGATGATTCTTTTTTTTTTTGTTTTTTTTTTTTTTTTTTTTTTTTGTCAACACATTTAGATGATTCTATTATGTCATATTTCTTTTATTAATTAATTATTTTTACAAGTTAATTAAAAAACTCACACGTGTTATATTTGATTGCATGTTTGGAATATGTGTAAACTAACCGTATTAATTAAATCAACATAGTCCTAGTTTGACACGAATTAAAATAGTTTGATATTTAATAATTTTAATTAAAGATAAGAGTTTTAGCTTTTTTGGCTTTCTTAAAGAAGTTGGATATCTAATTCCTTTTCCTTTTAAAGAAAAGGAAAACAGGCTATATATATATAAACTTTACAAAGCCTTATAATCATTACAAAGAGAGATCGAAGAAAAAACTTGTGTATTGATGATGGAAAACGAGAACTGTATCTACAGAAAAGTTTGGGATAAAGAAGGAAAGCCAAAGAAATCAATTCGTGATGAAGAAGTAACTTCAGAGAAGTTGAGTGACGACTTTTTGTTGAGTCAAGAAGACGACTATAGACGACGGCGTTGCATCTATCTGCAGAGCTACAAGCTGAACAACGCCAAATCCAATACAGACCTACATCATCATGTATCGACGACTGCTCATAAAATTATGTTTAGGTTGAAGAAGCTCGTCCGCTGTAATCGACGACGTCGAATGTGATGTGATAGGGAGATGATTGCGATCGTATCCTTATGCTTAAGTATGGTTCTTATATCAGATAAGAGACTAACATACATAGGGTTTTGTTTATTCTTTAGGTGCAATTAGGGTTTGTTAGTAGTTTGGTTGAATAAACTACGTACGTACTTGGGTTGAATTTAGGGTTTCTTAAATTGATTGAAGAACCAAATTTGGGTTTTCAAGTCTAATGAATTTGAGTTTTAGTTTTGTTCTTTCTTTTGTCATCATTGTTTATTAATTACTTTTAAAATAAAGTTTACAGTGGTATACAACAAATCCATAATTATGGGTGTTTAATCTGGATATCAGATCGGTTTCGGTTCGGTTCGGTAAATTCGGGTTTCAGTTTTTCTCTTAATAGAAAAGAGCTACCATATTAGAATCATATTTACTTCGGTTTGGTTCGGTTCGGATAGTTTCGGTTATCGGTTTATTTGGTTTGGATATTTTCGGTTTGAATATTTTTGGTTTACGGTTTATTTGCTTTTTGTTTTCTATTTCATTTTGTAGGTTTTTAAGTTTTTCTCGTAATCAAATGATTAAATTCAAAGAGACAAAAAAAATTCATGTCTTATTTATAAAACTCTAAAATCATAAAATAAAAGTAGAAACAACTTAAAAAAGCAAAGAAAGAACAAAACTATTCTTGGCAAAAGAGACGGCTTTATCTAAATTTTTTATTTGTTAAAATTTGGTTAATTAACAATCTATTATTATATATTATAATATTATATACTATTATTAAGAGATATCTTTATTTGGTTTTTTTGGTTTTTTCGGTTTATTCGGTAAATATTCAAACCATATCAATATCCACGGTTTATATAAAACTATGTATATATAGTATATCCAAAACCAAACCATATGACATATTTTGGTTTGGTTCGGTTTTACCAGATTGAACAGCCCTATCCATAATCAATCATAACAATAGGCAAAAGCCTTAACTTGCTAACATGTTACCAAATCTTTTATTTTGTGTTTTCGTAATCAGTCTCAACCGAATGCGAATTTTATTTTTGGCTATCAGTCAACTACTAGATGAAACTCCAACATCTTCGTAAGAAAACACCTTCAATATCTCCTTTGTCTTCAAAGCTACTAGTTAAAAATCGGGACTTTGTCAATCCAAACACCAATTGCTATTCAGAAACGTTAAGGTTCCATAAAACCTATCTTAAATCTAAATCTAAGATAAATGTCAGTTATGTATACCTTTGATTCTGTCTAGATTCAGGTTCACTTTATCTATAAAGAATAGCCAATTTGCCACAAATCATCGAATCAAACGCCAATTTGCCATCTTTTAAATAATAAATTATTATTGATTTATTTTTAAGTAGAAAAACGTAGGAAATACAATGAAGTCCTTAAAAAGTTGAAATAATTACCAACCCAACCAGGACAATATCCGATATTCACTAATCTGACCCGACCGAAATATTAAAATACCAAATTACAAAAAGAAAGAAATAAGAAATAAGAAAAAAAATGTTTTTCCTTTTTGCCGATGACGATTCCGACTTCATCTTCTTCTCCAAAATTTTGATTTTAGTTTTTTCACGAAAAACTGTAAGTCGTGGTGGATCGGCGGCTATGGTAGATATTGGGTCTCTTCCTCATGATTCTCGTGGTCACCAACTCTTTATCAATGGATTTCTTCATCGGAATCCTTCATCACCAGAAGTAAATTCTCCTTCACCACCACCAGATCCACCACATCTGAAACAACCAAGCCCCTTTTTTTTTTATAATTATATAATTAAATCAATACTCAGCGGAAGTCTTAAACACATAATTAAATTATCCAATCCATTCAACATCCAATATCTCAATATCAATAACCAATTAAATAACCAATGAATAACCAATAATCCAATAAACAATATAATCAACTCCAGAATAATAAATAACTCTAGCAACCTAAACACCAGGTTAGCTACCAATTCAAATAGTAAAACAATAACCAATAAACCAATAGAACCAATAACCCTATCATCCCCCTCTTCAGCCTCGATCCCGCGGTCACACATTCCTGCTACCTGCATCACATTACGAAAGAGATGCGTGAGTATTATCATAAATACTCAGTGAGACGATCATTCCGTCTACAGGCCAATTACGTAAAACACTAGACAATACATCACCATAATCAACAACAACAACAATGCTCAACAAATATCAACAATATAAACCTCCCCTATCAGGAAACACCCACGTTTCCTGACACCCAGGTCGGTGTCGACCGACACCTCTATGGTGTCGATCGACGCCAGCCTCCTAAGTGTCGATCGACACTCATCGAGTGTCGGTCGACACCAGCTCGACGCCCAGACACCAACAGCAACGAAACAGTGCATAAAATACAGCAAAACACGAATCCAAGGGTTTTCAACGCCCCAATACAATCAAAACACGATTTTTCATCAAAAACAACTCAAGAACAACACAATAACTCAAGCACCACGAAATCTCTAGTGAATCACGGACCTACAGTCACGCACTCACCTTAGAAACGGATTGGAAGGGAGGAGAAGAGATGAAACAACAATCCCTAAGCCTCAGAAACTCCACAAACTCTCTGGACATCACCTCCTTCTCTCAAAAACACCTATGGCACTTAACTTTCTCGAAAAACTCACTTTTCACGCGGCCACAAGGCTTTTATTCGCGACCTATGGCTTCCCTTGCCCCAAACCGAACAAAACCAGCCGACTTGAATCAAACCGGTCGATTTCACCATAACCGGTGTCGATCGACACCCTTACTAGGTGTCGGTCGACACCCATCGACCAAAACCAAACCAACTTCAAATCAAACGCGCAATCGACTTAAACCGGAATTGATTTCTCAAACCGGTGTCGATCGACACCCTTCGGGTGTCGATCGATACTAGTCGTTCAGAAGGATTTAACACACTTTCTTCGCGATGCTTGAATCTTAGACCGACTGCACAACAATCAAACAAGAACATGTACAGCCAATCTTCAATTCACATCTCCAAGAGCATGTGCTAACTACTCCCGAACCCCTAGCATTGTCCAACACCACTTCCAAAACGACTTTCTGGTTCACGGATGTTACAACATCATCCTCAACTAGTACTCCCTTGGCTCCATCACCATCTCCACCATCTTATTATCCAGCTCCTGAACCAGCACTTGTTCCTACTCCATCCGACAACGACTCCAACGATAATGTATCCAAACCAAAAATAAAGTATTTTCGCTCTCTACAGTGCCAGAATTGGGAGAACCGGAAGAAAACAAAGGGAAGGAGACGAATTACAAGCAATAAGGCGTAATTATCCCTTAGTTGAGTCATGAATCACATTACAATATCCTCTCTTGTTAGGATTTAGTTCCAACTCTCTTTCTCCCTTTTCATTTGTTTTTAATTCCATCTTGAATGCTTTTGGAACATTGAACAATTGGAGAGTGTCAAGATTGTCGATTTTAGCATCAAAAATCCTATGTGGACAAAAGAATTTACATAGGTTCAACTACATATTACGAGGTTCATTACTAGGTTCAGCTACGTATTACTAGGTTCAACTATTAACTAAAATTTTTTGAATTTGCAGGATAAAGATGTTGATACCCAACCAATATAACAAAAGAAATTGTTTTTTGCTCTTCTTTTTCAGTTGTTAAAACAGAACATATAATTCTTATAATGGTTATGTGTAGGTCAAAGCAAAAGAAGGAATTGTTTGTCATCACATATGGAGTAGGAGCAATTGTAACGAGAGCTCTTATAGGTGTTATTGATTTTAATACATCACGTTTGGAATAAAGGATATGGTAAAATTATTTTAAAGGTGATAATCAAAGAGTTGCTGCACATATTCAAGGAAAGTCCATGAAATAAACGTGTATTAGTGAGATCAACGTGTGGAGAAGTGATGTTAAGGAAAACGATGAGTACTTGTGTGGGATTATAGCATATCTACAAAATCATTTTTCAATTGCCTATTTCACCGTGTTCCATGGTATTTAGTCTTGTAAATTATTTTGTTCTTTTGGTTTTTTGGTTTGGTGTATTTGGAAAAAATTGTTGCATATGTTTCGTTTGATATATTAAGAGTCTAAGCCTAGTTCAAAACTAATGATATTATCTGGTACAACTGAGTTTGTTTACGTACAACTAAGATAATTTGGTACAATTTTACTTTAAAATAAATTAAATACACTCAAAAAAATTGAAAAAAAAAAAAAAAAACACGTGTTTAAAAAAGACGGCGCTGTCACAAAAAAAAAAAATATATCTGACGTGGCGCCGCCAAAAACCACATAATTGTACCCTCGCTAACGGTGGAACCAAAACTGGTAATAGTTGAACATCTGCGATTTTTATGTATTTGTAGTTGAACCTTACCATAGCTTATAATGATGTAGTTGTACAATTGATATTTGATATTCTTTTGTCATTCTAAACATGTTTATGTCGTCATTTATTAAGAAGCTATTATTGTTCTTATTTTGCTTCATAATATGAATATATTACCTATATGTTTCATATATTGTAAAGGGTACTTGATGATTAAACCATAATTTATTCTCATAATTTTGTAATTCCAATTTCTTGATATTATTTATTAATTTCTAAGACCTGAATATGTGTTTATCTTATTTAATTGTCTGAATTGCATATGAGAAACTTATTTTTTTATTATTACTTGTTTTTATATTTTTATATGTGAGTAGTCGAACTAATGTGAGCCAGTTGTACGAAATGAATCAGAAACCAAAATACGTCCACATTCATACGTCCACATTCGTACACAAAATGAATATTTGGAAATACAAACTCATGACCGTCAACATTTGTACGTACTTGAACATAGTAGAACCAATCTCTAAAAGTTAAACATAGTTCAAATAACATAATTCAAACAACAAACTTCGAACATAATTCATAAACAAACTCCAAACATAGTTCAAACACCATTTTTCGACAACATAACAAAAACACATAATAGAGCTAAGGATACCATCATTCGGTACATCATCTCTGTCATTTGGAACCGGCTTCTTCTCGTAATTCAAACCAAATGAACTTATCTACCTCCGTTCTAAACAGGTACTCGCTCCTCTGATTAGTTCTCAAATCTTTGATTATCTTCACATGCAAAACAGTATGAAATCCCTCTTTATCCACTGTCGTTAGATAAACAAATAGGTCTTCATCATCGAAAATATACTCAAACAGATAGCTGCATCTCTCGCAATCTTCCTTCTTGAAACCCATTTCAACCCCATTAGAACTACTTAATCAACTAACTCTCATTTGTACCACTAGTTCCAGTTGTACCAACTATGCAGATTCGGATTTATGGTAACGAGTTCAAATTGAGTTCAATCACTGTGATTCACAAGCTACAATCTTCAAATCCCTTAATCTATCTCCTAATCTATCATTGCATGTATACCATTCCAATGTGAATATGAAACAACCAAGCTTTTTTTTTATTATTATTATAATTGAATCAATACTCAGCGGAAGTCTTCAAATAAATAATTAAATTATTAATTCAATTCAACGACAAATATCTCAATATCAATAGCCAATAATCCAATAAACAATTCCAGAATATTAAATAACTCTAGCAACCTAAACACCAGGTTAGCTACCAATTCAAATAATAAAACAATAATCAATAAACCAACAAACCAATAGAACCAATAACCCTATCATCCCCCTCTTCAGCCTCGATCCCGCGGTCACACATTCCTGTTACCTGCATCACATTACGAAAGAGATGCGTGAGTATTATCATAAATACTCAGTGAGACGGTCATTCCGTCTACAGGCCAATTACGTTAAACACTAGACAATACATCACCATAAACAACAACAATAACCATGCTCAACAAATATCAACAATATAAACCTCCCCTGTCAGGAAACACCCACGTTTCCTGACACCCAGGTCGGTGTCGACCGACACCTCTATGGTGTCGATCGACGCCAGCCTCCTGAGTGTCGATCGACACTCATCGAGTGTCGGTCGACACCAGCTCGACGCCCAGACACCAACAGCAACGAAAAACGCATAGCAAATCGCAAAACACATATTCAAAGGGTTTTCAACGCCCCAATACAATCCAAACACGAATTCCAGCATAAACAACTCAAGAACACAACACAAATCCGAAATCACACAATCTCTAACGATTGACGGACCTACAGTCACGCACTCACCTTAGAAACGGATTAGAAGGAAGGAGAAGAGATGAAACAACGAAGAACAGCAACAATCAAGCCTCCAAACTCCAAAATCACCCCAGAAATCACCTCTTTCTCTCTGAAAACTCTCTGCCTCGAAAACTGAGCCTTTTCCACGCGGCTACAGTGATTTATCGCGGACCTAGGGCTTTCCTCGCCCTAAACCGACAAAACCAGCTGACTTAAAACAAACCGGTCGAAATTCCAATAACCGGTGTCGAGCGACACCCTCCCTGGTGTCGGTCGACACCACTCGACCAACTCCACAAAACCGAACACAATCGATTTAAACCGGAAATCGATTCCCTTCGGGTGTCGATCGATACTAGACGTTCAGAAGGATTTAGCACACTTTCTTCGCGATGCTTGAACCTCAAACCGACTGCACAACAATCAAACAAGAACATGTACAGCCAATCCTCAATTCACACCTCTGAGAGCATGTGCAAACTACTCCTGAACCCCTAGCATCGTCCAACACCACTTCCAAAACAACTTTCTGGTTCACGGATGTTACAATTCTCCCCCACTAAACTGGATTCGTCCTCGAATCCCAACACAACACGTCTACCCCAGACGCAAACTCGTCTACCACAGACGACAAAAACCGGCCCACATGGCCCAACACCAGAGATCTTCCACTAATCTCAGAGATTATTGCCAAATTCCTATGTTATACACACGTTCCCAGACATTATTACTCCTCAATACAACACCACAACTCTAAAAACAACACATGAGACCCACCCGTCTCCTCGAGAGATCCACCCATCTCTCGATACCCCTATTGTGACCCACCCGTCACAATAGTAACCACAAAACCACTTATACTGAGGTAGCGACCCTCACATATAAGTCCACAAGAGATCCACCCATCTCTTCCAGAGACCCACCCGTCTCTAATCAAGACCCACCCGTCTCTTCTAAAGACCCACCGTCTCTAGGACTGTATCGAGTAATAATCTGAAACGCGTATAACACTTCCATGCAACATCCGAAACACAACCCAAATATGAGGCAACTCCATCTCATATAATTCAGAAATGTACATCGTACCACCAACGAAAATACATATCCACAATGCCAAACACCTCAAACCAAAGCTATAACCACAAACCAATTGGAGATACCCACTATCTCCCCACCTTAAACTCGAACTCTCCTTTTCGCCTAACGGCGTAGCTTTTCAAACACGAACCTTCTCCGTCGTTTCCCAAACGAAAGTAACTCCATTAATGCTGCGCTCCCCCACTTGGGTCCAGCATACAGGCATCCTGCATGGCCTCCCATGCAAAGCCTCACAAAACACTTTTGGTAAAACGACTCTCCATCGACTCAACCCCATGCCACTAACCGCTCTAACACATACGTAGCCGAAATTCCTCCACCGACCACCTTGGCCAAAACCCAAAAGCTCAACAACGCTGTTCCGGATGCCGATACACTTGGCACGCTCCGGAGTAAGGAAACATTTAATATTCCCGAGTCCAACACCTTGAGACTCCACACCGCCGACTAACAACGTTCTTACACAATTCCACCAATTGTGCAAAAGATCCCTAAACTCTAACGCCGGAAGAAAAAGGATACCAACAATAACACCAAAATTCTACTACTAAGAATTTACAAAGTCTGAGTAAGAGATTCTACCTGTGGTATGGCCTGAACGACTCGTCTGGCCCAACTCTGTCGTCGACGTGTACACACGCGCCACTCCTCCTGTCTGATCTAACTGCTGCAACGCTGCGATCTGATCCGCTGACTGAATCGCCAAAGGCTGAATCGCCGCCACTGACATCGGCTGCAACTGGGGACACATCGGCATGATATGCCCTGGCTCCCTACAGTGGAAGCACACCGTACCCTCCCTGGATGGCCCCCTCTTGGGACAACTAGCAACCCTATGCTCCATGCTCCCGCAGCCATAGCAACCACCCTTGCTGCTCAAGCTACTAACAGACATCTCGTCTGCTCTCCTCTTCTGACCCTGCGCAGGCTTGTCGCCCTTGCCAGAACCAGACTCAACTCTCTCGCGCTGCTGCTGCTGCTGGCCCCTCTGCCGGGTAGCAGGAGCAACTGCAGATGGCACCGCTACCGGACCAACCTGCTCACGAAGGTCCTCCTCAATGGAAGCTGCCAGCTCCACTAACTCCGCTCTCGTGGTGTACATACCACCTCTGCACTGAGTCCGGATACTCGACCGAAGACCCTGTAGAAACCTCATCGTCAAGGCCCGCTCGCCCTCAAAACCAAAACCTGTATGCACTAAGAGTCTGCCGAACTCCGCATCATACTCCCGCACTGACCGGTCACCCTGAGTCAATGCCACGAACCTCATCTGGAATCTGTCTCGAGCCTCCTGAGGAAAATACTTGGCGTTGAACTCCGCTAGGAATTCGCCCCAAGTCCACATAGCCCTCCGAGTCACAATAGATCTCCACCACAAATGCGCATCTCCACTAAGGTAATGCACCGCTAGCTCGACCCGATACTCCTCTGGACACCTGACAGAACCAAAGTTCCGCTCCAGTCTCTGCCGCCACTCGTCGGCCTGCTCGGGCTCACTCCCGCCCTCAAAGAACGGTGTCTCAATCCTCTGCATCTCCCTCATCATCTCTAGATACGACGGATGCCCAAACCCCGCAGCGCCATGCTGCCCAACAAAACCCGCAGCCCCATGCTGCCCCACAAAACCAGCACCCACCTGTGCTCCGGCCACTGGAGGTGCACCCGGAGCCTGCTGTGGAACCGCCTGCGGAAGACGTGCCAAAAGCTGCGTCAGTAGCCCCACTATCAAATCACCCTGAGCTAGAGCCGCGCCCCCACCCTGAGCCGCCCCAACTCCTGCGCCACCACCGGCACCCAAACTGGCATCACCCGCCACTGACTGTTTCACTGACGCCGCCGCCACACTAGGCACTGCACTCTCCGCTGAAACCTCTGGTGAACCACGCCCACGACCCCGACCTCCACGGCCCGCAGCTCGGCCACCACGGCCAACTGCTCTGCCCCCACGGGCTCTACCGCGCCCTCTCGCACCACGACCTCTAGCACCTGCGTCCATCTTGCTGCACTACCAAAGCACAGAAGATAAGCAACCGGACCAACTCAAAACAAAACCAAAACACACTTACCGCGGAATCTCTCGAAGGCCGAAGGGGATGATACTAGACTACTAAACTGACTAACCACAATAATCAATTTAAACACATAGTCTCCATTCACCCAATCTAACAGTCCTAAAACCGTATACGCTCTGATACCAAAATGAAACAACCAAGCTTTTTTTTTTTATTATAATTGAATCAATACTCAGCGGAAGTCTTCAAATAAATAATTAAATTATTAATTCAATTCAACGACAAATATCTCAATATCAATAGCCAATAATCCAATAAACAATTCCAGAATAATAAATAACTCTAGCAACCTAAACACCAGGTTAGCTACCAATTCAAATAATAAAACAATAATCAATAAACCAACAAACCAATAGAACCAATAACCCTATCATCCCCCTCTTCAGCCTCGATCCCGCGGTCACACATTCCTGTTACCTGCATCACATTACGAAAGAGATGCGTGAGTATTATCATAAATACTCAGTGAGACGGTCATTCCGTCTACAGGCCAATTACGTCAAACACTAGACAATACATCACCATAAACAACAACAATAACCATGCTCAACAAATATCAACAATATAAACCTCCCCTGTCAGGAAACACTCACGTTTCCTGACACCCAGGTCGGTGTCGACCGACACCTCTATGGTGTCGATCGACGCCAGCCTCCTGAGTGTCGATCGACACTCATCGAGTGTCGGTCGACACCAGCTCGACGCCCAGACACCAACAGCAACGAAAAACGCATAGCAAATCGCAAAACACATATTCAAAGGGTTTTCAACGCCCCAATACAATCCAAACACGAATTCCAGCATAAACAACTCAAGAACACAACACAAATCCAAAATCACACAATCTCTAACGATTGACGGACCTACAGTCACGCACTCACCTTAGAAACGGATTGGAAGGAAGGAGAAGAGATGAAACAACGAAGAACAGCAACAATCAAGCCTCCAAACTCCAAAATCACCCTAGAAATCACCTCTTTCTCTCTGAAAACTCTCTGCCTCGAAAACTGAGCCTTTTCCACGCGGCTACAGTGATTTATCGCGGACCTAGGGCTTCCCTCGCCCTAAACCGACAAAACCAGCCGACTTAAAACAAACCGGTCGAAATTCCAATAACCGGTGTCGAGCGACACCCTCCCTGGTGTCGGTCGACACCACTCGACCAACTCCACAAAACCGAACACAATCGATTTAAACCGGAAATCGATTCCCTTCGGGTGTCGATCGATACTAGACGTTCAGAAGGATTTAGCACACTTTCTTCGCGATGCTTGAACCTCAAACCGACTGCACAACAATCAAACAAGAACATGTACAGCCAATCCTCAATTCACACCTCTGAGAGCATGTGCAAACTACTCCCGAACCCCTAGCATCGTCCAACACCACTTCCAAAACAACTTTCTGGTTCACGGATGTTACAGAATACCCAATAAAGCAATTTACAAATCCATATATCATAAAAATATAAAAGATATAAACTCTCACCTCCAATACAATTGAAGCTTCAACAATGGTGAAAATCAAGAAAAGGAGACATCGACAGTGTATGGAGGAGAAAGAGGAGGCGAAATTGGTGTAGATTAGCTCAACTGGAAGAAGATTTCGATTTCAATGGTAGAAAAAGGAGCTCGCGCGATCGTGATTTCCAAAATTGAATTTCTAATTTGCATTAAATATTTTTTATTTTTGTTTATTTATTAGATTTAATATTTTCTATTTTCGTTTAGGTTAAATGTAAAATAATAAAAGTAAAGGGTAAAAGAAGAAGTAAGGAGAAAATGGTAATTATACATTTCTCTTTAAACAGAAAGTAGCATTAGATTACATAGTGGTACGACAGATTCTTTTTTCTTGATTTGTGGCAAATTGGCCTCGCGCTCCTTTATCTAGTATCCAAAAAAAAAAAAATGTTTTAATCAAACTAAAATTTGATTTAACGGCATTTTTATGAATGAACCCAAATTTGGGCTTTACTAGAAAAGGATGTAGCCTAAAAGACCGGATGCATTACAGTTAGGGGTGTCAAAATGGGTAAGCCGATCCGACCTAATCCTAATCCATACGGATTTGAAGATTATAGAATTGGGTTATAATCGATCCATTTATTTTGTGGGTTGTAATTTATAACCCAAACTCAATTATGTTAATACATATAGTTAAATGGATGATATGGGTATCCATATATATAAAAAATGAATAATAAATTTTTTTAAAATATACTATATATTATTAAAAATCAACTAAAACTTCCAAATAACAAATTCATAGTAATATTTATGTATTAAAACAAAATAAAATACTCATAATTAGATAAAAAAAATAAAATAAAACTTTTATGAATACTCATGATTACATTTTTAATGATAAAATTATAGATATTTTATATTTTTAAATGCTAAATTTATAAATAATTTATATATTTATAAAAAAAATATTTTGTGATAAATCCATGGATAACTTATAACCCTAATGGGGGTTTACCCATTAGATCCATAAACTATTAGGGTCAACCCACTAATACCCATTTAATTATATGTGTAAAAAAAATTAATCCAAACCTATTAAAAAATTTCACATACAAGGTCGGTCAATCCATGGATAATGACCTATTTTGACACCTTTAATTATACAGGGAGAATTTTTATGTTTTCCCGAAAAAAATATTTAAAATTTCTCGAGAATCTTCCTTGATTTTTCTTGGGGGTTATTTTAAAAGGTAAAACCCAGCATTCTATTTCATTCAAATACAACGACTTTTCTAGGTATTTGTGTGCTTAATTAACTTAATTGCATGGAGATATCAATAAAGTGTTGGTGTTTGATCACCCCGTGAAATATTAGGACGAATATGATAAAAAAAAAAAGAAAAAAAAGAAGCAAGCTTATCTATATTTAATTGTTCAGTATTGCGCGGAATGGCTGGTCCCTAATCTGGGCGATGAATAGGGTCAGGCAGTTTGGTTTCACCTCGATTAGATTTGAATCCGACTGCTTGGAGCTCGTCAGATTGATTGTGGACGAAGAAGATTGGCCCTCGCTGGCCTCCGAGTTGGAAGAGTTTAACGCAATGCGTTCTACTTTTCATTTCTTCTCCTTAGTTTTCATTCCACCGTATTTTAAATGGCCGTGCCGATCTCCTCTCGAATGAGGCTTGTGTATGAGATGTTCCCTTTTTCCATGTAAGTAACGTGATCCCGAGAGGGCTAGTTTCTAAAGTCAACCCACACGACATGTTACATTAATAATATGGAGATTTCGACGTAAAAAAAAAAAAAAAAAAGTTTGTTCAGTATTTAAACAAAAACCCACTTGAATGCGAGGTTGTCTCATTTCGTGGAGTAAATATTGTTCAAAAATTAATAAATCAAAACGGTAAAACCATTAATATTACGTGTCTTCAAATGACGGAAATAAAGTTTTGCCAGACTAATATAGTAAAGGGAAGCAGAAAATAAGAGGCCCAACGTCGTGGAGATCTTCTTCAATCTCATTGCACTGTTCACAAATCATCAATAACATACGCCACTTATTATATTATCATATATCTTTTTAGTCCAATCTTTTGATTTCATTACTATAACGAAAGCTTAACCCCAACATTAATATCTTCAACTTGAATCAAGTACATAACATTTTTTGTTTTGGTTAAATATAATTACGGTCACACACCGGAAGAAAAACATGTGATTCGATAACGTCGAATAAAGTCAACGATCAAATGAAGCAAGAAGAAAGTCAATGATCGAAGGAAGCTTCAATGAAAGCAAGCGAACATATATACAATCCGTTCACAAAATCAAATCTGAGTTGTTGTAGTTTATAGCTAATCGTATACAATTCTGTTGCTGGAAATATCTTTACCGTAGTTGTTAGATTAAATCATAAATCATTAAATATAGGCTAGAGCCGAACAACTCAAAATTGAACACAACTGGGAGAACAATATATAATGAACTTTCCAACGTTAAAAAGTTACAACTTACAACTATACAAAGCAACATAAACATCAAATCTTTGTGCCAGCAAAAATAATTATAGCTTTTGATGTTAGTTTAATCATTTCCTTATTTTTAATGTGAATAAATAACTTAAAACATATGACTCATGGCAGAATAAAATTGCGACGTATTGTTGCGGCCCGCATGAATAATAGGTGAAAACATAATAGTAATGCTATATGTAGAACAGTTGAAATACATAGATAAATAATTTCTATTGCTTTAATGAAAGTACATGATGGGGTGGCGGGTTTATAAAATACAAATTAAAGCGTTTATTAAAAGGAAGACAGCAACACATTCTATAATTATTTATCCAAATACAGCCATACATTAATCTACAACATTATCATCGCGTACATATAGAGCTTAACGTTACTCTTAATTTTGCTCTCATATATTTAACAAAAACAAAAGAAAATATGCTCAAATTTCAATATTAACCAATCCATGGTAGTTCAGTAGTTGAAGGTCTCTCTAGTCGTACAATTAGGAGGTCAGAGTTCTCTCGTAGCAATTTGAATTCATTGGTCATGATGAATGTATGTTTTAAACGACAAAACGACTTGGTATTTTATGAACTTTATGGAATGATTTGGACTTTGGTTTGATATTCTCCCCTTATATAAAAACAAAATTCCATACTACAATATAGCAGGACACAAATATAAAGAGATCGTAACATTGAACTAACTTTAACTATATGAGAAAGATGAGAAAGTAGATAATGTTACCAGACAGAAAAAGAAACAAGGATTGAAGAGCGTTCCCTCTTGGGCTTTTTCAGTTTGCAAAGCTAGGAACTTTGGGGAAAAGGCTACAATGATTGAAGAATATTTGGCATTTACTATTTACAAACATTACTTTGGTATAATAATTTATACAACTATGATTACAGATGTCGATTTGGGCCGCAGCCCACGGGTTCGACCCAAATAGGTCCGCGATGAGGCGGGGCGGTTTAGATAATTTAAGCCCATTTATTTGTGGGTCTCGTGGGTTTGATCCGTTTGGGCTGTCGGGTTTGAGCGGGTAAACCCGCTGTGGTTGGACGGGTTAGCGGGCAGACCGCAAAAAATCACCATCGACGGATTTCCAGTTCAGAGAAGATGCTAGAGTAAGAGAGGGAGAGAGGGAGAGAGAGAGAGAGAGGAGAGAGAGAGAGAGAGAGAGAGAGAGAGAGAGGAGAGAGAGAGAGAGAGAGAGAGAGAGAGAGAGAGGAGAGAGAGAGAGAGAGAGAGAGAGAGAGAGAGAGAGAGGAGAGAGAGGAGAGAGAGAGAGAGAGAGAGGAGAGAGAGGAGAGAGAGAGAGAGAGAGAGAGAGAGAGGGGAGTTGAATCGAGAGCAAGAACAATGGATTTGGAGCAAATTGACATATTCGTTATGGGTTACTTGGAGAATGAGGGTTTTGATTCCGCTGATAATCTTGACAAAGCTCTTCACCATAACATGGAAGCCGCTTCAATTCTATCGACTAGCATAACGATCCGGAGCTCACGAAGCTCATTCGCTACTTTCCCAGTAATTTATCTTCCTTCCTCTTTTTCTCTTGTTTATGTTTTAATTGTGAATTGCATTTCAATTTTGAAGAATCGTAGATTTTTTGTGATGGGCATTGCTTATTTTCTGTGAGATTGGAGATAACTTTGTTTGTGAAGTTTGTGTTGATTTTCCAAGTTTGCTTGTTGACTATGCAAATATGTTTTTTTCTCTCTGTGTACTGCATTTGCTTCTTAGGTTTGTAAGATTTGCCTTGTTTGTTTTATTCAAGAAATGGGTTAGCTTTTTGATTCATGATTGTTTCTATATTTATAGAGTTAAGAAAGAGAAAGCTACTTAATTGCAACAGTTGCAGGGAGTGGTATTTGTATTGAGCTGACTGGGTCTTATATAATCTCCTCACAGCTTACGCTTTAGGGTATGAGATGATTTTACTCGGGGAGATAATTCAATTAACTATTCATTGATAAGAGTTCTGGTTAAATAACGTTCTTCCAAATATGTTGATGCCATATAAAGTTTTTGGACCACAAGCAACAATGTAAAGATCTATGATCGTAGCTGCAAAACCTGTCGTCAAGGCAGCAATGGAAGGTGTTAATATGGTAAGGAATGTAGCTGCATTATCAATTAAACTTGATTTGTATTTGTCATCGAACTACCTTTAGCCCAACTTATTGGCTAGAGTAGCATCGGTTGCAGGGAATTTATGACACCGTGTTGGCAATTTGACGTTTCTCTCAGGATACATGTGCTCTAAAGTGGCACTTCTATGGGATATACCACTTCGTTTTTCTTGGTTTAATACAAGCTTTACTATGCTGCGATAGATATCATTCAAAGACTGTCTGACATAGACTATAGCTGCTGACATATGTTTAATCTTGAAAAATGCAGTGATAGCTTTCTTCTCTCTTTCTCTCCCCAAATTCTCCATTGATTTTTTTTTTAAGTTAAATAAAATTTATCATGAGCCATTGATAGTTGATACTATGATCGGTTAACTGACTTTGACGATAAGCTTGTTAATTGGTTAAGTGATTTTGGTTTCATTTTAGATAGTTCGTTGCTACTCGGATTTGGACGTATATTTTCAGCTATGAGTATAACACTATAATATCTTGGTTAGTTACTTACGTTTGTTTCTGATTTCTAAGCTTATTTACTTTCCTTTATCATTTCTTACTTAATTTATGTAACTTATGTAGAGGAGGATGAAGAATATGATGGTGAAAAGGAATGAAGGTTGAGGAGAGCATGTTTGGTGTTCTATTTGGTTCTCAAATTACAAACATTTTCAGTCTAGAGTTATGCCTTGGATAACATTGTCAAATGGCTTTTGTCGCTTTTCGAATTTAAATTTAGAATTTTCTTACTTTATCATTAGATCTTTGTTTTTTCTCTTTTCTTGTTTGGTTACATTGTTTGACTTTGAATAACGCTTTGTTTTACAAAGAATATTGTAGGTTTTAATGTCCCGAGTCATTTTTTGCATTCACAACACAGGTTTAGTCTCAATCCTAATTAATCACTTCTTTTTATAACTCACTGAGGAATATAGGTGACGAATCTACGATGTGTATTTGTATGAGCTATAATGATCACATCGGATACACATGGGAATGGGATAAACAAAACTTAGGTTGTAGTCTTAATCTTTATTTGTGTAAGAGTGAATGAATCACAAAACACATAGCTTTTGATTATAATGTTACAAGTATTTTTCTGCAATTATAAAGTTTTTGTTGATCTGCGGGCTGACCCGTATAACAGCTAATATTACGCGGGACGGGTTTGGGTTTAGTTTTCGTAATCGTAGTCTGCAACGGGCTGACCCAAATGATCCGCCAAAAAGAAAAAACCGCGGAGGACTGGCTCATTTGGGTGCGGATTAGCCCCTCTATTATGAAATAATGTAGTCCCTATACAGTAGTCCAAGAAATTTAAATTCCAATTTTGCCCCTACGAATTAATGATTTCTCTTAACTCGGTACCCTATCAAATAAATTCGAAGCCCATCAGAAGCTAATGTCAATTTCTCCCTATCGTACAGAAAATAATGTAACTACACAAATTTAAACAAAAATAAGAAAATCTCTTACAGAACTGTAGAATCATGAAAGCATGGGTTCATAATTATTCTTCCATAAACGTAACAGTTGAAAGATACTCCAAATTTTTCAAATTTAAAAATTTTGCATGCCTTAATAAGCCCGCAATGATTACTATTATTCTCACTTTTCTGGTTTCAGTTTTATTTTCCCATTATTGTTTTTATAATTAATTTAGAATTCTCGCTGTAAAATATACAAAAAACAAACTAGAATTCTCTTTCTTGTATATATATATAGTACACTCCAATCATTTTTTTCTACATCATGAATTTCATGATTCATAACTAATATACCTTAGTTTTAGTTTAAAAAATTAAATGAAGTTAACAGTATTATGAAAATTAAAATAATGTAAAAGGTGTTACAAGTGTTTTAGATAATACTCATAATTTAAATAATAAGAATTGCTTAAATATAGTTATTAACTAATAATATATATATACACAATACAGTCTGACTAAGGAAATCTGACTATATTGCAATATGATATGGACTAAGGTTATCAGGAAATGAACTTGTATATTTATAAAAAAAATAACCCTATGATTAAAATTCTCCGACACTAATAATCATTAATACAACCTTCATCGTATAAATAAATGATAGAAACGCGGTTTAAAAAGAAAAAGAAACCTAACTCCGTTTTGTTGTTCCAAAGTCGTAACCTGCTCCATTATCGTTGGACAACACACCACTCTCGTTTTATATCATCCACTTCCGTACCTGTCGCCTTCAATTTAATCGCATTTAATCCACGCGTTTCGCGTCCGACATTGCGTCGGTGATGTCACCACAATCTCTTCTTGACTTCATGTCTTAACAGCGGAAAACAAAAAAAAGCTCCCACCTTTATCGCGTTAAATCGAAATTCCGGCGGAAAAAGCTTCCATCTTTCTTACACTAACCGAATCTCCGGCGAGAAAGCTTGTAACTTTATTGTATAATTCACGGAACTTTCACCGGAGAATGCAGATTCAGGCAGACAGGTCTTCGTCTTTGTCTTTCTCTCTATCGTCCGTTTGAAACGCCGACGTTTTTTATGAAACTTTTATATTAGTCTCTTTTGCGAAATATTCGGTGAAGAAGAAAGCATCAGATTTTCGAAAATCTTTTTTCCTGAATTTTTGCCTTTTAAAAAAAAATCATCAATCTCTTTCCGATCACTTTCCCTTTTTTTAACGTTCTCCGTGTTGTTTCGTCCTTCTTCTTGCCCTTTTTTTTAAGTTCTTTCTGTTCTTGACTTCTAATAGTGTCGGTAACGCACTTGCCGCGTCTGCGTTTGTAAACGCTACCGGAAGTTCTCTTTGTAAATCATTCAATATTCGGCTAATAAATGCTTCTGATTCGACGAAATTTGCTCTTAATTCTCTAGATTCTCTGTTTACTTCTGAAGATTTCTTTGTTTCCCCTTCTTATATTTCTTTTTTTTTTAAACAATTCAGCAGTGAAAACAAAAGCTTGAATCCGAAGTGTTGGTTTGTCTTGTGTACTTAAACTCCTCTTGTTTTCTTGAATTTGATCATTAAAGTTTGTTCCTTTTTTTTTGTTAACTAAACTGTGATGTTACAGGCGTTGAACATGAATGGGAATCGAAGAAAAAACGTTAACCATCCTCACGGCGGAGGGAAACAGATTCCAGGATGTTTGAGTCGGATGGTAAATCTATTCGATTTCGGAACAGTTGGTAGTGGAAAGAAATTGCTCACTGAGAAACCCCATTTCGATTATGGTTATGTTTTCTTCCATCTCTTTTAACTCTCTAGGGTTTTTAAAGTTATAGTCTTTAAGGCATTTGATGTTAAATATTGAGGATGATGACTTCACAGGGTCTATGAAGAGGAATCAATTTGATCAAAGAGAAGATAAAGCTGTGAGTTTAAAAACAATTGCTTTCTCTGATTGTTTCTGCTTGTATGTAATGAGAAAGTGTTCATCTTTCTGTTCATTGTGATTGCAGGATGTGAGGAGTGAAGTCAATGGAACACCGATGAAGAAGCTTCTAGAAGAGGAAATGTCCAAAGAGATTGAATTTAAGCTCGCTTCGACAAATTTGGTTGCCAAGCTAATGGGTCTTGATTCTTTTCCTCAGACACAGCCTAATGCAATTGCTCAAAGGAGTAGTAACAAGCTAAAAAGGTCGTTAAGTCACGGGGAATATAAAAACGTGTATGAGATTTGGGAGAAACCTGAGGAATTAAGCAATGGTGCTGAGGGTTTAAGCAAGAAGAAGATGGACATTGTCCGCGAGAAGTTCTTGGAGGCGAAGCGTTTGGTTACAGACGATAAGCTTCGACATTCCAAGGAGTTTCAAGAAGCTATGGAGGTTTTGAGTTCCAACAAGGAGTTGTTCCTCGAGTTTCTGCAGGAATCGAATAGCTTCTTCTCTCATCATCTCCACAGTTTCCAGTCCAATGCTGCGCCACCGACGCCAGAGAAGTCGAAGCGGATCACTATCTTGAAGCCTTCAAAGACCACTGAAGCAGCAGCCATCGAGTCTTCGAGGGAAAAGGGTCTTCCTTTGTTCAAATGGCCGGTTGAAGAAGAGTATCATCCGGCGAAGAAATCAACTCGGATCGTTGTTCTGAAACCTAATGTCAATGTCACAAAGTCTTCATCGTGTCCAACCTCTCCAAGAGGCTTACCTTTGGATGATAGAGAGTCAAAAGATGTAGTGGCAAGGAGAGTGAAGAGACAGATGTTAAAAGAAGAGACTTTACATTCTTCTTCTGTCTTCTCCAACGGCTATATCGTCGATGATAGCTCTCTTAACAGGTCTGATAACGATTACGCAGACTCTGAAATCATGTCGCCGGTTTCAAGGCATTCATGGGATTATATCAACAAGTATGATAGCCCTTTTTCTTCTTCGCCGTTTAGCAGAGCCTCTGGTTCTCCAGAGTCTTCATCAGTCTGCAGAGAGGCCAAGAAACGGCTTTCTGAGAGATGGGCATTGATGGCAGCATCCAATGAGGACTTGCAGGAGGCTAAAGTCATAGAGAAGAAAGGCTCTAATAGTACTCTAGGTGATATGCTTGCACTTTCAGATTATTTAAAGACAGATCTTAGAACTGAAGAAGAAGAAGAAGAAGAAGAAGAAGCAAACGATGTTAATGAACAACAAGATCCGGAAGTGTCTGCTTCTTGCTTAGCTGGTGATTTCAGTAGAGAGGAGGAAGGCAATTCAAAGCCTTTTAAAAGCCTTACGAGGTCAAAGTCTCTCCCTGAATCATCGACAAATCTTGAAACCAACAAGAGCAAGTCCAAAGCTCCTGAGGAGCTGACAAAGTCAAAGAGCTTGAAGTGGTCTTTGAAAGGTAAAGTCTCAAACTTTCTTTTCTCAAGGAGCAAGAAACCAAGCAAGGAGAGATCTTATGAGGAATCTCAAGTGGGTAATAGCGAAATCTTGGATGAATTTGATGCATCAGTGTCTACAAGAAGCACGATTTCTCGAGAGGTATTGTAATCATACCAAAACACATTTTTTGCAGATTTCAATCCATTTCATCTGTTGCTGTTGCATTCTCTTTTTACTGATACTTATTTTCTTTTGTTTATCTCAACAGGGAGGCTTATCAATTGCAAAGCCAACAACTTTCGGAAACTCTAGCGAATGGCTCGATGAGCCGAGCCCGATTTCGGTCTTGGAAACTTCTTTTGATGAGGATGATGGAATCTTTTTCAGTTCCTCTATCTTGAACAGATCTTCCTCTTCTCTTGGTATGCTTTCATTATAAAGGCTTCACTTTTTGTTTCTTTAATCGATTCCAAATCTTGAACTTATAAATCTTGGAATAACAGAACCGGAGATGATGTCCATGAGATCCAACTTGTTAGGCAAATCGCCCCCGATAGGCTCCATTGGTCGAAACTTTTCGTTGGAAGACTCAACAGTAGCTCGGTGCTACTCATCAAAGCGCTCTACTACTTCAACAAGAGACGAAGAAGAAGACTTGCGTCTACTCATCAACACTCTCTTATCAGCAGCTGATCTCGACGAAGAGTCTTTGTCATCATCATCATCGTCTTGGTCGGTCTTAGACAATCTTTTGTCTAAATGGCATTCCTCAGAGAGTCCAGTAGACCCTTCTCTGAGAAACAGCTATGCAGAAGACTCAACGGAACAGCAAAGACTCGGATCGAACGTGAAGAAGCTAGTGTTCGACCTCGTTAACGCATTGCTCTTGGAGCTAACACCGAGCTATCTCGGACCGCCTCGTAGAAGTTCTATGATTCTCTCTGGCAAGACATTGCAGGTTTATTTGATAAACCGGATGCAAGAATGTTTGACGGGTAACGGAAGAGTGGAAGATCGGTGGTGGGATGAAGACGGAGACTTGAGCAGTTTGGCGGTGAATAAAGTGGTGAGGATTGAAGTGGCGGAGCTTGGTTCGCCGGAGGGTTTGGGGTTGGAGATGGATTCAATGGGAGAAGAAATAGAGTTGAAGTTGCTGGAAGAGTTAGTGGAAGAGACTTTGATGGATTTGTCAGAAGAATCGAGATTATTCATTCCAAGTATTTGCTAATAATATGAATGTATAGTATATGGTTTTATTGTGTGTATAAATATATGGTGAAGCTCACATTGTATTTTTGTTTTGGGTGAATGATAATGGAAAATAGTGTTTTGTTACTCTATGTTTATACTAATTTCTCAAAATTATTTTTCAAACTTTAGTTCCTGATTTTGTTGGGTTATAATTTATAAATGGGTCTTCCTCCAAATGTCACACTGATCCTCGTACTTAAGAACAAGAAGCGATTTAGAAGAAGAAAAAAAGACTTTTTATGTTCCATAGACACTAGATTCATCAAATCAAGTAATTCAGTTCTATGCATTTATTTTAACTAATTAGACATTTTTGAAGCCTTCTTAAATGGATATGACGGCCTTAATCGTTTAGGTGAAGAATGCTAATGTATGCCCAGCCCATGTATAGACTTCCCGTTAGACACCCCACATCACTTAACTTGTCACTATTAATTTATTTTCGATTTGGCAAGATCTAAAAGGATCTAAGCTAGTGATGAGAAATACAGGGCCCCTTTCTATGTGCATTTAGCTCGTTATTTTTGTTTTTTCTTACATTGGGATTTGGAGAATTATTAGGAGATGGGTTTTAACTTTTAATATTATTAAAAAATTAAAATATATTGGTATTGGTTAATGAATTCTAACTTTTTTACTTTAATCTATAGTTATGAATCCACTAAAATCTATTTTATTAGAAGTTGAATTCTTAAATTATCCGATGTAATTTCAAATTGAAAATATAAAGAGCCAATTCGCTTGCTCGAGATATCTCCAAGAGCGTCACAAAAGACAACATATTTCAACCATATTTTCCATGGGAGATCTTTCCTAGCTTCAAGATTGAATCCATCGAGAAGCTACATACAGGTCCACCTAGTTTCAGAGTATGATGCTATGTTCCCATATCTAATCAAACCTATACGTTATAGTATATATATAAACTCTCTACAAATATAACAAAATTTTTTTAAAATTTTAAATTAGCTTGGATTTAGATCATTTAACAATTTTGTATTACCCAATGCAATAAGATCATTTACTGGTAGCCTAAAATTTATATATATATATATATATATACTATATTCGATTATTAAAAAATTGATGATGACAAGGATATCTTACCAACACCCTCGTACATTGATACCTTTCTCTGTCTTTTCTATCCTCTCATTACCTCCAATGAAGGGAATTATTTGTGTAATTGTGTACAGTTTACAAAAACTAACAACCGCAAGTAAGTTAATAAACTTGGTACTGATTTTGGGGTGGCTATGTAATTATTAGGCAAAGGTCACTCTTGTTATTATCTCAATTCTCAAACCAAACTAATATTGAGTGACTCGTATATCTCTCCTATATCTTCATGCCATTTAGGCTGCTTAGAGCATCCACAATTGACATTATTTTAGAGGTTCTGACCTTAAAAAAAATTAAAAAAATAATAAAATGATGTGGCAAATGATGTGGCAAGACTAAGATAAAAGCATTACTGCGAGACTCCGGTTCTCTGACAAACTCAACATGTGTCAAAAGTTGATTGAATCCTTTTTTTTCTTTTTCAAAAAATCATTTTTCTCGAAAATCTTTTTTTATTTATTAATAAAATAATATTTCTGAGTTTATCCGGTCTCTGCATTACGGATGCTCTTAAGCCTTTTTTTGTTTCAAATAATTTTCAGCTCCATCTACCAATTTCAAAGTTTGAGCACATATTTTTTTTTTTTCAATTAATTTTCGTATGCAAATGTTTAACCTGAAAAAACATTGAAACTTACAATTTTTGAGACAATTGAAGGTTCAAAATACAAATAAATCCTTGTCTTATCGTTTTTCTTGTTGGATAGCTTTTGAATCCCTATGTTATCTTCTACAGAACGTACCATCTATTAGAAAGATATTTAAACTGAGTTGTAACTGTTTGATTTTGAAATTTTGAGATTTTATAGTAAAAAAGTCTATCAAAATTCTCGAGACGAGTTGATCATCAAAGTTCATGATTTTTTCACAACTTCGCATGTATTCAAATTGTGAGTTGGTGATATATATATATATATTAGTATTTTTCCGGTTAAATAAAAAATGTGATTTATACACCTATGAATTGAAACTTGAATGTGAACCCGCGTGCCGAAAAGGCTAAAGAGCTTTAGTTCTAAACCTTCGGCTGCAAACATTCTCATTTAACAACTATTTTTTTTCTTTCGAGTATGACATATTTTCTTATAAAACAAATAATTTATTTCATATTTCTTCAAGACCAAGACAGTGTTTAGATTCTTTGAAAGACAAAACTTCCCGTTATTATTAAGTGAAACCCACGAGAAAATTCTTTGGGTTTGTCCCATATAACAAGATAATTCATCTATATAAAGACTATGTTTAACGTAAATCGAATAACCTTAAATCAACAAAATGGATCAAATATTGAGGCTCCTCCGAGCATACACTATGAAAAAGTCTGAACCGTTTTAAGTGTGCGTCTAAAATTGGGAATTGAGTAGAGTGAAATCGTTTAAATTATCATTCTTATAAATGAAAAATAAAAGGAAAATGAAGAACATAATAAAGAAGAGACAAAAAGCTGAAAGGAGAAGGTAGTGAAGAGTGTTCTGACTTGTCACGGACATATAACCTTACAAACATTAGATTTGTGGTTCCATATGATGACGTGCCCCAGTCACGCCTCCACGTGCACATTATTGATTTTTCCACTCCCCCACTATACATTTATATTTAAGCTAATTCTTCTCTTCTTCTTCTTTCTTCGAGTTTCAGGTCCATATAGGCTTTAAAAAAACAGTGTATAGTAGTCTCAAGATTTGTTTAGACCATAATGTTTTAAGGGTCGGATTGATAAATCTCTTATCCGGTCAATAATCTAGTTTTGGATCCGAATCCGATGACAAAACTTGCTAGTTCGAAAATCTAAAATGATAATTAACCTCGGAAAACTTTGTTAATAACGGGTGATTCGGTTTTTGTGGTTGAAGTGGCCAGATAGGGGGTTAGAAAACATTGGTTCATACCAAGATTATAGAGCTCGATAAATCATCATTCTTCTCATATGAGTATGAAGTAATAAATATTGAAATTGTACCTCCTAATCAGTAAAATTAATTATTGAGTAATAATTTTATCAAATTAATGCATGAACACATAATGATCAAAACTATGAGAAGATTACCACATGGAGTCTAGGTGTTTGATAATATGAATTTTATTATAGTTTTTTTAAAATTTATTACTAGTACAAGTTAGAGGACCTTTTGACGGTAGTCTACAATTGATTAGCATGGTAATTCACTTAATTACTACTCCATTAATATAGGACTGAAACTAAAGTAGTAAAGTAATTAACAACATCCCATTAAGATAGGGCCACGTGTTAGTTTAGCATAACAATCACATCCAATCGTAGCAGCTAAAACTGTACCTCAACCGCCAAATCAAATTTCTCTCGTGTCCGCTTTTAAATACCACGAAAGCTTCACATAACTTCACATAACTTCCCCATTCTCTCATATTCTCTCTCTCTCTCTTGCTAGACATGGACCATAAAGGTAAAACGTTTGGAGAACATAAATGGAGGTTTAATCCGGCGTTTAAACCGCCTGAAACGCCTTTGGATTCGATGGAGTTTTTGTCACGCACTTGGAGCGCTTCCGCAACGGAAGTTTCCAGAGCCGTCGTCGCATCTCCGACTTCTCAACCGCCGCAAATGCGTTTCTCAGAGATCCAGAACGCTTCTGACGTCACTTTGGTACCGGAAGATGAAGAGAACGGCGTCGTTTCTGGAAACACTTTCTCTTTCGCTTCGTCGGAAACTTCTTTAATGGTCATGGAACGTATCATGGCTCAGTCTGTAAGTATTCTCTTACCAAAACGTCATCGTATTTTGAAGAAATTAATTAAATTCTTAGTACTTTTTTTTAGCGTGAAAAACATAGAAATCATATTTTTCTCACAAAAAAAAAAAAAAAAATTAGAAATCATACTAATAAATATTGTCACGCGATTCATGACCACATTTAAGAAACTTATATTATACTAGTTTTTTCACTATTTTTCATATACTGTATAATTATTTTAAAATAATATATTGTTTTTTCCCCTTGTGACAGCCGGAGATTTCATCACCACGGACCTCAGGGAGACTTTCACATAGCTCTTTCACCGACAGTCCTCCGATCTCTCCCTCCGACATTGACGACTTTAAGGTCAGTTAAAATTCTTGAACCGGTTTTACACTAAAACTGGCATCCAAAATCTAGTGGAAAAAATTTCTGTGTCAAGAAAAAATTATTCCTAAATCAGTGGATTGTTCTGACATCTGAATTTGTGATTTGTTAAATGTTTGGACTAGTGTCATAAAAATAAGATTAGGTGAGTTAAATCTGTGAGATAGATCTAAAATTTGGGTCTATATTGTAAATTAATAAAACACGTTGACAAAACTAAAAGGCTAAAGTGCAAGGAGAAGCAGCAGTAGAGTAAGAAAAACAGAGGAACACAAGGCTCAGGCTTTCTCTTCGTCCCAAGCATTTTCTCTGTCAATTACTATAAGTTGAGCAGTATTATTGTCTCTATTATTAAAGTCTCTTATCCATTTTTTTTAATTAACTTTTTGTATTTATGGTATTAATATTTTTGTAAAACATACTCTTTCGATTTTTGTATTTATTTCAGAAAAAGTATAGTTGTTTAGCATTTATGGATTTGGACCCAAATATAGGCTGGCCTATATACACAACGGTCTATTTTCCACCTCATTATTCTTCCCACAAATACATAAGAATTAGTTTTAGTATGAAAATATTAAACTACATGAAAGAAACGTTATAACACAAACGCGTTCGATAATTTATTAGGATAAAATAGTTGTTTAGCATTTATGATTTTGGACCCAAATATATAGTGGCCTATGTTCATAAAACCTCGGTCTTTTTTTTTTTCACACCCTTTTATTAGTAAAAATACTTTGTATAAATATTTTTCATTTTTTCACAATGGTAGTATATTTTTAGAATAGCTTTTCTTGAAAAATGAACAAGAAAATAAATTAGTTTGCTTCGTTTCAAGTTTCAACTAGGAAATTACACGAGAAAAGAAAAATTATTTCATTTTTATAACAAAAAGGAGTTCTGTGAATCTTTAATCGATAATCTGCATTGGGACCGGTTTTGCTTTAACGAGTACTAACTTTAAAAAATTGGTCCAGCAATTCTACCGTGTAAGCCCGTCATTTAGTGGGCACGTACGTGGTCCATCCGCCGTCCCTGGAGGATCTAAAACTGTCGGCCGCTGGCTGAAGGACCGGAAGGAGAAGAAAAGAGAGGAGACGCGTGCACAAAACGCACAGCTCCACGCGGCTGTATCTGTAGCTGGCGTCGCCGCAGCAGTGGCTGCTATCGCTGTAGCCACCGCTTCTCAGTCGAGTTCTGGAAATGACGAGCAAGTGGCCAAAACTGATTCAGCGGTTGCCTCAGCCGCGACTTTGGTGGCGGCTCAGTGTGTGGAAGCTGCAGAGATTATGGGAGCCGATCGTGAGCACTTAGCGTCTGTTGTCAGTTCTGCGGTCAACGTTCGTTCCGCCGGAGATATCATGACATTGACCGCCGCTGCGGCAACAGGTACCGTTTAGTTCTCATGTCATATCACTTTTGTCTGTAGACCGTAAATTTGTTTTTGTTACTAATACAAAATTTACGTATAAACCTTTTTATTATTAAATGTGTAGCGTTGAGAGGAGCTGCAACGTTGAAGGCAAGGGCATTGAAGGAGGTATGGAACATTGCAGCTGTGATTCCGGTGGATAAAGGAATACCAAAAGGCGGTGTAGGCGGCGGTGATGGTTACCGAGGCGATTTAGCTCCTGAAGATAATTTTCTCGGGATTTGTAGTAGAGAATTGCTAGCTAAAGGTTGCGAATTGCTTAAACGCACACGCAAAGGTTGGTTAATGTCTTTATAATCGTTACAAGTTATTTCATCGTAAGTACTACTTAGTTCTTGAATATACAATAATGTTATATCAATCACTTTTTTATTCAGGCGATCTTCACTGGAAAGTTGTTTCGGTATACATAAATAGAACAAAACAGGTAAAAATAATTTGGATTGTATATTTTAGTTACAAATTATCAGTGTGTTTATCAACTTCTATTGTTTTAATGCGCATTTTATCTTTACTGCGCAGGTAATGTTGAAGACGAAGAGCAAACATGTTGCTGGGACCTATACAAAGAAGAAAAAGGGTGAGTGAAATAATGATTCTTTGCTTATCTCTTACTCTTTCTTTATCTTTAATCCGAACCCTATAAGATCAAAAGGTCAAAAAGGTACTAACTTTGGAATAGGTTTTGAAGTTTAAAGAGACTATTATTAGATCGTAGATCGTAAAGTTAAAGATAGATCCAAAACTTTCATGAAAATATTAACTAATCAGCTTCGTATACTAATCTCTTTCCTTTTTTCTTTTTATGTCTTTTAACAAATCACAAGAAAACAAAGTAATGGTAGTCTAATGATTATTCTATTAGACATGTCATTTAAGGCTAGTCTTAATTTTTTGGTCTATAACTAAAATAATTTGTTTTCCAAGTCGCTGATTTTGTGATGGATTTATCTATATAGATGTGGTGGTGGAATTGGTCAAGGGATTGCCGGCGTGGCCTGGCCGCGAATTGCTCGAGGGCGGAGAAAATTTGAGGTATTTTGGGCTAAAGACGCCGGAGAAAAGAGTGATCGAATTTGAGTGCAAAAGCCAAAGGGAATATGATCTTTGGACACAAGGTGTTTCCATGCTTCTTTCCATTGCTTCTGATAGGAGACACATATGTTGAATTAAGGTATAGTCTTGGGGGTAAAGACAGAATGAACATGGGAACTAATGGGGCAAATTTGTATTCTCTGTTTTTATTGTGGTGTTTTTTTTTTTTTTTTCTATCATGGAAGATAGAATGGGTCTAAAATGTCTAATTCTAAACAAGTATAAGATCTTTGTAGTAGAAAATATGTAAATTACATAATATTCTCGTTTTGTAAGCTATGGTGATGGAAAAATCGGAGGAACAAAGGGGGACAAATTTATGTTTCTGTTTATTCTTGGGTGATTTTAGTATACAAAAACACTATGTGGTTAAGTCTACGAGCAACGAGGTTACGTTACATAGGTAAAGAGTTTACATTGTAACTTCATAAGCAATAAAAGCGACACAACAATACTTTGTTTACATAATAACTTCAAGCTCTTGAATGTCGACAGGAACACCCTCATGACACCCATCTTTGATCTTAACCAATTCACAATCATCTCCTTCCATATAAGCCATCAAAAACGCCACAACAATTCCACCAACAAATCTCCTCATGGGTCTTCTCTCTTCACCATTCTTACACAAACAATAAGAAAATTTCCCTCTAATCCCTTTTGTATCATCATCAAGCATGTCCAAATGCCCATAATCCTTGGCGACAATATGCCACGCCGGACCCTGACATTCCCGAAAGAACTCACGGTGGTTTACTCCGGGAGGTGCGCACGGCGGGAACAAAGGGTTTCGGGCGGTTTCACCGAGCCCCGTACCGATCACAAGTACAGGCGTTTTGTCTAGGTCAAATGAGTTTGGTTCGTAGGTTAAAACCGGAGGAGGGGTTTGTTTCCCTTTCGCGGTTCCATCGACCGGGTCTATACCGATCAATGTCGAGATCTTTAGATCGGAGGGGTATCCGAATTTCTTTAAGGCGACTGCGAACGCGGTTTTGCCGCCGCGGCTATGGCCGGAGAGTGCGAATTTTGATAGGTTTGGGGTTACTTGTGGTGGAAGAAAGTGGTTAAGTCCGACGGATAACCAATCCATAATCTCCGCGGTTGATTTGATCTCGTCCAACGTGTCCGGTCCGGCGATGCTGTATAACTGTTAAAGAAAAAATATCAGATCCAAGAAATTTTTTTTACAACTAAAAATGTGTAATTACATGATTCTTAGAGTTGTTAAAAAAAGAGAGTTAATTCTTAAAGATTCTAGTGAAATTATACTAATCAAGTTGAGACAAAAATTAACACATCAAGTGGACCCGTCGATTTGCATCTTTGTTGTTACTTTTCTTCTTGTCTAAGATTTTATAAGAGCCAAACAAAAGGTTTCAGAATTAAAACCCAGGAAATCGTGGCATCATGTACTCCACTTAGGTGAGATATAGATATATCTTTGTTAATATTTTTTTTCTCCAATTTTTAACAAGTCAATAAACGTATTTATTAAGATTTTGGATTCAGTTTACAATCTCTATATACATGGACCTACTTATAGTAATACCTAAGTTTTTCATTTTATAGGTATTGTCAATATGAATATCCCTATTTATTTTTAAGATTTACTATCTAATTTATGTGAATGAATATGTTATACTATACAAACCGTAATCAAAATTTCAGTGGCTGATGAATTTGTAAATCAGTGTAAATTGAACCTGAGGAGCGATGAGGATGAATCCATGGGAAGAGACATGCAACATAAGCTGCGAATAAAAGGAGTTGTAGAGAAGGTAACCATGGAGGAGCATCACCGCCGGATATTCTCCTTCATCCACCGGCGTCGCCACCAACAGCTGCTTCGGCGGAGATGGAGTAGAAGACAGGGTTGTTTTGCAGCAGCGAGATGATGAGTCTATTGTTAACAGATCTGATTTGTATTTGCCATCCTCAAAGGCGTTTCTTGATGAAGTAGAGGACATTTTCTTTTTCCTTCTCCTTCTTTGTTAATTTTTGTTTTATTTTACCTTTTTTCCTTTGTGGGTTCAAGAGAATGAAATGAGTTGGAGATATTATTATAGGTAGGAAACAAAATTAAAGACCTTTATGTGTGATTTTTATTTTCAGATTTGAAATGATTAAGAAATATAAAATCTAATTCAGAAATAAGAACAGTAATTGGAGATTTCATTTTTATTGTTTTTGACCAAAAAATAAAATAAAATAAGGAATTTAGAGATTTTATTTTTGTTTGTAAGAAAGTAATTGTATTTTCAAATCAAGCTGGAAGAATTGGTGCAAAATTTATAGATAAAACATAATCTAAATTTTTTCATTATAAATTAAGAAGGAAAAGAAAAAGGAGTTCTGGATACTATTTTTAGTTAACTGGTTTCAAATTTTATATACTTTCTGCATATTATTGCTTTAAAAGTTTTAAGTTGTTATGTCTTATAAATTTTTATAGCAGAATATGAAAAGCTTCATATTTGATATGTAATATGTTATTTTTAAAAAAGTAAAACTTAATTATTTATTTTCTGTTATACATTTATCCATATGCGACTTGGACCAAACTTATCCAATGTATATGTGATCCAAACTCAACCAAAGCAAGTGGAGTTCACTAAGTTTCTAAAAGACAATCAAACCATGAATGTATCAAGAATGTGTATAGATACAAAATCACTTAGACTAATAGCTAAAAAATCTGTCGTCATTAATTTGATTTGTTTTGTATTAATTTTGATTTATTTGTTTATTTTTATAACAGAAGAACCGCTAACAGAAGAGAACAAAATAAAAACAATCAAAAAATTCTCAATCTCGGTTGACAAAAAAAAAAAAAAAAAAAAAAATTCTCAATCTCTCTCCCGGCGACTCAAAAGGCGACAACATCGCGACCTCTCCCCGCCTCCACGGCGACCGGATCTGACCGGCGTCGTGGAGGGCTCCCTCTTTTCCTTCCTGCTTTTGCTTTCTCTTTGTAGCGGTAGCGACCCCTCGGCGTTTTTGCTCTCTGGTCGGATCTAGGCGAGGTCTGGTCCGATTGGAGTGGGAGATGACGATCCATAGATGGCTGATTCGGTGACGGATCCCTTCGAGGCGGTGGCGTTCCCGGCGATAGCTCTACAGCTCCGACAAGAACAGTTCTGAGGCCGGTGAATCTTTCCCCTTCTTAGTCCACGGTGGGTGACGATAGTGGCCTTCTTAGGCGATGGTGTGTAAGAGAGTCTGGCTCTCTTCCGTGGCTGGTGGATCCGTCTCGGTGGTGACTAGATCGACGGCGGCGCTGTCCCCTAGATCTAGGGTTTCTCTTGGCTTATCCCGATTAGCGGGTCAACCTCTCTCTAGGGATCAGTATCTCCGAGCCGCGTTGGGTTTCAGTCTTAGCCGGTTTCTCCGGTTAAGTTCATTCGGATATCCTTGTCCGTGCTAGGCGTAGGACCGAGCCAGTTAAAGTCGAAGAGTCAAGTCTTTTCGGAGGTTGCGCGTTTTCTGCGTTGATACTATTAGGCTAAGTTTTTCATTCCGATCATAAGGGCCTATTAGTTTGTTCTTAATTGTTTCTCTTGATAAGATTTGACGGTCTCTCGATTAGTAGCTGCCTTCGTGTCATTAGTTTCAATTAGGTGGTTTAAGAGGTGATTTCATACCGATTTGTGGTATGAAATTCATCTCGCAGTAGTGAAAAAATACGCTGACTCACGTTCGGATAACGTTGAATCCAGCTTAGTGATTCAACGTGCTATTAGACGGAGTCATCGTCTTTGGTTAAAAGTTGTAAGTGGTCTTTTGACTGCGAATCATCTCTGTTTTTTCGTGGTTTTAATGGATTTGTTGTTGAGCCAAAAAAAAAAAAAAAAAAAAAAAACAATGTAATCTGGTTTTTACTCTCTCGTTTACTTTTTCTTTCTCCATTTCAAATTTTCAATTCCGATCTTACACACCTTGCACTTGCATCATCCTCACATCTAATCAATGAACTTTCTAGCTCGACATTCTAGGAGCCGGTTAACCATAGCGTTTCAAATACGTAACTTCATAATTTGCATTTTCTTGTTTGAGAGATGAAAAAAATGCTATCATTGGTAACTCTGCTACTTGAGTTGGTATTTTTAAATCATTTTGATCTTGCACACCAAACAAGCTTTTGAAAACTAGCAGATCAGTGGTAATTTGAAAATACATCATATGTGCAAGATCTTGAAAAAATAATTAAAGTCTTCTAAATAATTAAAGTCTTCTAAATAATTTCCACAATTATTAAATATTTTTCCACTATTAAAATAATTCTAAATAATTATTAAATAATTCTCATAATTAAATAATAATCTTAATTAATTATTAATCCAAAAATAATTAATTAAACCAATTCAATTAACCATTAAAACCAATAAATTCCATTAAACCGGATTAAATTATTTTTAATTCAATTAAATCAACATTCTCAATCAAATCGGATTAAACCAGATTAAACCGGTGGTGTCGACCGACACCAAACTTGGTGTCGATCGACACTCGGTCGTCTGCTCGAATCCGAGTGCAACAGATCGGCACCAACACACAAAAAACTCCACCCAATCATTCAACACACGATTCAACACAATTATCAGCACGAAAACCATCACATAACTCAAGAACAACAACCAAAATCATCAGTTCATTCATCTAACAACCTAAATCCGGAAATCCCAAAACCACAGTCACGCACTCACCTTGGATTTGGATTGAATGGGAGAAACAAAGGATGGACAAGGAAGAACAACGACAAACCACCTCAGAAACTTCACCAATCTCCTCAAAACTCTCCAAAATCGCCTAGAACTCTCTGCCTCCTTTTCTATCTCGAAAAACGAGCTTTTCCAGCGGCTGCTCGACCTTTAAAACACGACCTAGGGTTTCCGACCCGAACCGACCCGAATCAAGCGACTTAAATCAAACCGGAAATTCGATTTCGGACCGGTGTCGATCGACACCACCTTGGTGTCGCTCGACACCCCCACGAAAAACTCAACTCTTTGGTTTACGGATGTTACAACTCTCCCCCACTAAACTGGATTCGACCTCGAATCCTAACTCAAAACACGTCTCGCAAGACCAAAAATCCGACCCTGCAAGGTCACAACACTGGAGATCCTCACCTGATCCCCGAGACTCACACTCAATCTTATGTATTCGCACGTTCCAAGACATTTTCCTCTTAACTCATTATCCTCAACTCTTATTGGGGCCACGGCTCCCAAATAAGTCAAAACCAAAACCACTTGTATTGGGGCCACGGCTCCCAAACAAGTCTGCAACTACCCAAACTGGGGCCACGGCCTCCCAGATGGGTCTGCCATCGCTTATACCGAAGCCACAGCACTCGGATAAGCTACTCACACTGAAGCCACGACACTCAGGTAAGTTTGCTAGAGAACAAAAGTCTCCCAAAATGTAATGAGTTATTCAGGACCGCAGCCCTTAGAGAAAAATTCTTAAACGCCTATAACACAAAGATTGAAACGTCTCACGACCCACTGGTCGACAAGTGTAACATCCAAGACAACATTAATTAACACAGATAATGAGGCAAAACTCCATCTCATAAATCTCAAAAATGTATGTCTTACAACGTAAACCAAACAACAACAACAAAAGCTCGCAAGCTAAACCAAAACAAAGCCACAAAGACGAAAGAAGCTCACTCCACACTTTGCTTGTCGAACCACTTCAAGAACTTCAACTTCATCTTTGCCTCTGGCTCCCAAGTCTCCTCCTCAATACCGCCACAAGTCCACAAAACTCTCAATAACGGTATCCTCTTGTTCCGCAGAACCTTGACTCTCCTCTCAAGAATCCTCACAGGCACTGCCGGAACCGTCAAATCTAGCTGAAGATCCTCTGGAATCTGAGCCACTAACTCCTCCGAAGGATGAAGACACTTCCTCAGCATCGATACATGAAACACCTTGTGAAAGGCTCATAATCGGAGGTAGCTCCAACCTGTACGCCAACGGTCCCACTCGCTCCACAACTGGAAACGGACCCATAAAACGCGGACTTAGCTTGTTCTCTGCGATGGATCTGTTAGGACCCCTCAACATCGCCATCTTGAGATACACTCTATCTCCAACCTGAAACTCAAGCTCTCGTCTGCGTCTATCTGCGTAACTCTTCTGTCTATCCTGAGCTTCCTTCATGTTCAGCCTCACAACACGAACATTCTCAGTCGTCTCCTGAACATAAGTAGCTCCATAAATGCTGCGCTCCCCCACTTGGGTCCAGCATAAGGGTGTCCTCCATGGTCTCCCATACAAAGCCTCGAAAGGAGCCATGCCAATACTTGCCTGGAAGCTGTTGTTGTAAGCAAACTCAACCAAGCTCAAGTGATCCGCCCAATGACCACCCCAATCTAGCACACACATCCTCAACAGATCCTCTAAAGTCAGAATCGTCCTCTCTGACTGCCCATCTGTTTGCGGATGATATGCCGTACTCATATGCACCTTAGTGCCCATCTCACTCTGAAATGCCCTCCAAAACTCTGAGGCAAATCTCGGATCCCGGTCTGACACTATACTGGCTGGCACTCCATGCAGCCTCACAAGCTCACGCACAAACTTCCTAGCCAAAACAGCTGCCCCATCTGTTTTCTTGATGGCCAAAGAAATGTGCTGACTTGGTCACCCGATCCACAATAACCCAAATAGCATCATGCGTCCTCGAAATAGGTAGCCCAACCACGAAATCCATCGTAATCATGTCCCACTTCCACTCTGGAATGGGTAAACTCTGTAATAGACCACCTGAAACCTGATGCTCAGCCTTCACCAAGGAACAAGTGTTGCACCTCGCAACCCAATCCGCCACATCTCTCTTCATCCCAACCCAATGATAGTACCTCTTGAGATCACGATACATCTTGGTCGCTCCTGGATGAATCGAAAACTTAATCGAATGAGCCTCCCTCAGAATATGCTGTCTCAACTCCTCGACCTTGGGTACACATACCCGACCACGAACCAGAATAGTCCCGTTCTCAGATACCTGATACTCAGAACTCGGTACTCGTGATGCGTCAATCAGACTCTGATCGCTCTCCTGAGCCACTCTGATCCTGCTCAACAAATCTGCCTGATCAACTGCCTCTAAACCCAAAGGCTCCTACGAAATAGCACAAAGGCGCAAAGTGCTAATCTCGCCCACCAACGCCTCAACATCCTGCTCTAAAGCCGAATCACACCTACGTCGACTCAAAGCATCTGCCACTAGGTTAGCCTTGCCCGGATGATAGATAATCTCCAAGTCATAATCTGCCAAAAACTCAACCCAGCGCGTCTGTCTCGCATTCAGCATCGGCTGAGTAAAAATGTGCTTAAGACTCTTGTGGTCAGTGAAGATCTGAACTGAACCACCATACAAATACGATCTCCAGATCTTAAGCGCAAAGACCACCGCTCCCAACTCTAGATCGTGGGTAGGACGGTTACGCTCACTCCCCTGCCACTGCCTCGAAGCGTAAGCAATAACTCTGCCCTCCTGCATCAACACACAACCCAGACCAATAACTGAAGCATCAGTGTACACTGCATAAGGCTTCCCTGGCTCGGGTAACGCCAAAACTGGTGTACTAGTCAAATATTCCTTGAGCTTCTCAAAGCTCTCCTCGCACTCAGGCGACCACACAAAAGGGACATCCTTCCCAGTCAACTTCGTCATCGGCTGTGCCATACTCGCAAAACCCCTGACGAATCTTCTGTAATATCCTGCTAACCCAAGAAAGCTCCTGATCTCAGTAGCACTACTAGGTCTAGGCCAATCTCTGATTTCCTCTACCTTCGCCGGATCTACCGACACTCCCTCTGCAGAAACAATATGCCCGAGAAAACCCATCTCTCGCTGCCAGAAACTGCACTTGCTCAGCTTAGCATACAGCTTCTGCTCTCGAAGCTTCTCCAAAACCAACCTCAAATGAGTCTCATGCTCCTCCGGACTCCTCGAATAAACCAAAATGTCGTCGATGAAGATGATGACAAACACATCCAAATACTCCCTGAATACGTCGTTCATCAACCTCATGAATGTCGCAGGCGCATTCGTCAAACCGAAAGGCATAACCACAAACTCAAAATGCCCGTAACGCGTCCTGAAAGCAATCTTGCGGATATCCGCCTCATCTATCGGGATCTGATGATAATCCTATGCCAAGTCTATCTTGGAGAACCAAGTAGCACCCCTCAACTGATCCAACAACTCGTCAATCCTCGTGAGAGGGTACCTGTTCTTCACAGTAACTCGGTTCAGTCCCCGGTAATCAATACACAGCCGGAAACTCCCATCCTTCTTCTTCACAAACAGAACTGGTGCTCCCCACGGTGAAACACTCGGTCGAATGAACCCTTTACTCAAAAAGTCCTCTAGCTGCTTCTTCAGCTCTGCCAACTCTGCTGGAGCCATCCTGTAAGGCGTCTTAGATATAGGCGCTGTCCCCGGCTCTAACTCAATCGTGAAAGGATCTGACCGCGAAGGTGGCAACCCCGTCAACGACTGAAAAACCTCTGGAAACTCTCGAACCACCCGAATATCCTCGAAAACCACCTCACTACTGGACTCCGCCATAGAGATTGTCGCCAAATAGGCCTCACAGCCTCGCTCAATCAACTGCTCTGCCTGAATCGCCGAGATCACTATGCTCCCAGAAGTCGGTCTCACACCCTGAAACACTAACCTCCCGCCATCACGCTCAAAGACCACTCTGCCTCTGTATCAATCCACATAAACCCGGTGAAAAGATAACCAGTCAATCCATATGCCCCGCAATCTGAATATCAACGCCTCTAGCACGGCCCAAAGTAGCCAGGAAACCACCTCCAGCCACCTTGACCATGCCTGCACGCTCACCCGCGCTGCTCCGGATGCCACTACTCTCGGCCCACTCCGGAGTGATGAAGCAATTAGATGCTCCAGAATCGAACAAAACATGTGATTGAACGCCACCGACTAACAAGGTCCCTACACATTTAAAACTATGAGACCCTGGTAATCCCATCACAGGCAAAATATCGCAAACAAACAGCAACCACAAAACTTAGGGAAATTACGAAGTCTGAGTCAATAAATGTACCTGTGATCTGCCCGCTCTGACTCGTCTGGCCAACCTCTGTCGAAGAGTAGACCCTCGGTCCCGGCCCCAACTGGCCCACTGGCTGAACCGCTGCCACCTGAGTCACTGTTCGAGCCGCTATCGGCTGGACCGCTGCCACTGACAAACTCTGCATCTTGGGACACCTCGGCCTGATATGCCCCGGATCTCCACAATGGAAGCACACTCTAGTATCCCGAGGCACCTCCTTCTTGGGACAACTAGACACTCGGTACTCCATGCTGCCGCACCCGTAACACGAACCACGAGGAAAACGGCTGCCGGAAGAAACCTCCTCCCGACTCCTCTTCTGACCCTGTGCAGGCCTACCGCCCCTGCCAGAACCAGAACCAACACTCGAACTACGGCGCTGCTGCGACTGCTGCTGCTGACTCCGAGGATGGATAGCAGGAGCATCCGCAGACGGCACCACCACAGGACCAACCTGCTCACGAAGGTCCTCCTCAATGGAAGCTGCTAGCTCCACTAACTCTGCCCTCATGGAAAACTCACGACCTCGGCACTGAGTCCAGATACTCGGACGAAGCCCCTGAAGGAACCTCTGCACAACCCCACGCTCACCGTCTACACCGAGACCAGCATGCACCACTAGCCTGCTAAACTCTGCGTCGTACTCACGCACTGAACGATCTCCCTGCGTCAAGGCAATAAACCGCAACTAAAGTCGATCTCGAGCCTCCTGAGGAAAGTACTTGGCGTCAAACTCCGCCACAAACTCGCCCCAAGTCCAGACAGCTCTCCTGCCCTGAACAGCCCGCCACCATAAATGCGCGTCACCACTCAGATAGTGAACCGCTAACTCAACCTGGTACTCAACTGGACACCTGATCGACTGGAAGTTCCGCTCCACTCTCGATTTCCACTCATCGGCCACCTCTGGACCAACTCCGCCCTCAAATAAAGGCGTCCTGATACACTGCATCTGTCCCATCATCTCTAAGTTAGACGGATGACCAACCACCGCAGCCCCCTGCTGACCAACAAAAGTCGCACCCGGCTGACCAAGCACTGCAGCACCCTGCTGCCCAAACACTGGCGCACCCTGCGGTACACCGACCATCGGAGGAACACCCGGAGCCTGCTGAGGAACCACTGGCGGAAAACGTGCCAGCAACTGTGTCAGTAACCCCACAACTAGGTCATCTCGACCCTGAGCCGGAGCCGCACCCCCACCTGGGGCCGCTCCAACCCCCGCGCCATCACCGACGCCCAAACCGGCCTCACTCGCCGCTGAAACAGACTGGGTCACCGACGCAGTCGCCACACTCGGCGCAACAGTCTCGCCCGAATCCTCTGGCTCGCCACGACCCCGACCTCCACGACCTCTGCCACGGCCACGACCGCGGCCTCTACCTCGGCCTCTACCTCTACCTCGAGCAACACCGTCCATCTCACTGTATGGAACAAAGAGGTGAGATACAAAACACGAAAACCAACAACACAAACAAAACTCACCGCGGAATCTCCTGAAGCCCGAAGAGGATGATACTAAAACTATCAATCTAACAGTCCTAAAACCGTCTAGGCTCTGATACCAAAATGAAACAACCGAGTTTTTTTTTTTTTTATATACTTAAACAATTCTAACGGAAGTCTTAAAATAAATAATTCAATAAATCATAATATCAATTCAACAACAAAAGCCAATAAATCAAATAAATCAAATATCAAATAACTCTAACAACTTAAGCAAAATGAATAAAACATAAATCCTATCATCCTCTTCTTCGGCCTTGATTCCGCGCTTAAACATTTCTACCACATGCATCACAGGAAAGGAGATGCGTAAGTATTATCATAAATACTTAGTGAGAGGATCACTCTGCCCACGGGCCAATTACGCAATTTCCAGATAATTAAAGTCTTCTAAATAATTTCCACAATTATTAAATATTTTTCCACCATTAAAATAATTCCAAATAATTATTAAATAATTCTCATAATTAAATAATAATCTTAATTAATTATTAATCCGAAAATAATTAATTAAACCAATTCAATTAACTATTAAAACCAATAAATTCCATTAAACCGGATTAAACCATTTTTAATTCAATTAAACCAACATTCTCAATCAAATCGGATTAAACCAGACTAAACCGGTGGTGTCAACCGACACCAAACTTGGTGTCGATCGACACTCGGTCGTCTGCTCGAATCCGAGTGCAACAGATCGGCACCAACACACAGAAAACTCCACCCAATCATTCAACACACGATTCAACACAATTATCAGCACGAAAACCATCACATAACTCAAGAACAACAACCAAAATCATCAGTTCATTCATCTAACAACCTAAATCCGGAAATCCCAAAACCACAGTCACGCACTCACCTTGGATTTGGATTGAATGGGAGAAACAAAGGATGGACAAGGTCAGAAACTTCACCAATCTCCTCAAAACTCTCCAAAATCGCCTAGAACTCTCTGCCTCCTTTTCTATCTCGAAAAACGAGTTTTCCCAGCGGCTGCTCGACCTTTAAAACACGACCTAGGGTTTCCGACCCGAACCGATCCGAATCCAGCGACTTAAATCAAACCGGAAATTCGATTTCGGACCGGTGTCGATCGACACCACTTTGGTGTCGCTCGACACCCCCACGAAAAACTCAACTCTTTGGTTTACGGATGTTACATTTACCAACACAAAGGAAGTGAATATCCATCGTTAAGATTTTCTATCCTTAGCTCAAGATATGTGACACCACGATTTAACACATTACGTGTAGCCAATTGTTGATACGATCTGAATCAAGAAAAGTTTGAAATTTTAGAGAGAATTTTCTTATGAAAGTAGTAGTTTCCAGCAGAGCCAATTCCCCACTCACGAAATCCGAGAAAGTTGTCCTGTGAAACTCTTCTGTGTTGTCGTCATCGAACTCAAGATCTGATATGATGGTGTCGAGATTTCTGAACCTCTTTGAAAGAATCAACATATACACATCGTGATTTGCACCAAAAAACTGCACGATTAATGATTTCATATGGTAAACCGATGATCATAGCCATCTTCTTCTTGCACCAAACCTTAGCAAAGCAATTAGTGATAGTCAAGAAATTAAAACCACTTTCTTAACAAAGACTATGAATCTATACGAGCTAAGATTTGATATATATAACTTTCACAAATTAATCTAGAGATGGAGAGCAGCTCTGGGCGGGTAAACGAATCAAGTATTTTGGTTATTGGGTCTTTTGGTTTTAGGATTTGAAAACCGTTTGGGTACGTATTTTGTAAACTAGATGATTACCCTCCACCTTTTGTAGACACAAAAAAGATTTGTTAAACTCAAAGACATATCTAAAAATTGACTGAAAACTTATAACATGAGTCCATTATATATAAAAAAAATATTTGTTAAACAAAGATCTATTTTAATAGCATCTCCAATTTAATATTTAAAATTCATTGCACAACATATCTTTCATTATACAATTCAAAGTATAATTCTTCTTCTTTGATAGGTAAAACAAATGTTTTTCTGATGAGTGAAATTTCCAATATTGGTAACATGTCATATTAAATAGAATCCAATAAATAATCAAACAACTAAATAAGTTTAAGTAAGTTTGCAAAATAATTCAAGATTGTCAATTTTTGGAGCTCATCCCATTTCTTGTATCAATCTCCAACAATTTAATTGTTGAATTCTATCAAATCCCAACATTTTGTTCAAGATAGTAGAAAATAAACTAGAAGGAGTTTGTCCTCTTCTTTATCTTTTGTTTTATTTTCTTACTTGTCTTTGCATTCTTATTCTTCTTCTTCGTTTTCAACTTTTCATCTTTTCCGACTTATTCTTCTATCGTTTCTTCCAGTTTTTCTGTTTCTTCTTCCCTGTCTTCAAGATTTCGTTGTCTTCAAGATTCATCTACAAAAATATGGAATTATAATACCTATTGTATTTGTGGCTGGAAAATGGTTGTTTTATTATTAATTTTTTTTCAGAACTTTTGGAACCAGAATTAATAATAAAAAAAAAATCTAGATGAAACAAACATAAAACGAATCAGCCTAGACCGTACACGTGGCAATCATCGAGGAAGCAAAGGAGCTCTTATATATTGACCTCATCATCAGTCTCGCTCAAAATCGAAGCATTCACCACACCACGAAGATCACTGATGGCTCTCGAGGTTAGTTTATTCTTCTTCGCTAGATTCATATGATTTCGATTTTGAAGCTTCTTGACTCTGATTTCGATACTCGTTGAAATCTACGTGTTCTAAAAGTTATGGATTCGTGTAATAGCGATTCTAGTTTCTCTTTTGGATTTTATTGGAGATGATTTTCTGCGTTTTAATTTCCTTAGATTTGATTTTGGAAGAACATAGAATCGTGAATTCGTGATGATTTATCGGTCGAATTAAATGAGAATATTCTCCGAGATTTTATGAGGAAAGTGTTGATGCAGGCATGGTTTATGGATGACAGCGATGAAGATCAGAGACTTCCTCACCATCGTAACCCAAAAGAGCTCGTCACGTTGGATTACTTGGAAGGTTTCTCCATTTCTCTCGCTTGAATCACTCTTACTCTGTATATGCAAACATCTCTAAAACAATAGCTGTGGTTTTTTCTTGCAGAGCTGGGAGTGTTGTACTGGAAACTGAACCCTGAGAAGTACGAGAATGATTCCGAACTTAGAAAGATTAGAGAAACAAGGGGTTACGATTACATGGTACGCAGAGATTTGCTCTCTCGTCCAACATTTGTAGATGTTTGGCTTTGATTTTGAAACTCACAATTTTTTCTATCTTTAATTGTAATTAGGATCTGCTTGATTTGTGTCCTGAGAAAGTCAGCAACTACGAGGAGAAGCTGAAGAACTTTTTCACAGAACACATTCACAAGGACCAAGAGATTCGTTACTGCTTAGAGGGAAGTGGCTACTTTGATGTTAGAGACAAGGACGACTGTTGGATCCGAATCTGGATGAAACCGGGGGATCTCATTGTCCTTCCAGCCGGAATCTACCACCGGTTTACGCTCGATACCGGCAACTACATCAAGGTATTATAAAGCCAATCTCAATCTCACTACTGAAATTATCATCTTCTTTCTTTTTATGTATAGAGATTTTGATTGTTGGATTGTGATGGATTGGTGGTTTTGGGTTTTGTAGCTAATGAGGCTGTTTGTGGGAGAACCGGTTTGGACACCATATAACCGGCCACAGGAAGAACATCCGGTTAGGAAGGAGTATATAAAGGGATTAACCCACAAGTTTGGAGAAAGCATTCGAGCTCATTAACAAGTTTAAAATATATGCTTTTGTGGTGTGTTTGTATGCTGTTGTGGACCTTGTGGTATGTTTGTATGTGTTGTGTACTCCTTACCAACAGTGATATCTACTTTAATACATGCTTTATAAATTGAAAGTATTTAAAGTTATACTATTTATTTTGTATTAAACTATTAATATATCTTTAACATTTTTAAAAATTACCACACAAAGTCACAAACAAATGACATAAAAGTGGAATTTATCCAAAATAAGTTTCAATAGAAACAGACATAAAAAGTTATATATCAACTCACTTGTCTGTTGCCCAAAAAAAAAAAAAAAAATCAACTCACTTGTCTACATTTTTTCTTGTAATTTGAAAAATAACATTGGTCCGTTCCCGTTTTATATTAAACAATAAAAGTTTTAAAACAAACAAATTTTTGTGTTTTGGTATGATATGATAGACTTAACAGCAATTTCGATTCAGAACATGCAAATCCCAAATGAAGGAATGACTTCGAATCTCAGATTTTTTTTTTTTTTTTTACGACGTGAAATTAACTTGTATTGTTAAATTATTAAGAATACATAGCCATTATACAACAACGTTGTCAACCATAATGGAAGATAAATACAACTCGCATAAAACAGTCCATTAGGAGGATCATGATGCAAAGACCATGAGCAACAAAGTTTATGAATCTCAGATTTGTAAACCGAAATCTGAAGAAAAATATTTTTTTTTTTCCTACACTAACCAAAAAACAAAAAGAGAAAGAAATGGATTTTATTTTGGATAGATTTTTCTCGAAACTTTGGACCGGCCTGCTTGTATTTGGTGTGATTGGGTCCGGTTTTCCCACTATCCAATTCTATAGGTGTACTTGTTAAATTCTCATGGGATCCTTTTTTTTCTATTGCACAAATCTTTCAGAGGGTTCCACCAAAAATCCCATCGTTCTGACTTTTCCAATAAACAAACAAACCACGAAACGTATCCATATGCATCAACCACAACGTGTCCGGTGAGTTTTAATGCCAAAGCGAAGCTTACAAAATCGGAGCAATGCATAGTCACTAAATTTGTGCACACTATCTAAGTAACATAATGATTTTTGTTTTCAAAGAAGGAAAATACATTAGTGTGTTCAAATTTTGTAAAAAAAAAAAGATTCTTAGTATTTTAAACTACAACTCATTGAGCTTTTCACTTTGTAATGACGATCCAAAGTTAAAGATACTTGGCTTTGTGTTAGTAATAAAATAGTAGTTAGGTAAGCAAAAACGAAATAAAAAAAAGTTTTAAATACTTGGTTGGCATGATAACGTATTTGGAGAGGAGACAAGAAAGCAAAGTAGCTTTTTCCAATGAATAGATGCCACTAGAATCTCTCATTTCCATTTCTGGCAAATCGTCTTTGTCCACATCAAAGTTAGACTTATCCAAAACTCTGAAAAGCTAAAAACAATTTCTCTTATATAGTATATATATACATGTGTTAAAAAATCCCAAAAAATAACAGTAGACAGCATAAGAGCATCATCAGGCTTCAGCTACGAATTCATCACAACTCTTCTCATCTCCTTTGCTTCTTCGACTTTGAGTCTTAAAGTTTCCGTTTTGGGAAAGTTTTGACAAAATCCCATCTCTTTTTCACTACCCAAGTCTCTCTTTAGTCTTTACCAATAAAAGAAAGAGTCTCAATTTATTCATTCTCTAATCACACACGCTCACGTTGATTCTCTATTTTTTTCACAAAATGGATTATAGCCTTCCAACTCCACTAGAGGGTCTCAAAGAAACAGGACCAACACCTTTCCTAACCAAAACCTACAACATAGTGGATGATTCAAGCACAAACAACATAGTTTCATGGAGTAGAGACAATAACAGCTTTATCGTCTGGGAACCAGAGACTTTTGCCCTAGTCTGCCTCCCGATTTACTTTAAGCACAACAATTTCTCCAGCTTTGTTAGACAGCTCAATACTTAGAGCATCCGCATTCATGAGCCTCCTTTGGAGCTCTAATAGATTTTTTAATAATAATTATATTATTAGTTTAAGTGTAGAAGTTTTCTGTAAGTTGTTATTTTTTTACTCTCACATTGCAGAACCCATTCAGAGGTTCTTTAAAAACAGAATTTTTTTTTGTTTAAATTTTATAAATTAATACAAAATAAAGAGAAATTTAAATATTATTAATAAATAAGATAGATTGCATACAACACAAATAAAACATATATAAAACATATGAAAACATGATCAAGAACCAAATTTATTCCAAATATGTTCAACCAAATCAGCTTTCAATTGGTGATGTTTTTGTTCATCACGAATATCAGCTCGATTGGCCATCACATTTTGGACATTCGTAGGCACATCGTCAGAAGCCGAGTATGGTATTTGTGAAGATCTGCTTCCGTCTCCTCCTCCTTCTTGGAATTCTTCTTCATTATACTGAGTGCGGGCTTTTCGTTCGTCTTCGACTATCATATTGTGTAATATGATACAAGCTTTCATTATATTTCCTATTATTTCCTTATCCATAGTAAGAGATGGATTTTTCACAATTGCAAATCGAGCTTGCAAGACTCCAAAAGCGCGCTCAACTTCTTTTCGGACACCTTCTTGATGATTAGCAAATAATTTTGCTTTTTCGTCTACAAGATCAGCATCATCTGGTGCTCCTGTAGAACTAGTTTGGGTATTAAAAGAGGGAGTTTGGGTACAAAAGACTGGCGTTTGTTGTGTCTGTGGTGTACTGGTTTGGTTTAGGAGATCTGTAAAGGATCGAGGGTAACTAAACGGAGGGTTGGAAGCCATTTCTTAGGCAAGGAAGGAAAGAAAACAAAGGCGAGGATTTGTTGGTTTAACTATAGGAGATTTCGTTGTTTGTGTTTAAGAAAAAGAAAGGCGAGGTGTTTAAGTATAAGAAAACTTTTGCTCAGTTCTTAAATTTGATAAGACAAGTTAGGTTTGACTTAAAGACAACACAAGTAAACTTAAGTGGTTGAGTTCATTTAACTCAACTAAACCTAGTTGTTTTGAGCGAAAAATAAGTTCACATCATTTAACTCAACTACTCTTTGTTGGTGAGCTCATTTAACTTAACTAAAAATATGTTCGGTTTCCAAAACAAGAACAAGAAAAACGCAATGATACAATAAACCAATCCAAATAAAGCCTAACAATCAACTAGCATAACTATGATCAATCACAAGCAAACTACAACCTAAACCATTAAGAAACCGAACAAACTAAGTCAATAAAGAAGGAACTAGGAGGCGCCTAACCTGTACCTTGCCGAATTGATTAGATTTCTCAACATCTCCACCACCTTTCTGCAGAGGAACGCTATCCTTCTTGCGTGGCATCTCGGCGATCTGAGAACAACGAAAATAAACCCAAGTTACGTAAACCAGAAGAAGAAGAGCATTCAAAGCGTGAATAAGCCAAATAATTTGACAACTAGAAAAATTTAACACCACCAACTAACCAAAGTGATCACAAATACATCATCATCTTCTCTCTACTTAAAGTTCCTAGTAATAGCATACTCATGTACAAACTGTGACTAGTTTACATCACCTAGGCAAGTAGATCAATTCGGAGACAGCTATGAAAGTTTCTACACATAAGAGCATCCTATATCATTATTTTACATTCAATTAATGATACCAAATGGAACCAAATTTGTCGAGATTACATTAAGGATGCAAACAAAAGTTAGCTCACATTCAACCAAATATCACAAATCAAGCCTACCTAGCGACCAATCCTATGTCAAAGACAAAAGTTATCTCACGATTTCAGCTACTGAATCACAAAACAGATACACAAAATAGTTTTCCAACACAAACTCAACTAAAATCAATTGAATCAGCTACTAAATGAACTCATAATCGAATCAGAGAGCTACAAACCTGACAAATAATAGCTTCAATCGAAGCTTCCTTCGATAATAGGCTGATTCGCAGGAGATCGAAAACCAAAAAGCGATTTCCTTTTACGAAGAAGAACGACGATACAGGGGAAAAGAAGAGAAGAACGACGATTTCCTTTTACGAAGGAGAAGACGAATAAGGAGATCGATTGATGCTGGAAAACGGGGACAGAGGAGAAGAATCGATCGAGAAAACGATCACAAGAATCGATCGATCGTACAAGGAAGATTTTTGGCAGGTGAAGCTTTCGGAGAAAACGAAGAAGACGATTTCGAGGAAATGAGAAGAAAAGAAAAAAAACAAAAAACACAAAATATGAGTGTTGTTGCATCCTGCAATCGACACGTGTTGGGTACAGTAATATTAGAGGCGACTCCAAAACTTGTTGTGCGAGAGCCGGTTCAGAGAAAAAATAACACCACGTAGATAAATCAGATTTTTTTTCTTTTTTTTTTAATCCCAGAGACTCTAAAAAAATGTGCAATGCGGCTGCTCTTATGTATGTGTGTACTTCATTCTTCAATTTCATATCTATCAACTAAGCTCGGATTTATTGAGTTATTAAAGCATTCAAATATTTTACTGATTTGTAGGGGTTCAAGAAGATTGACACAGAGAGATGGGAGTTTGCAAATGCGTATTTTCTGAGGGGACAAAGACATCTTCTTAAGAACATCAGGAGAAGAAAGACATCATCTCAAACGCAAACTCAAACGCAGTCGCTAGAAGGAGAGATCCAGGGGATGAGAAGAGACAGAGTGGGTCTGGTACTAGAACTGGTGAGACTGAGACGAAAACAGGAAAGCAGCAAGGCACATCTTCGTTTGATGGAAGAGAAACTGAAACTCACGGAGATTAAGCAAGAAATGATGATGGATTCCTTGCTGAAGAAGATTCAGAAACCAGGGTTTATGCAGAGGTTAAAACGTAAGCAGCAAGAAATTGAGAACCGAGAGCAAAATGAAACTTTTGTTAAAGCTGAGCCAGAAGAGTTTGGTGGTGATATTTGTGATCAATTTGGAGGTGTGTTTAGTTATGGCGACGGACGGCTTCACATAGCTTCAACGGAAGATCAAGGACAAAATGGGGTTGAAATGGAGATGGATAACGATGGGTTTCGTGTTGAGTGAGGACTGAGGAGATGTGTGTTTTTGGGGAACATTTGAAATAGTTTTTAGTAAATTAAAGTATTTTGAGACTTCAAAAAAAAATGTCGTATACAACTCGTTACACACAATGCCAAAATACAACACTATTACAAACCATTAGGCTGTATATCCCAATTAGTATTTTCTTATCGTCTACAACTAAGTTAGTATTTACTAACAGAGTGAAACTTGGATTGTGACACATCGACAACGCTTATACTAACTATGATCAATATTCTAGGATTTTATGAGATGATGTATGTAATAATCATAATAATAATACAATTATTGTGTTTTGTTGATTGAGGTCATAGATCAATCATAATAATAGTGAGAATAAATCTATATTTTGAATTTTCATCATATGGAAAATTTATGAAAAATGTATCTTGTATTGGGCATGAATTTCAGGTTTTGGGGAAAGATTTGTCAAAGTGATTTACTTATCATTTTTGGGGACGGCATATTAAGGTCAAATAATTTGGGCCGACGTAAAATGGGCCTGAAGATTTTTTCAAAGGCCTGAAAATTTATTAGCAGCACAGATTGAGCCACATTTCACTCCACTAATTGTTCAAAGACGATCAACATTTGATTTTCTTCCGAGTTCCAACCATAAAATATTTACATCTGTTGACACGAAAATATTTACATTTTCCCATATGACACGAAGCAAAAAATATAGAGGATTAATAGCTTAAAAATGCGCAAATATATATATTTTTAATTTTATGTCAGTTATACGTTTCGATCGAAACGCGTGACACATCCACCGTCGGATTGACTTTTTCTTAAGGATTGTTGCCTTTTCTGCTCTCCCATGTGGTTTTCCTCGATTTAATTTATTTTTAAAATAAAAATAGTTAAGAATATCGAGTGCACGTACTCGCCACGTCATTTTCGTGACTTTAATTTTTATAATCTTATCCTCTTTTGTATTCGTACCATGAGATTCTCTCCACAAATAACAAAAAAAAGTAACGTTACTATAAATACTAATTCCGCTATCATAGGAAAATTAACTCTGTAATAAATAGTGCGTTATCTATCAGATTATAATTTTTGAAGATACGGTAAGAAAATAGTATCATGGATATTATTTATCTGGATATGTTTCTATTTTTTAACCTTTTAATATTGCATCATCGCCAACAATATTCGTAACATTGCTATTAATCACCTCAATTATCCTCACGAAAACAGATAATACCTTCCAAAATTATTCGAAACATTGCTGTAAATCGGGTCAACACTATTTTTACTTATCTACATGGCATAATCAAGTAAATAATAACTGTAAAATCAGATAATTTTTCCATTTAAAGATATCACTATCTTATCTAATTTATTTTCCGTGTTCTATTTATCAACAATTCAACTAGAATCATAGATGGAAAGCAAATATGGAAAACTGATTTATCCTATCGAACAATGACACGTGTACATAAAGCAAGGGCAAAATCGTAAACAGCAACCTCCTCCAAGATTCCTTTATAGCCTTCCCGGTCTTTCTCTCATTTTCCCTCACAAATCTCTAACTTTTCTCTCATTTTCTTCGCTAATCTCCAAATCAATCTCCGAGAAATGCTTGCTGTGTTCGAGAAGACGGTGGCGAACAGCCCTGAGGAACTACAGAGTCCGCATTCGACGGTGCCGGCTTACGCCTTGAAAGAGGGATATCTAGCGAGTCGTTTCAGTGGCAAACATCCCAACTCCGTCGTGCTTAATCTCGGATCGTCGGGATTGCTCGCTTACGCTCTCGATAACAATGATCCGCGTGTTCCTAGGTTAAAATCAACTTCTCTTCTCTCTTATTATGTGCTTGATCTGGTGAATCTTCGTTTGTTTCCTTGTTTCTAATCGAAGTAAGCAGTAGATTTTGTAGTGATTATGCTGTTTTTTTTTTTGGATTTCGGTTTCGATTCGGTTGTTCTCTGGAATGTTATCGATTTGATTTGCGATTGTAGTATAACGCATTCGGTTTTTCATCTCAAGATTTACTTGGATTGACTTTTTTTTTTCCCATCTTGCGATCTAGGACTAAGCTTGATGATGATGATGATGAAGAAGAATTATTGGTAGAATCAGAGATTCAAGACGATTTACAATGTCGGCTTGATTTTAGTTTTACTTGTGATTGCACGAAGCTTGATGATGATGATGATGATGATGATGATGAACCGTTCTTGAACTATTAGTAGAATCGAGAACTTAGAGATTGTAGATGATTGAGTGTTGGTGTTCTTTGCCATGAAAGAAGTGATAAAAAGTAGATTTAAGTGATTGTGGCTATTGCGTTTTGGTACATTTGGTGATGTAATTTATGGGACTTCTTCCTCAATTTGACAGATTATTTGCGGTGGTGGATGACATCTTCTGCATCTTTCAAGGACACATTGAGAACCTTCCGTTTCTGAGACAGCAGTACGGGCTGAGCAAAATCACGAACGAGGCCATCATGGTGATTGAGGCGTACAGGACTTTACGTGATCGTGGCCCTTACCCTCTCGACAAAGTTGTCAGAGATTTCCATGGAAAGTATTCTTTTATCCTCTTTGATGGCTCCAACAAAACCGTCTTCGCAGCTGCTGTAAGATCACAAGAACTGTTGTTGCCTTTCAAATTCTTTATCTCAATGTTTTAAGTGATATTGATTTGAATGTTGTTGATGTTGCAGGACGCAGATGGAAGTGTGCCGTTCTTCTGGGGAAATGATGCTGAAGGACACCTTGTTCTTTCCGATGACATGGAAATGGTGAAGAAAGGTTGCTCCAAGTCTTACAGTCCTTTCCCTAAAGGTACCAACTTTACTCCAAATGTTTTAACTCTTCAAGATAAGCTCTAATGATTTGGATGTGTGGTTTAATGGTTAAATGGTATGGTGTTTAAAGGTTGCTTCTTTACATCATCGGGAGGATTGAGGAGCTTCGAGCACCCGAAGAACGAGCTGATCCCAGTGCCGAGGGTGGATAGCTCAGGAGACGTGTGTGGTGCGACCTTTAAGGTTGATGCTGAGGTTAAGAGAGAGAGTACCAAAATGCCTAGAGTCGACAGCTCCCAAAACTGGGCCGGTCATATCTAAACCGGAAATGGTTAACAAGCTCGGCATTCTCTCTCTCTTTTTTCATTTACATGTTTTGAGTAACATTGAAGACAATGTTTCAAACCACAATGTTCTCTCTATTGCGTTTATGTACATGTTAAATGGTGTGGGATGGGGATGGATGTCGAGTTTTGTGAAACTTTGACAAACACAAGACAAGACTTTTTGTTTCGTTAATATATTGAGAATTTCGTAATGTTGGTTGTTTCTCGAATCCATAAATAAAAAAAGTGTTTGTTTTCTTACTCATTATTTGTTTATCTGCATAATCGAATTAATTTGGTTTATCTACTTCTAAATGTTTATGTGCAATCACGCACATAACACAGTTAAGTGATGATGTGAATGCCTTATCTAACCGTTGAAAGCCCATATTAAAACAGGGCCACGTTAAAGGCCACTAAATGGTTCTTCACTTTTAAACATACGTAAGGTTAGGTTAGCGGTGTGAACTCATAGCATAACTTTATTAAGCTTGTCGACACTTAAAACCTTCTCGATCTAATCTTATTATAACTCATATTTTATTATAATGATTCTGACCACTAAAAACCATTTTTTCTAACTATTCTTCGTACTATTTTCTATAGTTCACCAATCAAAGTTGGAGATCGATAACAAGCATCACCCATGAATATATATGCATGTTTATGTGTTTGTGTCTCATTGAAAAAGACAGATGGTATCTATATAAATAATATAACTTTTGTAGTGTTATATATGTCATGGATGTTACAAAAGAATAATGCTGGTGTTTGTCGGCAAGTTAGGTAAGAGAGCAAAATGCCAGACTAATAAGTTTCACATTAATCCATATTTACCGTATCAATAATTAGTATATATTTGTGTAACTGTGCTAAAACAAAGATGTAAAAGGTAGGGAAGAGATATGTAATTAGATGATTTATTCATTTAGGTGTTACGAAATATCTTTTGAGATACAAAGAAAAACAAAACAACGTTCAATCACTGCACACACAAAAAAACGTCTGACCGTACAACAAACTGCAAGATATAGACGAACTCTACAGAAGATCTCAAAAACGTTGGTAAGAAATGAAAAACCATATACATATGTTTTGCGCAACCCTTGTGTCATATTTATAAAGGTGTCAATGGTTATGAACTTTCTCATGTACATAATAAGTACATAGCCACTTTCGTATAACCAATTCAATGAGTCTCACATTAAATTTAGATTCGTCCGTATCAATCGGATTTTTTTGTTTTAAAGTTATTTCCACACATTTTCTTTGGGCTGTTTTCAAAAGTAGTGCACAAATTGACGTCAAATGCAAAACTAATACCCTCTTTTTTCCTTCCTTCTTTATCCTCACCATATTTGTGATAATAACAAAAATGTCATTACTTTCGTCCTTGAAGTCTAAATATGAAGTCTAAATCGAAAATAAAAAGTCCAAAGAAACCTCATCTTCTTCATTTATTCACGAAAATGCCATCACCATCAATTCGTCCAACAACCATTCTGAACCGAAATGAAGCTTTGAATGCATGATTTACTCTTCAAACATGTATACAAACTCATTATATCATCTTATAAACTTGTCTTCTTCAATTTCTTCTCCATTCTCACCCCAAGAACACATATTTTCATCTTTTCAAAGTTTATGTTCTTAGATCTTCACATTTTTGGCGTGGGAGATCATTATAACGGTTGGGAAAGTTTGCTGAAGCTCTAAATCGAAGTTTTAGGCCGTCAACGAAACTTCAGATCACGGCAAGGTAAAATTCCGGTAGATCTGAGCGAATTTCATATTTTTGCAGGTTTTTAGACTTCATGACGAAGTCTAACAAACTAGTTTTGCAATTGATTTTTCAAAATTTTTGGGGAATAGACTTCACAATGAAGTCTAAACATCTTCCTTTGAAAACAAAAAAAATGGTGTAGGCTTCAGAATGAAGTCTATTCGAAAAAGATTAGTTTTGCATTTGACAGAATCAAAATTTTTTACGTGAAGTCTATCCGTGAAGTCTACTTCGAAAAAAGACTAGTTTTGCAAACTTTCAGTAGTTTGTTTTATCGTGAAGTCTATCCCTGAAGTCTATTAATGCTGTAGACTTCACTTCAAAGTCTAATACTGGGTTTAGACTTCATTTCGAAGCCTAATTCTTGATAGACTTCTTGGTGAAGTCTAATAGTCAACGTTTGTCGGAATAGACTTCACGATGAAGTCTATTTTCTAAATTCAAAAATTCGATCAATTGCAAAACTAATCCCTATGAAGTCTAATTTCTGTTTTAGACTTCACAGATAGACTTCATTCTCGAGTTAGACTTCACAGATAGACTTCATTCTCGAGTTAGACTTCATTTTTAAGCCTATTCACGAAAATGAAGTCTATCTGAAAAAGTCAAAGCTTGGTCAATTGCAAAACTAGTCTTTTTTTTTCGATAGACTTCACGTTTAGACTTCTCAAAAAATTCATCATTTGGCAAATTGCAAAACTAATCTATTAGACTTCACGGGGAAGTCTAACATTTAGACTTCCTTGTGAAGTCTAATATTTAAAGTTATATTTGAAAACGCTTTTTTGGAAAATATATAACGAATTTTTAAGATTTTCTTGAACAATTAGTTGAGTTAGTCTGTTTAGTTGCTTGTGTGTTAGTTTTACCTGCTTATTCGCTGTATATTTTGTGAAAACGGTTTTCTTGTAAAAATAGAATATTAGACAATAATAGGTAGACTTCTAGATGAAGTCTAAAAATGAAGTCTATCAGAGAAGTCTAATGTGTTTGAAGTCTAAAAATGAAGTCTATCAGAGAAGTCTAATGTGGTTGGTTTTAGTTTCTTGCAGAAAATGGTTTACATTGCATCTGTTTATGGAGAATGGGTGAGAAAGGACAATTTGTCTTGGCATTTTGAGGTTGATTATCGGAAAGGAGGTAGAATGTTCTCGCTGAGGGATGGTTGTACACATGATGAGCTTATTCAAATGGTTTTAGATGATTATTCGGTGATCAAGATCGGACACCGTGTGAAATTATCATATCCATTACCAGAATGATTTGGCGTGTCTTTGTTTTTGAAATTTTGAAATGGTCAATTTTCCAAGTTGGTCCGTTTTAGCTTGGTAAAATGGTATAGGAAAGTTTAAGTTTTGACATATTTTGGTCTATATTTTTATACTCTGATTTGGTTAAGTGTCTAAATTATGTTGTTTAAAAATAAAATCACTAATCTTCAAAGTAACATTAAGAATGGGTGAGTGAGTGAAAATACAAAATTTGATTCACAATTCAACATTACAAAATATGTTGTACCAAGAATGTTAAGTGTAGGCTACAATAAAAACTTCCATAAATTGTTCATGTTTTTTGTTTGTGGTTACATACATGGGTGCATAAGTCTCACAAAAAAAAAAACTTTGGTCTTAGTCAGCAATCTCTGGCCACAAAAAAAGTTGCTCGACATGCAGAGCTCGTGAGGGCTTCACAAACGGCTTCACAAACGGCACCATAAGATCTGCTCCAGCCAACCTTTCCTCAAGTTTCACTTTTCTCTTTGGAGGTTTCTGGTCGAGGTATTTAAATGGCTCCGTTGGTTCCTCTCTGAAAAGACAAGATGAATAATTCACTCCAAAAATCCAGCAGCAACTTATACTAACTCTCATGGAAGCTTGGAACTAACACAAATATAAGATTCAAGATAGATTATGATGCAAATTTGGACTTGAATACTTGTTATATTTGAAAATATAAAGTCTAAATATGAAGTCTAACTATGAAGTCTAACTACGAAGTCTAACTATGAAGTCTAGATATGAAGTCTAACTATGAAGTCTAGATATGAAGTCTAACTATGAAGTCTAATTATCACGTAAAATTTAGGGAAGATGGAGAAGAAGATGATTACTTCTCACCATGTCAATAGTTGCAATTGAACGGTTTTGCTTCAGGGCATCTGCAACATTTTCAGCTCCCTGAAACCATTGAAACATCACAATCTGACTTTGGTTACTTTTGACAATAAGAAAGATCCAAGTTTCTCTTACAAAATCATGTCACAAACAAGAAATTATCTTACAAACTAGAGATATGAACACAGAGGAAGAAGAAAACAGTTACCACTACGAAAACAGGAAGAGATTTTGTGGTCTTCTGTTCTTCCTCCTTCTTCTCAGTCTTCTCCCTAGTCTCCTCCACTATTTCCATTGGCTCCAGCTCCGGTTCACTCCTTGAAACGCCTCAACCAACGGATTCGAAGCCAACCTGCGCGGAAACAAAACTAACATGTTATTATGTGGTTCAGATCTGTACCCATATCTTTTATGGAGAGAAAACGATGGTTTACCGGTGAGAATGGTAAACAAACGGCGACTGACTTGCCCAGGCGAGAAGAAGCGGCGGAGATCCATTGGAGCAGAGAGAGAGAGCCACCATTAGCTCAGGCGAGAAGAAGTGGCCAAGGTTCAAGGAGAGATGAGAGAGAGAAAAGCGCCGCAAGATACAGATTTGTTTCTACAAAATTAGGGTTATTCTTTTATATACCAAAGTAAAATTTCCGGTTAGGTGAAAAAAAATTTCGGTTCAATGAAACAAAATTTTGGTTAAGTTCGGTTAAATAGACTTCATCACGAAGTCTACAAGAGAAGTCTACACACAAAGTCTCCCAAACCGATTAAATTTGTTCCGATTCCCGCCAATTCCCGCCAAAGTATTTTGTTTCCCGCTCAGTTTTTTTTCGAGTTTCAGACTTCATAATGAAGTCTAACTATGAAGTCTAACAATGAAGTCTAACTATGAAGTCTAACTATGAAGTCTAACTAACCCTAAACCCTAAATCGAATTTTTAAGGAAAAACTTATAGTAAACGTTAATTATGTTTACATAATCACAATTAACATTATAAAGTACAAATTCATGAGTTATAAATCGTTAAACAAACCGCAAACATTTTTTTATGTCAAAATTCTCCAAACCCTATCAATGACAATCATAAACCCTATACATTAAACCTCCAACACTAAGCTTGGTGATTGGTTTATTCATGAAACTTATAAATTGACTTATTTTCATGAAATTTTATTTTTCATAGCTAGGATTTGTCTTCATTTGGATTATTTATAATTTTTGAAGCCTAAATATTTTTTATAGATTTTAAACTTTAAATTTAAGATTTTGTTATTTGGTAGACTTCACATTTAGACTTCAAATTTAGACTTCAAATAGGTCACAAACATAATTTCTCTTACTTGAGTTAAATGGATTTATTTTTATGCAATTTTATTTTTCTTGGATGCCAAATGTTCTAATCTTATCTATTTATAATTTTTTTTCATCATCACAATTTCCTATAATTTTCTAAATTAAATTTTATTTGTGAATACGTATTAGACTTCATAAATAGACTTTAAAAAGGGTAAAACAGAGATTGAGACAACCGTTTTTTCTTTGTTCATAAGGGCCTAGTTTGTAATTGTACATGCCCATAAGACTAGTTTTGCTCAAAACTCAATATAGGGTCTACTTTTGCATTTCAAATCAAATTGTGCACTAGTTTTGGCAATTCCCCCCATTTTCTTTTATATATAATTTCGATGTTTGTCCAGTGTTATTTGCAGGGTTAAATATCATATTTACAAAGTATTAAATACAATCAAAATATAATTTCATAGTTAACTATAGCTTGCACAGTTTAATTCTGATTTTTGTTCTGGTTAGGTTCAATTTTTTCGGTTAAAACTTTTTTTAGTTTATAAATAACTCTGTCAAAATTAAATTGATATAAAAAAAAAAATTTGGTATGATTTTAATCAAATAAATTTAGTAGTTTCCAGTTAAATTTAGGTTTGATATCACTTTTTCGTTTTTTTGGTTAGGTTTAAATTTGGACTTTTTAAGGTTTTTATGTATATAAGAATTAGTAATACAATTTTGGATTTTTCATGGTATCCATCGAAGAAGATGTGAATTTTAATTTCATTCAAATGTTAATATAGTAATTTTGTTCGAATATTGTCGGGTGACATATTTTATTCTTATGATTAATCGGTTTCTTCAAATAACGAATAATTACTGAGTTTTTCCAATTGCTAAGGTAACATATAAATACTATGAACGGAGACAACTTCTTAAGAGATTCTTATCTAGTACTTACTTTTTCCTTGATCACTTATGGAGAAATTATCATCGCTCTAATTGAGTTTATGTCATAAAATATGTTAGGTGCATTAATTATAATAATCCCTACAAAGGTATGTGCCTAAACTATGTGCTGAAAAGTGGAAACAAAAGCATCAATTAGTTGATTGAATAATCACACTGACAATACTTAATTATATCAAAGCAATAGTTCATATTTGAATATACAATTAGTTGTCCATATACGATACCTCACAAGTCACCATCCCTATTTTGTAACTTATATTATATTAGATGCCATCAATTTGATGCAACTAATCTCATTATTTATTGATTGTTTATATAGTATGGAAAAAAATCCATCATTCTAATTTGCTCATCTTTGTTGTCTCAAATTCTCATTAACTTGTTTTGCCGATGAACTAACTATACAGTGTAAATGCAATTAACTAATTGTTGGCTCATCGTTCTATATATATATATATTCATCATAACAATAATATAAATGTATAACTCAAATTTGTTAACTCTAACTTTAGTTTTTTTTCTTCCCAATCTCACTTATGTAGCTAACTCAAATAGCCTTTGAGTGACCTACATGGATACCCTTATATTCAATGTATGTATACTTATGATTCTTTTATTAAAAATATATATTAATTAAGAAAGTCTATTTAAATCAGCTTCTTCATCGTTCTCTTCTTCTCATTATCGCTCAGTCTCTCTAGTTTGTATAGTATCTTCCATGCATATATGGTAATAATCCTGTGCAGAGAGGTGCACCAGCATCTGATGAAGCTGCCAGCATGATCTAAACTTCTCTCTATATAAATTTGATCAGCAGTTAAGATCAGATCATGTGGCAGTTTCACCCGTTGATGGCTGCATCAATAAAACCCTAATCCTAATCCCATTTTGGTCATTTCTATATATATATATATATATATATATAAACTATAGACTCTACTAATCTGATCAAATCTCCAATCCAAAGTGTCGCGATATCAAGAAAGTGGATCTTGAATCAAGAAAGTCTCTCAATATTTCTACATGGTCCCTTAAATTGTAAGTCATCACTCATCGGCATCATCTATCTTATGAGTTTATGTATTTATGTACATGTGTGTGTGTGTGTGTGTGTGAAATGTTAAGATTTCTAATGGCTATTAGCTATTAGCTATTAGGATCTAATTAACCTGAGAACATTTGATTTCATTAAAGCTCAGTTAAGGTTCAGATTAATTGAAAAGAAGCATCGACCATTAATTTGTATCTTGGTGAATAATGAACAAATCATTAATTGATCAACTGATTTATCATACAATTGGGTAAAAAACAAAAGTATTTATCCCCAAAAAAAAGTTATTTATCCAAAATTATTGTGGTGCGATACTCCCTCCGTTTCTTATTAATTGTTATTATAGAGTTTTTTAATACAGATTAATAAAATAATTAAAGTTTTACATCTAATTAATATTTTGTTTTATTTGATATGAATAATTAATGAGTTAAAAGAGTAAAGATAATAGTGGAAAAATTGTAATAAATCTGCATTGAAAATACAAAATGACAAGTTATATGCAACAAAAATTTAATTTGACAACTAATATGAAACGGAATTTAAGAGTACTTAATTGTGTATTTTTCGTATATAGACAAGCGTACTTGTGTAGTTATGTACATGTTTGTATCTTAAGCCGACATAAGTGTCATTGTATGTCTATCTTGTGGGTCTCGATGCTGCTAGTTAAGCTTTTCAATTTTGTGGGTTTCAAGACAGTTATTACAGATCCAAACCCCTTACCCCGACATAACTGTCTCTGCTTTTGTCCAATTCACATTTTTAGAATTCGAAACGATCCAATTTATTTTCATTTTTGTTGATGCGACTCAAAATTGTGCTGGATAAGACCGAACCTCGGATTTCACTGTCACAAATTACTTCTTGTGTGTTGTATTTTAAATGTGCTTGAACTTTGTCTAAACTTTATCTAATTATTTTAAATAAAAGTGATCCCAATTGAAATTTAACCATAATGATTGAGATGCCCTAGTCCAAGACATGGAAAAAAATAAAAAATTAGACGTTTCAAAATTCAAGAGATTTGTGAATTCTTTTTTTTTGTTTTTCTACTACCAAATATCAAGATCGTCGATAGACAATAGTCCCCGAGTAATTTCTGAAGTCTGTTACATGGATAATATCATGCTAGAAAAATTGTCTCTAGTCATAGCTAGCCGGATAAGCAAATTTTTATGATGCAAATTAATGGGGCCTCCAATTGTTTAAATGGCCTTACTTAAAAAAATGATTATAGTTTTTTTTGTCAACAAAAAAAAGATACTTATAGCTATTTTCTAAGAGAAAAAAAAATTTTTGAAAAAGAATAACAAAATTCATTAATTCTTACTTAAATTTACTTTTGTTATTAGTTGTAAACAATGTAAAGTAAAATTATTAATCTTATACATGTTTTTCTTTGTCAAACTATTAAATATGTATTACGAATTAAAATTAACAATACCTTTGTAATATTTACAAATTAAAAGTATTTTAAATTTCTATTTATCGATTTTAAAATTAATATTTTATTTGGTATGGGGCTCTGAAAATCTCATGTTCAAAGCTTTGAACCAGTTACCTAGACGTTATTAAGACAGTTTGCACGAGTTAACGCCTTAGCATATGGCTAATTTTTTCTCATCGGCATTGTCACGAAATACACAGAACTTGGTGGCCTTTCTGTAAATTACGGGCAAGCAAGATGTTTGTTTTATACAGTATGAAATTTTTGGATGCATCAAACCATATGAAAGAAAGCTGGTGTTCTTGCAGGGACAATCCAAACAAAACGTAAAAATGGATTTATTTTTGTGAGATAATCATGCGCTGGACCTTGTTTATTTAATGGACTTTCTTGATGTCTTAAAACAAGAACTTGAATGCTCAACATCGAATTCATAAATTGGGTTCATCATAGGTACAGCACTCGACATCTATAAAGGAACACTATGCCCAGAAAAGTAGGCTATATGGCGTAGAGTTCTTGGTAGCTTGAACATAAAGTAATTTGTTTGAGTGCGTAAACAGCTCTGTAAAAGGGACTTCCGACGGCTTCTTACAACAACATTTTTTTTTACCTGCTATCTCCTCAGTTTGTCTTCTTTTTCTTTTTTCGGCGGGTTCCTTCTCGGGCAGTGGTGGTTCTTGTCACTTGCATCTTTCCTAGTGACGGCGAGGCTACAATCGCTCCTCATTTTAGATATAGAGTTTTTAAGTATATGTTATTTTACTTTAAGTATATATATATATATATATATATATATATACACACATAATTTAACTGAATTTGTGATTTTCATATTTAATAATATCAGTTTAGTACAGAAAATTCTAGAAAAGGGTATACCTGTGAAGTCTCTAGCTCTGTCTGAAAAGCAGACAAGTCCATGAGAAAAGAACACCTGTGAAGTCAAAAAACACCTTTTGTAGCATATACGGATATATACCTGAACAAATCAAAATTAGTCAATACTTGACGCTTAAAAGCGCAAACCTGAACGATGCAAATTTAGTATTTACTTCACGACTGTGTCTCCTTCTTGCGAGTTGCACAGTTGTATCAATTAACTACAAACAAGTTTGAAAAGCACATACCTCTCAAAGAAGCATGCTACACTTGAAATCTCCTCGGAGTCACAGTTTGGACACCTGTTAAAGCACATAAGGAAATAAGAAATAGTTAATCTCGACTTTAAGTAAAATACATCATACTTACCATTGTCACTTTCAGTGCACATATCATGAACCTGGTTTTTAGTACATGGTCCTTGTCTTTTCCAAGTCTTTGTCTTAAGACTTCTTTTAAACTCAATCATTTACAAGTCTTTCTCTTTAAGAATTTTCATAAGCCGTGGCTAACTAACAAATCTTTTCCAAGTCTTTGTCTTAAGACTTTTATAAGCAGTGGTAGTAACTAAGAAATCTTTTATTGAGACTTTTTTATAAGCTAACTAACAAATCTTTTCCAAGTCTTTGTCTTGTCTTAATACGAGGAAGATGGCGATGGAGCATCGGAATACTTGTCCGGCGAATTCCGAGTAGGGCGATTATGACGGGGCTTCAGAAATGCAACAACAAGTGGATCTTGTACAAGATCAGTTGAAGATTCTGGGAGATTCGAAGGTTACGAGCGACGCGAAGATCATGGCGATAGAAGCGAAGGTATCCTATCACCGGATCGCAGAATGGCGAGCTACCAGAAACGTCGCATTCACCGATCCAGGTTATTGGAGAATTGAATATGGCTAATAGAGAGAGATAGTATGTATGCTCAAGAAGATTGAGATGCCTATGTTCACATTGGATAATTGAGGCTGAAAGATTCTTGTTGAGAAGCTAGATTTGGTTGGTTTGAGCTTACAAGGAAAGGCTAGTAAGTGGTATTATTGGGAGTTATGGCAATAAGGGATTCAAGAGGAAATTGGTTTTGACGTTTTCAGAAGCAAGTGAGAATTCGGATAGTGCCAATCATGAGATGCCATTATTTGATGGAACTGATCCGTATGTGTGGCTTTGAGAAATCAGAAATGTTCTTTGAAAGACACACATACTACACCAGAGGAAGATGGGTTTATCTCCCAAGTCTTGGATGTTTAAATACAAACATAAGGTGTTAAGACAAGGAGCTATTCAGGTTTTCCAAGTTTCAAGAGATAAGGTTCGATTGATGAGGAAGAGGACTCCACTTCACAACTTTAAAATGCTGCAGCAATTGACCAAGTGGAAGCCCAACCGAATCATGAAAGCACTTGGGTGTCATCCGCTGAGCTGTTGAAGCAATTTCCCAATGACAAGCTCGTTTTCGAAGGGGAAGGTATTGATAGGATACACCGTACTTACTACAAGAAGAAGAGAGCAAAGAAGAGGCCACTTGACGAGTTAAATGAAGGAAAGAAGGTTTGCTGTTACAGCTTACAACCGAAAAGTTAGAACTTCAATGGACAACATCAAATTCATTAATTGGGTTCATCATAGGTACCGAACTCGACATCTATGAAGGAACACCATGTAAGGTGTTACAATCATCAAATTAATATTTGGATAATCGAAGCACATAATCATAAATAAATGATTTGATCTCCCGAAACTATAACCATAAATAAATAAACCACTTCCTCATTACATCATTTGATCTCTTCCGCGAATATCACATCGAAGATGTGTTGCACTGCACAAGAGATACCCCTAAAATCAGACGCAAAACACACAAACAAAACAATCGAAGAAGACGAATGCGCGTTTGTTTGTCAATGCCTTTACCTTCGTCTTTCGGGATATTCGGCTGATCAACCACAAGGCATTGTAGCGCATTTAGATCACCAGGACTATCATACGAACAGTAAACAAGAACATAAAGACCAAGTTTTAAACTTGTCAAATTAGTTTGAACAAAGGCATTAGAGTATTCTCATTACCTTGGTTTCAGGATAAGACATGAAAGTGCGGAATAGATTGAAGATTTAAGATGGTATCTGCAGGATTTTTAAAGCACAATAACAAAATATTAAAACGATATGATGATTGTAACTAAATAACTTAGCAGATTCTGTTTGCTTACTCTGATTCATGCATCTCATAAAGAAGAGAAAGTCCTTCCAAGCAATCTGCAATGCAAGGTTTTACTCCAATCCGTTCGCTTACACGCAACTTGCTCTGTTCCATTTTGAGTAACTGCGAGGAACCGTCTCGATGTAGCTTCTCAAACGTCGAAACACATCGCCGGAATTCCTCTCTTCCATCATAACAACCCACACAGTTCACATGTCAACAATCTTTGTGCTTACTACTAGAAGAATCCTAAACTCTCATGTCAGCAACAATCTAACAAAACAAAATACTTACAAAATGTTTTTCATAGAAAGCAGAAGAGACTCCAGATGATCCATTTGTTTCTGCACAACCGCGTCTTCAATCCCTTTCACGCATTTCAAAGCTCCATACCTCACAGGATTTTGCATATCCTACTCTCAAGCCAAAAAACAAAAAATCACACATACAGTTTTTGAAAAAAAAAATTGAACAACAAACGCAAGAACTCTAGCTACCTGTAATCTCTGGATGATAGCAGAAGCGTTTCCGAAGAGCGAAACCCATCGAACTTGAAGCGCTTCCCACATTTCCATCTCCTCCTTCCCTTTTCTCAACTTCTGCTGCCATTTCCGAATCACTGCCTCCATTCAGAACACTCTACGAAATTTCGCTTATTGTAGTCTTCCAGCAGCAACCTAAAAACGAACAAGTATGCTTCCGAGCTTAAGCCACCCACCAAAAGGGTTTAATCAAGGTAAGAATGCAAACTGAATATAACTTTGAAGTTGTTCTCTATTACAATTTACTAGAGTTAAAGTTGGAGAAGATGTGATCATGCAGGTGAAGTTTTCACATATTCAAAGACTATGATCTTTTTTCCGGTTTCCCTGTGAACATACAACAGAGCATCAAGTTCAAAAGTGCCACCCGTTTCTTCGCCAGAATCTGCGAGCATTTTCTTTAACACGAGCCTCTTTGATCTTCCGAAACAGCTTATAAGCCAATTCTGTTTTATTAGAAGCCATGAGTTTATTGCTAATCCTACTATAAACAAGGCGGTTTGGGCAAAACCCTTTGCGCATGGCTTCTTCCATCACAAGCACAGCATTCTCCAAATGTCCAATGTTACAGAGCCCATCCACGATATATTCATAGACTTCCACATCGGAAAGATATCCACACTCCTGCATTTCGTCCCACACGTTCAACAGCATCCCACATTTTCCAAATCCCGATAGCCGCTTGAGCAACAGCTTATACGCGCTTTCAGATATCTTACACCCGGCTTTCCTCGCTTTCTGATAGATAACCATTGCAGCGTGTGGTGGACCGTAGCTGCAAAGCGGCTTGAGGAAAGAGGTAACAAGCCCTGTGGTGGGAACAATCCCTCTTGACAACATCTCTTCGTATATCTCAAGCGCATCTGCAACCTTACGGCCTTTAATAAGCCCGGAAACAAGCTTGGAATAGGTCTCCAAGTCAGGTTCACACTCCTCATCAATCATCCTTCGGTAATACCTCACAGATTCATCAAAATCTCGAGCAAACATGAAATTACAGATCATTGCGTTGTAAACATTAGCGTCCGGAACACAACCCTTTTGCTTCATGTTATCAAAGATCTCAACGGAGTCACTAACACGACCAGCTCTTCCCAACCCTTCGATAAGGTAGCTGAAAGACAAACAGTTGGGACCAAACCCACTCTCAACCATCTCCTTCAGAACCTTTTCCATTTCTTCAACCTCACCGAGCTTCGACCATCCACTAATCATAACATTGTAAGTGCAACTGTCGAAAGCTATCTTCCCTTTCTTTGCATTAAAAGCCGAGTTCGCAGCAGTCACATGCGAACGCTCGCAGAGACACCGCAACAACGCATTGAAAGACTCGGTAATACTACATTTCACACCAAAACCTTGGCTTTCCTCAAACAAATGTATCGCTCTACGCACATAATGAGCTCTAGTGAAACTGTCCATAGCAATGGTTAAGCACTGCAGATCAGGAGTAACACCTTCACACGCCATTTCCCGCAAAACATCAATCATGAAAGAGAAAAACTTTCTTCTTCCTAAGGCTCTTAGAATCACGTAATAGCTATCAACATCTTTAGATACACCAGGCTCGCGAATCGCCCAATTGAAGAATGTAACCATTGCTTCACCACTTAAACTCCCTCTATCCACAACATAAGCAACAATGTCAATACTCAAATCAATACCAAGACTACTCAATGCCTTTTCTATTGCAGATTTCCCTTTCAGTTTCTGAAGAAACACACCTCTGAGTTTTTCCTCTGGCGACAAAAACGAATCAACAATGGCTATTCGATTCTTTGAAACACTGTCGTCTTTTGCTACTGAGAGTTTAGATGAAAATGGAAGCAGTGAAGATAGCTCAGCGAGAACATAACTCTCATCCACAACGCCGTGATTCAATGATGATGATGATTCGTACTGTTCTAAGTAAGCTGACGGAAGATCCTTTGAGGCTGTGCAAACTGTGCGATTGCATACGGCACTCGAAATTAGGGTTCGTACATCACCGCGATGAACAAGACGAAACGATTCCATGACTAGATTCCATCTCCTAGACATAATCTCTCGATTCGAAATCTTAACGGTTTGCGATTAGAGCGGGTTTATGAATCTCTAAACTTAATCACTCCTAAGAAAAAAATCAATGGAAAAATGAAGATGTGTAATAAGTGAATAGAAGAAACTTACGAGGAAGATTGAAGAAGCTTGCTTACGAAAAATCAATGGAGGAGAAGACGAAGAAGAAGAAGAAGAAGCGTGGTGCGAATCGGAATTCTCTCATGTTTCGACCCGGTTTACTTAGGGTTAAGGGTATAATTTACAATTTGGACTTCGGTTTACGCTTTATATTCGGTTCAATCGAGAACCATGGGAAAATCCATATACCAAAATGATTGGTTTAGAATTCCGGTAGCAAGAGTACAGACTACAGATTACAAACAAACATGCGCGTGTGCTTGAACTAGTTAATAAAATAAGGAACAATTTGAAAATCCAAATTAGATTTCAATGTTCTTAAAACAGCGAAATCTAGAGCTCATCTTATGAGAATCAAGAAGAAGAATAGTTTCTCCATAGAGGATGAACAATTGCAATTACAGAGAGAAAAGATCTAAGGAAGAAGACAACACTCACAACAACCAATTTTTCTGAATGAATTTGATAATTCTGGCTGAAAGATCTAACTAAGGAAAAGATCTAAGGAAGAAGACGACATTTACCAAGTAACTATGACTGATCAGCTATTTGTTATATCCGCTTTGATTGGAATTTTTTTGGATATTATAATGAAAAATATTTTCTTTTTTTTAGGTTTTATAATTTTATTATAGCTCTAACTAGAGAGCAAACTACAAATACTAATGAGAAATTAGCATGTATAACACTAAAAAAAACTTCAAATTAAGAGAATAACCATATTGAGTTATTGGTTAGAGTATACCATGTGTAATATATATTAATACCAAAATTACCTTCATTTCTTTATTTCTTTTTTTTACTCTATGTTTGTGTCTCTCTCCAATCTCTTCCAATTATTTCACATATAATCGATTTCTTCTGCTCCTATTAAGAAAAAAAAAAACAAATACCAAAGCAATATCTCGCAAAGAGGAATGAGAACAAATATAAAGTGAAAGAGAGGAACGCATACTGTTTTGGCACGATCATTTACTACCAATGAAATGGTGAATCATTTGCTTGTAATCCACTCAAAGCAATTGTTTTAACAAGAGACCATAAATCAATTTATCCACATAAGGGTTGTGAATTCAAAACGAATTGGGGATCCTACTCATTTCTTCTTCTTTTTCTTGTATATAGTATAGTATAGTATAGTAATCCGTTTTCTTTCATTTCACAGGGATATTTTTATCCAATAAAACTGATTTTGGTTACTCAATTTATTATGCTTTTCATATGGCTATAAGCTTAGTTTGCTATGCCTGGTCACTTACCTAATTCACCCAATACTAATCTTATAAAAATCATAATATCGGTTTTTTTATCTTTATGCTACAACGGGTATTCGACATATTTATGGATCCGTCTATGTGTATATACAAATTATAATTAAATATCACTTTTTTTTTGTTGAATATTCCTTTCGTTTTCGTTTTCAGTCCTACCAAGTGATTTTTTTTTTTGCAATTGAGAAAAACCCTACAAGTGTTGTGGTCTGATCAGAATTTAAAATTAAGATTCTCCAAGATAAAATTCAAAATGATGTAATATATTCACTGATAATTTTGGTTTTGTAGTTTTTTGAAGTTTTGGTCGAGTTCAAAAGGTCAGTTCGATTCAAATTGATTTGGTTGCGGCTTTTGCTACAACTATCTTGTTGAGGAAGCGTTGAACCATGTGAGAAAGTATGAGATTTAAAACACAACAAGCACACCCTCTTCCACATTTGTGCAAAACATATGTACCTCCTAAGAATTCTTCAAACCCATGATACATTTGTGATGTGGTGTCATTGAAGACACCTGATGATACTCTTCTGAGTATTAGCGCACTATATAGTGGTTGCTAATATTCCTATCTTCTAATCGGAGTTTTTGAAAAATCTAAATTGTAAGTTATTTATTTAACATATTAGTTTCCTACTTTTAGACTTGTGTTATTTTGCAGAAAATATATAGTGGTCATACTTCAAATTATTGTTTTATGCATGTCTTAAACATCACGGGTGCAAGAGAAGAAAATGGTGATGAGTTTATCTGGCTCAGTTTTCAATTTGCGATATAAAAATTGGTGTAATGGAATACTTGAAAGTTTTAGCGGATGTGAGGATGATGCGTCTCACCTCTAGTAAACATGAGGCTTTTGTTAAACATCAATTTCTACTCATCATTCAATTTGTGTACCCAACCATGTTGTCTAAAAAATGAAGAAAATAGAAAGAGGGATCAAGAAAACCGAGCAAGAAGCAAAATCTAAAAATTGAACATAATTTGCACAAATGGTGTAGCTCACAGCCGTCTCTGGCTAGTTGATACGAGAAGCCAGCAAACATATACATTGTTAAAAGACACACCAACACATATCCAGCATAACCAACGTTGACTCATATTACACAGCCCCACCAACCTTCCATTGATGTAAAAGACATCTATAATAATAAAAGTAGCAATTTGGGGCTCCTCAGACTACCCACGTCAGTTAACCTTCTTTCTTAGAGTGCCACTTGGCATAAGCTCCAAATATTCTGAATTTCTTAGGAGAAAAAAATTCTCAACCTTTCATCTTCTCCTCCGTCTCGCTTCCAATCGTCGTCCCCTTAATCTTCTTCAATGCTCCATTTTTAATTTCACCAAATCCATCTCTTCTCAAACGCTCTACCCTACAAGCCCTAGAGTTTCCAGCTCAGCGAGCTCTAAATCCCTCTCGAGGCCTCCAACTCTGGTGCCAATGAGCTCGATTAGTCGCCGCCCGGTGACCTCGGCCGGAGGAATTTCTGTTTCCCGGGCAGATTTCAGAGTCCGAGCCACTGATGCGGAAGACGAGTGGGGTTCCGATAAGGGAGAGAAAGGATCTGCTCTATTGGTGGCGGAGGAAGCAATTGAAGCTGTGGAGGAGACGGAGCGGCTGAAGAGGACACTGGTCGATTCTCTGTACGGAACAGATCGGGGTTTAAACGCATCGAGCGAGACCAACGCTGAAATCGGAGATCTAATCACACAGCTCGAGTCGAAGAACCCTACACCAGCTCTGACCGAAGCTCTCTTCCTCCTCAACGGCAAATGGATCCTAGCGTAAGTTTTCCGGTGGAAACTCACTCTTCTAGATAACATTTTCCGGCAGTGATTTGTTTTCAGAGTAACTTTTGCCGTTAAAATTACTAGATCTTAAGCACTAACACATGAACTCGTGAAACGATTATTTCAGCTATTACATCCACGGTGAAACAACCAAACTTTTTTTTTTTTTTTTTTTAAATAATTAGCCCAGATTAATATTCCCATAAATATTAATCCTCAACAGCTAATTCAACAACACAACGCGGAAGAAAACAATAATATTATTAAATCATAAATAACCGTTCAACAATAACCAATAAAGAAATAAACCAATAAAACCAATAACCAATAAGCAACCTAAGCCGGTTTGCTACATTATTAAAATAAAGTCTAACACCCTAAACTCATGAATTTCTGGTCAACCATAACAACAAAGCCAGAATCAAATTCCTAATCTCATCATCCTCTTCTCTCGGTCTCTTTCCGCGGAAGAACATTGCTGTTACCTGCATCACATTACGAAAGAGATGCGTAAGTATTATCATAAATACTTAGTGAGTGGATCATCCTGCCTACAGGCCAATTACGTCAAATCATAGACAATACGTCACAATAAACAACCAGAATAACAATGCTCAACAATAAACGACAACATCATGATCTCCCTGTCAGGAAACACCCACGTTTCCTGACACCCAGGTCGGTGTCGACCGACACCTGAATGGTGTCGATCGACGCCAGCCTCCCGAGTGTCGATCGACACTCATCGAGTGCCGCTCGACACCGGCTCGACGCCCAGAAACCAGAAGCTACGAAAATCGCAATCAACATTCACAAACTCATAATCAAGGGTTTTCAACGCCCTAATACAATCCAAAACACGATTTCCACTATAAACAACTCAAGAACACAACCAAAACTCGAAATCAAACAATCTCTATTGATTAACGGACCTACAGTCACGCACTCACCTTGAAAAGGGATTGGAAAGAGGGAAAGGAGATAGAACAGCCACCCACAACCTCAGATCAAGCCTCCAAACTTCAGGAATCTCCCAAATCACCTCTGAAAAGTCTCTGCCTCATTTTCTAACTTAGAAACTCCCAAAAAGTGACTTTCTCTCGCGGCCAGAGACTTTATTCGCGACTTAGGGTTTCCAAAACCCTTAAACCAGACAAAACCAGCCGACTTAAATCAAACCGGTCGATTTCACCATAACCGGTGTCGATCGACACCCTCCCTTGGTGTCGGTCGACACCAATCGACCAAACCAACTCCAATTGCAAATCGATCGACTTAAACCGGAAATCAAACCCGATAACCGGTGTCGATCGACACCCTTCGGGTGTCGATCGATACTAGTCGTTCAGAAGGATTTAACACACTTTCTTCGCGGTGCTTGAATCTTAAACCGACTGCACAACAATCAAACAAGAACATGTACAGCCAATCTTCAATTCACACCTCTAAGAGCATGTGCCAACTACTCCCGAACCCCTAGCATCGTCCAACACCACTTCCAAAACAACTTTCTGGTTCACGGATGTTACACACGATTGCTTCACCAGGTTCATTTCTGACACCACAAGATGTCCCAGGTTTAGATATCTTTGAGATGCATACCATTCAGTCTGCCACCAACGATTTCAGTCTATCAAACAAGCTCGGTCAAGGTGGATTTGGTTCAGTTTACAAGGTCTGAGAATTGATTCCGCTTTGCTCTTTTCTATTCACTGATTTTACTCGAGATGACCTTCTGCAATCTGTTCCAGGGAAAGCTACGAGATGGGAAAGAAATTGCCGGGAAACGTCTTTCTAGCAGCTCCGGACAGGGGGAAAGAGGAGTTCATGAATGAAATAGTACTCATCTCAAAACTCCAACACAGAAACTTAGTCCGGATTTTGGGATATTGCATTGAAGGAGAAGAGAAGCTATTGATTTATGAGTTTATGGAGAACAAAAGCCTTGACACCTTTATCTTTCGTTGGTCCCTTCTTGCTTCCTTCCTTGACTATCATTAGCAGTTTTACTCTCTGTGTACAACAGTTTATCTGATAGTATTACACTTTATTATTGCTTAGATTCAAGAAAAAGGTTCGAGCTTGATTGGCCAAAGAAATCCGATATCATTCAAGGTATTGCACGTGGACTTCTCTATCTCCAACGTGACTCACGCCTCGGGGTTATTCACCGAGATCTCTAGGTCTGCAATATTCTTCTAGACGAGGAAATGAACCCAAAAATATCAGATTTTGGATTCGCTTGGATGTTTCAGGGAACCCAATATCAGGACAACACTCGCAGGATTGTAGGAACTCTGTAAGAATCTATCTTTAACGACATCACTGACTACTGTTATAATCATATATTGTTACAGGATTTTCTGGTTCAAATCTATCTCATATCCGGTTTAGTGATTTCATTTATGTATTTCGGTTTATCTTTCTGGTTTAGCAAACACTTATATGTAAACTTTTCTTTGTTACGAGAATCAATCAAGATCAAAAAACATTTACAATCTCTAAAACCTCTCTTTCTCTCTATCGATCACCATCATCATCATCGAATCTTAGATGTTCAAGGTGATCCTTCACCTTATAGACTCTGATTTACCCTTTCTTAGACTCTCGGTGAGTTCTAGATCGGGATTCTACCTTCAATCCATAAATCCCTGTAACATATATTAAACTTGGATGAAAAATATATGATTAAGACGCCAAAGCTGCCGGAGAACACTAAGACAGAAATAAAAAAAAAGAATAGGAGAAGGTGGTAAAAGTGCTCGAGAAGTAATCTTTGGAGGAAATATATAAAGGACAAAGCGTTACTAAGATTCACATTATATAATTACATAGTTTTCATGTTAATTTTGTTGTTCGAGACTTCCAGTAGCCAAAATAGGTTCGACCTTGGTCAAGATGTTGCACGAACGAATTTTGTCTATGGGTTGGCTTAATGGTAAGGGGAAGGTTTTTAGTTTCTCCACAAGGTATTATTTGAAACTTTTTTTTTTTCTGGTTTTATATTTGAAACATTATTGGTGTGTCTGCATATAATGATACATTGATACTAACAGCACTAATGGAATGTGGAAGAAGCTCCCCAACCGAACCTATCATCAAAAGTAAAACTTACTTGATTAAATTACTAAAATTGAAAAAAAGATAATAAAAAAATTATAAACAGAACTTTTTGGTGCTTCACATTTGCAGAACTCTCCTCTTGCTTCACAAATTGAAATTTAAGATGTGATAACGGCATTAAAACGAGATCGTAAAGATGAATGGAAAACACGGAGTATACTTGAGACATATATGTGTAAGTTCCTCAATGGTTCAAGTTAGTTTTTCTTATTCAATTTCTGTATTGTGGCTAAAAGCAACGTTTAGAGGAATGTAGCTTACAAACCTCCTCTCACACAATGATCTATTATGGTTCAACGCAAAAGATCAACATCTCTTGTGCACAAATATCTCTCAGACCACACTTGACATTCAAAATGAAAATACCTAAAGTTATTTTGTTCGTTTAGCTTTGTTGCTTTGCTATTGTTGGAAGCAATTGACAAGAGAGACCATGAGTTTCTAACATGTTTTCTGATTTTGGCTTTTAACTGTTACAGTTGTATGTATTGGTCATAATAGTAGTAGAGAAACTCATGCGTCGATATTTTACATGATACACGGCTAATTTATTAACAGACAACAGTACATAGGTCAATATAATATTATATACCATACCAATTGTACATGTAATAAACTTCAAGCAAGTTTGAAGGCTTTATGTCTGTGACATTCATTTGCCACTCTATTACTACGAAAATTCTAAGAAATGCAAATATACAATATACTAAACTTCCTAAATTCTATTGATAACTCTTTTCAAATGTAGTATGAACTATATATATAATACCAAACCCCACGCGTAGAACACGAACAATAAAACAAACTGAAACAAAAGAATATGTGGAAAACATTAATATTAAGCCTTCAAAAAGTAATATAAAAAAACATTATCAATAAAATAAAAATGACTAAAATAAATTCTTAACAAAAAAGTTTAAAAATTAAGTTCAAATATACGCTCAATATGCCTCAACACTTTCAAAAACAAAAACGATATCATGCCCTACAGAACACGCACTACGATATAAATTTGACAATATGCATTCTACGTTTTAGCCTAAAAAATGTATTGGTATACCTATTTCAACGTATTATTTCTTAGCTTTAAAAAATGAAAATTTCAGCAAAATATCCAAAGGAATTTAAAAAAAAAAAAAAACATCATTAACAGGTTTCATTTAACCTATCTAACCAATAATTTGTAATTTCTACAGCAAAAGTTGTTAAAACTATTCGCGCATAGTGCGGGATATCACCTACTACACTCTTAAATCAAATAATAATTTTTCACTCTCATAAACATTATTTTCTTCTTCTTACCAAAACTGCATGAAAAAACAAATTCATGTTGAAGTTTTTATTAACAATAGTCTTCACTTTCAAATGCTTATTCAAAACCGCTATTTATTTCTTCCATATACATATTTAGTAAACGCAATTGTTTTTAATCATATTTACATAAATATTTTTTTTTGTTAAAATGTCTAGGCAAAATAATAATTTTAAAACTAATTTATAAAAATTATGAAATTCTGAATATGGTATATGCCGAGTGGTTTACTGATTAAAATTAACATCTTCTTAGAATGCCAAGTGTCATAGGCCTACAACTCATTCGCATCTCTGTTATTACGACAAGAAACTCTCCGTCTTCACTTCCCGCACTTCCTGAACTGAGTTATCCGATACCTCTTCTTCCGAGTTCTTCTTAAATCGTGAAGTTTATATCTACTTGCCACGTGGCATTAGCACCAAAGTATAATCCCCTCGATCTCTTTTCTGATGATTCATCTTCCTCATTCATATCATCTGTTTGCCTCTTTAATCCACTACCAAGCTTTACTTTCACCCCATTTTAGTCTCGATTTCTTGATTATCTCTCTTAAAAGTTCATTCTATGCTCTCACCGCTAGAGGTTATCGTCATCTTCTCAGCTCTGCCTAAAAAGGATTTATGCACGTTAGGTATCGTCATCTTCTCAGCTCTTTGGTTTCTCCTTCTCATCTTCTCAGCTCTTTGATTTCTCGTACTCATCATACAAGTACACCTCTTTAAAGAGGTATTTTAGTTTTTTTCAAATCAGTTAAGAGGTCGGCGGATGAATCGGAGCAGATTTCCGAACGGCGGAATCAGTTAACAAACTGTGGAGATTCGGTCTGGTGAGGGAGGTTGGATTCGTCGTAATTGAAGAACTTGGAGTCTTGAGGAGAGAGAACGGAAGAGTCGGAGGAATTTGAAATCTTGGCATTCAGAGTTTACTGAGATTATGCGTCTTAACGTCGATCAAAATCTTCTCTCCCAAATCACATCTACCCACCACTTACTGAAGCACATGTAAGTTCAACAAACCTACTTACGTTTCTTAACAATTGAAGCCTATTTAACACATCTAAATATCTAATGTTGCTTCTAATACTCAGACGATAGTTGTTTGCTTAAATTGGAGAAGAAAGGGTATGGGAGTTGTAACTTTGAAGGAGATTTTGGTTAAAGTTGTGTTCGAAATCCTATCTACACATGTTTGGATTTCTCTTCTCACCAAATAGATCTATCATTCAACCGGAGTTTGTCCTTCTATTCAGAAGATTAATGGTACATGTCTATCATTTGGCAGGTCATACTGTGAAATTCAAGGAAGTGAGTCGGTTATGGCTTTATCTCTTACGGAACTAGGTGGTACTGATGCACACGTTCGGTTATCTACTGGTTTTCGTAGTACCGATTGCATTGAGTGTAATGAACTTGAAGTGGTTTGGTAAGATAGTGAAGGATTTGAAGAAAACTCTTGAGAAACAGTGAAGAAATCGTCATTTTTTTATTTTCTTTCTTTTATGTAGATATAAAAGGTCTATGCATATCCAAATATACACGATCCTTTTTCACATATGTAACTGAAAAACAAATATTCCATTATTAACATTAACAAGAAAATCAGATGTTAATTTTGGGGTTATTATTCGACATGTGTATATATTCGTAGGTTTTCTTGATCTCTAAATAGGTGACTTGATGAAACAACCAAGCTTTTTTTTTTTTTTTTAAATTAATTAGCCCAGATTAACATTCCCATAAATATTAATCCTCAACAGCTAATTCAACAACACAATGCGGAAGAAAACCAATATTATTAAATCATAAATAATTGTTTAACAAATAACCAAAGAAGAATAAAACCAATAAACCAATAACCAATAAGCAACCTAAGCCGGTTTGCTACATTATTAAAATAAAGTCTAACACCCTAAACTCATGAATTTCTGGTCAACCATAACAACAAAGCCAGAATCAAATTCCTAATCTCATCATCCTCTTCTCTCGGTCTCTTTCCGCGGAAGAACATTGCTGTTACCTGCATCACATTGGAATAGAGATGCGTAAGTATTATCATAAATACTTAGTGAGTGGATCATCCTGCCTACAGGCCAATTACGTCAAACACTAGACAAAACATCACAATAATCAACAACAATAACAATGCTCAACAATACTCAACACTATAAACATTCCCTGTCAGGAAACACCCACGTTTCCTGACACCCAGGTTGGTGTCGACCGACACCTCTATGGTGTCGATCGACGCCAGCCTCCCGAGTGTCGATCGACACTCACAGAGTGTCGCTCGACACCGGCTCGACGCCCAGAAACCAGAAGCTGCGAAAATCACATTCCAAAATCGCAATAACACAAAATCTAGGGGTTTTCAACGCCCCAATACTATCAAAACACGAAATCCAGCATAAATAACTCAAGAACACAACCAAAACTCGAAATCAAACAATCTCTATTGATCAACGGGCCTACAGTCACGCACTCACCTTGAAAACGGATTGAAAGGAAGAAAAGGAGAAGGAACAACAACCACAAGCCTCAGAAACTCCACAAAACTCCTCCAAACTCTCCAAATCACCTTAGAATCACCTCCTTAGCTCTGAAACTCGAAACTTGTGCTTTTCTCGCGGCCACAAGGTTCTTAAATCGAGAAATAGGGTTTCCACGCCCTAAACCGGACAAAACCAGCCGACTTGAATCAAATCGGTCGATTTCTCCATAACCGGTGTCGATCGACACCCTCCCTTGGTGTCGGTCGACACCAATCAACCAAACCAAAACCAATTGCTAATCGATCGACTTAAACCGGAAATCAAACCCGATAACCGGTGTCGATCGATACTAGTCGTTCAGAAGAATTTGACACACTTTCTTCGCGATGCTTGAACCTTAGACCGACTGCACAACAATCAAACAAGAACATGCACAGCCAATCCTCAATTCACACCTCTAAGAGCATGTGCCAACTACTCCCGAACCCCTAGCATCGTCCAACACCACTTTCAAAACAACTTCCAGGTTCACGGATGTTACAATTCTCCCCCACTAAAATGGATTCGTCCTCGAATCCCAACACAAACGTCTCTCAATGACCTCAAAAACTCACATTTTTGTCCTATGTTATACGCATGTTTCCAAGATATTATTACTCTCAATGCCATAACCGCAGTCATGACATCCGTACTGCAACTCACGGTCCAGTACCAAAATGTGACCTATGTCACAAAACCAAACGTGACCCGAAGTCACAACCAAAACGTGACCCACTGTCACTAAAACAACCCATATCGAGGTAGCGACCCCCAATATAAGTCCGTTGGGCACCTAACGTCCCAACACAAATAGAACCACCGTCTACAAGGCCCACCGCCTCTAGACTAAACGAGTAATAAAATCTGAAACGCGTACCAACATGTGACTAAAAACTCCCAATGACCCCACCGGCCAAAGAAACTTGTAACATCCAAACCATAACCAAAAATATGAGGCAAAACTCCATCTCATATAACTCCAAAAATGTATATCGTACAACAACACGAAAATACATAAGTCCAAAACCAACAACAACAAAAACCAAAACACGACTAGAACCACAAAGATGAATCACTCCACAGCCTGCTTGTCGAACCACTTTCCGAACTTCAGCTTCATCTTTGCCTCTGGCTCCCAAGTCTGCTCCTCTGTGCTACTACAGTCCCACAAGACTCTCAACAATGGCACCCTCTTGTTCCGCAGAACCTTGACTCTCCTCTCAAGAATCCTCACAGGAACTGCCGGAACTGTCATATCTGGCTGAAGATCCTCCGGAATCTCAACCACTACTTCCTCTGAAGGACGCAAACACCTCCTCAACATAGAAACATGAAACACCTTGTGAAAGGCGCTCATAATCGGTGGCAACTCCAACCGATAAGCCACTGGCCCAACTCGCTCCACCACTGGAAACGGACCCATAAAACGCGGACTGAGCTTGTTCTCTGCTATGGACCTGTTAGGGCCCCTCAACATAGCCATCTTGAGATAAACTCTATCTCCCACCTGAAACTCAAGCTCACGTCGCCGCCTATCTGCATAACTCCTCTGTCTATCCTGAGCCTCCTTCATGTTCAGCCTCAAGACACGAATCTTCTCCGTCGTCTCCTGAACAAAACTAGCTCCAAACATGCTGCGCTCCCCCACTTGGGTCCAGCATAAGGGTGTCCTACATGGCCTCCCATACAAAGCCTCATAAGGAGCCATACCAATGCTAGACTGAAAACTGTTGTTATAGGCAAACTCTGCCAAACACAGATGATCAGCCCAATGACCACCCCAATCCAGCACACACATCCTAAGCAGATCCTCCAAAGTCTGAATAGTCCTCTCTGACTGTCCGTCTGTCTGCGGATGATACGCTGTACTCATATGCACCTTAGTGCCCATCTCAGTCTGAAATGCCCTCCAAAACTCTGAAGCAAACCTCGGATCCCTATCCGACACAATACTGGCTGGCACTCCATGCAGCCTCACAATCTCTCGCACAAACTTCCTAGCCAAGACAGCCGCTCCATCTGTCTTCTTGATGGCCAAGAAATGTGCTGACTTGGTCAAGCGATCCACAATGACCCAAATAGCATCGAAAGTCCGCGAGATCGGCAATCCCACAACAAAATCCATAGTGATCATATCCCACTTCCACTCTGGAATGGGCAAACTCTGCAAAAGACCACTAGGCACCTGATGTTCTGCCTTGACCAAAGAACAAGTGTTGCATCTCGCAACCCAATCTGCCACATCCCTCTTCATCCCAACCCAATGATAATACCGTTTGAGATCACGGTACATCTTGGTCGCACCCGGATGAATCGAAAACTTGCTCGAATGAGCCTCTCTCAAAACCTCATGCCTCAACTCCTCATCCTTGGGCACACAAACTCGCCCACGAACCAAAATAGTTCCATTCGAAGAGACCTGATACTCGGAACCAACCGCCTGCGAAGCATCAATCAAACCCTGATCACTCTGCTGCGCCACTCTGATCCTACTGAGTAAATCTGCCTGATCAGCTGCCTCTAAACCCAAAGGTTCCTCTGAAATAGCACAAAGACGCAATGTACTAATCTCGCTGACCAACGCCTCAACACCACGCTCTCTATCTGAATCAACCCTCCGTCGACTCAAAGCATCTGCCACCAAATTGGCCTTGCCTGGATGATAAACAATATCCAGGTCATAGTCTGCCAGAAACTCCACCCAACGCGTCTGTCTCGCATTCAGCAAAGGCTGAGTGAAAATATGCTGTAGACTCTTGTGATCTGTAAAGATCTGCACTCTGCCACCATAAAGATAAGACCTCCAAATCTTGAGTGCAAAAACCACTGCTCCCAACTCAAGATCATGTGTAGGACGGTTGCGCTCACTGCCCTGCAACTGCCTTGAAGCATAGGCAATCACTCTGCCCTCCTGCATCAAAACACAACCCAGTCCAACACCTGAAGCATCTGTGTACACTACATATGGCTTCCCTGGGTCGGGTAATGCCAAGACAGGTGTACTAGTCAACATCTCCTTGAGCTTCCCAAAGCTCTCCTCGCACTCCGGCGACCACACAAATGGCACATCCTTGCCAGTCAACCTCGTCATCGGCTGAGACATACTCGCAAACCCCTTGACGAACCTCCTGTAGTAGCCTGCTAAACCCAGAAAACTCCTGATCTCGGTAGCACTACTCGGTCTAGGCCAATCCCTGATAGCCTCAATCTTAGCCGGATCCACAGAAACTCCCTCTGCAGAAACAATATGGCCAAGAAAACCCATCTCTCGCTGCCAAAAGCTGCACTTGCTCAACTTAGCAAACAGCTTCTGCTCTCGAAGCTTCTCCAACACAAGCCTCAGATGAGTCGCATGCTCCTCTGGACTCCTCGAATACACCAAAATATCATCAATGAAAATAATGACGAACACGTCCAAAAACTCCCTGAACACGTCGTTCATCAACCTCATAAATGCTGCCGGCGCATTAGTCAAACCAAAAGGCATGACCACAAACTCGAAATGCCCATACCTCGTCCGAAAAGCTGTCTTCCGGACATCTGCCTCATCTATCGGAATCTGATGATAACCCGATGCCAAGTCAATCTTAGAGAACCAGGTAGCACCTCTCAACTGATCCAACAACTCATCAATCCTCGGAAGTGGGTACCTGTTCTTCACTGTGACTCGGTTAAGTCCCCGGTAATCGATACACAACCTGAAACTACCATCCTTCTTCTTCACAAACAACACTGGCGCTCCCCATGGCGAAACACTAGGTCTGATGAACCCTTTACTCAAAAGGTCCTCTAGCTGCTTCTTCAGCTCTGCCATCTCTGCTGGAGCCATCCTGTAAGGTGTCTTCGATATCGGAGCTGTCCCGGGCTCTAAATCAATCGTGAAAGGATCTGACCGAGATGGTGGCAATCCCTTCAGCGACCGAAATACGTCCTCAAACTCCTGGACAACCTGAATATCCTGCAGACTCACCTCACCACTGGACTCTGTCATAGTGATCGTCGCCAAATAGGCTTCGCAGCCCCGCTCTAACAACTGCTCTGCCTGAATAGCTGAAATCACTATACTCCCCGAAGTCGGTCTCACTCCCTGATAAACCAACTTCCCTGCATCCTGCTCAAACACCACTCTACCTCTGTAGCAATCCAGATGAACTCGGTATAGAGATAACCAGTCCATCCCCAAAATCACGTCATACAGCTCCACTGGACTGATGACTAAATCAGCTGGCATAGACTACCCCGCAATACGCACATCAACTGCTCTAGCTCTGCCCGAAGTAGCCAAATAACCACCACCGGCCACCTTGACAAAGCCTGAAGCCTCGCCATCGCTACTCCGAATACCACTACCCTCAGCTCTCTCCGGAGTAATGAAGCAATTAGATGCTCCCGAGTCAAACAGAACGTGAGACTCAAAACCTCCAACTAACAAGGTCCCTACACAATTCCACAAGTGTTGAGAACCTCTAACCCTATCACAGTAAAATAACAGAAACAGACAACACCAACAATTCTACCTTAAGAATTTAAAAGTCTGAGTCAAGATTTTACCTGTGATCTGGCCTGACTGACAGGTCTGGCCCACCTCTGCCGAAGTATAAACTCTCGGCGCTCCACCCGACTGCAACGCCGCAACTTGCGCTGCTGACTGAATCGCCAACGGCTGAATCGCCGCTGCCACTGCTCTCTGCTGCAACTTGGGACACATAGTCTTGATATGCCCCGGCTCCCTGCAGTAGTAGCACACTGTCGACTCTCTGGATCCCGCCCTCTTGGGGCAAGTCGCAACTCTGTGATCCAGACCCCCATAACCAAAACACCCACCCGTACTCGGGCTACTAGCAGATATCTCCTCTGCTCTCCTCTTCTGGCCCTGCGCAGGCCTGCTGCCCCTGCCGTAACCAGAACTGTGACCTCTGCGCTGCTGATGCTGCTGCTGGCCCCGAGGATGGGTAGCAGAAGCAACTGCAACTGGAACAACCGCCGTACTCACCGGCTCACGCAAGTCCTCCTCAATGGACGCTGCCAACTCCACTAAACCAGCTCTGGTGTGGTACATACCACCTCTGCACTGAGTCCTGATGTTCCTCCGAAGCCCCTGGAGAAACCGCGACGTCAATGCCCGCTCACTAATCAGCTCACCACCAGAAAAGACCACCAATCTGCAGAACTCTGCATCATACTCTCGAACAGACCTCTCACCCTGAGTCAAGTCCAAAAACCTCATCTGCAGCCTGTCACGAGCCTCCTGAGGGAAAAACTTGTGGTTGAACTCCTCGACGAAGTCAACCCAAGTCCAAACCTCTCTCCTGGTCCTAACAGACCTCCACCACAAATGTGCATCACCTCCAAGGTAGTGCACTGCCAACTCAACCTGAAACTGTGCCGGACAGCGAACAGAATCGAAGTTCCGCTCCAACCTCTGACGCCACTCATCAGCCTGCTCTGGCGTAACACCGCCCTCAAACGTAGGCGTACCAATCCTCTGCATCTCCCTCATCATCTCACGATAAGGCGAAAACCCAACTGCAACACCCTGCTGCACCGCAGCCTCCTGCTGCTCAACAAAACCGGCACCAACATGTGCCCCGGCACCAACCTGTGCCCCGGCCGCTGGAGGTGCAACCGGAGCCTGCTGTGGAACTGCCTGAGGAAGACGTGCCAACAACTGCGTCAGTAGCCCCACAATCAACTCTCCCTGAGCTAAAGCAGCGCCCCCACCGGGAACCGCTCCAGCTCCTGCGCCACCACTGGCACCCAAACTAGCCCCACCGGCTAACGAAACAGACTGTGTCACCGACGCTGCCGCCACACTAGGCGCCGCACTCTCCACTGAGGCCTCAGCCTCTGGCACTCCACGACCAGCACCCCGACCTCCACGACCCGCTGCTCGCCCACCACGATCAGCTCCTCTGCCCCCACGGGCTGCACCGCGACCACGACCACGGCCACGACCACGACCTGCGTCCATCTCTCTGCACTACCACCAAGTACAGAAAAAGAGCAAGGTCAACACACAAACACAAAGCACAACACACCAAATATCCAACTCACTTGCCCGCGGAAAACTGGAAGACCGAGAGGATGAGATTAAACCACTAATTGACTAACTCACATAATCAATTAACCACATAGTCCAATTCATCCAATTCTAACAGTCCTAAAACCGACTACGCTCTGATACCAAAATGAAACAACCAAGTTTTTTTTTTTTTTAAAAAAAATTAATTAGCCCAGATTAACATTCCCATAAATATTAATCCTCAACAGCTAATTCAACAACACAATGCGGAAGAAAACCAATATTATTAAATCATAAATAATTGTTTAACAAATAACCAAAGAAGAATAAAACCAATAAACCAATAACCAATAAGCAACCTAAGCCGGTTTGCTACATTATTAAAATAAAGTCTAACACCCTAAACTCATGAATTTCTGGTCAACCATAACAACAAAGCCAGAATCAAATTCCTAATCTCATCATCCTCTTCTCTCGGTCTCTTTCCGCGGAAGAACATTGCTGTTACCTGCATCACATTGGAATAGAGATGCGTAAGTATTATCATAAATACTTAGTGAGTGGATCATCCTGCCTACAGGCCAATTACGTCAAACACTAGACAAAACATCACAATAATCAACAACAATAACAATGCTCAACAATACTCAACACTATAAACATTCCCTGTCAGGAAACACCCACGTTTCCTGACACCCAGGTTGGTGTCGACCGACACCTCTATGGTGTCGATCGACGCCAGCCTCCCGAGTGTCGATCGACACTCACAGAGTGTCGCTCGACACCGGCTCGACGCCCAGAAACCAGAAGCTGCGAAAATCACATTCCAAAATCGCAATAACACAAAATCTAGGGGTTTTCAACGCCCCAATACTATCAAAACACGAAATCCAGCATAAATAACTCAAGAACACAACCAAAACTCGAAATCAAACAATCTCTATTGATCAACGGGCCTACAGTCACGCACTCACCTTGAAAACGGATTGAAAGGAAGAAAAGGAGAAGGAACAACAACCACAAGCCTCAGAAACTCCACAAAACTCCTCCAAACTCTCCAAATCACCTTAGAATCACCTCCTTAGCTCTGAAACTCGAAACTTGTGCTTTTCTCGCGGCCACAAGGTTCTTAAATCGAGAAATAGGGTTTCCACGCCCTAAACCGGACAAAACCAGCCGACTTGAATCAAACCGGTCGATTTCTCCATAACCGGTGTCGATCGACACCCTCCCTTGGTGTCGGTCGACACCAATCGACCAAACCAAAACCAATTGCTAATCGATCGACTTAAACCGGAAATCAAACCCGATAACCGGTGTCGATCGATACTAGTCGTTCAGAAGAATTTGACACACTTTCTTCGCGATGCTTGAACCTTAGACCGACTGCACAACAATCAAACAAGAACATGCACAGCCAATCCTCAATTCACACCTCTAAGAGCATGTGCCAACTACTCCCGAACCCCTAGCATCGTCCAACACCACTTTCAAAACAACTTCCAGGTTCACGGATGTTACACTTGATCTCTAAACTTTTGTAAGTGGTATGCAGGAAAGTCAGAGACAGGAAAAGAACTTGGGTGCAAGAAGCTCTTTTGGCTGTCCAAACGCACAATTACCTCCAAACGGTTAGGCCTAATACCTCAAAAAGTAACTTGTGTTGAGGCTGATACAGTTTGTGATTTGCATTTTCTAATGTGGATTGAATGAAACAGGGACCAGAACAGCTACACTGCCCAAATCTTCAGAACAATCATGCCCAGAGACAAGTAAGAAGGGACAAGTCGCTGCAGTATCAAGTGAGTGTATCGGGATTTCTCTTTGGTATAATTCTTTTGTATTTGTAGAGTGTCTCATGTTTGTATCTGTAATCCAGAGACTGTTAGGTCCAAAGATACTGGGATTGCTGAAGAAAGCCATGGCGTCTCCTCAGCCATGGGAATAATGAAAATGATGGGTTTGAGAAATTCTTTAAAGCATGATGATCGACACAAGAACCTGAAAGTTAGTTTGTATTGTCTCTTTGCTAATTCATATCTGTATCTTTAGTTTTCCTACTTTTCTGAGTCCATAACTCTTTATGTTTCAGATGCTATTTCCATACGAGGAATTTCTTAAATTCGTTCAGTGTGAAGTGTTCGACTTATCACCTAGGGGCCTTGTAAATTGTGGAAACAGGTATTTGTCTCAGTTACTTCTTTTTCACTCTTCTTAACTGCAAAACTGAGGATTGCTTTTATAATAGGAAGATCCATGTTGTATAATTCTCCTTATCGGTGCATGTATGCTTTCTTAATAATTTCCAATCATCTTTCTTCTCCAGCTGCTATGCAAACGCTGTCTTGCAGTCCTTAACATTCGAAATTGGTGACTTGATCTCTAAATAGGATTTCTTTGCAGATGATGGGTTATTTCATGTTTAGAAAACTCTGGTATATATATGTTGTTCTTCTACCAGTGATGTATCACAAATCAGAATCTACAGCGAAAGCAATGGTACGTAAACTCAATGAGATAAACCAAAGAAAGTTGTTGGCATTTTAGTTTCGTTAATTTAAATTTCATTAGGTGCATTGCAAAGGACGCATTAGCACGGAGGTGCTCCCGGGTTAAGATTCGAGGTTTATAACAATTGTCAAGGTGCCATTCATAACAAGTGCAATTTCTCAATTTTGATGATATCCGAGAACAATGATCTTTTATCTGAGAGGTTCATGTTGCAGCTAAAGAGTTAAAGTTATCCAAACTTTTAGTGTTTACTAAATAGCTTTTTCTGAATATATTGCAGGAACAGGGCTTCACATTAAGATTAGCCTCACTCATCATGAGAATAGTCTAAGCAGTTAGCATATATGCTGATGCTGAAGGAATCTTATCCAACTAAACGAAGGACTCGAGACGAACTCCATCTGGATTTGAAGAGAAGGTACATTGCGATGTTAAGAGCGATAAAGAGTAAGCAAAGATGGGGTTTGGTAGTGCGGCAAGCCTAAGACCTTTTCGTTTTTTTTTTTCTTTTGGAACCAAACCATGTACTTATAGTTATGCCAGCCATTCCCGACTATACGGTGTGTAGATCTTATGGATTCCCGAATAACTTAACAAATCATTTGACCAAAACTGCAAACTTGACAAGAGTGTTACTCCTCCATTCATTTTCGACCCATGGTGGTATTATTGCCACAGGAAATTTTACCAGATTTCAAACAACATTCAGTTGTGTAGATTTTTGCAAAGTTAGCGAAGAAGAAGCTGAAAAAAACTTTAGAAAGACAAGGGTCAAAAGATAAGTGATTCAGTTGTTGGTTCAGTACGTTGATTCTCCGACTAATCCTTCACCGTTTAAGTATTTCTCAAATTTAGGCATCTATTTCTGGCTTCTACCTTTGCCGTAAAAGCCTTATATTGAACTAACAATGTTTACTTAATATTAATACTCCTATTTGTTAAACATACTATTATTCTGTATAAGAATTGTTTTAAAAAAATGTATGACATCAAACTAACCTATATATCAAAGTAAGGTTATTTATAATAATAAAGTAATATTAGAAAATTGTAAATAGAGCAGGCTCGATTTCAAAATTGCTGTAGTTAGATTTAAGGTCATATCATTCTATACCAAAATATTAATTACAAATATATAATAGGATTAAATATATTTTTCTACAAACTTTTATAAGAAAAAATCTGCGCGTAGCGATGTTTATCACGCATATATCATAAACTAATACTTAGGATACTTAAAACCAAAAAAGTGTATGTCGAGGGCATTCCAAATAAAATTAACGTCATGTCAACTTCTTAGTACCTGTACCGAACTCTATCATATTGTTTATCACACATGATTGTTAAGAATTAAGAAAACACAAATATAGCAACAAAAAACAATATAAAAAGAAAACAAAAAGTATCAAATAAATGAAAAAAGTTCTGAAGTTAAGTTTTTTTCTTTTATTGACATCATTTACAATAAGAAAACACAATAATATCAAACATGTAAAGCAAACAAGAGGACTGAGTTCACAATTATAGGGTTTACATTATGTATCGAAGGCAAAAATAATGTCACTGAAATTAATTTAATATTTCGTCTAATGACATGTGATCAAGAAATTTGAAAATTTATGGTCACATTTTTTAAAGTATGCCAACAACATCAAAAGTTTAAGTTATGTAAGTTACTTGAAGATAAAATTTGCAAGTTTAACCATATTTGTACTTAACACATGCAAAAATCTTTATATCACAAACTATAAATAAATTCATATAAAAGGAAAGGATTTTGGTATTATAAAAGTTATTATCACTCCATTTTTAATAGATAAATATGCCCGGGCTGATTTTAAAATTTCATTCAACTTTGAGGCTGCCTCTAGCTCCTCTTCAATAGAATATTAACAATGCTCCTCTTTGTTGTTGTCAAGTCTATTTCAGAGATGGGGTTGGATCAATCAACAAGAACGTAACTATCATTGATGTAGGTAATAAACCTTATGTATCTCTTATCATTTTCTCTTACAGTAAATCGAATTTGGCAGCCAAAACAACAGTCGAGGTTCTGTTTCCAGCCCAGAAAATATAAAATTACCATTTTTTGGTTGATAGAAGCAGAAAACCTGTGAGTGATGGTGTCAACAGAGAAAAGAAGTTTCAATTTGTCTAAATCAGATTTCTCCTGATTATGTTTAATGTATAAGCTTGCAGGTGTGGGTCTGATTAATGTGGAGAATAAGTGAGGAGATACTAAGGAAAGGTACATTAATATTATTTGATTTTGGTTATCTGTTGGTTTAGGTGTGGGAGCATGGCGTAGATGGCTGTACTAAAAAAAAAAAAAAAACCAAGTTTTGGTGGAGATGAAAACAGAGTCAACCATTCTGTCTCTACGTTCCTACGCTCCGGTGACGGAAGCTTCCGTGTTTCCAGCATGTGATGGAGTTTGAGAGCACTTTCTACGTTCAAGCTCCATCGCAGTTACAACGTTTATTTGTCATCTGCTCAGACTTTCGAAAGGATTTTTGTCACCAATACTGGCTCAGGATTAAGGATGTTGATGCCGAATACAGTCTGATTAAAACAAAGATTTTTGTGGTTGTCTCACATGTTATTAATCTTAAAATTTTCAACTTATGTTAATGTAAATGCTAATGAAAGTTGGATTACAATAATCATTAGTTTTAAACTTTTTATGCTCACGATTTTTTCTTTTGATTTCAATATATGTTAATTTTTCACTCCAGTTAAAACTTTTGGACCGAGAGAACGGTTGAATTGGTAAAAACATTGAACCGTTAGTCATTAGTTACTATGTGATACAAATATCAAAATATAGATAAAATGGTAACATAGATGAAAAGAAATAGAAAAATCAAACTTTTAAATAAAAAAATTTAGGCAAAAAAAAGAAAAAACCCGATTTTTTAGTGTTATCAAATTCCAAATAGTGTATCTTTTAGTTTTACCATTGAAGATATATTTTTGTTTCTATCTAAAGTAACACATACAAATCGATTTTAATCAAATAGTTTTACCATTGAAGAAATAGTTTTTGTTTCTATCTAAGGTTTGCGATCGATAATTATACTATAGCTCCATATATGGTGCATTAAGTTGATTAACATATGCATACACTTATGTGGACACACACACACCTATCTAACTATCTATGTTAATGTTATCAAACATTTGCTGCAACAATGATTTTATTATGATTTTATGTACTACCTCTGCTGCTATATAAAAATTATTTATTTTCCTAACGCATTTATTCAGAATAATCATCCGAAACAAAACACTTGAAGTTGGAGAAGAAGTTTTGGGCAGTATTTGTTTGTTTTTTTTTTAATACTTTTTCTGAGACAATGGTACTGGTGGAAACAAAAACATTTTGTCAGTAATTCTATGATACATAAATAAAAAAAGATGGAGATAAGGGCGATATAATGAAAAGAATTAAAATTTGTGTTTAAGCCAAATAAATTTACTTTTTCGTATCTTAAAATTCCAAATACTAAATTCCAAATACTGTATTTATGGTTTTGAAAGTTGAAACTATTTTTTGCTTTTATTTATAAGTTTAAAATAAGTTAAATATTTTTGGTTAAAATATCAACTTATCATTTACCTATTTTCCATACTAACATATAATTGGTTTTCGATTAATAGAATCACAAACTATATATCATGATACCATCTTTTTCAGATTTAAGTAGTAAACAAATTTATAAACAAACAAACCGGGCGTAGCCCGGAATATCACCTAGTACATTATAACAGTATCTGGAACGTGAAACAACTAAGCTTTTTTTTTTAATAAATAATTAAAAAATGTGGAAGTTAAAAAATTCAATAAATAATAACCACTTCAGTTCAACAATTAAATTCGATAAATAAATGCTACCAACCTAAACACAGGTTCTAACAACTTAAACGATTAAATAATAAAAAAAAATTCTATCATTCTCTACTCGGCCACACTTTTCTTTTACCTGCATCACGTTACAAAAGAAATGCATAAATATTTATTTTATTTTTTAAAAAATTTCCACCCGCAAACGCTGCTGGAAATGAACTTTTGATTTTGAGGAATCTGAAGCGGTTTTGAACTTTTAGAAACGGTAAAAAACGTTTGCAGTAATTATAGTCAAACGACAACAACCGCTACCACCCGCAAAAACTATGTTTGCGGATGAACCAATCATCACCTTATCAGTTTTGGATTTCTTTTACTAAAATCTATAAAAGAGCGAGTAGATCAATTTAACGGCTGAAATTATCATTTTTGTGATTCTCCGTGTTCAGTTTTGAAGTTTTTTTTGGCTGAAAATTATAAAATATATTCGTTGAGACTTAACTTTGTTAATTTATGGAAGTCTCGAGTTACTAAAATTTTAAAGCTGTGAACAGAGTTCTCCTTTACACTAATTAGTCTTTTAAGATCTTAAGAAAAGCGTACAACATTGCAACAATGGAGAAACCGCCGTGAAACACCATAGAACCGTAGGCACACAGCCATTGCATCAACGTTACCATCGACCCCTGAGCTAAAACACAACTCTAGATAAAACCCTAAAACCCTAGTCCCTAAATCCAAACCAACATATCTACAAGCATTGGCAAATCTAAGGCCGAAACTACTTATTAGAAACTTCTTCATCAAGGGATGTGGGACTTCAGCAATAGAACATCACTCTCTTCACATTCTCCTTCAAAGCCGGTAAAGGCTTCACACCGCCGCCACCAGAATCTCCTACAGTCGTTGCTTTTGCGCTCTTTTTCCCCGGTGATCCATTATCTTGCATTACCTCCGGTTCCATGTAGAAACGTGCTCTAAATGCTGCAAGATGTGCATAATACGCCGGAGGAACTACATACAACAGCAAAACCAAAAACATATGAATACGCAGAACTCTTTTGATTTGAGGATTTAAGGAAGAAGAAGAAGAAATGTCGTTATTTACCTATAGAGACTGATCTGGTGCATCGCGCATAAGTATAACAGAGATTATTAGTCAGAGACTGAATACCATCCGCTGTGAAGTTGTTCTCGTCCCAAAGAACATGGTAATGAGCAGGCCTGCTTGTTCCCTATATCATACAATAACACAGAAAAAGTTACATTATCTTCGTTTAGTTAAAGCAAAAATGTCGTAATTCTGATATTTCGGGAAGTCGTTTCGCACCTGTATACCCGCGTGGCTACAAAGGTAGAAGTCGAACTCCGTTGGATGACATATTTTGGTGTCAACAACAGTTCCTGAACAAAATAAAAAAAGGCGGCAAAGAAACAGTTAGTTTGTTAGTTAGTTATTTCTGTTATGATCTTCTTATTGAAACCGTTTTCAAGAACTCACCAGGTAAGATATTTCCGCTGCGGTCAGTACTGCTTTTGTCTCGGTGGTTATTAGCAAACAAACGAGTGTGGTGCCTCTTCTGTACAACGATGAATGTCACCGGTGGCTGATAATTCGGTTCAAGCGACGCACAAGCCTAAAAACACAAGCCCATAAACGTTCTGCTGTAAACTCATACAAGAATTAGAGGGAAAGAAACAGAAAACACACAAGTAATTTACCTTACGGATTGCATCCAACTCGTAGAGCAAAACTTGATAGAATTGTCCTTCGCTTACTCCATCACTGAGCGAGCAAAACACCAATAAGAAACAGTAAACAGATAACGGTTTACTGATGAAATGAGTAAAGAGAAACCGACCGGTAAAAGATGATTCGAAGCGGTTTCTGCCCTGTTGCTTTCCTGAATGAGATCAGAAGGTCCCTGCAAAGAGCAAACTTGTGAATCACCGGTAACTTTAAACCGCAGAAACTGAGATATGGCGATTTTATTACCTGATCATACCGCCACTAACGGTGCCTCGTACAGGATCTTGCCATGTTTTATACAAATCTTGTATGAGTTCTTGTCTATGAGCTTGAGCACAAACCAAACCAGCATATTTTGTGACTTCAGGCCAGTCTTGAGAAGCAACAACCTAACAAAAACGACAAAAACGGAGTCGAATGAATTTCGATGTTCCACTTCTTGATAAAAGCAATCAAGTTGCTGTATAATCTTTACAGCGGCGATTGAAGGGCTTGACTCTTCTCCGTTCTCTGGATGAGTCACGTCTGCGCCAAATATAATCGTCGGTATATCGCTAACCAACGGGATTCTACAGCTTATGGCGTCTAATAGAACTGTGTTCCTTCCTCCCATCTGAAAACAACAATAAAAGATCTTAGGTATTCATAATGCAAGATCAATCAGAAAATTTTCAGTTTAGTTGTAAAATGGTATTCACCTTGACATTGATTTTAAGGGATACATTTGCAAGATACTGTTTGCTAATCTTGAACACATGTTTTGTGAGACAGCATTGAGATATCAAACCAAGCTCGGTTTCGCAGATTCTCTTAAGATCCCCTGAGATTAACAAGAAGCATTTCAATCTCATCGTTACCATACGAAAAGACTTTAAGATTTATGGATGTGGAGATGATGATGATGATGATGATACCGTAAAGTGAACCGTTGTTATCAGGTAAGATCACCAACAGAAGCTCTAACTCTTTGCCTTTGGTTTTGTTCATCGCAGTGTGATAAACATGCTTTAAAGCTTTCTCTACTTGATCAGGCCTCGCTGTGTATATCGGAATCACTGGTTCTGGATTAAACTCCTACAATATAACAAACCAAGAAAAGCTTTGTGATAAATAAACAAGAAACTTCAAAAAATGCAGCAAGAAAGAAAAGACGGGAATATTATTTACCATGCCTGAGACTTCACACATCTGACCAAGTTCATTACAAAATCCACGAGCAACATTCTCTTGAACACTTCGTGAGAAGTTAACACAAGCCCATCTGCTCACTGTCATCCCGTTGATCATCTTCTTGTTCATCATATTCCATTGACCGACTTGTGGAAGACAATCTTTTTCTTTCCCGTTCTCGTGGTACTTAAGCTGTAGTCAAGCAAAGCAAAGAGAGACGAATGAGCATAGCATAATAGTATCATAGTTTTGAGAATATTCAGATACTTTGTTTAAGTGTATTTAGTAATTACCCATGGAGCTGGAAGAATCCGAGCTTCAACAGAAGCTAACTTCTCGCTTATATTCATACCAAACTCCTTAGCATATGGATCTTGATCATACGCATTGTGTTGGACCGTCTTCAAAATATCGTTTTCTCTGTCTCTTGGCCTCTGGCATGTAACTTTCAAGAGAGCAGTGATCTGTTTCTCGTTCAGTCTCTTTGTGTACCGTTGTCCCTCAACAATCTTGCATGCCTGCGTTTACGAATCGAGTCAGCGAAAAGTAGACAAGAATTGGAATAGCTTGCCTTCTTCTGGTTTATGGTTTTACCTCCATTGGCAAATAGCTTGCCTTCTTCTGGTTTCCAACTTGAAGACAAGGCAAATGAGTGTGCTGGATCGTGAATCCATACATCTCTTGGAAATACTCGATAACCGACTTCATCGTCGAGTTCTCATCAACCGGAAACCTAAGAGATGCAAACCGGAAAAGCTTGATTAATCTCAATGAACTTAACCTAAAGTAATCAGAGAGTCTAAAATGCTCACATAAGCTCTCTTGTTGGTTGAGTTGTTAAACCGGCAACACGATATTTCCTTCTCACGTTTGCTCTATGAGTAACCTCTACTTTCACTCCCCTGAGACCCTTCTTAATCTATTACAACAGAGTCAAAACAATCAAGAACTCGAGACAAGAGATGATAATAATATGAATATGAAGAGAATTGTACCTTAACCCGATCGGAATCAGACAAGGGCTTCGACAAGACATCTTTCCCAAGAAGCTGTGCTACAAACTCTATCACAGGAAGAGGCTCAATAAACGCAGCTGAAGCCATATCTACAAAGTCAAAAAAAAACCACTTTTGATTATAGTTATGACAAAAAGTGTGTAACAAATCTCTTCTTTTAAAGTAAGTTTTTTATACCGATATTAAGCGATAAACCCATCTGAGTAGGTCTAATGCTCTGGTAAAACCCACACCATGACTCTAACCCTTCACCGAGCCGCTGCGGTGTTTTGATATCAGGCGAGAAGAAAGATCGTCCAACGGGGCAAAACCGCTTAACCGAGAGTTCCCTGAGCACAATGTCGAGAATCTGCAACGCCTCTTGCGGTCCATCTGCGCGTTTACCAGCTAGAAACTCGCCTAAGTGATGCATATTGGCCCTTGCAACAAACTTGATAGCAACCTTATATGATCTCTCTCTTCTACATAAACAAACATACAAAAATGTGTCAAATTCAAATCAAAACAAAATCACCTTAAAAAAAAAGAACTGACACTTACCTAGGGCCGTTGATGATACCGTCGTCTTCATCAAAGATCTTAACAGTGAACTCTTTCCAAGTGAAAGGAAGCTCTCCGGCGGTGTAAAGACTTTTCCGGCCATCGTAAGCCGGAAGTCTCGTCCCGAGGTCAGACTCTTTGTACAGTCTAACTAGCTCAGCAATTATAGCTCTGTTTACACTTTTTGATGACACTTCAGGAGTTATTGTAACCTGCAAAAATCAACTAATAATATCAATGGACCCAAATAAAGCAGAGACAAAAACAATAAGAACAAAATTAAAAACAGAGTACCAAAAAGATAACGACTTAAGAGAGAGCTTTTACTCCTTTCAATAAATTTCAGAATCAGAGAACTTATTATTTCCGGAAAATCGTCTAATGTTTGAAGCTTTTTTTAACTGATTACAGCAAAACTATGAAAAAAGGTTAAACCTTTATATTTTTTTCTAATTTTGGGATTAAAAAGGAGAGATTTTTTGAAACTTACATCATAATGATTCAAATCTTTGGTTGGTAAGTCGGCGAGGAAATGGTTAGCTTTAACGATGCATTTAGTTCCAAGTTGTCCAAATCCAGGTCTCGGCGCAAAGTTCGAGTTTTTACTCAAACTATGACCACCCATCTGCATCTGATGACTCACGGCGACGATCTCGGTGCCGGAGACGGCGGCGGCAGGAGTGGTTTGTACCGGTGGTTTACGAGGACGAGAGCTAGGTCTCATACAGATATCTCCTTGATCGGATTTTCGTCCACCGCGATTTCTTCTCCGGCTACGGTTCTTCGACGGTGGCGAAGGTGATGAAGCTTGGCTCTGAACCGCCGTCGCCGGAGGAAGAGTAGGAGGAGTGATGATTTTGCCGTTTTGCAGGGTTTTGGGATTATGTTGTTTTAAAGGTTGAAGAAGGTTGGGTTTGATTACTAAGTGAGTCTCTGAGGTTTCTTTCATTTGCCTAATCAGCATTTTCCTCTTCTTTTCCGATTTCACTACAAAAAGAATGAAACTAAAACTGATCCCTTCTTGGCTTTATCCTACCTGCAAAATCATGAGGAAGAAAGAAAAAAACAAATTAAGTTTAAAAATTGAAAAAAAAAGCTATTGTCAGATTGCATTAAATGGAGAAAATCCAGAAACCATGATGGTATTTTGGGTTGGAAGAAAAAAAATAAAAATCAACACATTGAAGCAGTAAAGTAAAAAAAAAAATCTAAACATTTCACAGTTTACATGTTTGTGTTGTTGTTTTGCTATGAACAAAGTTTCAGAAAAAACAGAAGGTAAAAAAATAGAACTTGATACAGAGATTAAAACCTGCACACACACAGACACAGGCCTATACATACATAGATATATATATAAATATATAGTTTTCTCTCGATTAAACAAAAGAAGAGAGACAAGAATCCATGAAAATAGAAGAAATCAGTGAAGAGACCAAGAAATAGAGGAACCAATCAGAAACAATAACCCACAAGTTTTTTCATGCTGTTCCATTAAGACAAAAACAAAGCTTTAGGGAAGAATTGGGAATACCCAGAAGACAAAACCGGAGGAAGCTTTAAGCTTTTGTCTCTATTCGAAACCGGAAAATGAGATCCCGGAGTGAAAAACGGATGAGCCCAAGCAGATAATTACAAAGATTATTCGAAGAGGGAAACAAAAATCGTAGCTTTTTTTTTTTGCTGAGAATTGGGGAGAGAGAGAGAGAGAGAGAGAGGGGAGCAAGTGAACAAAGGGAAGGAATAAACATCGAAAAGAGCAGTGGAAATATCAATATCTCCAAGAGAATTTTTTATAAAATTAAAAAAAAAACTTTGAATTTATTGCTACGGAGAGAAAATGACCCGTCCAAATAAACAGTAAATAGAAAAATAAATATATAAAACAGGGAAACACTCACCGACCAATGAAAGATCAGAGCTTGAGAGGATTGAGTGACGCTAAAGATAATAGCTTTCCTTTCAATGTGGAGAAAAAAATCTCAGAAGAAGAAGGAGAGAGAGAAAGAAGAACAAGGAAGAGAGAGAGTATGATGAATGATGATGATGATGATGATGATGATGATGATGATGAGGATGAGGAAGAAGGAGAAGGAGGAGGAGGAGGAAGATAAAAAGATGATTGTGATGTAGAAATTTAAAAAAAAAAAATGTTTTTTTTCTGTATCCCTTTTAAAGACGCATGCAAAAGAGGTTTGCTTTTGGGGCTTTGGTGTCTTTAAAATCACGTGTAAAGGCTTTCTCTCTCTCTTGCAGCCTCTCATCAGTCTTTCTTCACTCTTCACTCTTCACTCTTCACTTTTTTTTGTTTCTCTTTTTTTTTTCCCACTTTTCTTAATAATTTTTCATTTTAAAAGAAAAATAAAGGTTTGTTTTTCTTTGTTTTTAACTTTTTAACACTTTTCCTGATAATTGTTTCATTACGTACAAATTTCTTCTTTTTACTTAACACAATGTGTTTGGTTTATCACAGCATCTACCTAAGTATGGATGTTAATGACCATACAATCCCAATTTAGAATAATTAACTGACTACTCCATATGGACTGCTTGCATATATTTTCCGATTGCATATATTTGATTTAATTGCGAAAAAAGTTCAATTCATTTCAAAATACAAGATATTTTTTTAGAAAATATATTTGTTGCATAATAATTCTAAAGAAAAATAATTTTTATAATAATTGCAAACGGATCAATTGGCGATGACCATTGCTGTCATTGATATTCAATAATTTATACAATAACGAAATAACGAAATATTTTTACATAACATTTGTTATTTCAAACTCTTTGTGTCTGTGTGAGCGTGTTTGTCTGCATAATAAGATTTTGTGTATGAAAAAATGTGATTTCCATAGTGTGTTACATAATTATAAAACTTTTAAAATTGGGTTTAGTTAATAGAGAAAACGACTTGACTACGACCACTTTACATGATTACATCCTTTTACTATTTTGTGACCATTTGTACATATTTAATAAATTAGATTTTTCTTGGATATGTTTAGACAGAATTCATATGTGTCAGCTTATTGCATTGCAGCTGCTTAAGCTTGATGGCCATATTCTTTTGTGGTCCGTATCCGTTAGTACCACCACTAACGCAATGTATTTGCGTATAAAGATGAATATAATAAATATAGATGAAATCATTTATATATAGATATAGATATAGATATAGATAGTGAAATGTTTACATTTTGAAAAATAATAAAAGCAAATGATAACGCACACGGAAGAAGGAATAATTCGAACTTGCAGTCTTCTCTTTTCTTTCTGCAGACCCCATTTCATGACTCTACCACCCTCTTTAATTTTGTTTTCTTCCTTTTTTCTTGTTTATGCTTTTATTTATATATGAAACTAAATGAAATGTCCATCTATTAAAAATACACCTACATTAAGCACCTGCCTGGAATTCTATTATTTAGTGAATCTGTCTATTAGATATAATTTTCTTTTTAGTAACTTGCTCATGAAATGGATTTTTGTTGTAGTGACTCGAGTGTGATATGTAACGGTTGGTAAATGTTGCTTTTATGCAGCAAATCGGAGAACATGTAACGTTCTTCCACTTTTCAAGTTCTCATCTCTACTTAAAAACAAACAAAAACAGGAGGTGATTTTCTCGCTGATAAGTCAATATATAAATTCTCTATAGAGAATTGTTTGTCTTTATAACTATTCAACTTTTTTATTTTCATTATGTGATATTTGGCATTTTCTTTCATAAGAAGCATTCAATTTTTTTCTGTAAATGTATTCAATTTCTATGTAGCGTAAAGTTGAGAAATAAACTATAGCCGACCTATAATCAGTAACGAAATATGTAAGCTATTAACTTACGGAGGCGCATTTATATTTTCATACACTATACATATTATAATGAAAATTTAGTAATGGAATTGTAACGGATGGTTATGATTTGTGAAGAGCAGTGGTGTTAATAATCATGTAGAAGAACCTCCACGTGAAGCAAAATACACCTCATATGGGTCCCTACTTAATTGGACCCACAAGAAAAACACTAGCCGTGAGATTCATCATGATCATGACGAACTTCTTTACATGTCATTTATTTAACATTTATTTTCATTTGTGACACTTAAAATAAATAAAAAATCGTTTTTCTCAATATGTTTCAAAGTAGCACAGCAAAAAAGTTTCAAAAGTATTATTCTAAAATTTTACGATGAATAATGATGACAATGTTGGACTAATGGGGAAATCTGAGAGCACCCTGTTGAAATATGATTTCCTATCGACGAAAAATAATAAATATACGGTGTACATATATACATATAATAAAATTAATGTTAAATCAATATATTTATAGATGATTTTTTTGAAAAATATATTAATAGATGTGTTTAACATTCCTTTCATTATTTGAAGAACATTGCACAAGATACAATAACATATTACGACTGTAACTTGGAAAATATAGATGGGTTTCTACTTAGATATGCTATGCTTCTTAAATCGATCTGTTAATTAATACTTCCTATGTTTTATATTATTCTTAAAACGATCTTTTAAGTGTTATTTTAATTTTTTCACACATATTAGGAAAACAATAAAATTGATTGCAAAATTAACACAAATATACATTTAAAATGTTGGGTTTATAACTTAATGCAATGTGAAAAGCAATGTTTTTAAAACCGGATTGATAACCAAACCAAAAATATTTTGGGTCGTAGGTTAATATGGTTCGATCGAGTTCAACCAGAGTCGATAATATTTTTTATGAATATATTTATGATATTTGAATTGTATTACAATATATAAATAGCTTCTAAATATCAAATAAATCATTTCAAAATAATAATATAGTATCTGAAAAATATTAAAATTCAAAGCTAAAAAATAACAATTATTGAAAAAAATAAAAAAATTCATTATTTAATTAGAAAATGCGGTTCAATGCGGTTCAGTGGTCACTGGTTTTTGGTTTTTTTTGGTCGAACCCGAATTTTTAACCGGTCTAACTATCTATGGGTTTTAATACTAATCCAACTCGGAGATGCTTCCGATTCATGGTTGAATTTGATCCGTGCCGGTTCAATCCATTTTTAAAAACACTTGAAAAAAGTGTAATCATAAACTCAAAACCTAAAAAATAAACAATCTCATTCAAATACAATGACTACCCTGCTAGTTAAATTTTACCTTAATTATCTCGATGATCTCAAATTAGAGTCCTAATGTAACTATAGAGTATACACATCACATCACTAGATTTATACTTGACATGAAAAGTACAGGGAACTTCAAGTTAGGAAAAATATGCGTTTTGTGCATCTCTTCCTTGTTTTAGTGATGTCCTAAAAGTTTTTATTCGTTGCGTTGATTTTCGTAAATAAAGTCTTATGAAATATATTTTTTTGAACTAGAGGTGATTCAAGCTTTAACGCCCGACTAATCTTCCAGGATGATTGTTATCGCCGAATAGTCCACTTACCCAAATATGACACCATTTTAACTGACCAAATAAAATATTTATGCTTCAAAGAATCAATCTCTCTGGCCTAGACCGGCAAGACATCAAGTGAAAAACACTAAGCCTCCCCAAGTGTCATGAAATATTTGGTCGACCGAGCCCATAAATTTATTCAGTTTCCTGACATCTTATTACAACTTTCATTTTGACAAAGCACAAATACACATGCATGTGACATATATGCAATGGTTATTTATTTTATTTTTTTGTCAGCCTATGAATCTATAAGTGTATAAGTGTGTCTAGATATACAATAGCATATGGGTTAGTTTGGTCATGGTGGTAGCTATAGGGTTATGGGCATGATTTGTTTTGGAGTGACGCCTGTTTTCTTTTATTTCTTCTGATTGTTTAGTTTGTTTTCAGATTCAGAAAAGATGACAAAATTGTGATTTATAAATCTCAAGAGATAACATTATAAAACCCTAAATTGTATGTTCTGCATGTGTTTCGCATATAACATTAAAATCGGATTTTTTAGAAACATTCAGAAATGGGTCAAACGTTTACTTCGGTTCTTCTTTTTTGTGCTGCTTTTGTCCAGTGTGTTTACTCGTCAATAGAATAAGTTCAATCAACTTTTATTCATTCCTGAAAACTGTGTTATAAGTCTTATAGAGTATGTAGACTTTTATATGTGGTTAGAAAATAACTTGTATAGACAACATGACGCCAAAAAATCTTTATATAATAAAAAGATTACATATATCCAAGAACAAAATTTAAACAAACGTGTATCCGGTCAAATCAATAACAGCATAAAACCTGTCTATACACTCCACCAGCTACTTTAAACTGCAAGTGTAATATCCCGATTTGTGATAAATGAGGAGAAGCTTAAGAGAATTGGTTTGGCTACCTATGTCAATAAAGTGCACATACCTTTTAAGTCAAAGGCTCATAAGTAACTCCAGAATTAAGTGTGCTTAAGCTGGAGTAGTGAAAGGATAGATGACCATCCGGAAAGTGGTATACGGAACCGTGTGAGTTAGAAAAAAATACAGAGAAAAGTCGGATGTTGATTGCAGGAATAGTAAACAAGTCTCTAAAGCCTCCAAAAAATAACAGACCGGCCGTCGGACAGAAGTGGGGCCCACAGGCCGAGAGAAGGTGTGGGTGACTCACTGGGATGGGCGGTCGGGTGTTATAATTTGGTATCAGAGCCAAACTCAGACGAGAGTGTGGAATCAAGTGTAGTGGCCTTGACTCATAACGTCAGGGGATGACGATCCAGGTGCGCAACGAGGACGTTGCGCGCAGTGAGTGGGGGTGAATTGTAACATCCCGGTTTGTAATAAATGAGTAGAGATTTAAGAGAATTTATTTGGCTACCTATGTCAACAAAGTGCACTTACCTTTTCGGTCAAAGGCCCATAAGTAACTCCAGAGTTAAGCGTGCTTGGGTTGAAGTGTTGGAAGGATGGGTGACCTTCCGGGAAGTGGTCTGCAGAACCGTGCGAGTTAGGAAAAAATACGGAGAAAGGTCAGGTGTTGATTGCAGGGATAGTAAACAAGTGTCTAAAGCCTCCAAAAAATAACAGACAGGCCATCGGACAGGGGTGTGCCCACAGGCCGAGAGAGGGCGTGGGTGATTCACTGGGATGGGCGGTCGGAACGTTATAATAAGCTTCTACTGGAAAATACATCCAAAATAATTTTAACACTAAATATATTTGTCTTTTTGTGTGTATAAAATCACTATACATATTTGTCTAGATTAACCTTCATAAGATCGAAAAATTATTAAATTCTCAACACACACAATTAATAAAACCCATAGAAATTGTTGTTAAAATGATTATACAAACTAGCCAACAATTGCAAGCTTGGTGAAACTTACATATACAAAATTACACTGATATCTATAACTATAACTATCGGCATTATACTAACAAATTTTTTTTACGACCATATATATATATCGGTTTTAATTATCTTTAATTCTTAGTTTTTGGGATATTTGGGAAAATTCACCACATTTTAAAATTTTAAAATACACTAATTGTTCTTTGTAACATTCCGGTTTGTGATAAATGAGGAGAGGCTTAAGAGAATTGATTTGGCTACCTATGTCAACAAAGTGCACTTACCTTTTCGGTCAAAGGCCCATAAGTAACTCCAAAGTTAAGCATGCTTGGGCTGGAGTAGTGGAAGGATGGGTGACCTTCCGGGAAGTGGTCTGCGAAACCGTGTAAGTGAGGCCAAAGCACGGGGAATGGTCGGGTGTTGATTGCAGGGATAGTAAATAAGTCGGTAGAGCCTCTCAAAAATAACAAACCGACCGTCAAACAGAGGTGGGACCCACGGGCCAAGAGAGAGCGTGGTTGACTCAACGGGATGGGCGGTCGGGGGGTTATAATTTGGTATCAGAGCCAAACCCAGACGAGAGTGTGGAGTCAAGTGGAGTGGCCTTGACTCACACCGTCAGGGGTGACGATCTAGGTGCGCAACCAGGACGTTGCGCGCAGTGAGTGGGGGTGAATTGTAACATCCCGGTTTGTGATAAATGAGGAGAGGCTTAAGAGAAATGTTTTGGCTACCTATGTCAACAAAATGCACTTATCTTTTCGGTCAAAGGCCCATAAGTAACTCCAGAGTTAAGCGTGCTTGGGCTGGAGTAGTGGAAGGATGGATGACCTTCCGGGAAGTGGTCTGCGGAATCGTGTAAGTGAGGCCAAAACACGGAGAATGATCGGGTGTTGATTGCATGGATAGTAAATAAGTCGGTAGAGCCTCACAAAAATAACAAACCGACCGTCGAACAGGGGTGGGGCCCACGGCCGAGAAAAGGCGTGGGTGACTCACAGGGATGGACGGTCAGGGCGTTATATTTTTGTTTTTAAAAACCACATTTTCTCATATATAATAGGGCTGCCGGTTCTCAGCCCCCCAAACTAATCGGATTTCTGTCGGGATCCACCTGTTCTTTTAACCTCCGCCTATTTCCCCCCAATCTTAACAATTTCTATCGATTCCCCCAAATTCAATTAAAATTGAAATTGCGATCAATTCACTAAACCGCATTTTAGATATATCGCGTTTTTGGGGGAAATATACATAAATCAATTTGTTTGGGGGAAAATATGCAGAGTTATAAACCAAAGATTTTTAAAAATATTTAACACATAAATAGCCTCTTTATATTTAAAACATAGTATAAACCAAAGTTTTTCAAAAATATTTAACACATGAATAGCTTCTTTATATTCAAAACATAGTTTGTTATAAACCCAACTATTTTTCGGATTTACTTCACATTACACGACTAATTTACTGGATGATACATGACTTAATTAATTAATATTTCATATGTCCCAAAATATAAGCAGCAACCTCCTTTGTAATTAGAGAGAGTATAAGTTTATTATATAATCAAGTCGAAATAATAGGTTGATATGTATATGTATGTGAAATATTTTTTATTTTTTCATTGAATAGTATATATATTGATTATGAAGAATAATACAACCTCAAGCAAAAAATTACAACCATGATCTTGCCCCTCCTTTCTAGATTGCTTTAGGACTTGTTTTCTGACGTTTTTATATGTTATTGTATGGTTTCTATTAGTATCTCTGCTCTTATCCTTTTTGTTTTTGTTTTGAAATTTTTTAAGATTAATAAAATTCAGTATTAAAAAAAAAATCCTCATTTGTGATGATGAGCAAAATAAAAAATGCACATATTAGTGTTTCTCTTAACTAATTTATATTCTGAAAAACAACCCCAAAACCCGACTTTAAAACAAGAAAATGTGTTCTAAAAGAAGGGTAAGTTGGTGGTCTCATTAATGCACTAATCAATTATTTTGATTCAAATGCGAAAATGATTTTATTGAAACGCAAACTTGACATAATTTTAAAATCCTAAAGCTAAACTTGAAAATGTGTCTTCTACGGTCTGTACCATTTTTTTTCATAGCAATATATGTGTTTTAAGGTTCTATAACTAGCTATGTTGTGATTATAAATAAATAAGTATGATGTTAGATATCTTGAGAACTAATTATGTTGTGATTATAAATAGATAAATATGATGTTAGATATCTAAATTTTTTTGGGTTGAATACGCTCAGCCTTTTTCCTCCTTAATTCAACAAGTTATGTATAATCCACCATAAACTTTATATCTTCGCATATTTCCCCCCAAACAAATTGATTTCTGTAGATTTCCCCCCAAATAAATTGATTTATGTAGATTTCCCCCCAAAACGCGATATGCCTAAAACGCGGTTTAGTGAATTGATCGCAATTTCAATTTTTAATTGAATTTGGGGGAACCGACAGAAATTGTTAAGATTGGGGGGAAATAGGCGGAGGTTAAAAGAACGGGTGGATCACGACAGAAATCCGATTAGTTTGGGGGGCTGAGAACCGGCAGCCCTATATAATAAGACATTTTTTACCTGATTTAAGTTTGAAACATCTTTACAAAAATTCAGAAAAATTTGAAATTGTTACTATTATCAATATTGTAATTAATTTTGTTTGACATTAAGTTATATTAATTAGTACAAATATTTTAAAATATACAATTGAATAAATCTTTTGAAATATTTCACAATTTATCTGTGGAAAAGCTTTAATTTTATAAACTTGATATTAACTATATCAAAGTTCACAAAATATTGAAAGTTTTTCTTTAAGACATTTTATTTTATTTTTATTTTGGTTAGAAAAACTGGAAATCATACCCTGGTGTAATATAATGTATATGAGTTCTAAATCAAGAGTTTATAAATTTAAATAAAATAAAATAAAAGTGTGAGTTTATAATTGTTGATTTTTTATTTAAAAAATTCATACATTAATTTGTATTTGTATTATATTTTATTTGTTTTCAAATATTAAAGTAATTATGAATTGCTAATTAGGATAATTTAGTTTCTGTAAAAAAATTATAATAATTTAGTCATTTTACTTCTTAAAAAGTGTAGTTTAAATATAAAAAACAGTGTAGTTTTCAAAAACAAAACTACTTGTGAGGTTTTTTTTTCTAATTTTTATTTAGTTGGCAGAACAAAATATATTCTTGGAAGAATTCCTATGTGGTTCCTATCATGCTCAATGCACGCGTGTTACTTTTTAATCATTGTTGATTTATTTTTGTCAACAAACACTGTTCAGTTTCATGATCAGTTAAATAGACAAAAACCTGGGATTTAATTGTTTATATAAAGTTTTGATTTAACAATACCTTAGCATATAGACATTGAGAGCCACTTCATAGATAAAAGAAACAAATTAAACAAGTTATGATTATAAGACGAAATGTACATTCTAATGTATTAAAAAAAATTAAAATGGCTTGTTTTACGTTTATCATTTTTCTTACTTCAATTCGCTTATAAATTTTGAAAACGACAAAATAGACATTTAATCTATGATTATAGTAAACTTTGGGGGAATTTCCATATCTTTTTATGGGTGCCCTAATTTCTTATTGCTTCTTGGAAAGTTCACACTTGACAAGCACGATAAATCTTGCACGTAGAATTGGTTTATTTTATGTATATTTAATTCACCAAACTAAGCTTTAATCCTTAGATCTAAATTTATAAGTCGTAGTAATCCTAACATCTGTGTTCTTCATTTTATGGTTAATACAAGTGAAAGATGTATACCAAATGGAACTCGTCCCAAAATTAAGTGAACGGAACCAATATTAGATTATGTGATTTTGGGTTTGGGGATGTACGAAGTTTGGCCCAGAACCTCTTTATGAAAGAAAAAAAAAAAAAAAAATCTGCATAGAAATTTAAGGGATATATAAATGAGGGAAACAATTTATGAGTTGAACACACACAAAATAGTTTTATTTGATTTTTTTACTGCTTATAAATACTTTTCTTTTTGTATAACTGCTTATAAATACTTCTTCCGACATCACAACTTTAAAATTTTATTTTTTAGGTACCACTGGTCAGTAAGACGAAGTAATTGCAGTGTCTAATGCATATTAACAGTAAATTTATAGTGTGAAGTGAAATGAAAAGGAGGAAGTAAAAAAAGTAATGAAGAGAGTTAAAATATTTAAAAGATGTCAGAGTTGGCCTAAAACGGTGTTTAATCTGCAAATCTGCCACTATAGCTTTTGTGTCACTCTCCTTTAGCTTTTGCTTTTGAAGATTAACAATAAAAGGTAAATATTGTGTTTATTACCAAATACTTTATTTATTAAAAAAGATAATTGAATTTTTTAAGACTCTCTGCATATATCAACGGACAATATTCGAAAATACCTTTTCCTAAATTATATGTCATCGAAGTTTGCTTTTAGTTGTTTATTTATTGTGATACAGTTGATAATTTTTCTCTTCTGATATTGCCAACTATATAGAAATTCTAGAAACATGCATAGCTTGGAATCAAGCTAAATTCTGTTTACTTGTCGTGAATTTGAAAAGCAAAGAGATGAGAGACCACACAAACGAAAGTAAATTAAAATAAATTAATGTAAGTTACTTTACAGAGGCCCAGTCTTTTTTATCATCTCTGATCTTATTCCTATTTTTGCTTTTTTATTGTAAAAAGCACCCCAAAGTGCACTTCTGTTCCCAAAATTTTGAACAAGTTTTTATAAAGACTGAATAAATCATCAAATTTAATGTAAAAATGAAACTGAAAGTGCCTAAGAATTGAAAAGATCAATTATTTATCAAATGGTGAGAATAAATCCAGGCTTTGTCGTATAGTTGTCTTTCAGCGACATCTTGCATTAGTACATGGGATGGATTGTAAAGAAAAGACATGACTTGTTTCGTGTTTTACTTTTTTTTTTTGCAGAATCTTTAATATTCTCCTAAATTAATCTTGAAAATGTCAAGAACGTATCAACTTGTATGAACCTGTGACTAAGTTTACAGTTTATTAATCTGACCTGCGACGCAATCAATATTTTCTGTAAACGTGGCTAATGGCTTCTATACGTAGCTTACAACAAAACAATAAATGTACATTTCAAAATTTGATGGAGGATGGAAGCCGAGAGATGGAGGATGAGAAAGAATCTGCCGTTGCTAGCTAAAACGATCATTGTATTCAATCAATTGTTTTTGTTTTTGTATTGGTAATTAAATCTTTGTAATCGTTAAGAGTTTTAATTTAACCATTTCCACTTTCATCATTCTGTCGTTTGTTTTCAAACCGAAAAACTATCTTCAAACATACATCTTAATATTACAGTACAAGCTTAGATTTTTCCGGGAATCGATCTTACTAACTACAATTTGTATATACAATGTACGATTATCAGGTTGTAGAAGATTAAGCATAGTGTTTTTTTCTATAAAGAAAAGTAATTATATGATACATGTATAGTGATTTTGGGAATTAGTGATCGAGAAATGGTAATTTGTCTTTTTTTTTGTTCTTGGGTCATGTGTGGAGAGGCACTATAGTGAAGAGGACTTGATGCATCATTTTCACTAAAGGTGTTCAAAAAGAATTATCAGTCTCACATATGTATAGAAATTATTGTTATAAAAAGTATAAAACCAAGATAAAAAGGGGATATTATAATGCATGATTTTTCTTAGTTTATTGGAGATGAGAAAAGGTGTGATTGTCTTGTTGTAGGGACCAACTTTAGTGTGTTCCAAAGAGCCCTTTACTTTGCTTTTCATTTTTTCTCAAATTGAAGTTATCCAAATCAAAACCAAAACATAAACAATCCGGATCAAATAGAAAGATATCTACATTACTTACGGTTTTGGATGGTTGTAATGGATGGGACAGACTAATTAGTTTGCGGATCAGACCATTATATTTTGGGGGTGGAGAATAATAATTTACTTTGAATCAAGTTTAAAAGTCCGAAGTTAGAGAATTTATGAAGTAGTATGTAAAGAATATATATCAATCTTTTTTTTTTTTTTTTGGGATCAATCTATTTGTTATTTATTGGTTTTGAATTGAAACTCCCCGATAAATCTATATTTAACTTCGTATCAGAGTCATCTGATTGTTGGTCACCTTGTAGATGTTGTTCCCACAAAGTTTTGTCTTGTAGACATTCATGTTTAAGTGTAAAGAGATGGGATGTTAGTGATAGTCTCACATCATTAGTGGAGAATTTGTAAACTAGTATAGTATATCATTGAAGTGAAACACTCAAGTCATTGCTTATTGGTTTTAAATTAGAAGTCAAAGCCACCGATTGTTGGTCACTCCCATGGATGTTGTTCCGGATAGAAACAAGAACCGTCTAGATCATTCTTTCCCTCTCATTTAGCTCTCAATTACTTCTGTATATTGTATCGTTATTATAGTATATTTCCTTACCTTGTACAATCCCTTTTTCTGTGTATATAAACAGAATATCAATAATACTCTCACTCAGTTACACCATCCAACGGTAATCCCACCAAGTCACACCCTTTGTTCATGTTTGAATGTGTAAAGAAGAGGTAATATTTCAAGTAAAAGTCTCACATCATTAGTTAGAGAATTTGTAAAATAATATATCAAGACATGGACCATTTAGCGCTGTAAAATTTTATAATCAAATCAATATTTATCTGTTATCGTTCTAATCAAAATCAATAATACTCAGCTTCACTGTAATGCGTATTGAATATTTTTAGTGGACTTATCTTGCTATTCCAATGGACTTGATATCAAATCAAAGAAAGATAGATAACACCGGCCCATTATATATTAGTAAGTAACCTAATTGGGTCTGTAATATTCAAACTTCAAAACTGATTTAATCGTCGTTGCAAAAACCGGAAGCAACTTGCAACTTGCAACTTGCAACTTGTTTTGCATATGACATCTCCAAGCACAAGCAACAATCACCGATGCTTAAACCTAATATCAAAATGCAAATCCCTAGAAAATCTCAAGCAAATCCATGCCCAATTCCTCACGATCGGCCTCTCTCACCACACGTTTCCTCTCAGTAAGCTCCTTCTCTTATCCTCCACCGTCTGCTTATCCTACGCACTCACTATCTTCCGCCGAATCCCAAACCCTTCCGTCTTCCTCTACAACACTCTCATCTCCTCCATCGTCTCTAATCACCAATCCACTCAAACCCATCTCGCGTTTTCTCTCTACGCTCGGATTTCGAGCTCTAGTTCCGCCGCGATCAGACCCAACCAATTCACCTATCCTTCTCTCTTCAAAGCCTCCGGCTTTCACCCTCGGTGGCATCGCCACGGAAGAGCTCTTCATGCCCATGTGTTGAAATTCATCGAACCGGTTAATCACGATCGGTTTGTGCAAGCTGCTTTGGTTGGGTTTTACGCCAATTGCGGGAAATTGAGAGCAGCTCGATCTCTGTTCGATCGAATTAGTGAACCTGATTTAGCTACATGGAACACCCTTCTCGCTGCTTACGCTAATTCCGGCGACGGAGAAATCGAGAGTGATCTCGGTTTATCGGAGGAGGTTTTGCGCTTGTTCGTGGATATGCAAAGGAGTTCGCTTGTGAGACCTAATGAGCTTACGCTTGTAGCTTTAATCAAATCTTGTGCGAATTTAGGTAAATTATGTGGAGGCGTTTGGGCTCATGCTTATCTTTTGAAGAACAATCTGTCTCTTAACCAGTTTGTTGGAACTTCTCTTATCGATCTCTACTCAAAATGCGGATCTTTGAGTTACGCACGCAAAGTGTTCGACGAAATGCCTGAGAGAGACACTTTATGTTACAATGCCATGATTCGCGGTTTAGCGGTTCACGGGTCTGGCCAAGAAGCTATGGAATTATACAAGAACTTGATCGCCCGAGGATTAATCCCTGACGACGCAACCTTTGTGGTGACGATATCCGCGTGTTCGCACTCGGGTCTAGTCGAAGAAGGTCTCCAAATTTTCAACTCGATGAAAGCGGTTTACGGGATGGAGCCTAAGGTTGAGCATTACGGTTGTTTAGTTGATCTACTGGGTCGTTCAGGGCGGTTGGAAGAAGCGGAAGAGTGCATCAAGAAGATGCCTATGAAGCCAAATGCGATGCTTTGGAGATCGTTTCTTGGGTCAGCTCAAATCCACGGTGACTTGGAGAGGGGTGAAATTGTCATTAAGCATTTGTTGGGGTTAGAATTTGAAAACAGCGGAAATTACGTGCTTTTGTCTAATATTTATGCCGGTGTTGACCGTTGGACTGACGTGGAGAAGACCCGGGAACTTATGAAAGACCTCCGTGTTAATAAGTCTCCGGGGATTAGTGCTATTAATTACTGAGTTTGTGTTTTTTTTTTTTGTCGCATAGAACAAATTTTTTAAGCAATTCATAATTTAATTACTACTAAGCCTACGATAACTCGATACGTGTATATAGATGGTAGAGAAACATCCCAATTCATTAGTTGGTTTTAAAATATTTTCACAACAAATCTTGTCTTTACTCGGAATATAAAAAACTTAAGAACAGTTGTTAGATTGTCCTTTACATGATTTAATCAAATAAGTTATAATAGTTTTGCTGGTGGAGGAATCGTATTACGTGCTAATCGACACAAAAAAGGTAGAACGGGTAATTAGACCAATGTCTATTCATTATCCACTAATTGATATTTAAAAAAAAAAAAATTATTGATGTATATATATCCACTAATACATAGTCCTAATCAAATCATGGATCCACTAATTGTGTCTTAATTACAAGATTTTTATTTTATTAATCAATGTTCTTCTCTTAAGAGAAGCAAAAGCCGATTTTAGTTTAATCTCCATTCCGGCCTTCAATGGCTTCTTCAGCAGCCATCGTCTCCTCCAAAACTCCTTTTCGATTTTCACCAATCCATAGCCATCGTGTTTCCCGTTATGCCTCTACAACCGCCTTCGCCATCTCTCTCCATCGCCGTGGATCTTCTTCCCGCCGCGGACTCGCCGTGAAATCGGCGCTGATCGAGCCCGACGGAGGAAGACTCATGAACCTCGTCGTCGAGGAACCGAAGCGGCGCGCGATGAAACGCGAGGCGGAGACGGTTCCCGTTAGGATCGCGCTCGATCGCGTGGATCTGGAGTGGGTACACGTGCTCAGCGAAGGCTGGGCAAGCCCGCTCCGTGGCTTCATGCGACAGTCCGAGTTCCTCCAAACACTTCATTTCAACTCGATCCGGCTCGAAGACGGCTCCGTTGTCAACATGTCGGTTCCGATCGTCCTCGCCATCGACGACGATCACAAGACTCGCATCGGCGATTCCGACCGAGTCACGCTCGTTGACTCGTTCGGTACCCCGATCGCCATTCTCAGCGAGTAAGTTTCCTTAATTTCTCTGTTAACACGATTGTTAGTTAAATGTATGCATAAGAATCTAATTTATGATTTATGATTTTAGATTATTTTAGATTTTCTTAGAAACTAGTTATGATTGATTTGAATTTTGAGCTACAATAGTATCGAGATTTACAAGCATCCAAAAGAAGAGCGTATAGCAAGAACATGGGGAACAACAGCTCCAGGACTTCCTTACGCAGAAGAAGCAATCACAAATTCAGGAAACTGGTTGATCGGAGGCGATTTACAAGTCCTTGAGCCGATCAAATACAACGACGGTCTCGACCGGTTCCGTCTATCCCCGTCTCAGCTCCGTGAGGAGTTCACGAGGCGAGACGCGGACGCGGTTTTCGCCTTCCAGCTCAGGAACCCGGTCCACAACGGCCACGCACTTCTCATGACCGATACTCGCACAAGACTTCTCGAGATGGGTTACAGAAACCCAGTCTTGCTGCTCAATCCACTCGGTGGTTTCACTAAAGCTGATGATGTGCCTCTCAGCTGGCGTATGAGGCAACACGAGAAGGTGCTAGAGGATGGTGTTTTGGATCCAGAGACTACTGTGGTCTCCATCTTCCCATCTCCGATGCTCTATGCTGGTCCCACGGAGGTTCAGTGGCACGCCAAAGCTAGGATCAATGCGGGAGCTAACTTCTACATCGTTGGTCGCGACCCGGCTGGTATGGGCCATCCGATAGAGAAGAGGGATCTATATGATGCGGATCACGGGAAGAAAGTGCTCGGCATGGCACCAGGACTCCAACGGCTCAACATTCTTCCTTTCAAGGTTAAGATCAATCGTTTGCTACTTCCTCTTAAATCTCAAACTTCTTTACAGGTTTTAAAGTTTGTTTGATTTGTCCTTGATATATATATATATAGGTTGCTGCATATGATACAACTCAGGCGAAAATGGCCTTCTTTGATCCATCTAGGGCTCAAGACTTTCTCTTTATATCAGGAACTAAGGTGAAAATCTGATTCTAGGATCTATTTTCGACAACCTAGATTTTGGTGAACTCATATGGATGGTGTTTTTTTTGTTGTAGATGCGTGGCTTGGCGAAGAAGAAAGAGAACCCACCAGACGGTTTCATGTGTCCCTCTGGTTGGAAAGTGTTGGTTGATTACTACGACAGCGTCAACGCGGACTCTGGTAATGGAAGGGTTTCAGAAGCCGTCGCTTCTGCTTAAATTGCAGAGGTTACGTGTTCCACAAGTTTCACATTTCCTGTTTGATAGGCTTTCATTCCCAATAAAACCACCAATGTATGTTTGTATAAACCATCTGTGTTCTTTGCGTCTCTGGTGGATTCGCATCGATTTGTACCATATTTTGTGTGTTGTTGTTTTAAAAGAAAGACTTTCTGTGTTTTGTGTTTGACCGTTTCTCTTCTGAAAACATAAACTGTGCAAGCTAAAAGCTAAAAGCTAATGCATACAAAGTTTACAGAAATAGTTTTTACATATGTTTGTTAAATGATGGTGGGGCCCATAGGCGGCGGCAGGTCGATTCCCGGCGGTGGAATCTCAGGTTGGCGAGGCGGTTCCCAGTTTGGAGGCACTACATCAGGCGGTCTTTCTGGCGACGGAGGATTTGGTGTATCTGGCATCGGCGGAGACGGAGATGGTGGGACCGGAAACTCAGGGGTTGGATTTTGCGGCGGTCCAAGTGGTGGTGGATCACTAGGAACCGTTGTAACTTCAGGGGGAGTTTCTGTTGGATTTATCTCTGGTCTATTAGGAAGCTCCGGGATTTCTAATGGAACCAACTCTGGTCCTCTACTCGGCCGTGAAGGTAACTCTTCCTCAGAGGGAGACCCTCCGGGAAATTGAATCTCTGGTGGACCGGTTTGGCTGACGACGCAATTGAACCGAGGAAGAGAGTTGGTCAAGGACGTTAGTCCCTTTACCGGTTTAACCGATTTCGACGCCGCCACTAACCGTGTAGGCCACGGTTTAGACTTGAACGAGCATAAGAACAAAGAGCTTCTCATGAGATTTGCAGAAACCAAAGACATAACACATCTCGACGACATATTTCCGTTTTCTTCATTTTTCTTGATTCTTGCAAAGTTACAATTTAAGGTTCAAAGTACGTTGACACGTGTCACCAAGAACCAGAGACGTCTCACTGTGGCCTCACACGTTGTTGTCCTAACACGTGGCAAACTAATAGTATCACACGAATCTATCCATTTTTTCACCTAAAAGACAATATTTTCAACTTTTGAATGACTGTTATATTTATTAGAAAAGGTCTGTTTTACAACTATTGCATGTTTTGTTTTAGAGAACTTTCAAAGTACAATTAAAAGAAAATCATATCACACACAACTCTAATCGTGCACTCTCGCGCATATGAATAAAAAAAAAAAATGTTAAAAATCAAATCATACATATTAAGATAATAAATATAAATACCGTAAGTACATAAGAGATCCATAACAAAGAATTTTGAAGAACACTACGAAGAAGACGAAACCGGAGTGATCCTAGGAACTGCAACAGGAAACTCATGAATCTCATCCATCCATGGATTCGTCTTCTCAAGATTCATCGGATCAATCGTCTTCAAAGCTTTCCAAACCGCACTGTTACACTTAAAACCCGATCCAAACGCAATCTGCCAAGTCCTATCTCCTCTCTTGATCCTTCCTTTAGCTTCACTATACGCAAGCTCGTACCAAAGCGAGCTACTCGAAGTGTTTCCAAACCGGTTCAAAGTCATCCTCGATGGCTCCATATGCCACTCGGACAAATCAAGATTCTTCTCAATCTCATCAAGAACGGCTCTACCTCCCGCGTGGATGCAGAAATGCTCGAAAGCTAGCTTGAAATCGGGAATGTAAGGCTTGATCTTCTTGACTTTGAAGACTTTGCGTGCCACGAGGGTTGCGAAGAAGAGAAGTTGTTCCGACATTGGTAAGACGAGCGGTCCGAGAGTTGTGATGTTCGTCTTGAGAGCTTCTCCGGCTATTGCCATTAGGTTTTTGGAGAGGGAGACACCAACTTTGCCGGTTTCTTCTGCGTTGTTGTCTTCTCGTTGGTAGACGCAGCCGAATGCGTTGTCGTCGGCTCCTTTGTGGGTACGTACGGTGTGGATGAGCTGATATTTTGAACGGCTGCGATCGGAGGAACGGTTGGTGAGAAGTACGGCGGCTCCTCCCATACGGAAGATGCAGTTGGAGAGAAGCATTGAACGGTCGTTGCCTAAGTACCAGTTTTGGGTTATGTTCTCTGTGCTCACAACCAGTGCGTATGAGTTTGGTTGGACCTGCAAATTAAAGTGTCACGATTTGATAAGTAGTCTTAAATTGTATACAAGATTCTGATACTAGTCTTTTTCACTCTCTAAGGTTTACTATGTTATTGTTACATAGAAATTGTTATTGTTGTAGTTGTCACATGTATATGCAAATAATTAACCTAACATTCCAATAATTGTAGAACATTTAATTCAATTTGCAAACTAGCTTAAGGATTTAAGAAACTTGCAAGCACATACTACCACGTTGGTTTCTTAAGTGTGTATGTACGTAATATAAATTATATATTCATACAAATCTTAGATCTATCATTTTGAATATATATGCTGTGTAACAAGTGATTGTAAATAATCATCAATCCTAAATTCTTAACACATGTACTGTTATGTGTAAAGAAAAAGTTGAAATGAAATATATGAATAAATATAGTCTTTAATTAGTATTCATATATGGATAGATCATTTTTGTTGATCGTCATTTGAAAAAAAAAGAAATCAATTTAAAAATAATAATATTGTTATATACTATTAATAAAATAAATGGCTGGTCATTAACACAACATTATGGTTTTTCCATTGTCACAACTACCACCAACCCACAATACAAAGACCAAAAGGCCTGTCAATGTCAGGATTCTCATAGACACGTGATTAACACGTAGACTTTATAACCTTTATGCTTCCATACAACTCATATAATTAAAAGTTGCATCAGTAACAAATAATTCGATTTTAACTAAATTAATATATTTGCATGTTAATAGCACGTATTTATGACATGATAGCGAAGTCAATCAAAATCTAGCTGGTAAATGTATTAAATGCTTAACTAAGTGAGAAATTCTTAAATTTTAAAAGTCCTGAGCTGTCGTTAGCCTTTTCAACATTTAAACGCCGAATAAGAAAAAGTCCATTACGAATCACGACGACTCATAAACATTAAACAAAAAACAGAATCTTAATTAGTATCAAGAAAATTAGATTAAAATTATAATTTACCTGAAGAAGCTGTTTAGCGAGATCAATGGAGATAAGACCAGCACTACAACCCATTCCACCGAGATTATAGCTCAGAATATTCCCTCTAAGCTTATACTTGTTCACAATCATCGCAGAAAGTGACGGTGTTGGATTAAACAAACTACAATTAACCACAAGAATCCCAATATCTTTCGGTTTAACACCGGTTTTCTCAAGAACAGCGTCGATAGCTCCGAACATAACCGTCTCTGCTTCTTTCCTCGCTTCTTCCATACAAGGATTTGGAGGAACACGTAGAAGAGCTTCAGGGAAGTAAGTTTTCTGACCAAGACCGGATCTTTCGAGGATCTTTTGTTGGAAAGCAAGATTGTCCTCTGTGAAGATACCTACACGTTGAGATCGGTCCATGAATGTTTCACGAGTGCAGATCAAAGAAGGGTCTGGTTTGTAGCACGAGAAGTCGAGGAGGAAGACGCGGCGTGGACGGGTGGTGAAGTAGGCGGTGGAGAGAGAGATTAAAAGCGCGGTGGCGAGTGTGGCGGAGAGGAAATGGAAACGGAGAGTGTTGTAGAGGAGAGCGAGGTCGTTGAGAGAGAAGGAAGAGAGGTTTGCGATTGTGGCGGCGAGGAGAGGGAGGAGGAGGATGTAGAGAGCGTTTGAGATTAGGTAATGGTAACCGAGTTTAACGTATTTGAGACGAACGGATAAGAGGAAGTTTGGGAGGTTGTTTGGATTTGGATTTTGGTCGGAGTTGGTGACGTGGACCGGGACAGGACGGTGCTGAGCTTGGTTTTGATGATCGGTCATGGTGAGGATGAAGAAAGGTTTAAGTTTTTTTTTGTGGTGGGGATTATGAAAGTTTGAAGCTTTTTTTGTTGTGAGGATGAATGAGAAGAGAAAGGGAGGGATTTGTAGAGAAGAGAAGAAGTGTCAAGTGTAAGATTTGTTTTTAGCTTGTGAGAGAGAGAGAGAAGAGAGAAGAGAGAAGAGAATGGCCTGAAAAGTTGGAGGAATTTTGAGAATTTAATGGGAAGTTTTTTAGAGAGAGAGAGAGACTTGGTTAATAAATGTAGTTAGAGGAAATGGGAAATATTTAAGGAAAAAAATAATGTTTTTATAGAATATACGAAAAGAATAATTCTAGCAAGTAGTAAATCAAATGTTGTCAAAAAACAAATAATAGCAAATCAAATTGTCCAAACTAGTAAGTCTGAACAAGTAAATAAATAATAACGATTTATTTTTTTGAAAAATGTTTTAGTATAGACTGTATAGGGAGTACTAAAATTGTATATTACTAAATATTAGTATGTGTACTATTTTGTGTGAAAAATTGTACTCTAGAAATATTTGTATATTTCAAATGCAAAAAATCCCAATCTCTATAGCATACCAATTGAAATGCATAATATTTATTTATTATAAGCTTAGTAAATAAAATGGAAGAGAGTAAATAAAAGTTATAGGGAGGGAGGATGCAACTACCCCAGCGAAAGCCTTTAATGGTTTTAGACAGTTGAGAGATGACACCTCCTAAGAGACGCCTTATTGACTTTTATACAACTTGTGGCTAATATTGGCCGTGTGCTTCGAATTTACTCTCATATCCTTTGTTTGACCCGTTATTTGCGAAACTACCACCCTTTTTTGGCCAGCAACAACTTGTAATAGACAATGAATTGCGGGCCCACTTTTGTCAACCTGTGATGTTTTATGATTTGAAGTGTCCCCGTGTGAATTGCGTTTTCGAATATTAATGTATCCACACTCATATACAGATGAAAACCGAAAAAAAATGTTTGTTGAACTAAATATGAATAAATGTGTGGGTCACTGCTCCTAAATATCTATAAAATATTTCATATAACATTTTCATGTGTTTTCATGGTTATTTAATTGTGTGTTTATTTTAGTATAATGAAAGGTTTTGATTTAGGCCATATATAGGCGAAATTTGTTAATAATTTATTTTTCAGTAGACTAAAATAAACTTATTTTTTTATCTTTCCATATATTTTATTGTATAAAATTTATGAACTCAACGATTTGTTCACTTAAACTTTTGATAATTTATAATATTTTGTAGTTAATCTATGTCCATTTATGCTATTTTGTCCATAAAAGTTAACATAGTTTTTTTTAGGGCATGATTGGTTGTTGCTGTAGCTTTAATTTTTTTGCTGTAGAAAGAAAGCTGTAGACTTTTTTGCTGTAACTTTAGATTTATTGTTGTAGAGTTTTTTTTCTAAAATATTTTATTTATTTAATACATATTATAATAAATATTTAGCATTAAATTAGAAAAAATAGATATAGAAAACAAGAGAAGCAAAAAAGGATATTGAGCAAAAAAGTAAAGAAAGAAAAGAAAGAGAATTCTCAGAGCACTTAAATTGGTGCTCTGTAAATTTTGATTTCTAGAGCTAAAATATTTCCATATTTAAAATTATTGCTCTGAATTTTAAAAATGGAACCAAAGCTTGATTGGTTCAACACTAGTGCTCTAGAAAAAAATATAGCTTTGCAGAGCACTCAGAGCACTATTTTTTGCTATGCAGTTTAATGTACCTTTTACTTTATTGATTATTGTGTGATCAGTTATATTATGCAGTTTTTTCTCATTATTTGTTAAGAAAGAGATATAGGGCCTGATTGGTTATGGCTGTTATTTACTCCTAACTTCCTCTATTGTTTTAAGTGGAGAAAGTAAGAAAGAGATATAGGGCCTGATTGGTTATGGTTGTAGGAATTTTCTGCTGTAGGATTTAATCTGTACATTTTAGGCTGTAGATTTTATTGCTGTAGGATTTTTGATAGTAGATATTATGTCATTAAAGATATATATGCAACATTAAAACAAAAACAAATAAGATATAGAAAAAAAGAAGTAAAAAGAGAAGGTGAAGAAAAGAATAAGGAATTAAGAGAGAGAGAATTCTCAGAGCCCTTAATTTGGTGCTCTGAAAAAATTGCTTTCTAGAGCCAAAATGTTTCCTTTTCTAAAATTGTTGCTCTGAGTTTCTAAAATGAAAGCAAAACATGATTGGTGACACATTAGTGTTCTATAAATAATTAGTGCTCTGTGGAGCACTCACAGCATTTACCAATCACCCCCATACTCTCAATTACTCTATATTTTGAGTTATCCATTACTCTACATTTTGTTAGAGTAAAACATTTTACTCTAATTATCAATTATCTATCTTCCTCAATTACTTTATCTTTATTTACTCCAAATTACTCCAAGGTGAATGGGGAAATTTTTAAAAACATATTAATAATATTCACTCTATCCCAATATATAAAGAAAAAAAATTGTTCCAAAATATAAATAGTTTTCAGATTTTAATGTACCTTTTACTTTATTGATTATTGTGTGAACAGTTATATTATGCAGTTTTTTCTCATTATTTATATCTTAAAAAAATATAGTCTTTGCTATGCTTGTCAATTTGAAAAACTTAGTCCTAAAAATAAGTTAAATATATTATTTGGATCTGGTTGGTTTTATTCGGTTGTATTGTATCAGATTGGGAACAAATCAAAAAGGGTATAACAGGGAGAAAAGTAATTTACAGAAATAAATGGGCCAAATAAAGAAAGCTGGAGACAGTTGGGGTGACACAGCTTGAATATGGTATGGAGAAAGCATATTAAGCACTGACATGAATTTAATCTGAGACACTCTCAAAATTTATTTCACTTTGACTTTTCAGTTGACGTCATCGCCTACCTCTTAAAATTGAAAAAAGTGAAATGGAACTTTTTTATAGATTGTCGGATAACTGGTACGGATTAACAGGTCAACTTTTTTATTTTTATTTATGTACATTTTAATTTTTGTTATGATATGTTATGATTAGAATATATATATATATAATATATATACAATATTATGTTAATTATTATTATAAATAAAAATAAAATAATAATATAAAAACTATTGAACCTAGTTGTTATAAGAAAAAAAACTATTGATGAACCTTGTGAGAAATTAACCCAAACTTGATTTTCTTGACCGAAGAAATCAAGTCAAACTAAAAACACTGCATTTTCTTATCGTCTATTAGATCATCATACTAATTTATGGATAAATTAAAAACCATATATAGGAAAAATAAATAAACCTCGGAAACTAATCCACACTTGACTGTCTTGAATCTTGACCGAACAAATCAAGAAAACATTGCACAACGATTATCGTCTATTATATCATTATAGGTTCCAATTTTATAGATGAAAATCTATTGTTTACGACATATTAATTGATTGTTGGCTTGTTTTCACAATATATCCAATAAACAGTACTACCACATATGAATTTTTGTTTTGTACAGTATATGAATTCATAACAAACAATTCAATATTAAATTACCAAAAAAAAAACAATTCAATATCAAACATCCTCTGAAATTCCTTCGTGCTTTTTAACTTATCTTTTATCCCACATAGCCTAAATGTCTGGAAAATTTCAAACTACATGTTTTTGGGTATTAATTTTCAAAACTACACCTCTAAAATGTCTATTTTCAAAACTATATTTTTCATTAAATAAAAAACTCTAAACCCTAAAATATAAACTCTAAACTCAAAAATCTAACCTTGAATTTTTAAGGGTCTGACTGGTTTAAACGATGCGGTTACAGTTGCGGGAGTTTGTAGAAGTAGGAATTTACATTTAAATGCGTAATTATTCGTAAATGTTCATGCATCCATGGCCTTGCTAAAAATGCGAGAGCACAAGACTACCTCTTTTCGGGCTGAGCCGATGGTTCTTGTTTCTCCTTACATCCAACTTAGCGACCCAACATAATTTTGTTTTTGGAGTTTCATATGACAAAAAAAAAAAAAATTGAATATTCACTATGTTGAGCATCTGAATAGTTCAATTTTGAGTTTTTAATAATCCCATAAAATTTTCATATCAATAATTAATCTGGTCATTATTTGGCAATATATGCTAAATACAGTTTTTAAAATGATTTGTTAAAGAAAACACTTGAAAAAAAAGAAAAGATAAATTATTTCGGTTCAGAATAATTAAATAAAGAAACCTTCTCTGATTTCAATAAACCAAAGTTTAACAAAATTGGTTATTCTTTTTCGATTTAGTGTTATTGACTTGGTTTTGGCCTGGTCTCACCTTAAAGACTTAAAGTCCATACCACGTTGGAACCATCCCGCGAAGTTGGTTTTATCGGTTAAACGTCCAAATTTTCTTATCGTAGGAAATAAAAAGATTGAATCACTATCAAAAGACGAAACTGTTCCATTGTCTCGTATATAACCCGAGCTAGCGTTTCATGTGTACTTAATGATCTTATCTATATTATAGTATACATTGCATCTTTTACGATCGCGTAAGAAGTTTTGTATTCATTCATAATCTGGCATGTGTCGACACACAATATGGGTTGAGTTTGCGTGGTCAGTAATCCAAAAAATATATGTTAAAAATTAACAAGAGAACTGATCAATTGATAATTGATTAAGAAAATTCATACCAAACAAAGTATTCCGGTGAGAAATTATTTCCGGAAGAAATCATTCTCTACCACTCACAATTTTTTCTTCTCCATTAGTTTTATAAACAATACTTGTTCAAGTCATTCTTAATTAAAAGAAAATCTAGTTTACTTAGGTAGAAAAGTACGTTCCCGAATGAGTAATGATTGTTCTACACTTCACTTATACCAGTAATATATCTCAAAATTTTCAAGCAAATTACAGTTCAAATTTTCTATAAATATTGTTAAAAATGAGCTGGCATTGATTGAACTATCGTGATCAGAATTGTTTTGTAATCGTTACAGAGACTTTTTTTGGATTTTTCGAATATGGTTATTCCTATACAAGACACTAGGGTTGGACTCGCGCTCTGCACAGAGTGATGGTTTCTAAATTTGTATTTTATTAAAAAGATAAGGGAAAACCCCTTAAAAAAACCTAAACTATTTTATATCCGCTATAAAAAACCACGAATTTTTAACGTTGTCAAAAAAATACCAAAACTATTTTATATTGTCATTTTAATTCACAGATATACAAATATTGAAAGTTTGACTAAACGTTTTTGTAAACGCTTAATTCTTAAACGCTGTGATTAAATTGGCGTTTATTCTAATTAACCACGTGCGCTTAAGTGGAATAAAAAAACTAGATTTTTCCCCCAAATCAATTTCTCCCCCAGTTTCTTTAGAACCCTAATAAAAACTCTTGGATCTGGCGTTGCTAAGAAATCGACTTCGAGGAGCAGCAAAGCCGGTCTCCAGTTCCTCGTCGGTCGTATCGCCATATTTCTGAATAACGGCAAATACGCCACACATGTTGGTGCCGGAGCTCCGGTCTACTTGGCTGCCGTCCTTCAATACCTCGCCGCCAAGGTGATTATCCCTTCCCTTCTTCATCCTAATCTCTCGATCTGGTATTTTAATTTTTCGTTAAACACCCTGATTTTGACCGGTTTGTGATTTTGGAAATTGGATCTGTGTAGGTTCTGGAATTGGCCGGAAACGCAGCGAGAGACAACAAGAAGACTAGAATCGTGCCACGTCACATTTCAATTGGCGGTGAGAAACGACGAGGAATTGAGCAAGTTGCTCGGTGATGTGACCATTGCTAACGGAGGTGTGATGCCCAACATTCACAGTCTTCTTCTTCCTAAGAAGGCCGGTGCTGCTTCCAAGCCTTCCCTTCGTGTTATCGTGTGGAGCTAATTTAATGCGTAGCGTAGATTTTAGATTAGGTCTTTGCTTTGGCTTTCTGTTTTCCCTATTAGACTACGTTGTAGAGTCCAACTTGAGATCTTAATGGATGTTATTATTTTGATTCTGCATTCTTTATTGAACCCACAAACAAAGTTGAACATTAGAAAAAATGTGAGACCACTTTCAATGTGCCTTCTTCTTCCAGAGAAAGAGAATCGAGAGGAAGAGAGAAAAAGAGATTAGAGAAATTAGGGTTCTAAAGAAATTGGGGGAGAAATTGATTTGGGGACAAATCTCGTCTTTTTATTCCACTTAAGCGTACGTGGTTAATTAGAGTAAACACCAATTTAATCACAGCGTTTAAGAATTAAGCGTTTACTAAAACGTTTAGTCAAACTTTCAATATTTGTATATCTGTGAATTAAAATGACAATATAAAATAGTTTGGGTATTTTTTTGACAACGTTAAAAATTCGTGGTTTTTTATAGCGGATATAAAATAGTTCAGGTTTTTTTAAGGGATTTTCCCAAAAGATATATATTTATCTATTTCAAAATTTTATGCGATGAATTTTTACCTTAGTTTGGTTCTTGTGTTCGTTTATAGTGTGGAAATTAAGTATCTTAAACCATTTTTTTAAAAAAGTAAACAAATTAAAGATTTAACTGTAGCCGTAGATTTAATATGATATATTTAATCAAGATACATAAAACCCAAATGACTACAGTATAATAAGATAAGAAGTTTTATGTTCGGATTAAAACTATTTTTTTTCTTTGAAAACTTAAACACGTTTTATTATAATTCCAAAACAATCTAACCAATAAGAAAATAATCTACAAAATCCAAATTGTCAAAATAACAAAAATATAATTAATTTTATATTGAAAGTTGAAACAGATAGAGTAATATTCAAAATTTTGATTAAAATAAAATATTTATAAAAAATAGTTTTATTCGATTTAATTATATTAGTTTAATTAAATATCATATAAATCGAATATAAAAAAAACAATTTATATTTGGATACCTACTAAATGAGGTTTCCTACTCATATGGTTGCATATCATCTATTTTTTATAATATATTTCTACACCTCTACACAATAAGTCAATAACATATCCAATATGAAAATTTTAACAGTTTTAGTGATTATTATTGTTTTTAAAAATTCAAATCATAGCATATACATAAAAAGTTTAAGATTTTCTTCATTAGATTTTTTATATTGTGATTCAAATTATTTTAAAAAATAAAGTTAAACAAAGATGATAGGAGATATATAATGGTTTTAAAAAAATTATTATGATAGACATAAATTGAATCTCATATATTCCTTATTTACTTATTTTCGTAATTGCCAATTAAGGAAGGAGAATGATAATTTTTTATTAATAGTTATATATATATGATTAGTTGAATAATATATATTTGATTCTTTACATAATATGCAATGACATTTCATGTAAATTCTCTAGTAACTTATGACTTAATTGTTAAACCCCTTGAGAGTGAACCTAATGATGACACCTAAGCAATGACATTCTTGTTAATAATACATGAGATAAAAGTTGTTTTTATAGTGCATTTTGTTTTAATATATTAGGGATGTTTATATGGTGATACATTGAGATTTGTAGAGGTTAATGGGTTACGAGGCTTTAATCTTTAGAAAGTGTGTATAAAATAAGTTTCACATCAAAAATTAGGAAGGACCTTGAAAAATATATAAGAGACCGATGTCTCTCCGCTTATTACCAATTAGTTTTAAGGTTGGATGTTAAGGAAACTTAACATAATCTTTAATTCTTTATACATACAATTTATACATACAAATAAAGTAGAACGACTACTAATAAATTTCTTAATATTACATCCAAATTTATATTATATTTTTTATGCAAAGTAAACTAATTGGTAATTGCCGCTTTAACAAACAAAAAAGCTGATTGCTCGGTGGATTAGTTAGGAAAATTAAGCAGACCAGTGGATAACTAGTACCTAACCGTTTAAAACATTAATAACTAGTGGAGAACCCGCGCATTTGCACGGTGGTACGTTATATTTTCATCAAGAAAAAAAATAGTAGTAGTGTAGAGATACATTTTTTTTTTATCTTTTCAGTTTAATTTAGTTTAGATTATTTCTATTGAATTCATTATATTTATGTTATGAGGGAGTAGATCTGAGACTTTTAACCCATACCCGAAAACCAGAATCGAATTAACGACAATACCCGTATCCGATTGATTTTGGGTAGAAAACAAATCACCAGATGAGTAAAATATTTGATACCCTAGATAATACCAGAACCGAACCGATACTTGATCGGATACCCAAATTATCCGACTAGGTATTGTGGATTATTTTTGGTATTATAGATATATATATATTTGTTTTTTCTGATAAAAAAAATTTAGGTTGTTCGGATTTTTTTTGGGCTTTCAGATATATTTCCTTTTTTTTTTACCTGATCAATTAATAGATTCAATTTTTGGTTTGACTGAACCATCAGTTTGTTTTAAGTATTTATTCTTGTATCTAAAAAGTTTTATCTCTTATTCTTTTATTCAAACAGTTATTTTCTCTTATCTTTATATCCAAACATTATTAAAGTGTACTTCTCAATTAATAGTAGTATAGATAGATACTTACGGCTGACTTTTCATTTGTTACAATAATTTCTATAACTAAAATGTTGGTGGCAATCTAACTATGTAAAGGCAAGTTTTAGGTTATACTTCTTGCAGTTAATTTTGGGTGAGATTTGATCCCAATTAGTAGTTGAGAAAAATGCTATTCTATTCATCAGTAAAAGAAAGATAATTTGGCTTATTATGTTGTAGTGGAGCCTAAAAACATGTTTTGGTAGCAACCATCAGTCAAAAAGAGCAGCATTTATTTTATTTTAACCACCATATTTTTTCTGTTTTGAATTTATTGTAAACTAGAGACAGAAATATTAAGAAATTTATGGTTTAAAATATTATTTAGTACTAATTTTAAAAAACTCAACCAATTATAAAAAGACTACATAATACATGCTGTAATATATACTATTATTTAATTTAAAGATACTGAAATATGATGATTTAAAGATAAATAGTAGTATTTTATATTTTAAAACAAAAACAAATCTTGAAAACATCTTGTATTTTGAAGCGTAGAAACTAGAAAGTATCATTTTTTAAAAATCTATTATTTTGAGTATGGCACTGAAAATCATCATGAAGACCAAATTGTAAATAATGGAAATCCCAAAGGTCCGAAACTTCACTAGTTAGACACGGCCGGACGCCGAAACGTCCGAAACCTTACTTATTATATAATGTCACTGATATGTCAAATCACTTTTCATCCTCAGAGAATTAGAAATGGCTACTTCCCCAGAGCCCATCAACTGGGCGGAGCTTCCACCGGAGCTGACGGCTTCGATCCTCGATGTGGCAGACAGTCGACATGCAAAACCTGGGAAATGACTTTTTTGGCGGTGAGTCCTACTTCAGTAACATGTACCGTCAAGCTATTGATCGCAGCGACGGCGGTTTGGTCGAAATAAACATCGGGAACTTTGGTACCGATTCTCATGTTTAGTGAAAACAACTAATCAGGTTATTACCAGAATTATAATATATCATATCAGCTTATGGAATTCTATCACTGGCTTGCACTACAGGAAAAACGAGTATTCTTAGCATCTGAAAAACGCTATTATAAGATAAGATAGCGCTTTTACAAGCGCTCTATCATCGCCCGTTATAGTAGGTCTGGCACTTTAGATAGCGGTTTTTTGGTCTGCTATGATATTTTCATTTATTATAGCGGCTTTAAGACCGCTATAAAATAGTTTATAATAGCGCTTGTAAAATGTTATTAATATTATTATTAATAGCGTTTAGTAATTGTTATTATTAATTATACTATAGCATTTGTTCAAATGTAATTGTTTCTATGCAATGTTTTCGATCAACTGACAAGTTTCAATACAAAAAAAATGCCCGATTTTTAAGACATTAATTATCAAAGTAGTGCATATATTATATGGTCACAAAGATACATAAGTCTTTCACAGATGGTGCAACACAACAAATGTCTCAACACACTTAAAATGGAAAAAGAAAAGTCTTACAACAATAGAAGTTTGTCATTTGGCCAAGCCACTGTGCTTCCTACTGCATCACCAACAAATTCAACCTCTGAATTTGGTCTCCAAACTCGTGCATTATCAACCTTTGAAACCTCTACCCAAACCTTGCTTGCATTCAAACCTAAAGGAACGAAATGCACCTTTTCTGCTGGATCAGTTGAAGAAACACGGCCTACTGCAACTCTCTGCCCAGAGCCATTACAATCTAGTAGAATGCACTTCTGTTTCCCACCTTTGCTACTACCAGTGCTATTGCTACCACTCTAGCAGTCAAAATTATGAAGACATTCATCACAATAACATCAATATTAACTAATTCACCTAATACCAGAACTATCTCTATCTCAACCTAACTTCTTAATTCGTTCTCTAACAGTTATCCACCTAATTTCTAATAACCAAATGTAAATGCCAACTTTCTTTCAAGTTGAACCTCCCCTGTCAGACATTGTGAAGCTACGTTATCACCAAAGTTATTATAATTACTTGATATATATATATATATGTATTGAGCCTAAAGGATAGTAGACCACCTGAATTTCCTCCCACATAGTCTCTCTTGTCTGCTCGTCCAGATGTCTCCAGTCATCAAGCAGTACTGGCACATGCTCTCTCACCAGAGGACCAAGGAAAGAGGAGAGTGTTACTGATCCACTACCAACATGCTCGCCTAAAGAGGTGAATTCCACTGCTACCTTGTCCTCGTGATTTTTTGCAACTTTGCGCATTTTAGTTGGACCTCTTGTCTTCCTCTTCTTGGTCACTGACTGCTGGGTATGAACTTCTTCAGTAGAAATGGCCACGTTTTCATTATGTGGCGGAACAAACTCTTGCTCTACTTCTTCTTCATCTACTCTTTCATTATGAGGCTGAATCTCTCCACTCTCTTCAATCTCTTCGGATATTTCAGTCTCATCTTCATCAAGGTGAAGTTCTTTATCTATACACTCCGTAGAAACAATATCCTTTTTCTTCTTCCGAGAGGCTGACTCCAACGGACTTACTTCAAGTCCTTGTTGACGCTTACTGCGACGGACCTTGTCTCCATTTTGCATCATCTCTTACTACCTGAAACACAACCAAATTCTGTTTAGCATAATCTTTAATCCACGACCAAGACACCTTCACAATCATCTCTAACACAGAAAGTTTCATCATCAGACGAATTGTCTCCTTCTTCTTCAATTGGTTGAACTGATAATGTTGCTGAAACAAACTCTTCTTCTGTCTCTAACTCGTGGTATCCTCTAGGTGAACTGATTATCTCTTTCCCATCTTGAATCACTACATCTTGGGCAGCTTACTAATTCCTCATATTCATTCCTATATAGAATGCAATCATTCTTGCAGGCGTGAATGATGTCGTAGCCAAATCCAAAAACCTTCAAAAACTTCTTCATTTGATCTGTCGACTTAGGCAAGACATTGTCTCTCGGTAGCATGTCACTAACTAGCATTAGAAGCTGATCAAAATAATTCTCAGACATACCGCTCTTCACCTTTATTCGATAGAGTCCCATGATTGCAGAAACCTTGGTGTAGTTCTCGCAGGTCGAGTACAATGGAGTTTCTGCATCCTCTAACTTCTTCCTAAACTCAATTTCTTCATCACACTGTGGATCATCCAATTGATCCACATTCTGCTTCTGAGTAGTTTGCTTGAATTCATTCGCCGTAAAAGCTGTCCTAATCAGATCATAAGCCTCATGCTCTGACGTCTGAACATCATTGGCCTTAGCCTCCCTAATTTCGCCGTGCTTACTCCAACATTTACTTCTCTTGTACTTATGATCCATCCCTCTAATGACTAGATGCTCCAACACTGTTTCACTAGATTGATGGCAAACGTTGCGGCAATCAATGCAAGGACAGAACATAGCTGACGGATTACCCAAACTGCTAACTGAATCAGAGACGAACTTAGTAGCTCCTTCCTCATACTCAAGACTATTCCTATAATTTAAACAAAACAGAAAAAATTAAACCACGATATCTAGAAATCAAGTAGTCATGACAACGGAAAACTGTAATTCTAGTTAGAACGTACCTTGGTAACCAGACCCAGGTTTTTTCCATGATACAAGAGCTCCGACCAAGTGTTTTTGTAAAAGCAATTACACAATCACGTTAAGCCACAAGAATAGTAAAGAAATCTGAGTAGAAAAGAGATAAGACAAATCGGAATGGATCAATTGAACATGCAAGATTAAACAGGATTTCGTAGTTGAAGTGCTTAAACAATCAGGAAGAGAAAAAAAAATTTCACCTTAAACGAAAATCTTCAGCCCCCAAGTATACGGTTCGTGTCGGATTGCAAGTATGTTCGTCTGTCTCCTGAGATTTTCGGAAATGAAAGAGCAAAGGCGAAGAGGGACGAATTGAACAATGAAGAAGAAAGAGAGAGTCAGCGAATCGAGCAGGGGTGAAGAAAGAGAGAGTCGGCGAATCGAGCAGGGGTGAGTGAAAGAGGAAGAACACGATTTTAGGTTAGAATTGGGGATTTTCTAAAGCCTAATCGATTTTGGCGTCTGAATTTTACTAAGTGTCGCGGGAATTTATTTTCCCTTTTCCGCTTAAAACTATTACAGCGTTTCTAAACTACTACTGCTATTGAAAATAACATTCCCTTCTAAAAAATGTTACGGGATTTGTTTTCTATTATCTCAATAGTTTTCCATAGCGTTTACAAAAAAAAAAACGCTATCTATACAAACCGATACATAAACCATAGCAGTTTTACCAAAAACGCTATCCTTTTGTGCTATGAAAAACCTATATTCTTGTAGTGTTGCTTTAAGCAACATTAGAGTTTTGATCATTTGTCTCATGCATGTTTTTAGTCGTCCCAATTTTTAAAATAACTATGATTCTCGGATTGTTACTTGCTTATGCGTTCATCAGTACTACGATAATTCATTTCTTAATATTGTTGCTGTTTTTAGTTTATGATTTAACTAATCTCTACACGCCGTTATTTGCAGATCAAGTAACCTGAGAAGCCTTGGACTTGCAATGTACTATTCAATAACGAAGAAGGCAAAACTTCCATTGCTTGAAGAGCTGGCGATCTCACCCTCATCGTTCAATCTGAATTTGGAAGCTATAGGCCATTCTTGCACAAAGCTACAGACGTTGAAGCTAAACTGCTCAGAGTACAAATTTGATGATGTTGATGCCCTAGCAATCGCGGAAAGCATGCCTGAGCTACGCCAACTCCAGCTTCTTGCGAACAGACTTACAAACACTGGCTTGAACGCCATTCTTGACAACTGTCCTCACCTGGAACACCTTGATTTACGCCAGTGTTTGAACATAAACCTTTTCGAGGGTGATGTGGAAAAGCGATGTTTGGAGAGGATCAAAGATTTCAGATTGTCCACATTTTATGTCGCTTTTAACGATTTTGATTCAGATGATGATTTAAGCAATATATATGGGGGAGACGACTTTGAGGAATCCTATGATTTCTCACGTACGGACGACTATCATTCCAGTTGGTACTAGATGCTAGCTGAGTCTTTCTGAACAGTGGGGAGATATTTTTTTTGTCTGGTCTTGTCAAGGTCAGTGGTGAGTGGTTGTGACTTGTGGACTCGTTCGTGTTCTTTTGTTTTTCTCTATGTTCCTAGTTGCGGTGTCTCTATTTTTCTTTGGATTCTATAAGATTTTAACTCGCGAGAACGATGATAGGTCTATATATTTTCAGTTTACGCTGACGTTATTAATTATCGACCTAGACATGTTATTTTAATAAGGGCTCGGCACAAACAATGAAAAGCGTACTATTCGAGTCAAGATTCATCTTGCTTAGTCATCTTTCTTTTTGGCACACTCCTCCTTGTAATCTTCTTCTTCCTCATCCTCAGTCTCTAGCATGTCATTCATCTCCGTCGTCAACTTCCTCATTCTCATTGTCTTCTTCTTTGTACTCTGCTTCATCTTCTGTTGAGTCTTTCTCAACAGTGGAGAGACGGTTATTATTATTATTATTTTTTTAATATCCGTGGTGAGATGTTATGACTTGTGTGAACTCGTTCGTGTCCTTTTTTTTTTTATTCTCCATGTTCTTTGCATTAGGTAAATATTCATTGCGAAACATAAATGTTGTGTAAGATAATCATTGGCCACAAACTCCATCAGCTAAGATACATCAGAATTCACATTAGTAAATCATTTTAGTTCTACTCGGAGTTTATTTCAGAAAAAGTTTCCGACACCCACAAAATCAACCCATTAATAAAACGCAGTGGTTATGTCTTAAAATCCCTAACTTTCTGATTCCTTCTAGATCCGTTTTTTTGTGTGCAAAATTTGAAACTTTTATACAGATTCAAACGTCAAAAATCATTGTACAGAGAGAAAACCACATAAACTTTATCATAGTTTGAAAACGCGAGCCTATAAGTTTCACACATGAAATATAATTAATCACAAATACATATCAAATAAAAACAAAAACTCACATAATATTGAAGTTTGCCTTTTACCATCCCTTTGCTTAGGCTCGATCCAAAGACTCTGAAGAGGGCATAGTTCTTTCTGCATTACCCATATTTTCGTTAGTTTAAGAAGCTGCTTACGTGGATCCCTGCCTACATCAAACGAGTAAGATACACACTGTCTGTTATGTAAACCATAATATTGTTTGATACTTAATATTGTCACGTAAATTTGGACCGACAACCCAAATTGGGCCAAAGATATAATAGTGTTGATTTCAATTAGGCTTAAAGTTGGGTCGTTTGAATAGAGGCTTCAAGTGAATTAGGCTTTAAAAGCACCCGCATCGCACAAGTTGCGAGCGACTCTCAAGAGAAAAAATAAAGAAAAAAATCTAAACATTTATCGATGTGGCACCAAAAAGTCTAAGAACCGGCTCTCGCAGAAGATTTTTGGAGCCGTCTCCAATTGCACTGTTCACACCACGTGTCGCCTTCACAATGCCCCGCCATAATTTTTTCTTCTTCACAGTTCTTCGAAATCGTTTTTCCTCGTTTTCTCCGATCTCAACTGCTGCTCGAAATCCTTCTTCAGTAATCGTCGCGTTCACGTTCTCTCTTTCTCTTCAGTACTAGTCGCCGGCGGTTTCGCCATGAAAGGGCATGGAATCGCTTCCAAACCCACGACGCCGGTGAAGCTCTCGGTTAAGTCCGACAGACAGATTACTTAGAGAAGCAGAGGTTCGGCGACTCGTCTTCTTCGCCGTTGTACTCACAAAATGGTAACTCGTCTCAGTCTCTCTCAGTGGTTACTTTAGGGTTTTAGCTTTCTTCAATTTTAGAAATTGGAAGCTTGATACTTTAATTTCGTGTGTGAATGTTTACTTGTTTTTTTTTTCTTTGTTTCAATTTGATTAGCTGAAGGATTGCCTGCTAGATTTTACATGGGTCACTCGATATACAAAGGTAAAGCTGCGCTAACAGTGGAGCCAAGAGCACCAAAAATTGTGGCTTTAGACGTAAGTCTCTTTACCAATGATCCAAAGAGCTCTAATTTAAAAAAATTATGAGTATTGAGTTTTTTTCTTGTGATCTTTGTTGTTTGCAGTCTGGAGCTTTCAAGTTGTGGAAAGACGGTTTTCTCTTGCTCCAGTTTGCTCCTTCAGCTGGTGTTAGACAATACAATTAGAGCAAGAAACAAGATTGTTGTTTTACCTTGTTAACTTCCGATGAGGCTGTATTATCAATGGATTTGGTGTGATAAATGCAGTATTTTTCTTGATGTCGAAATGTTGCAGGTGTTTTCATTGTCAGTTACAGAAATTGGAACTTTAGTTAGCCTTGTGAATTCTTCCATGATCCCAACAAGGGAAAAAGGTAAACACTCATTTACAGTGATAATATCGGATTGGATGTAAATCTTATTTGCTTGCTCATGATTGGTGTGTTTGTTGTTGTATGTAGTGATGAGGGAGAGGTGAATGTGGATGAGAGCATTTACATACCAATCACAAGAGCAGAGTTTGCTGTTTTTGTCTCTGCTTTCAACGTAAGTTCATAAAATATATCCATATCTTACATTACATTCCTTGTGCACCTGATCTTCCTATCATCTTTTCGTTTTCTGATGGGGTTCTTAAAGACTGATCTTTGTTCCTAGCTAGCAGAACAGACTAAAAGTAGTGTTTTTTATTGTCTTTTTGATATGTGATTGACGATGGCAAGAAAAATATTGTTTGTCCGATATACTGTTAGTATATATTGTCTTGTATTATTGTTTTTTTTAGTTCCCACAAACTTTAGATTATTGAAACAGCTTGAAAGAGGTGAGAAAGGAATCGGAGACAGGACCATGAGCTATGGAATGGATGATGCCGATGATATTTTGATGCAAGCTTGGACTGGAGCCATCATTAGCCCTCACAATGTACGTTTCTTCTCAATCTTGGACTGAAGCCATCGTTGTTCAACCTTATCATCTAAAGAAAACATGATAAGCTTTGAAGAAATGTAATGGCTTAACTTTTATTATAACACTTTGTAAAAAAAGTTTATCTTTTAACTTTAAAAAACCCCATTATGGGTTCTGCAATGTTAAGCTAAAAATTATGAAATTAAAAGAGAAACTCTACACTTAAATTAATAATAGATATATTCTTAAAATATATTAAAGAGCTCCATTTGGAAGTGTACCGTACACGTGGAAGCGTTCACCAACCAGCAAGAGAAAACAGTCAAACAATTACATTCAACGTGGCGATTTTAAACTAGTCAGTCACTTGAATAAAAAAGACAGTCAGTAACCATTAATCTCTTCCGCTTACAACACCAAAAAAAAAAAAAAAAAAAAACAAAAACGCGGATTTTTCCTATGGCTCCAAAACACTGAGACACACATCAAGAAAACAGAGAGAGAGAGAGAGAGAGAGAGAGAGAGAGAGAGAGGAAGAAGATAAAGCAAAATGGCAACGGTCACGATTCTCTCACCCAAACCGATCCCAAAGATCATCGATTCGAAATTCGGAGTTAGGGTTTCTGATCGCACCGTCGGTTTCTCTCCCAATGTCGGTAAATACGGCGATTCCTGCCGGAGACTGAAGCTAGCGAAGCTGGCTTCGGCGGCGGGATTGTCACAGATCGAACCAGACATCAACGAAGATCCGATTGATCAGTTCGAGCTTAACAGCATTGAAATGGTAAGATTCTGAATTCCCGATTCTGGAGATTTCGTGAGCGATTGGTGAAATTTTAGCTCTGTTATAGGAAGATTTCAAGTATGGTTATTATGATGGAGCTCATACTTACTACGAAGGAGAAGTTGAAAAGGGTAATTTCAAAGTTTTAAAGTCTTAAATTTAAGCCATATGGTTAGTTGTTTCATTGAATCTTTGTTTTTGAATGTTTCTTCAGGAACATTTTGGGGAGCAGTAGCAGATGATATAGCAGCTGTGGATCCTCCATCTGGATTTCAAGGTATCCATAATCTCTTGTTGTGTGTTTGTTTTGTGAATCTCTAAGTTGTGATCGAAACTCGCTCTGTTTACTTTTGTTTATGTCTCTGCAGGTTTAATCTCTTGGATGTTTCTTCCTGCTATAGCTGCAGGGATGTATTTTGATGCTCCGGTAACTTCAATATCTTTTGCTTTCTTCTGAAAGTTGAGATTGATAGTTGAGCTAAGTATGAGAAGAAGAATCAAAAGTGTTGTGTGTGCTGCAGGGTGAGTACATGTTCATAGGCGCAGCGTTGTTCACGGTGGTGTTCTGTATAATAGAGATGGATAAACCAGACAAGCCACACAACTTCGAGCCTCAGATTTACAAATTGGAGAGAGGAGCTCGTGACAAGCTCATTAGTGATTACAACTCTATGAGCATTTGGGACTTTAATGACAAGTATGGTGATGTCTGGGATTTCACTCTTGAGAAAGATGATATCGCCACTAGATAAAACAGATTTGGATTCTCACTGTTGGAAACTGTTTATAAATTGATTAATGTAACGTGTTAATAAAAGTTTCTTCTTTCTCTCTAATTTCTTTGGTTGTTGTTAATGAGTAAGATTGGTATTTCATTTTTAGTGAGAAGAGAGAAATTGAATTGTTAAAATATCTTATTATATGCATGCCTGAACGCAAATATTATAATTTGTTTAGAAAATCTTATGCAAGATTGTGGTTTAGAAAATAGTGGATATGCAACGTTTTTTTTTTTTTTTTTTTTTTTTTTTTTTTTTTTTTTTTTAAGGAAGACATGCAACATTTCGTTGCACGTAAATAATCTTCATTATTTTCTCTCTCTCTTTCCTCTTCAGCTATGATTTCTAAATTATATTCCAAAGACAACTTCATGCTATTTCATATTAACATTGTAGTGGAGGCAACAATGGGCCATCGGTTACTCTTTTACAAATGCTTTTTTTCGAGTACAATCAGATTCAAATGAATCATAAGGCTTTAAAAAACACGACGAAAGATTGGTAAACCGGATGTTCTTGGAACACCTCAACAAACAATGGAAGTCTATACAGACATATCATCATAAAATCAGCCTACGCGAATGACCATGTCTCAGACTTCAAAGGATGTTTTGAGCACAAAAGTGAACTCGGCTAAGTATAGATTCACAAAGCAGAGATCAAAGCAAATCCAAACCAAATAAATACTTTAATGTGTAGCTAAGTGATAGGTGGCACATAAATGTTTGTGACATGGTTGTGTTGATGAAACTAGGATTGTTATAAACTTTTGTTGCCATGTTTTTTTCTCTTTCTTTTTGCCATGGTAGCATTATTGGGTTATGCTATTGTAAAAATCAATCTTCATTTATATGATATTTACAGTTTAGCAAAAAAAAAAAATGTTTGTGACATTATCTAAAATTTCCGTTGGTGATATGATTACGTTGTTCTAATTCACATCTTTCTAAAATCGTTAGGTAAAATTGGTTACCATAATCCCTAATACTTTTCTGGCAAATATCCATTTGTTTTTGTCATCAATATACAATATTACACATTTATGAAAATCTAAATGGTGACACAGCGACGGCACTAAACCGAAAATCAAGTTTGGATATACAAAATCTTTACGTACAACACCCAAAAAAATGCAGCCACAAGAAGTAAAAGTTTTTGCCATCGCCCTCCCATCTTAGCGTTTGTGCCGACATGGGAGTCCACTTCAACATTTAGATTGCCACATGCCAGAGACAATATGGTGATGAAATTATGAAAATGACTTATAACATATATCTTACGTCAAATTAATTTTGTTTCTTAATTACAAATTTTTCTTTTTTTTCTTTTGGGCAAACAAATTTGACTTTTATTCACAAATAAGTCTAGCCAGTTTATTTCTAATCATTACTTATTAATCTATGTTTTACCAGCAGAAAATATACTTACTGTTTAAATGAATATGAGAGTGTATAATAAAAGAAATTCTAAAATAACAAACTGTTTTTTTCGAAAATATAACAATTTGTTAAGAAGAAAACGTTTTAGAAAGGTCTAAACGCCTTCCAATATCGGTTATTAGTTCTACAAAACTATTGTTAGAGGTCCCAACGGAAGCCAATCAAATGATGACCATGAACAATAAAACTAAGAAATCTAAGTATTTTCTTTTGAATTCTATTAAATTCCTGAATCCAATACCACCCCCTTACGTACTGTCCCTAGAATTTGACTGTCCCTAGAATTTGGAAGATGGGAAAGTGGGAGTTGTGTTCCTAAATCATAGGAAGATCAAGTCTCCATTATTAATAATAAACAAATAAGAAAAACAATTAAAAAAATTAACTCTAATCCAAAATCTTCACGTTTGTGTCTCATCAATTTTGTATGAAAGTTTTCCAAACTTTGTTAAATGCTTTACTAAAAAGGTAATCTTAATTATTACTCACACCTAGAACAGTGCGTACCTTCAGTGGTCACATATGCCAAATCAGTATCATTTGGTTCTTTGTCAAACCAATATGTAATATATGAATATAAAGATATCTTCTCTTCTCATCTCAAGTTCATGAAAATTATGGATAATTAGTATAACAATCATGTTCTTCTTGCTAGATATTTTCTTTGTCTCTTACTCGTATTGAAACCATTTTTCATATCAACCATTGAACAATGATATTGTGGGAGACATTCACGTTCGAGTATCATATTGCGGATGAGATTATAAATATGGAAACAAAACGATAGTATTCGTGTATAGGTATACCTGTTCGTTATAAAAACGAGAAAAGTGAGTCGAAGAAAAATACAAAAAAGTAAGTAACATAGTGATGGAGCCAAAATTGAAAGCGTGAGGAATTGGCAATGATAACAAAAACTGAGGTTTCCATTGAGATTCACATTGTGGTGTACCCACGTGCTCGGTGCTTCTTCAAGTTTTTCCTCTTCGATACCATCTCATACCTAATTTTCTAAAAACAATGTGATGTCAACATTCTTTTATTCATTTATTTATTTTAATATCTTTTCTTTGTCTTGAATCTTGTTAGTTTGTTTTTTTTTTTTTTTTTTTTTTTTTATTTTTTTTTATTGTTTTGTTAGTTTGTTACTATAACGTGTTTCAATTTGAACACGGCATGTTATCCGATGGATATCAAAGACAAAAAATTGTACTACTCGAGTTGTGAATTAAATGTATCCACCTTTGACAGAAAAGAGTTGTGAATAAGCCAGAAAAAGAATAAAATGGTGACCAGAAAAGAGTTTACCTTTAATGATTGTATAAAATTATACGACCGTGGGCGTAATATTAAAGAGACGCAGTCAATCTTTAATGATTAAAACTAGATCTTTAATGATATTATTATAGAATAAAATTAAATATGTTAATTTTTGTTAATGAAATTGGTAGTTAGTAAATCATAAGATTAAAATGGTGACCAGAAGTAACTATTAAAACACGATGATTATATAGTTGACTTAGGAAAACGATTAATGAAAGTATATATTTCCTTTTTTATTTTAAAGTGCCGGCTCTCAGGCCCCAACTAATCAATTTATGTTTGGATTCATCCGTTCTTTTAAGTTCCGCTAATCGTTTTACAATCTTAACAATTTCTGTTGGTTCTCCCAAATTCAATTATAAACTGAAATTGTGATCAATTTACTAAACCATGTTTTAGATATATCGCATTTCGGAGGAAAATATATAGAAATCAATTTGTTTGGGGGAAATATACAAAGGTATAAATAATTTTTTTTAAAAAATATGTAACACATGAATAGTCTCTTTATATTTTAAACATAGTATAAACCAAAGTTTTTCAAAAATAAATAGCTACTTTATATTCAAAACATAGTTTAGTATAAACCTAACTATTTTTTGGGATTTACTTCACACTACACGACTTATTTATTTGATGATACATAACTTAATTAATTAATATTCCCTCTGTCCTAAAATATAAACAGTAGCCCTCTTTTGTAATTACAAAGGAGGGCTGCTGCTTATATTTTGAGATAGAGAGAATAAGTTTATTATATTAATCAAGTCGAACTAATAGGATGATATGTATATGTATGTGAAATATTTTTTATTTTTTCTTGAATAGTATATATATTGATTATGAAGAATAATATAACCTAAAACAAAAAATTACAACCATAATATATCTTGTCCCTCCTTTCTAGATTGCTTTAGGACTTGCTTTATGATGTTTTTTATGTGTTGTTGTATGGTTTATATTGGTATCTCTGCTCTCATCCCTTCTGTTTTTGTTTCGAATTTTTTTAAAATTAATAAATGTCAGTATTAAAAAACAAATCCTCATTCGTGACGCTGAGTAAAATAAAAAAATGCATATATTAGTGTTTCTCTTAACTAATTTATAATCTGAAAAACAACCCCCAAAGCTGACTTTAAAACAAGAAAATGTGTTCTGAAAGAATGGTAAGCCGGTGGTTTCATTAATGCATTAATCAATTATTTTGATTCAAATGCGAAAACAAATTTGACATAATTTTAAAATTCTAAACCTAAACTTGAAAATGCGTCTTCTATGGTGTATACCATTTCTTAAGTTCTATAACTAACTATGTTGTGATTATAAATAGATAAATATGATGTTAGATATCTAGAAAAACTTTGGATTGAATACGCTCAGCTTTTTTTCCCCTTAACTCAACAAGTTATGTCTAATCCACCATAAACTTTATACCTCCACATATTTCTCCCTAAACAAATTGATTTTTGTATATTTCCCTCCAAAACACGATATACCTAAAACACGGTTTAGTGAATTGATTGTAATTTCAGTTTTTTAATTGAATTTGGAGGAACCGACATAAATTGTTAAGATTGGAAGCGATAAGCGAAGTTTAAAAGAACGGATAGATCCCAACAGAAATCGATTAGTTGGGGGCTGAGAGCCGGCAGCCCTATTTTAAATCTCCATGTCTTTCTGTTTTGACGATAAAACGTTAATTTCCTCAAACCCCATTTTCTTCAATTAAATCATCATTGGTTTTGCTTTTCTACATTATGATGTTTAGGAAGAAATATTAATACGCTTTTTTGGGGTTTTTGAACTCTTGACAAAATAAAAGTTTGTAAATTTTATTTTATGGACTTTTGACATGCTCTTCGTCCTAAGTTTGTCAAACTCAGTTCAACACTGAAAGAATACAGGGTTTACGCAATCGATTTATGATCTGACTATTTCTTTATTTTGTTATTTTTGAAACTTCTATTTCTTTAGTTTTGATCATGAAGGTTTTGTGAGTTCGATAAAAGTGATCTTGATTAACTCATAATTTACATATGAAAGGTTTTGAAGTGTTTAATTTTTATTTTTTTCCAACTTTAATAAGATGTATATTTGTTAACGAAAATACAATTACGATGGAGAAATTTCAAAACTACACATTTTTTGTGTCAATTTTCAAAACTACATCTCTAAAGTGTATATTTTCAAAATTACACTTTCTTCATTGAGTAAAACAACTCTAAACATTAAAATATAAATTTTAAACCTAAAAATCTAACATTGAACCCTTAAATCTAAACCATAAACTCCAAAATCTAAACCTTATTCAAGAATTAGTGAATCCAGACTTATATATTAAAATTCGGAAAAAGTGTAATTTTGAAAATTAACAGAGGTATAATTTTGAAAATTGACACTATAAAAAATATATTTCTTAAAATTTCTATCATCTATGAAATATGAGTACATGCATTTAGCCAAAAAAAAGAAAAAAAGAAATAGGAGTACACGCAGCTAAAACTAGCTGTGTTTCCCATTTTTTGAATCACTGATTGGTTTGGCCGATGGTGATACCATTTTTGGTCCGCATTAGTAGCGATGTTTCTGTCTTTTGCTATTGACAGGCTATCATAATTCATGCATGATTCAAAGCCCGCTCGTTGAGATAGAACTCTTGCATTGTTCGATTATTGAAAGACAATTAATATTCTTCTTAGACTAAGTATCTCAATGCATTGCCCGGTTGGTTTTTACAGTTAGTACTTCTCAATAAAAATTGACTTATATTATTTTGACGTGATGAAAAGATTATTCTATTAAATTTGGAGTGGTCACACCGAAGAAGAACAACCCATAAAGAAAAGAACCAAAATATCGGTTTTATTATTTCAGCTCAGTAGAGAAGTTGGGTCTTGAATCATTATATATCTTGACAATCGGTCCGAAAGACTTTTATATTTTAACCAAAATGTATAAATAAGTTTCATACTAGGAGTATATGAATTTATTATTTAGTCATAAGTCATAATCAGATTCAAATATAGTGATATGTATAGACCACGAAATAAAAACAAAACATTTATTAATAGAATCTCTTTTTTATTTTGTTTGGTTCTTATTTCTTACTCCAGTAAATGACTAATTAGTTAGATGAAGGATGGTCCAAAACATTAATAACAACACAAATCGAGGATTAAGAAATCTGCATTTTCCCTCGAAAAATATGCAAACTCTCAAAATCAGCGCTTGTCCCACACACATGCTCAGATATATATATATATATACAAGCGGAGAAACCATGGGAGCGAAATTTAAGGCGAAGAGAAGAGGTTTCAGCTTAAAAAATGGTGGCTGTTCAGTTGTTTGGCTGGAACTGGAAGCCATTGTTTCTACCTTCACAAGCTTCGAGACTGAATCAATTCGCGTCTTTCAACAGGTTTTTAATTTCTTCTTCATAGTTCCAATTCCTCAAAACATTTGCTTCATGTAAATGCATCGAATTTCAATGGTTTTGATTACAAAATGCGATGGGTTTTGTAATTTTGAGTTCTAATGAAAGTTTTGAATCTGGGTTTAGATTCGAATGGAATTTGGGGGTTTGTAAGCTAAGATATTTCGTTAATGATTTCAAAACTGGAAAGTGTATTGATGTGTATCTCTGCAAAATGGTTATTCAATTTTGCAGGAGATTGGGTTTACACTCTCCACCTTTAGCTGGGATTGAGTCTTCTAGATGCAAAGGTTAGTTTCTGAATAACCAAAAAAAAAAAAAAAATCTGAGGCTTTTTGCTACAGTAATGGATTTGGCACTTTCCTAAAATTAGAACTCTTTTAGAGTCTCTCATTATTCATCTTCTTCCTCAATTTTACTCTGTCTCTCTCTCTATACTGTAGGGATCTTCAAAGTAAAATCTCAAAAGACAGGAAACACAGATCCGTCTACTTTCAACCTGGATTCATTGAATGCTATCAATTCCAAATTTCATAAGGTTTTTCCTCATGTCTTATATACACCTGTTCTTGGTTTTTAGTGATGAATTTTTAGCTCTTTGTGTGTTACTGGTGTCACTGATGTGTATTCAATGCTTATGTTTATGTTTCCATATGCTTATGTTATATAATCTTCGTCTTAATCTGCAGAGTCTTCCATATAAACTAGTGATAGGATGCATCCCACTGTACGGGGTGTTCAGAATAATGCAGAAGATATTTCAAGAGCTTCCTGGTCTCATTCAGAACTCGGTGAGGGGTGGCTTGCCTTTCGCTTGTGCGTCGAGCTCTCTGAATAAACCTACTCCTCTCAAGTTGGACGTGTCCGTTCCTTCTTTACATGATATCAAATGGAGTTTTGCAAGGTTTCTTTACCTGTTCAATATTCAGCTTGAGAAGAACATTGCCACGTATGTCCTAAACCCGATTATTCTTTATCAGAATGCTAGTTGCTAGCATTTTCTTCTGCTTCTATGAGATAGCTGAAGGAATCATGCTTGCTATTTCCGTATGTGTATGTACATGTGTCACTAACTACGGAAGCAACTAGAGGTCTTTGATGGTTGTGATGGTATGGAAAGTGTCAGAATTGCTGTGATGATTCTCTAAGTTTAGAGTGATAAAACATGCCAATAGTGTAGATTTCTGACTAAAATCTTTCGTCGTCCAATAGTGAAGGAGATGGATTTGGGGTAGGGGGATCTCCTAATTAAGAATTTGCTTGACCTCCTCGAATGTAATATCAGATTCTTGCTGAGTGTTATTGTTAGTGTCACTGTGATGGAGATGGAGATTAGCATTGTTCATATGTAGTTAAATTCTGTTTTTTCCTTGTGGCTGTGACATCGGTTCTGATCAATTGCCGTGGCGGCTATCTTAGGTTCCTCGTGGTGCTTCTGGTAGCATGCCTATCGTTTGTTATAATTGGGGGATTCCTATTTTTCCAATTCAGGTAACCTTGCTTTATTAAATTTAGCTTTTCAAATCGTCTTAGTGTGGTTATATGATCCGTTTTCTTGAACCTCTATAAGTGGAAGATAAAACACAGTTGTTGATTTTAGCTTGAAGAAGAAATTGCAGAAAAGAAAATGATCTGCTACCTGTATATCATGTATTATATGAAGAATCCTGTAAATGGATTTTAAACTTCAACCTAATGATGAACATATTCATTTTTCCATTTCATGCTCTCTTACTTATGAGTACAACTTCATATGCACTGCTATTGCCTTCTTGTTGTAAAGGAAAGACACTCTACGTTTCGAAGACTGCCTCTGGGAGGCCTGGTCATGCCTCATTTCCTCTTCTTCTCATCTGAAGGTCATGATTTGCTTCTTTACCGATTCAACGATATTTTTCTAGATCAATTACAACTTTCAAGCCTCACGATATTTCTATGGATTTCTTGCAACTAAAAGCCTATATTGTTTGCTGAAAACTGCAGCAAAAGACACGCATTGAAAGAGTCATTGGATTTGTCCTAGCCATTTGGGGTATATTGTTTTACTCCCGGCTTTTAAGCACAATGACGGAACAATTTAGGGTAAGTTGTTGAGATAAACACTACTTGTGAAAAATGAATGTTCCTGATCGCTTTTTGTCCGGGCAGAGTAATATGCAAAAGCTGAGGGAAGGGGCACAGATGCAAGTCATAGAAGCTGATCATATCATCATTTGTGGAGTGAACAGTCATCTGCCTTTCATTCTAAAGCAACTGAACAGTTATCATGAGCATGCTGTCCGCTTAGGTACCGCCACAGCTAGGTAACTTGATCTCTCTATATATTTTACAGTTTATTTCCCGGCTTATGTTGACTTGGTTGGTTACATGCATTCAGGAGGCAGAGACTTCTACTTATGTCTGATACTCCAAGGAAGCAGATGGACAAGCTAGCTGAGGCGTACTCTAGAGATTTTAATCATATTGAGATCCTTACAAAGAGGTAAAGTGGTTGACATGCTTCTGATTACGTGGATGTGAACCCTAAAAAGCGGCTTAGGTTCATGCCATGCTAATTAATGACCTCGTTGGTTTGTAATTTTATAGTGCTGATTTCATGCTTCTACCAGTGCAGTTGTAGTCTTAACATGACAAAATCATTTGAGAGAGCTGCCGCCTGTATGGCGCGTGCCATTATCATATTACCAACCAAAGGTGATCGGTAAGAAATTTAAGTCTTGAAAAGTAGATGTTAAGAGGAAAATGAGATTGCAATCAGCTTTAAGGTAGATGATTTCTCTAAAGATTTTCGATAGTAGAAGTGTGGTGTGTCGTAGCTTGTTCGTGTTAAGATTTTTGCCATAATAAAGTACAATTGGATATGGGTATGAAGCTAGCTCAGCAGTTGGTGGTATATTTTAAAGCTATATAGGATGAAGTTAAGAGATTTATGTGCATTTGGGTGGTTTGGGACCTTTGGGGCTGTGAGAGAGTTGTGAGCTCTCTTATATCAATTCCTTGGTTAACTCGTTCGGTTTGTACTTCTGTTCTTCATTATGCACTTTGGTTCTCAGTGAGAACAAAGAAGAAATCTGTTCTGAAACCTGTCAGAAAACTGGTATGCTAGTTGTTAAAAACATGGAAACTCAGTACTCTGTAAAACAGGAATCAGTTAAGTTATAAAAATTTTCAGGTACGAAGTTGATACAGACGCGTTTCTTTCTGTATTAGCCCTTCAGCCTATACCAAATATGGGATCCATCCCTACCATTGTAGAGGTAAATTAGGTAACTGAAGATTGTGCAGTAGTGGTCTTCTGATTATAGTGCTGATATTTTTCCTTGCTTTTCTGGGAATGAATGCAGGTATCAAGCCCTAGTACGTATGATCTTCTCAAATCCATTTCAGGGTTGAAAGTGGAACCGGTTGAGAATGTTACGTCCAAATTGTTTGTCCAATGCTCACGTCAAAAGGACCTGATAAAGATCTACAGGCACCTACTAAATTACTCAAGTACGGTTTGATTTCATCTTACATTACTGTTATCTGTTTGAAATTTTCATTTCATGTTTTTGTATTAAGTTTGTATTCAGTACTAACAAAACCAAGTCTACTCATTGCAGAAAATGTATTTAACCTTTGCAGCTTCCCCAATCTAGCTGGGATGAGGTATAGACAGTTAAGACTTGGCTTCCAGGAGGTAGGATTGAGACTATCTTGTGAACATCTGTTTTCGTTCTTCGAATCATCGTTACATTTGGTCTTTGTAACTAATATTCATTCTCTACATGTATCCCTTTCAGGTTGTGGTATGTGGCCTTTTACGAGACGGGAAAGTAAACTTCCACCCAAATGATGACGAAAAGCTGATGGAAACCGACAAAGTATTGTTTATCGCGCCTCTCAATTGGAAAAAGAAGCAACTTCTGTACACAGACATGAAAATTGAAAACGTTACAGTAGATGATGAACCTGAAACTCGGAAGCAAGTGTTTGAGAAAAAGAGATCACGGCTACCCAAGATTATAAGGCGTCCTAGTAAGTCCTTATCAAAGGTCTGACTCCCAACTTCCCTCAACTCACAGTGCTTGAGAACTATGATAATATATGACTTTCGAAAATTTCTGAGACCTTCTGATTCTCATTTCTATGGTTTGACACAGGGATCAGATTCCATCAAAGGACCAAAAGAATCTATACTTTTACTTGGTTGGCGTGGAGATGTTGTACATATGGTTGAGGAGTTTGATAATTATCTTGGTCCAGGCAGTTCATTGGTAATGCCTATATACCATTTTCTCGGTCCGGTTGGTTGGATCTAACAGGAAAGTTACTAAAGATATTCTTTTGCACACAGGAGATATTGTCTGATGTACCATTAGAGGATAGAAGTAGAGTGAGCAATGGTACAGGTTCAGGGAAAATCAAGAACATCCAAGTTTCACATAGGGTAAAATTTCATTTTTTTTTTCAGTGGCATGAACAAGGATAGCTTCAAATCAATCAAGTGTTGATTGATGTCTTTTGATCTTGTACAGGTTGGGAATCCTATGAACTATGAGACACTGAAAGAAACAATAATGCATATGCAAAGTAAATATAGGAAAGGCGAAGATATTCCTCTGACTATCCTTGTAATATCGGATCGAGACTGGCTTCTTGGAGGTAAGCATTCGCGATTACTTCTTCTTCTTGATTCTATCTTTGGCAATAATGATTTAATACACTTAACATATAATTTTGACGTGTTTGTAGATCCATCTAGAGCAGACAAACAATCCGCTTACTCTCTTCTCCTCGCTGAAAGCATCTGCAACAAGCTTGGAGTCAAGGTAATGCACTGACTTTTCAGTTTTCGTCGCAGCCTTACTACATTGACTTGCTGAAACTTGAATCTTACTATTGTTGTTTCTCTAGGTACAAAATTTAGCTGCGGAAATCGTCGACTCAAAACTAGGCAAGCAGGTAACTGAAAGTCTTCTTCTTCTTCTTCTCTAATGTCTTGACTTCACGGTTTAACTTGCTGAAACATAATACAAAAAACCATGTAGATAACTGGAATCAAGCCGTCCCTAACACTTATAGCAGCAGAGGAAGTGATGAGCCTCGTAACAGCACAAGGTTATAAAATTCATTTTTTCGTTTTTTCTGTTTCTTGTTCAATTCAAACAGTAATAACACCATTTTCTTTATAATCCAGTTGCTGAAAACAGCGAATTGAATGAGGTGTGGAAGGACATTCTAAACGCAGAGGGTGATGAGATCTACGTAAAGGTCAAACAGAAGAAAAACAAATCTTTTATTTTTTTCCAGTGACTTACAATATTCACAATCTGAAAATCTTGAGTTTGCTTGAGAGACACAGGACATAGAGCTGTACATGAAAAATGGCGAGAATCCTTCCTTCACCGAGCTCTCAGAGCGAGCTTGGCTAAGGAGAGAAGTCGCAATAGGCTACATAAAAGGAGGCAAAAAGGTTTCTGTTTTATTATTACTCTGCAACAGACATTTTAAACCTCTTCTCTTTTCATTGACAATATACATAATTCGGTTCCTTTTTTTTGCTGTAGATAATCAATCCGGTTCCAAAGACAGAACCTCTGTCCCTCGAAATGACAGACTCATTGATTGTTATATCAGAGCTTGAAGGAGACCAACCAATCACACTATGAAACTATACATATATATATATATATATATGTATATTATCATACTCCACATTGTAATAGTTTTTTACTCTCAAAAAGACATTGGGGGCAAAGGAGACTGACTCACAAATGCAAAGCATCAAATAATCGGTGATTTTGTACAAAGAAACAAATCCTTTTACATCGACGCCTCTTTTCTTCATAATTTGTTTTCCTTTCTTCAGTTTAGTATTTAGGGATTCCAATGTAATTGTAAATGAAACATACTTGATCTTAACGGATACAGTTACTTGAAGACGAAGTAACCTGACACAATAAGAACAAATGTCAAGATCCCAGCTAAGAAACATACATTTTTTGGTAATTTTCCGTCATCTTTCCTCAATATTATAGCTTCATAGATCGGCAAACAATTTACCACCGCGAAGCTCGCCAGCATCAGTTCAAGGACGAGTCCTTGTCTCCAAACAAAAAGATCATAAAGCCCCCAGACGAGGGCAACAAGATTCACGATCGCAACCGTGGTCATGGGCAAGAACATGGATGACGATGACCCGAAATCAAAGATCTCTTGCGCATACCTCTTGCTTTGTTCTTCATCATCGTTGGTTTTGCTGGTGATGTTGAAACCAAGCGTGGAGATGTTTAAGATTTTGAGAGTGAACTCTATGAAGCTAAAGAGATATGAAGTGAATCCTCTTATTAACCACATTCTTTGATCGTTCCACCATCTGCGATAACTTCCTCCTTCTAAAACAAAATCAAGCAGATCTTGCGCATATGCACCAAAGAACAAGAACATGTAAAGCCAAAACCATGGATTCGATGCCTTGGGGAAGACGCTAATCCCATAAAAGAGAGCAAGTTGGGGCAATAGTCCATAGACGATGATAGGAATCGACCAAAAAGCCCAAAATGGATTTTGAGAATAGCCTACGCCAATTACAAGTCCCACTGATTTGATCCCATAAGTAATGGGGCTATACCTTGAAAAAGCCATCTCAAGAAGTCCAATACACCATCTCTTTTGTTGGTTCACTACATCAATTAAGCTTCTTGGGATATCTCCATAAAATGCAGCTCTTTTGGGACGGCAAAAAACCGATCTCCATCCTTCACAATGCAATCTATATCCTGTGTAGTAGTCTTCCACTAAAGTCCCATATCTGAATCCAATCTGCACATGTTTAAATGATATAATAGAGTTATATAAAAAAAGGCATTTACTATAATGTCGAAAGATAAGTAAGATTTTTTTTTTTTTTTTTCAAACATAACAAATGGAAATCAAGATAATTGAAGGGTATATTATATCGTTACCTCTAAATTTATATGTGGAGTTAACTCCTAACATTTAGTTTTATTGACAAATTATGACATGGAAATCAAGAGTAGATCAATTCAAGGTAATAACGAGGGTTGGTTTTATCTTACCTTAGATCCCCAATTGGTGTTGTGCTCGTAGACACATCCTGCTACTTTGTGTGCTAATGCCAAAACATCTTGGTCCGTGATGGACTTAGCTGTAATCCGATTAGGCCTAAGTTCATCAATCTCAGGCAAAATGAAATTGGATGGAGGTCCGAAGAAAACTCGTCGATTGAAAAAACATCCAGTTCCCACATAATTTGGGCCCATAAGCCCATCAAGCCCAATACAGATGAATTCGAAAGCGCGTTTGTATTCACATGCATATATATCATTCTTGTTTATTCCTTGAAATCTTTGAGGAAACTGCACATAACCTAAACCAGATTTGATTTTAGGATCTGTTAAATAGCACAAGGCACGAACTAGTGTTGCAGGATCGTTCGAGTACATGTCACAGTCTTGTGTTAGAATGACCGGTGAGTTTGTAATCACCGCAGATACTCGCAACTACATTAAAAGTACGTAGTTAAAGGTAAATATTTAACTAAACCAAAATGCTAATTAACTAAACCGAGTTTGTGTCAAGGTTTTTAAGTGGATACCAGAGTATTAAGAGCACCGGCTTTGAACTGATGTGGGGAAACTTTACTCTTCTCTCTTGAAACATAGATTAGGTTTGGCATCATAAATTTGTTAGTGTTGTCCATATCGGTCTCTCTATTTTGTAGCACCTGCATAAAAATCATTGAAATTGAGATTTATATAATGAATAACTTATGGCGAATTCATATTCGTAAGAAAATTTATGATTAATAAATACCTGAATAATAGTGGGATGGTCATGACGAGTGAATTTGTCGGTCCACAAATCGAATATTCCACGAAATTGATCACATGTGATAAACTCATCCTTAACCTTTCCACAGTCGAGCACATGTTCTACTCTACTTTTCATATCTGTGTACATCACCTGTTCCGGCACATGCATAAATAAGTTGTTAACAATATCTTGGAACGGTCGTGAGGATCTGTAATCATATATCAATATCAATTGTTACTCGTAACAATTTTATTGACCTAAATCCGCCAATTTTTCGAAACATACAAAACCTTAAGTATAAGTGACTCATTAAATAATTAATATATATAAGAAATACCTTCAGTTTTTGAGCTTCGTCACTCCAAGAATGCGACGTTGATGAGAAGTAAACTTGAGGGGACCGATCTTGAATATTATTCTTCTTGCAAAAGGGCAACCAATGCTTAGAGAATTTAGCAGCCTCCAGCAAAGCAAACAAAGTCAACGACGATCCTCCATCGTCCGATACATAGACCGAGATCTTATCCGACGGGTAATCATAAGCCATCACAGATAATGCTGTGTTAACCACCATCATCGGAGGCTCCTTGTATGGATCAGCCGTGCATATAAACACGTCCAGCTTCGGAAAACCCTCCTCCGGTTTATCTACGTATCTCTCAGGGTACTCGGACCGGTGAACCGGGTTAAACCGGAGAGCAGCTGAGGTGGTCCACATGAAAGCAAGAACAACATCGGCGAGAAGAAGAAGAGATGTTACTAGAGTTTTGTCTGCTGTGACAAGCGAGTGTACATGGTGATACATGAGCACTACGATGCCACACATGTGAATAACGGCGTAAACTCTGTATGGAACGATGCGCCGGCACGGATGATACGTGTGAAGGGTGTTGCCGCCGACCGAATGCTTTATATGAGACTCCATCGTTTTAGTCTTCTTTGTCTTTGTTTTCAAAAAGTTTTGGAGAAGATTGGTGTGAGTAAAGCAAAACTCACCAACTACTAGGCGAGTTTCTTTGGAGAAATAGTAAAGGTGAATTACACGACAATTTTGAGATTATAAAACTATATGCACGTTATTGAATATTATAAATCCATAGAGTGAATGATTACATCTATGTAATTTAAATATAGTGTAGGATTCCATTATTATAATATTTCTGAAATTAAAGAAATTTAAGCACTAACATATATTCACTCCATATCTAAATAAGAAATTAATTTTCTATAGTTTCACACATATTAAAGATAAATTAATACCTACTAATCAATTTTTCATAACTATAACCTGATAATAATTTTATATATAATTTCAATTATTTTTCAATAATTTTTTTTTTTTTTTTAAGTTTTGAATTCATCACCATTAAAGCATCTCGAAGATATTTTTCATAGCTTCAAATTTGAGGTTTTATGTGTTCCAAACCTCAAATTTCAAGCTTTCCTATTCAAAACTTTAAAAACGAAATTTTTTATTATTATTATTTTGCTACAGCGTTTACAAATCTCAGCGAGAGACAAAACGAAAGAGTACAAACAATCAAGTGGATGAAGAATATATAGATTTCTGTATTGGTATTATATAAGCATAATTAATTTTGATAGAGTACAACTTAACGTGGTTTGATTCTTTATGTGTTGCATCGTTTTATATAACAAGCATCAGGCGCAATTCATTTGTGAAGAGTCTGATTGGTGAAGTCATCTGTCACCTTAGAAAATTAATGAGATAATTAATGCAGGATTTTATATATTTTTTTTGTTTGTCGGCCTGTCAGGATCTACTACATCTATTGAAACATTACCTTATTTTTAAAAAGCATATTGCAATATAAAAACTCAGACAATTGCAAAATTAAACGATTAAAAAGTTCTAGCACTAAACATTTTGACACTAAGTCGGTATTGCCCTACATATTTCTCTCTCTTCATTGTAACGTGAAAGAATTCACTGTAAAGTGAAAGAAGAAGTTTGACAACAACAAAAAAAAAGTGAAAGAAGAAGAAGAAAGAAAGAAAAGAAGAAAATAGAAAGAAAAAAAGAATGAAGAAAAGAAGAAGAGTGGTGGTAAAAGACAATAAAAATGGTGAAGGTGGTTGCCACGGCAAGACATTGATGCCGGCAGCAGTAACAGTGGTTGTGATAATGTTGACGGCGAAGGTGGTGGTGATGAAAGTGGATAATGGTGACGGTGTCGGAAATGATAGTGACAGATGGCGATAGTGGTGGTGACGGTGACAAACGGTGATGATGATGGTGGTGATGATGACAGTGATAATTGGAATATGGTGATGACATCGTTATCATTGTTAGCATGTAGGCGGTCGTGGCCTGATGGTAATGGGCTCACGGCTGTGAGTTCCGCCACCTGGATTTGATTCCTGGCCACAATGGATTTAACATGATTTCCGTTTGGCTTTCAGGACCACGCTAGATTACGCGGCGCTAGTTGGGATCCGCGGAGCCCAGACACGAAGTTATCAAAAAAAAAAAATTTGTGATTATGATTTGTACATATTTGTATATGTTAGACGTTAGCATAAATATTATATATATAATTATTAATTTACCATGCTAATACGAATATCATATATGCTAACACATTACAAATATTGAATATTATAATTATCATGTTACCATTTTATATTTTCTATTTTACTTTCTGTTTTTATTGTTTTATTTAAATAACAATCACATTTTTTTAACATGAACGAGAGATAGCCAAGTTAGTTTTTTTTTTTTTGTCAACAGTATATATTCCTAGACCAGTTCGGAAATTCAAACCGGTTGAATAAAATCTATATGGTACACGTCGTAGGGTTGATCTCGAGCACTCCGTGCTAGCTTATCCGCCCTCGTGTTTTGTGTCCGTGGGATCTGAGTGATGGAACAAGAAGTAAATTCCTGTTTACACTTATCGATTTCGTCCAGTAGAACTGAAAAGGCCGGCCACTCCTCAGGTGTCAGTACCATCTTAGCCACATCTGAACTGTCTGTCATAAACGTCACCTTGTGTTTATTCAGGCGTAGCATACTCTGCATAGCCCAAACTAACGCCTCCAGTTCCGTCTGTAACGGTGATAATCATCTCCGTAAATTACTTGCCCCCATAATCTTTTCTCCTGTTATTGTATTATGATAAAACCAACCCAAACCTGCCATTTTTTATGTTATTTTCCAGGATCCATCCACCTGACATTGCTCCATTCTTTCAGTTGGGCCACCGATCACTGTTGTCATCCCGGAGCCACTGGGTTGAACATCTATCGATTGTAAATTCTGCGCCATTACCCATGTATTTGCTTCCGCCTCCGCCAGTATTACAATGTCTCGGGGATCTCGATCAGCATTGGAGAAAATCTTATCATTCCTAGCTTTCCAAATATACCATATCAGCCAAGGATACATGAGCATACGATCATTGTTCGGCAGATGCCTAAACAGGTGAGACATATTTGTAAACAATGCATCAGTTGGGAAAATAAATTGCGGGGTGGGAATTGGTGATAATGCCCAGACTTGCAGAGCCGGGGGACACTCAAATAAAGTATGGTTTATTGTTTCTTCAGCCATTCCACAACGCGGGCATAGTGGATCAATCTGGATACCCCGCGTATGTAGCCGAGCTCCTACTGACAAACATCCCATAATAGCCTGCCAAAGAAAATGTCTTATCTTTGGCGTGGTTTTAATTTGCCAAACATTTGTCAATAATGCCCGGACGTCCGGCCCAAACGTGACAATAGTATTTTCTTGCATATGTTGTTGCATCAACATGTATCCCGATTTAACTGTATATCGCCCAGACTTCGTAAAAGCCCACCCTAGTGAGTCAGGGTAGTAAAAACGGGAAATTGTAATTCCAATAATAATATCCACATCCTTGCTGACAAAAAATTGACGTAATAGTGGCAAATTCCACGTTGAGGTGACAGGGTCAATTAATTCACTCACTCGTAGATGAGGATAATAATTAACACCACTACAGATTGCTGATCTCGGGCGAGAATCTGGAATCCAAGGATCATTCCATACTGAAATAGAAGTACCGGATCCAACTCTTTTAATAAGCCCTATGTTTACCAGAGATCGAGCTGAGACTATGCTCCGCCATCCATATGATGGAGAGTGCGACCGAATAGGGTCCAGAGGACCACCATTCCGAAAATACCGGCCTTTAAAAACTGTTGCAAAGAGTGATTCAGGTTTATCAATCATCCGCCATAGCTGTTTAGCAAGTAGTGCTGTGTTAAAGTCTTCAATGACTCTAAATCCCAGACCCCCCTCGGTTTTATGTCCACAAAGCTTTCTCCACGCCAGCCAGTGCATCCCTCGAGACTGTCCACTATGACTCCACCAAAAGTTAGCAACCGTACTAGTCAACTTGTTTGTTACCCCTTTTGGTAATCGAAAACATGACATGACATGAGAAGGCATTGCCGCAAGAACCGATTTAATGAGAACCTCCTTACCCCCTTTCGATAGAAGTTTGGATGTCCACCCATTAATCCTTTTATGTTGTCTGTCTACCAGGAAGTTAAAAATCTTCGTCTTAGCCCCCCTAGACTCTTTGGAATTCCCAAATAATTTCCCATCCCTCCTTGATTCTGAATGCCTAGAATCTGGTGCACCTCAGTACGCACCCCCTCGTCGACCGTATGTCCAAAAAGGATGGATGATTTATCGAAATTAATCTGTTGTCCCGACACCCGTTCATATTCCTTCAAGAGCCGCAGTAACACCTGGCTTTCTTCCTTTATGGCTTTACAAAAGAACAGACTATCGTCAGCAAAAAACAAATGTGATATTTCCGGACTAGCCCGAGCTACCTTTAAGCCAGTTATCTCCTTTAACTCTTCTGCATTCTTTAAATTTGTTATCAGAATTTCTGTACACAAAATAAATAGGTAAGGGGATAACGGATCTCCCTGCCTGAGGCCCCGACTCGGTATTATCTTGCCCCTGGGTTGTCCGTTAATTAGGACCCTATACCTTACGGACGTTATGCACCGCATCATCCATGTAATCCACCGTTCCGCGAAACCCATCTTCTGCATCAGCTTTTCTAAAAACAGCCACTCCACCCGATCATAAGCTTTACTCATATCAGTTTTAACTGCCATAAACTTTCCTCGACATGACTTATTTGTCCGTAAACCGTGAAACATCTCCTGTGCGATTAAGATATTGTCCGAGATCAGCCGTCCCGACACAAATGCAGATTGTGTCTCCGAAATTAAGCGTGGTAAAAGAGCCTTAAGTCTCTGGCATAACACTTTTGATATAATTTTGTAGCCCACATTGCATAAGCTTATGGGTCGGAAATCCGTCATCCTACTTGGCCGTTCTGTTTTTGGAATCAAGCAAATATTTGTCCAATTCAATCTTTCATCAAAAACTCCTGTGGTAAGAAACTCATTCACCATCTTAACGACATCCTCCTTCAATATATGCCATGATCGTTGAAAGAACAAGGCCGTCATTCCATCAGGCCCCGGTGCTTTCTCTGGGTTCATCATAAATAGAGCAGCCTTTACCTCTGGTTCGGTTGCTTGGCGTGTAAGCATTTCATTATCCCTTTCTGAGATACGCTCCGATACAGTTGCAAGAAGTCCTTCAAATTCCTCTGGCAACGTAGTCGCAAACAGATTCTCGAAATAAGCAACTGCAACCTTTTCAACCTCTTTATCACCATCAACCCAGACATTTGCATGATTGTGTAAACCCACTAACCGATTAATAGCTCGTCTTTGCTTTGTAGAGGCATGATAGAATTTTGTATTTAAATCCCCATTCTTTAGCCATAAAGTCCGACTTTTTTGTTTCCAATAGTCCTCCTCATCCCGGTATGCTTCCTTCAATTTTACGGTAACCTCTAGAAGCTCTTCCTGGGTAGAATCATCATCATTTTGGAGCTCCTCCAAAGCTCGCTGGAGGTCTTCAATTTTCTCTTTTCCATATGGTTTATTTAGGTTTCTCCAGATTGAGATCTCATGTCGACAGTTATAGATTCGATCTGCGAAGCCATAATTTGTTTCTTCTCTCCTAATATTCCATCCTTTATCAATGGACTCCATCAGTCCATCAAGACCTATCCATCTCTTATCAAAACGGAATTGTCTTCTTCTTTTTGTAGTCCTCGATTCTAAAGTAGCTACAACTGGTCTATGATCAGAACCAATCATTTTTAAATATTCCACATGGGAAAAACCGAACAAATCATGCCAATCCTCTGTAGCTAAAGCTCTATCCAACCGGCATCTTACCACTTTACCCCATCGTCGTCCTCGCCATGATAACTGATCTCCACGACTCGGAAAATCCACAAGACCACAATCATTTATCATCAGGTTAAAGGGAATAAAAGATGATGATGATCTAAGAACACCTCCCTGTTTTTCATGGTTTACTGTAATTTCATTAAAATCCCCTATTAAAAACCAAGGCTCAGTTCTCGTTGTACCAAGTCTCGTAAGACGTTCCCAAAAATGATCTCGAAATTTTGGTCTTGGATCTCCATACACAAAAGAAAGACAAATATTTGTACCCTCATACCGTGCCTCAATATCAATTAATCGCTGATTTGAAGATAAAACATTGACATTAAAAGTCTTATTATAAAATAAAGCCAAACCACCCCTTGTGCCACATGGGTCGACTGTGAACAAAGAATCGTAACCAAAATGGAAGTGAAATTGCTGAACAAAACTAAAACATTGCTTAGTTTCCGAAAGAAATAAAAACTCCGGTCGAAATTTTCCCCAAATTTCCCGGAGATAACTTATTGTGAACTGATTACCAAGACCTTGACAATTCCAACTTAGGACTCTCATTCCTCAATTGTTATGCCTTTACCTTTCCCTGCCTCAGGATCCTCTTCCTTTCCTATGTTCTCCATTCCTTTATCCCCTCCCGTGCTTTTTCCCACCATTTTCTTCCTCGGAGTCTTTGGAGCATTGGCCAGTCTTCTCATGGCCTGACTACCAATCCCAGCTGTGGGCCTAAAAGGCTTCTTCTTTACACCTTTTTTCCGTGCAAACTGTTGTTTAATAACATCTGGTGCATCCTTTTCAAAACCCACCACACCATCTCTCTCAACCGTGATTCCACTATCTCCTTCCATTGCCTCTGTTTTTGTTTCACCATCACTTATTCTGACATTGTCCATCTCCATGGCAACGACTTCCTCTTCCTCACCCAAAAAATCTTCATCCGAGAGAATGACATTATTCGGGTCATCCATAGCATCACTGGTATCTTCCTGTATCATCCCATCTTCCAACTCCATACCCCCTTCATTGCATGTAACAACAGTTGTTGAACCCGCAATATGTGTCTCCTCCCTGTCAAACTTAAGTGCTTTCCTCACCTTCTTTGCCGATTGGTATGATGGACTCGGGACAGTTGAATCTTCACACACCTTCACTAAACTCCCTCTTCTCTCCTCCGCGTGAGCAACGGGAGCAAGGATTTGCTCTCCACCAATTTGAACGGAATCCCTCGGGACTTCATTAGCCTTAATGTACCTCTCCCTTGGCACCACCTGACTTTGAGCTGTGCGATGATACGATGTTCCCTCACCAACACCTCTCTTCCTATCCCGGTATTCGCCCTGCCTATTACCCCTTTCACCTCTGCTCTCATGTAGCTTTCCTTTTCCGGTGTAATCAACTGTTCCAATGGGGCCTTGAACCGCTCCTCTATAACTCAAAGATCGCGTTTCTGGCTTCTCAGCCCTGCGCATGATCGGTTCCCGCATTCCTCCTTGCCGCAAGAGCGTCGGACAATGGTCAACATCATGACATAGGCTGTGACACTCCTTGCAGAAGCCGACCAAGCGCTCATACTCAAGGAACACAGGTACATCACAACCACCTTTAAAATCCACCGATAATTCAAAGCTCAGTGGCTTATAGCCATTCAAACACACCAGTACCCTTCCATCATTAATATCCACTTCCTTCACCTCTCCAATGGCTTTTCCAATTTCTTTGAAAGTTGGATCCGCCCAGAACTGAAGCGGTAACTCCACCAATCGAACCCAGAAAGTGATCTCGTAGGGGTAATGAGGATCAAGAACTGGCTGCCATCGCACCAATGACACCATCCAATTATCGAAATGGAAAGGTCCCATTCGTAACACTGTGTCAATGTCTGCTTCCTCATCGAAATCAAATTGAAACCGGCCCCGTCCCAGATCCGCACCAGTGACACGGCCCTCCATCTTCCAAAACCGAGGGAACATGGAGATAAGGAACTTCACATCCTGCTTCTCCGGATTCATGCACCGTCCAATCAAGGTTTTGGCATAACCCTTGATCAACTCTGAGTTATCAAAGTGTGGCACCGTAATCTTCAACCTCTGCTTCAAAGTTTCCTTTCCCTTGTTCAATCCTCCCACCATATGGTTTGCTTGAGACATATCTCTTAACTTGACAAAAGACAAACAAAGCAAAAACTCGAGAAAGAATTGATGTTTCGGATGAATGATACAGATGCCTCTCACCCCCGTAGAAATACCCCGTGACCCAAAAATCTCCAGATTCCGCATCTTAAAATTTTGATTTTGCAGTGATTGTATTTGGCAATCCCCTGTGATTACCATATCTTCTCGAATCTTGATTGAAAATTCTGTAAACCCAACTTCACTGGTCTTGACCACCCCTCTGTGATTTAACCAGATCTCCACTTTTCCTCTCAATCTCGTGAAAATCTCCAAATTCCTTTTTCTGCTCCCCGCTTGAACCGCATCCTCCAAAGTATTCCAACTTTTCGAGAATTGAGATCCCACCTCTTCGGAGATCTGCCCAGCAGATTCCATGTATAAACTCATCATAAAATTTCCATATGAGAGAGAGATATGATGAGATCTCTCTTCTGGAATCCAAAAAAACCATAAATAACCAATCCCCACCACCGAATAACCAGCCACCACCTTAAGATCTTGTTCGACAATCATATCTTGAACCCAGATCTAGAAATCGCCATAATCATCTTTCCTTTGTATAATCGCCCGACCCTGCGTTCCGCTTAGCACTTCTCTTGTTTTTCACCCAATAATTAATCTATGGGTTTCCCATAGCCAAGTTAGTTTTTCCGTTCAAAATTTTGAAGACTCGATATTAAAAGCCAAGTTGGGGATTTAAAATGGAAGTTTTGCCACTTTGAAAATTTATAGTGAAAATTAAAAATCTTGAAGATTTAAAGTGGAAGTGGCGGCCACCTTAAAAGTTTGTTCTGTGATTTTCCCCTTGATCAAATGTTGCAATGCTAATATATTACAAATAAAAGCTGTCAACATATCGTTTACTTAAGCCAGATCTACTCCACCATTAGCTATGCATACTTTTAATCAAAGAGAGTATCAACATTTTCGATCTTTTTTTGTTTCTTCAACAAACACAGCTATTCTAGTAATTCTGATAATCAGGTATTGCACATAATAATTTTTATGATGATTTTGATTTTATGAGATTAATTGGTTGTGTATTTTAATAGCTTTTTTTTTTTTTTTTGGCAGAGAAATGTTCTCTCTAAAGCACGACCGGTGGTGGAAGATAATATCAAAGAGATGTTACTTAAGTTACATTTTCCAGAGTGCATCAAAGTGTCGGATTTAGGATGTTCTTCAGGAGAAAACACGTTTTTGGTTATGTTCTAAATCGTTAACACGATCACAGATGCATACCAACAAACAAATCAAAACCTACGAGAGATTGATTATTGTCTAAACGATCTTCCAGAAAACGATTTCATTACAACATATCTGGAGTCCCAGGATCTTTCTACTCAAGACTCTTTCCAAAAAAGTCTCTTCATTTTCTTCATTCATCTTATAGTCTTATGTGGCTTTATAAGGTTCCTCAAGGGCTTGAAGATAACAAGAATAATGTATACATTAGAAGTGGATGTTCTCTAAGTGTGTGCCAGAGTTATACCAATCAGTTCGAAAATGATTTCTACTTGTTCTTAAGAATGCGTTCTGAAGAGATGTTGCCTGATGGACGCATGGTTCTCACGTTCATAGGAAAAAATGATGTAGATCCTTTATGCAGAGACGGTTTCTACCTTTGGTCTTTGCTCTCTGATGCATTCATCGACCTAGTTTCCGAGGTAATTATTTACTGTATATATAACTGAATAATTTTTTATTACGTCGTTGATATCATATTTTTGTCAACAGCATGCATTAAATTTGAATCTGGATGATGACTCAGTAACACAATACTAGTACAAATCAGTATGCTACAATATTTTTTTGTTTTGTCTCATGTGTGAGTTATAATATATTTTGTCATGTTATGGTTGAAGATTTCTAATTGTATTTAATCAGGATTTTGATTCGGTTTTGGTTCGAGTTTTTTTTTTTTTTTTTAATTTTTTTTTGATTTATGAATAAGAATATGTAAAATAAAACATAATCTAATATGGATGATTTATCTGATTTGTGTTTATGCTAGTCAAGTACTATACTTTTTATCTTCAGAATCTCAGATAAGTGAGTTTGGTTAAGTTTTTTTTTTTCAGTTAGGTACAACTTAGGATTCTTTTTTGGATTTATTAATAATGATTCTATTTAAACTATGCTGAGATAGTGGGATATTTTTTTTTTTTTGAACAAAGATAGTGGGATATTATTTCGGTTATGTTTAGATTGATTACAGAACTATCATGAATAAGAAAAGAATTGAAAGGGAAGGTGGCAAAAACAGTGAAAGAAAATATATTTCCACCAATTATTTTTGGTGAAATTTTTTATTTGTTTTATGGTTTAGAAGACTTGAACAGAAAATAATTGTTGTAGATTTAATCATTTAATCTCTATCTTTGTTAATTAGAAAAAACCGATTGATCTCTTTTCTAATTTCCATTAAATATTGTAACAAAAAAAATGTTGTGAGGACAGGGGGTCGTGAAACAAACAGAAGTGGACTCATTCAACCTACCGTTCTACAATCCGAACGAAGGAGAGGTTATGAAGGTTGTCCGAAATGAAGGCTCCTTTGAGATTAACAAGATAGAGACACATGAGCATCTTGTTTCCGACAAGACTAATGAAGAAGAAGATGGAATCAAAGTTGGGAGAAAGATTGCAAATAGAGCAAGATTGCAAAGTTGGAACCAATGCTTATTGCTCATTTTGGTGATACCATTATCATTGACCACCTCTTCAACGAATATGCACACCATGCAACCCAAAACTATAGCTCTTCCGGACAAACAACGTTCATCATCATCGTGTCCTTAATCAAAAAATAAATTCAGTATTTGTAAGAATTGCGTTTTTTATTTATTTATTTTACAGACCGGCCGTGTCTACAAATTTGAGTTCATTTACTTTAATAAAATTTATCAAGGTTTTGATGTCGCACGCATGACTTAATTGGTGTATAACATGAATGACTTATATATGAGCCAGACTAATTATTTGTGGAACAACTTATATATGAGCCAGACTAATAATTAATAATGATGTTTGTCCCCACCAATAATTACAAAAACCAAAATGTATTTTCCTGTGGACCATCCCAAACGGGCTTCACTCTGCATTACAATGGCCCGAACAATTTGATGAGCAAGGTCACTTGCTTTTAGCCTCTCGTTACTTGTCGGCGTGGCCACGTTATCGAATATGAGCAAGACTAAGGTTTGAATGGTCACTTGATTTATCAAGACGTGCTATTGATGCATATTATCTTCATGATTGAACTGAGATACTTCCCTCCCGTGTGTTATGTCTAAACAATAATTTAAATTTTATTTCTTAAGTACAATTCTCTTAATTATAATGCTACTTTTTACGTTCTTCATTTGAAATTTCATTTCCTTATAGAGAAACGGCAAGCTTAGATAACTTCCATAGATACCAATATTCGCATATATACTGCAAATATACAATTTCCTAAAACGTTGAATGTATACGTGAGGAGCGTTCTAGAAAACCCAATTTATATATCCTCATCACTTAACGAATCAAATTCACATTACATAACTTTGAGCATTATAGAAATTGTTCAAATCAAACCTAACTAGTTCATCAATGGCATCAGCGTCACAAAGATATTTCGCCGTCTTAGCTCTTTTCGCAGTCTCACTAAACTTTTGTTATTGCCAAAATGTCACAATAGATGCCGACGGCTGGGGCTACGCCGGTGTTACTTGGTATGGTGAAGCTGGTGGCGCTGGTAGCACCGGTACGTATAGATATATATATATATATGTGTGTGTGTAACAAAAAATTTGATTTATGATTCGTTAAGTGATTTATAGGAGGAGCTTGTGGATATGGTTCGGCAGTAGCCAATCCACCGTTTTACGCGATGATTTCCGCCGGAGGACCTTCACTGTTCAATAGTGGAAAAGGATGTGGAACATGTTATCAGGTTCGTTCATATAGATCTTATATCAATCCCATATAGTAATAGTTTAACATAAGATCCATTAAATTTACGTAAAATATATTCAATAAAGATGACCCTTTTCGTTATTTGTCAACTTTTATTTTGCGTCGTGGTCAGACAGACTAGATTTGGTTTGAAAAGACTTACGTAGCATGCAAGTCTGAGTCTCACAGACTCAGGGTTACAAATATTTTATTTTTCTCAACCATATTGTAAATCTTATATAGATACATAAGTCTGTTTATATTAGATTGTGTGCTACGAGAATCAAGCCTGTTCGAAGAGACCGATAAGGGTGACGATAACCGACGAGTGCCCAGGTGGTCCCTGCGCCTCCGAACCGGCCCATTTTGACCTTAGCGGCAAAGCCATTGGTGCCTTGGCCAGACCTGGCCAAGCCGATCGACTTCGAGCCGCGGGTGTTCTACGTGTTATTTACAGACGGTACGTCTACAACAGACTGATTATTATGATATTACTCTTTTTTTTTTGGTTAAAGTATTATAATATTATCTCCTAAAACTCTATGATGTTTCTCTTACAACGCACAATCCAACAGCTGGTTTTCAAAATGGAATTGGACAGAAACCAAACCCGAATCTGTATGTTTTGCTATCGGTTCATGATGTAATCGTTACTAAACGCGGTTTTGAAAATTTTTAAATTGTATCATTCAACTATTATGTTATTTCACAATATAGAGAAAATATCAAGAAAAAACTAATTTCTTTCAGTTTTAATTTAAGATCTCAATTAAATTAAAATCCGACATATTTTGATATTTTTTCTTTGTATTTTCAGTATCCCATGTTCATATAGAAGGACTTCTATAGCTTTTCATATTGACGCCGGAGCAAATCCGTATTACATTGCATTTGTTGTGGAATACGAAAACGGCGATGGAGATTTTGCCTCCGTTGAGATTCAACCGGCCGGCGGAAGTTTTATCCCCATGCAAGAAATGAGGTCTTCTGTGTGGAAGGTAAACTACGGCAGTCCTCTAAGAGGTCCGTTCAATATTAGACTAACTTCCGGTGAGCTTCGAAAAGAAATCGTTGCTCGGGATGTCATCCCGGAGAATTGGAGGGCCGATGAGACTTACCGGTCGATCATTAACTTTTAGAGATTTTTTTTTTTTTGGGTCTCATTTTCATCGTTCCGTCTAGTCATAATCATAAAAGTGACCAACCCTCTTAATATTTGGACATGTGGACACATGAAAAGACGATAAGTGGCAAGAAGTTTTTTCCGGTTAAAAAAAAAAAAAAAGAAATTGACTTCTCATATTCTAAAATATTATACCCTTGAATCGCAAGGATACTCAACTGAAACTTCTTAGCTCAAACTTCTTATTAGTCTCATCTTTGTTTGTTTATATACAAATAAAACTTGGATGCCAACAAGAGAAGAGGATGCCAACAAGAGAAGAGAATACATATTAAAAAATCTCAATGACAATAAATTTTCTTAGAAATTTCATGTTTTTATATCATATTGTGTATTTGTAATAATGATGTTGCAAATGACTTAGCATTTATTCATGATCTGGCTGACGTAGTAGTTGACTAGTTTGGTCAGTGTATATATTTGCTACAGTTTAATAGTTTGGGTATGGCAATTTAAGAAAAGAAAAACAGAGGTAAGGTATGTTTACGCACAATATCATTGTTCGGGTATGTATTATTGCACCTGGTCATAGGTCAACGTGAATAAGCCGTTCTCTCCTTAATCTATAGACATGTGATTCTAGGGCTAATAAGTGGAGTAATAACTTAATAAATATGAGAATTTGATATCCCGGTTTGGTACTAATATCGTCAAATATATGCTTGATTGGGAAAAATTGTATTCGATTTGTTAGACCCAATCAAATTTAGTGGTAAACTTATATCCAATAATGCTAATCATATAGCTTTAATATGACAGAATTTTTTTGGTCAGCTAGGAGATTGAATTGTAGCATCATCACTGAAAGACGATTCAACTTTGGGCTCCTCCTCTGCCTCTTGTTACATACACTCTATATCTTCAAGAACTGTTTTAGTTGCTTCTTCTATGTTGGTTGAAAAATAAATTATTACGTGGGAAGCCGGGGAGACCATCCAGGAGGTATGAATCAACCGGTTTTGAGAGCTGATGAACCGGCCAAGGAATCTAGACAGTGGCATCATTGTTTTTTTTTTAGGTTGAGATTCAAATACTTACTTAAATAGTGTGTTATTAATTTTACTTTTCCTTAATTAGTTTGTATAAATCTTTGATTAACCTAAAACGGGCCTAAGATTTTTGTATCTTTGATTAACTTCGTAATTTACCACTAACTTTTATCCTGTTCTTAATTGCCTGATGTGGAGAGATGTATATTTTAAAAAGTTTACGAAGAAGAGAAAAAAAAAAATGACGACAATTGGTATATAATGTCGATTATTAGGCCTAACAGGCTTAATATACTAAGAGATTCAATTGGGCCTGCGACAGTTGGTGCGGATCTGACCATTGGATCCGGTAAGGGGGCTGATATTTCCCATCTTAACCATAGCTCTTACGAAGTCACGGTAGAAGGCGTTGAGGCTGCGGCTGTAAGCTATGACGAGCGAGTCCGTGGAGCCACCGTTGAAGAGGACTTGATCTGACGTAAGCAGACCCATGTGGTTGAGAAGCCGCTTGTAGTAACTGACGTCAAATCTTCCAGGAGAGCGGAAGTCAAGAGTGGCTGCATTGTTGTCGCCGGAGCCAGCGGCTGCAGGGCAGCTCCTCTGCGTAGACAAGGCGAAAGAGCGGTCGATGTTGCTTCCGTTGTAGATACGATTCCTGAAGGTGACACATCTGGCTTGTCCAATAGTGTGCGCCCCGGAGAGTGCGACCATGTCACGTGAGGACAGACCTTGGGCTCTGAAACGGTTGATGAGGTTTTTGAGAGTAGAGGTCGGAGGAGGTATGACGCCGGAGTTAGCAGCCGATAAGCTCGCTGTAGTAGAGTCTCGTCTTCCAAATTTCACACTCCACCTTGGTCCTCCTAGCTGCTTAGTTGTAAAGGTATAAGTAAGATCATATATGGTAATACATTTGCGTATGCCAAATCATGTATATAGTAAGATCTGGTCCATGGTACAAGCTATTGCTTAGGACTACAAATATAAATAAGATTTTTTTATAGAAACAAACATGTATGAAACTAATAATCATACATTTATGTTTCAATGTTTTCAGTTTGAACATGTCAACTATGTTTTTTTCCAAAAAAATGTTTTTATGTATGTTTTTTTATTGTTTGCTTTCTTTCGTTTTTTTTAATAGATTTTCAGTATATAGACTTGTAATGAAAAAATAAGATAGAGGTGCTCACGAGGAGGACAGAATCACGAGCAGTGATAGCGAGAATGTCTGCGCATGAGACAACGCCTGGACAAAGTCTCTCAACCCTCGACTTTATTCTATCGATCACTTCGAATCCCCTCACAGAGTTATTGTTGGGTCCTGCGGTTTTCTCTCCCACAAAAGAGGAAGTGTCATCCAACAATATGGATCCGTCACACCCCTGTAAAAACATGCTTCCTTTTTTTCTTCATTCAAAGAGTTTTAAGAAAAAAAAAAGAAATGCTTTTTAAACATTTTCTAGATTGTAGGACTAACTCATGGGAACATGCAAAACATGCTTCCTTTTTTTTTTCATTCAAAGAGTTTTAAGAAAAAAAAAAAAAAAAGACATACGTTGACGAAGCAATCATGGAAGAACAAACGGAGGAGAGAAGCAGCCATGCGACGCTCTCGGGCCACAGCTCGCTGCACCACCCGGCGCACCGCAGGGAACAGTGAGGGACAGCTTTCCGAGTAGAAGTCACTGCTTAGTTGGTCGTGGCTGTAACAACAGCTCCACATGATCATCATCAACACCACAATTAACATACTTCTGTGTGTATTACACTCCATTCTCTTTGCTTCTATTTCTACTTGTTGTAGGAGTTGTGTGGGTCAAGAAAGCATTCAAGAGACCGAGGGCTTTATAGAGAGTTACTTACTTACACGTAGGTATGTGTTTTCTTGTTTTAAGGAGAAAAATGTTATCCACTCTTTTTTCATTTTCTAACAAATACAACTCATCTATAGACTAGTACAGTAATAGTGGGGAGTGGGGTCATAATCATAATTACGCCGCCTCCACCAAATTCATGTTTTCATTTCCCTTTTTTCAGTACATTTTCCTTTTTTTTTTTTTTTGTTATTGTTTTTTACCAATCGTATATAAGATAAAGTTCTTGTGGAAAGGCCTTGGTCCACTGATTTACTTAAGGGTTCATTAATGTAAAATATATCAGGAAATTTGTGATTCGAAAACCAAAGAATGCAATTTATTATCATTTATGTAGATTATTGAAGACATGCTTGCAGGAGGTTCGAGACTATCGATCGTGGTACCTCAGAAGACGGAATTGTTCGTTGCAGAATCTTCATTGTAACATTTCTAATAATTTGTAATAATATAATAAATCAAGTGAAAAAAAAAGTTAAAGTTTATCACAATATATCATGTTTTAATTTGCACATTAATTATTAAACCAAAATATAATACACTAATTCACATTATTGGTTTTGTTTTGTACTTTTGTTATAACTCCACGTCAAAAATAAAATGAAATCGAAGATAATATATATGAACATATTAATCCGCACACTGATTTTAAGTTGAAAAATCCATAAATTTTCACATGATATCAGAGTACGAAGTCATGTACATTATTTCATCCAACCCGATCCTTACCAATCGGGCACAAAGTTTTACATGTCAATTTTTTATTGGTTTAAGTCAAATGATTGGAAGAGGATACATTAGGCAGAAGTAGCTGACCATCAATGCATGCAACCACGACATTCTCAGCCCTTAATTCACCCATCATTTTCTATCATATATAAAACTAATAGTTGAAACACGAAAGGCTCTATATGATTAGTTTATTCAAAACGCAAATATTGTTATCATAACTACGTACTTTACGCCCGCAAATTTAATGTTATTATACTTACCAAACCTAGAAAACATAAGATGCCTAACACCACATGGTCGACATCTAGATTAACCGTTAAGAATAGACAGTTAAATTCAACCTAACGATGTTTTTCTCTGACTTTAAATCTTACAATCTATAAGTTTTACCGTTGGAGGCTGCTATACCCACCAAAGGAAGATAAAAAATACTGATTATAGTGCACTATCAGTGACATGTTGTTTGAAAAATTCATCACATGATAAAGTAGAACGCTATAAACGAATAAGATATATCATTGATATTACCGTTAATTGCATACGTACTAACATGCCACAGCTTAAATCAAAGGATAAACACCTCAAATTTCTGACTAAGTGTACAAGGGAAGAATTGGGGTTTGGCTTGCTGGAAAGTAAGAAGTTGAATTTTCAAAGATTAGGGAGAAATTATTTTTTTCTTGTTTTCTTAAGAAAAAAGAGGAAGAAAAGAAGAAAAGTGATAGTGAGAGGTTAACAAACAGACTATTGTTAGGTGGAGTGGTCTATCAGACTATCACTTACTGTGCCCCTCTACATTCTCATCCTCTCCCAATTACCTAATTCAAACATAGAAAAAAAAATACAAACAGTGTTTAATTACGTGGATTGTTGAAAAATCGAATCACAAATATTGTAATTTTCGTACGGAAATATTGTTTTCCATCGTTTAAAGTGAGGTCCACTTTTAACAAATAACTTTTTTTGTTTTTTTGGGTAAAATCTAACGAATATCTTTGGTTGAGTGAGTGTTCGTTTTTTCTTATGCTGGTAGATCTAGTTTGTAAACTTTTTATTTCTTATTTCATAATTTTGTTTATAGAAAGAAAATATCTTTTAAAATGGGTGAAAGGATTAAGGTTTGCAATGTATCAAGCCTAGAGATCAGATGTAAACATAGAAGGATTATGATTTTCGAAAACAAAGTTTTCAGGTAGAACGGGAGAGATGTACACTCGTTAATTATCGGCGAAGTTAGAATTGTCCGATGAATAGCCTAAATTCATTTATATCTTTTTTCGGGGGTCAAATTAAGTATAGCCTAAACTTATCTCATTTTGTTACTTTCATTTATTTATTTTTATGTGTTTTGATTTAAGTGACATAATTTTAAATCATAAACAACCTTAATCCTTTATCTTCAATCACGACACGTTATCAAGCTATTATTGACTAATCAACACAATCCCTATAAACCTACCGCTATCTCTTCAATCATGTTAAAGTCATATAACAAATAATTTCCGGTTCCCATAGTATAGTAAAATCATTATTCAACATAACAATAATGCTAGGCCTACATATGGGCATATCACTTATGTACAACAAGCACAAGGCTGCTAATATGTGACTATATGCGGTAAGAGAAAAATTCCAAGAATCAAAAGGGGTTTCGGCTCGTGCCTATCGTTGAATGAAGATCTCTTCAATCCTCCTGATTAAACTCACCTTTCATCATATATTTAAGTCATTTTTTTGTATAGCTAAAATTAAATAAAACATTAGGCTTATGTGAAACTATTTTTTTTCGTCAAAATAATATCATATCAAATATGAAAGCAAATGCAAAAGAAGTAGATTTATGCTCATATAAATTTTATTGAGATAAAGAGATAGCTCATGAATGAGTTTTATAGTGCAAATGTGAAGAGAAAGGAAAGGAAGAAACTTTGAGTTGTTTTCAAGAGCTAAGCTGGATTTTGATAGATCTTAAGGATGAAGGAGGCTATTCGCAGACACAGCCAAAGTTAGTTTTTACATCAAGCTCATAAGTATATATATACGACAGTTAAAGAAACCTATTTAATGGATCATGAAAACATTTGTTTTTTGTCATAGAGTTCAGTTCGGCTCTAATAAAATAAAGTTTACATAGTCATCATACAAGAGATTATACAACCGTAGAGGAGGATACAACATTGAATAATATAAAGGTTCCATTAGGAGGTCCTCTTTTTGTTAAACTAGCCACAACATTATTGTCTCTTTTTTGTGTGCTGAAAAATATAGCCATTAAATTTGTCTTGCCATAATAAAATATCGTGGCATATGTTTTCAACATGTATATCTGTAAGCTTTGTGTTTTTTGGATATTAAACTGCGACAGTTTAATGGCTATATTTTTTTACAAATCTTTAATAGCTTTACATTTATATCGCAGTTTAAAATCTGAATCTTCATAATCGCAGTTTCCAAAACGCGATTTGTGGTTAATTGAACGTCATTTCTCCCCAGTAAAAAGTAAAACCGGCCACTGAATGTTATTAAAGTGGTTGGTTAATTAATTAGTCGATGATGATATGATCTGGAATTGGTTTATTGGGCTTTTTCATTAGGTTATCGTTTAAGCCCATTATCCTCAATATCTTCTTTGGTAAGCTTCAGTTTTCCTTTGTAATAAACGAAATAAAAGATCGACCTCAGTGATCAGCCAAAACCTTCTCCATTTTACCATCACCATTTTCCACCAGCGTTACCGTCGTCGTTGTCACCAACATTGCCGTCACAACGTTATCTTCTCCTCCTTCTTTCTTCTTCTTTTTTCTTCTTTCCTTTTCTTTTCCTTCTTCTTTTTCTTCCTTCTTCTTTTCTTTCGTCCGTTTTCAAGAGAAAAATAAAAAAAGTTGTAATTAATTATACAAAGGGTAAAATAGGTTTTTGGATTGCTCTAGGAGAGATAACTAATTTTGAAGTTATTGACTATCCTGCATTGCAATTACTCTAAACTAAATGTTGCAATGCTACTACATTCCAAATAAAAAAAGGCTATAGAGCATATATATATCGACACATATGGTTGGTTTACCCAAAGCCAGATCTACTCGACCATCGACGTTACACATATGTATAATCAAAGAGCAGCAGCAACACTTGTTATCTTGTAAGAATTTGATCCAAAGATTCATACATAGACATGTCATCATCAAGGTAAAAAAAAATTCCTTCTGTCTTTGCACTTGTGTGTATCAGTATTATGCATATTATATGTGCGAGCCGAAACTGCACTACGGTATTCTTAATGTTTTTAGGGAGAGCCGAGAATTTCGTAAGTAAACACAAGAGTCGATCCAAATGATGGTTATTTGATTAGCTGTTATGCGAGCTACAATATATGTGGCGTGTGCCTTTTTCTATGTGTAAAGCGATGGCCCCAATAATGACTATCGGCTCCTATTTATAAGAGAATAGGAACCGACTTTTACAACTGACTTTACCCGAAAATGTAAACTTTCCTTTTTGGCTCGCGCCGACTTCAGAATAAATGTAAACTTTCCTTTTTGGCTCGCGCCGACTTCAGAATAAATGTAAACTTTCCTTTTTGGCTCGCGCCGACTTCAGTTTAAGGAAAGTCTTTGATGGGCCTCGGCTCGAATCGCTTAGTCGGATGTTGGTTCGGCCCATCGAGAGGTTTTCGGCTGGCCTTCGGGTCGGCACCCGGTTTGGCCCGGTTCGGTCGTGTTCGGTGCGGTTCGGCTCGGTTTTCCTTCGTTTGCCAATCCAAATGACGATGTCTCGGGGTGGAATCCGACCCCAACAGTTAGCCCCCAGCTCGTTAGTCTTAGGGGTAAGAGTGACGAGCTAAAAGTTGAAAGTGAGAAGGCATTGTCATTTGATTCTTCTATGGAGACGGCTCACCAAATGTTGCCTCGCTCGATATTTGACGCGAGATATTTGGCTCGCTGAGAATCGCCTCGCTCTTCGCTTATGATAAAACGATGTCGAGTTGCTTTATCGATATATGGGCTTAGAATCCGAAACATTTCCGGGCCCACTAATTTTCAATGGAAGCCCTAAAGTTTAGGCGGGAATTAGGTCATGTCGTTTCGTCTTCCCGAGCCAGCGCGTGGATTAGATCGCGCCGTTTCATCTTCCCGAACCGACGCGCCCACGCGCCAAAACTTCTATAAATACGAGGCCCGGGGCTCATTTTTCTCATTCTGCCTCTCTCTCCTCGACCGAGCAAAAGGTAGTTCTTTCTTTCTCTCCTCCCTTTTTTAAAAGTTCTTCGTGTTCTTCGTTCGCGCCACCGTGATAAGACATACCTCCGGCGTATCTTCAAACTTTCCGATCCATCTCCTTCCGAGCCAAATGTCTTCAGGCAGTCGTATCTCTTCCATTGGGCCAGATCACTCCGAGGATCGTTCATACAATTCCAACGATTCCGGGACTTCGGGTCGGCGTTGGTTTTCGGATACATCAGATACTTCTAGCGGCTCGCAATCAAAAGTCAAAAGTCAGTCGGTTCGGTCTACGGGGGATGCTGAGATCGATCGACTGTCGAGCGAGCCCCCGGTTGCTCAGCGTGATGGTTCTAACGAGGCACGCGAGCCAACCGATGTTGATGAAGGGGCTATGGGAGAGCGTCGACTCTCACATGATCGATCGGGTCGCGCCCTACTTTCGCTAGATCCGATATACGATGCGGAGGCGATCAAAATCGAGCAGGCGTTTGATGATGGGGCGATCGGCGATATTCTCAGACCGTTTGCACCTCCTTTCGCTCAGGTATCGAGTCGGCCACAATTTGGAGCCGGTTCGTCCCGGGGAACAAAGAGGCGAGCTAAATTGATGCGAGCCCCTAGGGGTTCTTCGAAAAAGTCAGTTCGGAACCCTCCTGGTGCAACGCTTTGTACCGAGACATCTTTGGAATCGCTCCGTCGTTGCTTCAATATATCTGAAGAAGTTGAGTTTTTCCTACCAGCGAACCATCAGAGAGCCGATGATCCACCGCCTGGATGCTTGACGTTATATGAGAGCTATTTTTACCAGACTTTCCTGTGGTTTCCCATCCCGAGCCTGATTCTTCATTTCCTAGGGAAATACGGGCTCGCACTCGGTCAACTCCTGCCGCGAGGCATGCGGCATCTGGTTGGGTTGATCGTCCTGAGCTATGAGATTGGCATTCCACTCGGGGTTCATCACCTGCAGAATCTCTTGGAGTTTCGTCGTAGCGGGAAGTCGCTTCGTTATTACATCTCCAATAAGAAGAATCGGAAGATCATCGACGGCTTCCCCAACAAAGATGATGGCTGGGAGAAATATTTTTTCTTCGTCCCAATAAATAGGGCTTCGGTTGGGAGTACGCGGAGGAAGTTTATCAAGGAGAATTGGCAGGAAATCGGTGCGAGCCGAAGAGAGTTCACTATTTCAAATTCTTCCGAACCGTCATCTAACGTTGTTCAATCTTTTTGTTTTGCAGATCGACGATTGGTGCTTCGATTCCCGCCGGATCTTTCCGAATTCCTTGACCGTTCCTGCGAGCTGAAAGTTAATTGGGAATGAGACTTTACTCTCGAACGAGTGGAGAGGGCGCGCGAACAAGCCTACGATTCATTCGATTCTTCAGACAGTTCGGACGAGGAAGTTCCCAGTTGGCCCAAGCCCTCGAGTACAATGCCCCCAAAGTCTGCACGCGCGTTACTCAAAGAGCAACGACGAGCGAAGGAAGCTCGTCTTGAAGTTGATCCGGTGGCTCGTCGTGAGGCTGTATCCTCGAAGAGCGAGGGTAAGAGGGTAGTACAACCCCGCCCAGAGAAGAAAGGTCCTGGTAATAGGCCGCCTACGGAAGTTGGGAAGGCGGTCAAGTTAGCCCAGGAAGCCTTGGCGAAAAGCAAGGCTTCGAAGCAGAGAAATTCTCCCAGACCTCCTTCTCCGGCTCGCTCGAACACATCGAGGGACCCGGATGCCTTAGTCCTTAACCGGGGGCGAAAGAAGACTTCCAACCCTACCGGCGAACCGTTGGCGAGCGAGCCATCTGAGGCGATGGGCAAGAAGAGAGCCGCGATCGAAGGGCTTAAGGAGAACGCGCCCAAGAAAGCCAAAGGGGACGCTCCTTCCGGTTCCTCTGTCGATCCCACTCGGGTCCGCTCTCTTCAAAGGACCGAGGCGGCGAATTTTCTCGCCAGGAGTACTCCTGGGGTTCGCCTTCCTCCCCCCGATATGCTTTTGGAAAAGGAAGCGTATGAAGAGGCGGCTTCTCGTCTTCATTTGGTAAGTTCTTTTTCCGTTCGCTTATCTTTCGAAGAAGGTTTCCGTATATATACTCAATTGCTTTTCGTTTCTGTTTTAGTTTTCGGAGGCTTTCAACAGGGTCGTCGAAGGTTATGAGACCAGGGCTCGCTCGGGTCAAGCCGCTCTCGAAGAGCTTCAAAAGCATGTCGATAATCTGAAGAGATTGCATGAAGTCGAAGCGAAGGCACGTGCCATAGAGGCCAAACAAGCCGAGGAGAAAGCGGCTAAGCTCGAGGCTGAGTTGGCCAGGGAGCGGGAGGAATCGGTCAAGCACCGGGAGGCTGCAGCCAAGATGGCCGGCAAAAACGTTGATGATGCCATCAAAATGAAAGCTCTCCATGGTAAAATCTGCGAGCTTAATGAGAAAGTGCGAGCCATGGACGCCAACTTCCTGGTCGAGGTTAGAAAAGTGAAGTGCCGAGTGAACGGCCGATACGCCAAACTCCTCGAGTCGATCAAGTCCGGGTTGACGAGACTCCATGAAGTGCATGAACGAGCCGTGCGCATTGCTCAGGCCGAAGGCAACATTGAACTGATCAACGACATGCGAGGCGACGATCCGCCGGATCTCGATATTGAGCTCGCTGATCTTCAGGCGCTTATTGATTCAGATCCTGGGGTCACTGAAGAGGCTAGTGCCCTGTTAGACAACGTGATCAGTCAGCTCGTTCCCTTTCCGGATCCCGTCGAGCCGCCCGAGGTACACCTTAGGGACGACACTATTACTCGGTTAGACCGACTTGGTCTCGGTATTGTCGATCAATGGGGTACTAATAGGGAATCCCTTATATTTCAGAGTGGAGTCGAACCAGTGGTGATTCCCGAGGTGAGGCCGGTTGGTGCCACCCTGGAATTGACGAGCCAAGTTCCAATAAATCCTGCTCAAGCTAGCGGACCGCCTCCCGGAACCGAGGGTCTGGTTGAGAAGGCTCCATCCGATATCCCGGAGGCATCGAGCCGAGCTCTAGAGGCTTCTGAGAAGGATGCAGCCGAAGTCCTGGGCGTTCCTGATAAGGTTGACGAGGCGGGTTCAAAGCCGGAGGATGTTGCCGGGAAATCCGTGCCCGACGTTCAAGAATCGTCGAACCAAGCCCCCAATTAAACTGTTGTTTGTTTTTGTATGCTACTTTTTTTTTTTTTTTTTACTTTATTTTTGTACTTAATGCCTGGATGGCTTTATCCACAGACCTTTTAGAATTTCTGATCGAATGATTTGGCCTGATGAAATGTTTGCCAGTCGAAATAAATATGTCTGTGAGGCGTTTTAATATTATATCAACGTTTTTCGGTGAAGTGTTCAATAATGATAATAGCAATTTAGACCAACGTTGCTACGGGGCATTTATGTTGGGTTTTTGTCAGCTTCTTTCGGTTTTTTGCCGCGGACAACTCAATTAGAAAGCCGTGGGTTGCTATAGAAGCAAAGCAAAGGAAAAAAGCAAGGCAGCTACGACTTCATTCTTCCCAGACGAGACAAGAGAGGGATGAGACAGGAAGCACCGAGCAACACACCATAACGGCTCTTCCTGTTGTACTGCGAATTAAATTAAATTAGACCAACTTTGCTGCGAAGCGTTTATGTTGGGTTTCTGATCGATTTATTCCAGTTTTTGCCGTGTCCTCATCTATTAGTGATTAACGGGTCGGAATAAACGATGATTATCATATTTGTATAGCGCGCGCGTGAGAGTGTAATAAGAGATTGGAGATGATCGAATGTTGCGGCCAACAACATTCGGCTCGGGGTGGTTTGTGAGTTTTCATCGAGATGTTAATAGCGAACTGTTTTAGAGAATTGATGTGCGAATTTTATTCATCGTTGTGTTTAGCGGCGAGCCGCGTTACAGACGGAAAATTCACCGTTCGCCTTATGTTAACGGCGAATCGTGTTACATCGATTTTGAGAGTGCGTTAACGGTAAACCGTGTGAGCGACGATAAAATGCTCTTGACGGCGAACCGTGTTGCATTTGAATGGGAGTGTATAACCACGTACCCCACTCCCCCCCCTTTTTTTTTGGGAGGGGCAACTGAATCCACTCGAAAGTGAACTGCCTACGTACCCCTTGCGGGGATCAAGTCACGCGTAGTTCTAGGTGATGGCGCCTCGCGCCTTATTGGTAATATTTCTTGAGATGCATAACGTTCCATGGCTTTGGTATTGGTTCGCCAGCCATGTTTTCGAGCCGATAAGCTCCCGGGCGAACTGTTTCGGTGATCTTGTAAGGACCTTCCCAGTTCGCACCCAGCTTTCCAGCGTTTCTCTCTGCGGTGTTTTGGAATACTTTTCTGAGAACTAGGTCTCCTGCTCTGAATCTCCTGGCTCGGACACTGGAGTTGTAGTACTTAGCCACGGATTGCTGATAGTTCTGGATCCTGATAAGTGCTTGGTCGCGCCGTTCGTTGATCAAATCCAGTTCGTCCAGCATCATCATATGGTTGCAGTCTGCTTGTTCTGGTAACAACCATCGTCGTACTCCGGGAAAATGCACTTCGGGGGGAATGACACATTCCGTCCCGTAGACAAGTGCGAATGGCGTTTCGCCGGTGGCTCGCCTCGGGGTTGTCCGATGAGACCAAAGGACTCCTTCTAGCTCGTCTGCCCAGCGGCCCTTTTTGGCGTCGAGCCGTTTTTTGAGCCCGTCGAGAATTGTCTTGTTAGTCGCCTCGGCTTGACCATTCCCTTGCGGGTAGCGAGGCGTTGACTTTCTAAGGCGGATCTTCCATTTGTCGCAGAAGTTTTGAAATCGAGCCGATATGAATTGCGAGCCATTGTCCGTGACGATTTCGTAAGGGACACCGTGCCGACAGATGATGTTTTTCCAAATGAATTGTTCAACTTGGGCGTCTTTTATGCTTGCATAGGATTCAGCCTCGACCCATTTAGAAAAGTAGTCGGTTAGAACCAGCAAAAACCTTTTCTGCTTCGATTTATGCAGCGGCCCGACAATATCCATCGACCATCTCATGAATGGGTATGGTGCGGAGATGGAAGACAACAGCTCGGCCGGCTGATGTATTGTTGGAGCATGACGCTGGCATTTCTCGCATTTCCGCGAGTATTTTTCGCAGTCGCTGATCATAGTTGGCCAAAAGTAGCCGTGCCGTTTGATTTTGATAGCCAGGGCTCGTCCTCCGGAATGATTTCCACATGATCCACTGTGAACTTCTTTCATTATCTCTCTTGCCTTCTTTCCTTCTACGCACGCGAGCAGCGGTCCTGAGAACCTCCATCGGAATACAGCGTCGCGTATCAGGATGTATCGTGCTGCTTGAGCTTTCAGCTTGCGAGCCGCCCACTTATCTGCTGGTACCTCTCCATCGGCTATGTATACACGGATCGGATTGAGCCACTCTTTGTCGCAACCGTATTCCGTTTCTTCCTCGATTTCCATATCCGCGGGCTGATCTCCGTCAAGTATATCGTTATCGTTCGGCTCGTCTGTGACGATAGTCATCAGAACTTCGGGTTCGTCGATGTCGATACTGGGATGTTCGATAAATTCTACGGGAATTATCCTTTTCAAGTCTGGATCGGAGGTCGAGGCTAGGGATGCCAAGGCATCTGCCTGTGTATTGTCTCCACGCGGAATCTTCTCCAAGGCAAATTTTTCGAACTGTCCGGCTAGATTCTTGACTACTTCAAAGTAGGCCTCCATTCTTTTGTCTTTCGTAGCGTATTCTCCAGTGAATTGGCTCGCGACGAGCTGGGAATCGCAGTAAGCATGTATGTTTCGAACTCCAATTCCGAGCGCCAACTTTAATCCAGCTATTAATGCTTCGTATTCTGCCTCGTTGTTTGACGCGCCGAAATTGAGGCGAAGAGACTGTTCCAAGATTTCGCCCGTCGGGGAGGTGAGTCGAATTCCGACTCCGGCGCCTTGTTTCGACGACGAGCCGTCAACGTGAAGTAGCCAATTAGCGGAAAGATTTGGTTCCTCGCTGGCGGCGATTGGCAGCTCGATCAAGAAATCAGCCAAAACCTGTGATTTTGCGCTCGTTCGATTTCGATATTCGATATCGTATTCGCTCAGCTCGATTGCCCACTTGGCTAATCTTCCGGATTGGCTCGGGCTGTGCAGGATCGTTCTTAACGGTAGCGCCGTTACAACTACGATCGTGTGAGACTGGAAATACGGGCGTAGTTTGCGGGCCGCCACTACGATTGCTAGTGCCAGTTTCTCGGTCTGGGGGTACCTCGTCTCTGCGTCAGTCAAACTTTGGCTTACATAGAAAATGGGTTTCTGGATTCCTCGGTCTTCGCGAACCAGGACCCCACTGACTGCTGTTACTGATACGGCGATGTACAGATATAATGGCTCTCCTTCTTCTGGTTTCGCCAGTATCGGTGGGTTTGCTAGGTACAACTTCAGCTCGCGGAAAGCCTCTTCACACTTCGCTGTCCATTCGAACTTCTTGTTTCCTCGCAAAGTGTCGTAGAAAGGGAGACACTTATCCGTGGATCGTGAAATGAATCGGTTGAGCGCGGCGACACGTCCGGTTAATTGTTGTATTTCCTTCTTCGTCTCTGGCGACCTCATTCTGATTAAAGCCTGGATCTGTTTCGGATTAGCTTCGATGCCTCTGTAGGTAACCAGATATCCCAAGAATTCTCCGGATGTTACAGCGAACCGACACTTCGTTGGATTTAGCTTCATATCGTGTGAGTTCAGCTGCTCGAAGCAGTCGCGGAGATGGGCCACATGTTCTTCCTTTTTCAGAGATTTCACTAGCATATCGTCGATATAAACTTCCATCGTCTTTCCAAGCTGCGAGGCGAACATCTTGTTTACGAGCCCTCTCCCGCATTCTTGAGTCCGAACGGCATGACCTTGTAGCAATAGATGCCTCGCTCTGTTTGGAACGCCGTCTTTTCTCTGTCGTCGGGGTGCATCCGGATCTGATTATAGCCTGAGAAGGCATCCATGAAGGTCAGCAGTTCGTTTCCCGCCGTCGCTTCCACGAGCCGGTCGATATGAGGGAGCGGAAAACTGTCCTTTGGGCACGCCTTATTCAGATCCGTGAAATCTATGCAAACCCGCCATTTTCCGTTCTTCTTTTTGACCACTACTGGGTTGGCGAGCCATTTTGGGTATTTTGCCTCGGCGATCGAGCCCACTTTCAGCAGGCGTTCCACCTCGTCGTTTACTGCCTTTAACCGCTCGTGCCCCAATCTTCTTCGCTTTTGTTTCACTGGTTTGAACGTCGGGTCGACATTCAGCTCGTGGCAGGCGATATTGATATCTACCCCCGGCATGTCCTCGGCTGTCCAAGCGAAGGTGTTGACGTTTTCTTTCAAAAAGGAGATCAATTCTTCTCTTATTGTCTCGTTTAGGTTCGCTCCGATCTCCACACATCTTTCAGGGTTTTGCTCGTCTATGCAGACGGATATTACCGCTTCACAGCTCGGTTCTTCGATGACGGGATCCTCGTTTTTGCCGGCTTTCTTTCTGGGCGGCTCGATCTCGCCGGTGATCTGTAATTGCTATAAGAGGTTGGCTAAATCGTTCGCTGACTCTCGGTTTGTCTTAACCTTCTTTCGGTTCTCCTCTGGAGTTGGTTTTTGTAACGGGTTGCGGAGTTTGTGTTCCGTCATGAAACAGATTCTCGAATCTTTCTGCGAGCCGAGGATGGTCTTGACTCCTGTCGGAGTGGGGAACTTGAGACAAAGGTGATAAGTGGATGGCACGGCTCGCATCGAATTTATCCAAGGAGTGCCCATTATGATGTTGTAGATTGGAGGATTATCCGAGACGGAAAAGTTCACCATCTTTGTAATCCCTCCCGCTTCGACTGGGAGTATGATATTTCCCATGGACATCGTCGTTTCGCCCCCGAACCCGGTCAGTGGCTTTGGCGTCGTCTTTACGTCGTTCGGATCGATTCCCATTTTTATCAACGTGCTCTTGTAGATTATATCGACTGTGCTACCCGTATCGATCAGGACCCGAGCTATGTCATAATTACCGACGGCAAGCGTGATTACGAGCGGATCATCGTGCGGCCTATCGATCCCAATGACTTCATTTTTCGTGAAAGTGACCTCGACGTTTGGGATTTTGGGTGGTCCATACCAGTTAACCGCTGCGTCGGTTCGCCGTTGAAAAGCTTTGATCGATGTCACCGTATCCTGACAGTATTGCGAGCCACCCAAAATGAGGTAGATTTTTTGTCGCGATCCCGACGGTTCGTCCGAATCATCGCGTCTCCCGCGTTTCGGTCGATCCGCTGGTTGGCTCGGTTGTCGATCTGATTGTTCCGGTCGTTCTCTTGGCTCGGGACGTTCCAGATCTTCCAGCTTTAGATCGCCTTTCAATTCACCGCTAAGTCGTTTTCTTGCGAGTTCTGCTCCGAGATGGCGGCATGTCTCTGTCGAATGGCCGTAACATTGATGGAATTCGCAATAAACTTTCTCGTCTTGTGGCGCGGGATTTTGGTTCCTTGTCCAAACGTAGTTTTTCGATCCTCGCCCCCTTCCGGCGCCTGCTTGGCTCGTGCCGCCCGACTGTTGGCTCGTTCCGATCTAGTAGTTATGCGACCCGGAGAAGTTCGGCCCTTCGTGATGGATGTAATTGTTCTTTCCGCGCCGGTGGTTGAAGTGATTGGGATGCTGATTCGGCGATTGATGAGCTATCGGCGGGTTGGACGGTTGTTTGGTGGCTGCCTTCAATGTGGGATGCGAGGCGGCTAGCAACTTCATATCTTCCTCTTCCTCGATGAACACGACAGATCGGTGGATGGCATCGGCGATCGACTTAGGTTTGTTGTATGCGAGCTCCTTCCGAAATTCCGATTTGACGCCTAAACCCTTTTTCAGAGAATCTATGGCGATCTCGTCGTTGACCGCCCCGGCTTTCGACATGGTGGTTTTAAAGCGATCCATGAAACTGCGAAGCGACTCGCCTTCGCCTTGCAACATGTTCCACAGATTAATCACCGAGGCAGATTTCTCGATGAACATGGAGTACTGCTTAAGAAAGGAAGCTGTCAGCTGCTGGAAGTTTTCAATCGAATTTCGCTCGAGGCTTAGGAACCAGTCCAGAGCCGGACCCTTTAGGTATTCAGCGAATAGGAGGCAGAAGCCTGCATCTTTCTCTTCCGAGCTTCGGAATTTGGCTCGACTTAAGGCGACCCGAAATGCGTTGATGTGATCTTTCGGGTTCGTCGAACCGTCGTACTTCTGGATGCTTAGTTTCCCGGGATCCATTATCCTGGCGCCCATCACTTTCGCCGAGAAAGGAGTGTGTTCGGCGTCTTCGCATATCTGAGCAATTTCCGGTGCCGAGCTGAGCGCCCTATGGATCTGTGATCGAAGTAATTTGGCCTCGTTGTCGGATTTTTCAAGACGAGCTCGGATCTCGGCCAATTCGTCGCAACTCGGGTTCTGACCCTTGCCTTTTCTTGCCGTACTCACGCCTCGGGACGATTGCTTTTCGGTTCGCGTTTCCAACAAGAGACGCGACACTGCTTCGGCGAGCTCCGCGGGATCTAAGCTTGGTGAATCGCTGGTTTCCTGCCCCGTCACCTTATCAGTTCCTTTGCTTTCCAACATTATCTGTTTCAGGGCTTTGGCCAGCGCCTCGGGAGTGACTTCGCTGGGGAGCGGATCTCCTAAGTCAATTCTTATCGGTTTGATTGGCGGCGCGATCTTGGCTTTGTTCTGCTTCTTTTTCTTCTGAAGTTGCGGTGGCGAACCCTCTGATTCGGATTCTGTTTCCTCTCGTTCCGGGGTTTCTTCCAAGTCGTCCCCTTCTTCTCCATCTACTTCGTCAGCCCGGGAGTCGAAAGCCAGACTTTTTGGATGGGAATTTTTACGTCGCGTGACACCTCGTGCTTCTTTCTCTTTTAGTTGGGCTCGCAAGGTTGCGAGCTCTTGCGTCAACGAGCTGTTCAAAATCTCTTGCTCTTCGGTCTGCTTCTGAAGGGCAGCGATCTTTTCCGCTTCCGTCTGGAACTGTTGTTTCGCTGTCCCCGTTCTGCAAACCGGTTGGTGTGGATCTGTTCAATTCTTCGTCGGTCATTTCGTCGAGCTCTTGTGTTTTCCAGTCTCAAATCCCCCTCCTTCTAGCGCCAAATTGTGCGAGCCGAAACTGCACTACGGTATTCTTAATGTTTTTAGGGAGAGCCGAGAATTTCGTAAGTAAACACAAGAGTCGATCCAAATGATGGTTATTTGATTAGCTGTTATGCGAGCTACAATATATGTGGCGTGTGCCTTTTTCTATGTGTAAAGCGATGGCCCCAATAATGACTATCGGCTCCTATTTATAAGAGAATAGGAACCGACTTTTACAACTGACTTTACCCGAAAATGTAAACTTTCCTTTTTGGCTCGCGCCGACTTCAGAATAAATGTAAACTTTCCTTTTTGGCTCGCGCCGACTTCAGAATAAATGTAAACTTTCCTTTTTGGCTCGCGACGACTTCAGTTTAAGGAAAGTCTTTGATGGGCCTCGGCTCGAATCGCTTAGTCGGATGTTGGTTCGGCCCATCGAGAGGTTTTCGGCTGGCCTTCGGGTCGGCACCCGGTTTGGCCCGGTTCGGTCGTGTTCGGTGCGGTTCGGCTCGGTTTTCCTTCGTTTGCCCAATCCAAATGACGATGTCTCGGGGTGGAATCCGACCCCAACATTGTATTGAATGGTTAAAGTGTTTTTATTAGTAAGAGTAACCCGTTTGTAACCTTAATATGTAATTTATTTATTTATTTGTAATTTAACCTTAATATGTAATTTTTATTCATTACTATAACTTAGGCTTTGTTTATATATTTTAGGGACTCTTTTGTGAATGCTCTTAGTATGAAGCTATGTTCAAAATATCGTTTCTCGCTAATTATTCGGTCGGGTAGCGATTAGCGATTTTTCATAAATTCGTTAATAATACGGGGATTAACCGGGGCAGAATTTTAGGTTTATTTTAATATATTTTAAAACATTTAATATATAAAATAACACATTAGTATGAAAATCATATATTTCCAACCTAGATTAAATATTTTTTCAAATTCACATATACTACGTAAGACAAAAATAGTCAAGGTTTGTGTTTAGAATATAAATCCCAAAATTGATTTGTTGAAAACGATTAATCACATATTTTTTTGATTAAAATAACTCTAAACAGAATGAACTTTTATTTTTGGATCGAATTTTACAATCAATTATCAACTGAGCCAATCAGATTTCAGAAAAGTATAAATTTGACCTACGATTTACAGAATTAATTGGCGATTATTGTAATTAATCGGGCAAAATCGGAATCGCTACGGTTACCCCCATTGGAGCGATTAATCGAACGATTAATCGGAAAAATCGGGGATTTTTAGTACCTATAGGTATGAAAGGAGGAGAAGGAGAACACAGCTACTCTAGTAATTCTCGTCACCAGGTATTGTACATATATGTATGACTAAAAAATAATATTATATATTACAATAATGTTAATGTAATAATACTATATATTATAACACCAAAATTATAAAATCTTATATATAAGTTATAACTAGTGTCATAACTGGAATCGAAGACGCTATTTTCTTCTCCTTGTTCTTCTTCTCTCAAATATTAATCCTTTTTTCTCTTTGGAGGAGAAAAAGTTCTGCCGTTATGATGGTTTGGAGTTAAATGGGTGTTTTATACAAGGCTCGGGAATAAGGTTAGGAGGATCCGGACCAGATTTTGGGTCAAATCTGGTCTTAAATCAAATGTATTGTAATCCTCCCAATAAGCCAAGTAATTATAAGTTTCATATACTTTGGATTGTATTCCTCATTTTTTTCTTATGTATAAGAAAGTATATTTTCTATAACTTTAATTTGAAGAGAATTGAAAAGTAGGTGGTAGATTTTTCATTTATTTTGTTTGTCGTAACTTTTACCTTTTTGGTATAAAATTGTCAAGTTTTCGATTCTAAATTTTTTTTGTTGACGTGTAAAACATTTAAAACTGAAAAATATTCATTTAATAAAAGAAAATCTCAATTAATTGAATTTCAACTACTTCGAAATGTTAACCAGTCACAAAGTCATTTTAATCCAGGAGGCATTAATCGTCAAGCTAAACCTCTTTGATTTATCCACGATTCCCAACATTACTGAGTAATTGGTATTTTTGGTTATATATTTAAAAGTTAAAAACTAACCCATAACATTATTTGCGGTTGGAATTTTTATGCTAATTTCGTACTTAGAAAATATATAACTTATACTTTTTTTCATTGAAGAAAACTGGATCGAAAACAATCTTTTAATATATATGCTGACCAAGCAAATTTTTGTTTTTGTTTCTTTATCCATTGGGGTGTTTTCACTTTTAGACCACAAATTGAAGTCAAATGCAAAACTAACCTCTTCAATTTTTATTTATTTTTTGTCCAATTATTTACGAGAATGCCATTACTATTTCGAGTGGTAGACCTCAACTGAGGTCTACGAGAGCTGCATAAAGACCAAATACCTCCATCTTCTACACTTAATTTCCAAAATGCCATATCATCAATATTGCCAACCACCATTTTCGCTCAATTTGGAGCTGTTAATGCTCCGAAAACTCACTTTTGAGCTACCATTGCTCATTATCTCATCTCATAAACTCTTATTCTTCCATTTTCTCCCCATTTTCATCCCAAAAACTCTATAAACAAACTCAAATCTTGGATCTTGGCATTTCCGATTGTTTAGCTTACAGCAACGACCAGAGCTCGTTATTGAAGGCTTAAATCGAAGTTATCAGCCCTCTAATAGCCTTTCTCCGACGGTCATGTAACTTTTCTTCCACAATTCTAAGAATTTCAGTTTTGGTCCGCGAAAGTAGACCTCAGTTGAGGTCTACTATCACTTTGTAGACCTCAGTTGAGGTCTATTATCACTTAGTAGACCTCAGTTGAGGTCTACTGGTCAACACATGGTAGACCGCGACATTTCCTTTGCAAACAAAAAAAATTAGTCGTAGACCTCAACTGAGGTCTACTCCACGTGGAGGTTAGTTTTGCAATTGATCGAGAAAAATGTTTTTGTCCGGAGGTCTACCGCGTAGGTCTACTCCACGTGGAGGTTAGTTTTGCAATTGATCGAGAAAAATGTTTGTTGGAGGTCTACGGCTTAGGTCTACCTACAAAAAAAAGTTAGTTTCGCAGTTGACAAAAGTTTGACTTTCCTCAAAAAGGTCTACCGTTGAGGTCTACGGGGTCTGGTAGACCTCAGGTGAGGTCTACTAAAATATCTGGTCAACGCAAAAAAATTGAGGTCTACTGCGAAGGTCTACTAGAGGAAAGTCAAATTTGGGTCAACTAAAAACTAACCATTTTGAGGTCTACTTTTTTGCGGTAGATCTACAACGTAGACCTCGTTGTGCTCAGTAGACCAATTCAGAGGTCTACTAAGCAAAACGAGGTCTACCGCAACAAACATTTTTCTCGATCAATTGCAAAACTAACGTCCACGTGGAGTAGACCTCCGGTCAAAAACATTTTTCTCGGTCAATTGCAAAACTAACCTCCACGTGGAGTAGACCTCAGTTGAGATCTACGTTGTAGGTCTACGTAGTAGGTCTACGTAGTAGGTCTACTATGTAGATCTACGTTGTAGGTCTACTATTATGTGTTATTTTGTAAATCATTTTTTGGGTCAATATATCTAGTATTTTGAAATTTTTCTTGAACAGTTGGTTTTTTTTACTTGTTCACTTGCTTATATATGAGTTTCAAATGTTCATTTGGTGTGATTAAGGCTCTATTCGGTTTTCTTTTAAATTAGTTAACTAGCTTAATTTATTGGTAGACCGATGTGGAGGTCAACACGTTAGGTCTACTGCTTAGGTCTACTCTACTTATGTTGTTTTGTTTGTTTGTTTTTGTTGCAAAAAATGGTTTGTTTAGCTTCCGTCTATGGAAAATGGCTGATGGTAGAAGACAGGTCATGGCATTTTGAGGTGGATAAAGGAAAAGGAGGGAGAGTGTTCTACTTGCGGGATGGTTGTACCCATGAGGAGCTTGTGAGAATGGTACAGTCTGACTATATGTTGGATATGGAAGCAGAGCTGGTGGAGATATCTTATCCATTGCCAGATGTGATTACATGTGTTTTTAAAAATTGAATCGTTTGCACTGATTTAGGTGAACAACGAAGATGTAGACTGAAAACGAGGTCTACGCGGTAGGTTTACGTGGTAGGTCTACGCAGGAGGTCTCCAGCTTTTTCATGTTTTTTTATCTAAGTTAATACGAGTCGCAACCTATGCAGCTTTTTCATGTATCTGAACACTTGCACTAATTCGAGATTTACATTAGAGGTCTACTCCGAAAACATTTACATTATGATTCATCAACAAGGTTATAAGTTACACCAAAAACAAATAGAGCGTCAGTTATACGTACACAAAAAAATGGTACCATAGCGCTTTTCCAAAGTAAACCCAGTTAATATGCAAAGATATCTAGCTAGCTATATCTCCAGATCATCCCAATCACGTTCTGGTGGTCCGCGACAGTTGAGCTCAACGAATATGTCCGCTGCAAGCTTTGCTCTTATAGCTTTCATGTTCTTACCACATAGCGTCTTCGGAAAAAACCTCCCAAGGCTATGGTACTCGATGAACTTTAGACAGAAGACTCCACAGTCACTGCAATTGTCTTGCGCAGGCACATCCTTTCCAGACAGAAGATTCGCTCACTCCTAAACCATTCCGGGTGCAATTTCATGCGCTGACGAAACAAGTCCAAGACTGCATCCATGTGCTGAAAATATTTTTGAAATATACATGCACGTTAGAACGCTGAAGACATGAAAAGCATAAGAATAAAGGTCTACTGGAAAGGTCTACTGCAACGGTCTACTTCAACGGTCTACTGGATAGGTCTACAGGAAAGGTCTACTGAAACGGTCTACGCGCATGAAAAGCATAAGAATAAAGGTCTACTGCATCTGTCTACTTCATCTGTCTACTGCAAAGGTCTACGTAATCGGTCTACTGGAAAGGTCTACTGGAAAGGTCTACTGCAAAGGTCTACTGGAAAGGTCTAAGCGCATGAAAAGCATAAGAACAAAGGTCTACTGGATCTGTCTACTGCAAACGTCTACTGCAAAGGTTTACGTAATCGGTCTACTGGAAAGGTCTACTAGAAAGGTCTACTGGAAAGGTCTAAGCGCATGAAAAACATAAGAATAAAGGTCTACTGGATCTGTCTACTGGAAATGTCTACTGAAAAGGTCTACTGGAAAGGTCTAAGCGCATGAAAAGCATAAGAATAAAGGTCTACTGGATCTGTCTACTGACCAGCTCATAAATTGAAAAACCTTCACAAACAACATAAAATTTCAATTTGTTTTCAGAGAAGACAAACTATGGAAGATCCAAGAAAATAAAGGGTTTTACCCATAATCTCTACCACAGAGGTCTACAATAGAGGTCTACAACAGAGGTCTACCACAGAGGTCTACAACAGAGGTCTACAACAGAGGTCTACAACAAAGGTCTACCACAGATCTGAGAAAACAAAACTTCCACCTATTACAGATCGAGAGAGAAAAACTTACAGTGGCGGTGACGGTGGCGATCAGAGAAGGAAGAAAAACTGCATATTCCCATCTCATTTTCTCCCATCCTTGTTTACCCAAATCCTTTCTCTAGCTCCTCTATGCATATTAAGCCAAAGACAATGGCCAATGGAACTGATTAAGAAGCTCCTTAATAAGATATGTTGAATCAGTTCAAAAGAAGCATAAGAAAGAAGTCCCAAAAGAGAATCCTTGGATTCCAAAACCATGAGAAACGAACCTGCAACCGGATCTAGAAATTGGCCAAGCGTCGTGGAAGAGGACATGAGGGATGCTACGAGGACCGAGGGGAAGACGAGGGATGCTACATGGCCAAACCGCGACCGCCGCATCACCGTTTCATGAGAGTTTCAGATCTGGAGGATTTGAGAGTAGATCCAGGAAAGGAGAACAGTACAGCTTTAGATCTGATGGAGCTGAAGTTGAGAAAGGAAGAGAGAAGCGTCGTCATAGTCTCTGGAAGGAAAGGTTGGAAAAAATGATGGCCAAAACGGAGAAGAAGAGGAAGAAGAAATCGACGGAGGATAAGAGAGAGAGAGGCGTTGATGAAAGAGAGTTTCACATAATTTTTTCTTTCACAAAATTAGGGTTTCCCCTTTATATACCAGGATAAAACGGTTGGTAGATCTACATGGTAGATCTACATGGTAGATTTACTTGGTAGATCTACATGGTAGATTTACATGGTAGACCTCTGTGGTAGACTTACTCGGTAGACCTCACACATTTATAGGTTTTAACCTAAATGTCTTTGCTTATCTATAAATGATTCATTTGTATGCAATAATATTTTTGGTAGATGATAATGTCTATCTTTTAATTATTCATACAAGTTTTTTTGTCAAATTTTTTTTTTAATTTTTAATTTAATTTTAAGATTTAATTATTTGGTAGATCTACATGGTAGAAGTACCCGGTAGACCTCACACATTTATATGTTTTAACCTAAATGTCTTTGATTATCTATAAATGATTCATTTGTATTCAATCATATTTTTTGTAGATGATAATGTCTATCTTTTAATTATTCATACAGGTTTTTTTGTCAAATTATTATTTTTTAATTTTTAATTTAAATTTAAAATTTAATTATGTGGTAGAGTAGATCTACATGGTAGACGTACCCGGTAGACCTCACACATTTATAGGTTTTAACCTAAATGTCTTTGCTTATCTATAAATGATTCATTTGTATGCAATCATATTTTTTGTAGATGATAATGTCTATCTTTTAATTATTCATACAGGTTTTGTTGTCAAATTATTTTTTTATTTAATTTTTAATTTAAATTTAAGGTTTAATGATTTGGTAGACCTCCGTGGTAGATCTACATGGTAGATCTCCATGGTAGATCTCCATGTTTGTCTACCACAGCGTCTGGAGGTTAAAATCGTAATCGTGGTATGCGTTTTTTTGTTTGTTCATAAGAGAGTGTGAGGTACTGTTACTGTAGAAAAGGTTAGTTTTGCAATTGTTTCAAATTGTGGTCTAGTTGAATAGAAAAAATCAATTTGTGGTCTATTTTTGGCAATTCCTCCTTATCCATTTACGCTATCCACATCAGCATATAATGGACTCCACTATAATTATTATTTTAAAATTAATTTATATTTAAAATATTTATTAAATACATGTTTAATCATATTTCTTTACATATATTTCTATCTTAAACATAAATAAAACTAAAAAAATACAAAAAAAAATTAATTAATATAAAATATGTGATCAATTGGTGTTAAACATTTAAGAAAATTATAATATAAAATGAAGATGAATTAAAGAAATATTTAACATGCAATAGTATATATATTGTTAGCTTTTTGTTCAAAAAGTTGTATAGAGAAATGATCCTATTTTTTTTTTTTATAATTTGTTTACAATTAAAATGATATATAATATAATTTAATTAATATAGTTGAAAGTTATGAGAAATTATTGAAAAACAAACTGAATTCGAGTTATTATATATAAATTTTATTGCAATGAAACAAACATTTAAAACTACAACACGAAATTATATAAATTTTATTGCAACGAAAATACGAAAATTTTAAAAAATTTATTGTGATATTTTTGTTTCAAAAATACAATTTATATTTACAAAACTAACATAATAGAAAATATCAATTGTCATCATGCTCACACGCTACCGCAATAAAGCAAATATGTAAAAAGTTATACATATTATTTTATACCATATTTGAAGTGCAAATGCAATTATTCACCATGTTTACAAATTCTAACGTCGAGTCAAATGTATGCTTATAATCTAAAGTATGCTAAATTTTAGAAAGAGAAAACACGAGATGAAGTGTGGAATTAACATCTTAATAAAAAAAATAGAAAAAAAAATAGCAAAACAAATTGTTCATTTTTTTTTAGTGTGAGTGGTTGGATTAACTCAAAACATAACCAAAACATTAAAGTTAACACAAAGCCATCATAATTCAAATTAACGAATATAAATAAAACCAAATAAAAAGTTGTCGCAAACAACCTCGCGCGTGCGCGGAGCTTCAATACCTAGTAATTACAATACTATAGTATTTCTAATAAATAATTACTAAATAATAATTACAAATGATAATGTAATAATATTATATATATATTGGTACCAATTGTTTAGTCATAAATAATTTTTTTGTTCAAAATTACAATATATAGTATTATTTTTATAATATATAAAAAGTTACTAGATAATACTAGTAATACTCTAGTATACTAATAATTAATATATAGTAGTTATTTTATATTAATGACTCTTATTAAAGAGGTGTGATTAGTTTGTGTGTTTTAAATGATTTATATTCATAATTTTGGCTTGGCAGAGAGATGCTATCGCTAAAACACGACCGGTGGTGGAAGAAAACATCAGAGAAATGTTACTTAATTCAGTTAAATTTTCCTAAGTGCATCAAAGTAACAGACTTAGGATGTTCTTCGGGACAAAACACATTTTTAGTCATGTTTGAAATCGTCAACACAATCACAGGATCGTACCAACAAACAAATCAAAACCTACCAGAGATTGATTATTGCCTAAACGATCTTCCAGAAAATGATTTCAATACAACTTTCAAGTTGGTTCCTTCTTTTACTAAAGAGGTTAAAGGAAATTGTTTTATATCAGGAATCCCACCAGGTTCTTTCTACTTCATTGGCTTTTTCCAAACAAATCTCTTCATTTTCTCCATTCATCTTATAGTATTCATTGGCTTTCTAAAGTTCCTCAAGGGCTTGAAGATAACAAAAACAACGTTTACATTAGAAGTGGATGTCCTCTAAGTGTGAGCAAGAGTTATATGACTCAGTTCCAAAATGATTTCTACTCAGAGCCGTGCTTACCATGTAACAAAAAATACATTTGCACTGGACCTCCAAACTAATTAAAAATTCAAAGGCCCCCAAATTACATAGTATATTGGTTTAAACAAATAATATTTCTTAGTTTACATCACAAATTAGACTATTTGGATATGAATCTTTTTTTCCTTCTTAGTTAGGCTTTTTAAGAAAGAAAATCAAGGAACTTTTGTGGATTTATTATATTTTCTTAGATTCATTTAGATTTTACAATGAAAAAAAGATACCTCAAATTAAATATTGGTTCATTGTTATTTTTATTCTAAAATGATTTTACATTTTTATCTACTATTTTTTTTTTTTTTCCTTATTTTTAAAAATTTGCCCTAAACCCCTTTTAGCCTGAGCACGGCACTGTTTCTACTCATTCTTAAGATTACGGTCTGAGGAGATGTTGTCCAATGGACACATGGTTCTCACGTTCATAGGCAAAAATGATTTAGATCCCTTAAACCGAGACGGTCACTACCTTTGGTCCTTGCTATCTGATGCACTCGTCGACCTAGTTTCAGAGGTACCATGCCATTTTTTATATGTCTAAGCTAATTTACTAGATGCATATTATTCTCATTTATATACTATAATCTATGATTTATACTAATATATAGTCAGATGTGTCGCAAACCCCGTGATGCATGTTATTGATCAGAAGATATTAGCTTGTGTTTCTTTAAAATGTTTTATACATAAATGATGGGGATTTTCTTATTTTTCTTTCTTTTGTCTTATTAGAAACAACGAGTCTATTTACTATTTTTTCATTAAATATTGTAACGAAATGATGTTGTGAGAACAGGGAGTTGTGAAGGAATCAGAAGTTGAATCATTCAACTTACCGTTCTACAAACCGAACGAAGGAGAGGTTAGGGAAATTGTTCAAAATGAAGGCTCTTTTGAGATTAACAAAATAGACACATATGAACTTCTTGTCTACAACAAAAGTGATGAAGAGGAAGATGATGATGACCAATCATCACATGGAATCGAAGTTGGGAAAAAGAAGGCAAATGTCACAAGATCCATCACTGAACCCATGCTTCTTGCTCATTTTGGTGATACCAATATCATTAACCACCTTTCGATAAGTTTGCATACCATGCGACCCAAGATTATGCTAGCTTTCCCGACCAAACAACGTTCAATATCATCATTTCTTTGATCAGGAAATAAACAAAAAAAAAGTCTTTGTAATGATCTGCGTTATTTGTTCTTTGAATATCACCATTTCGTTGCTCTTTTGTCTTATTGTCTCTTGTTGTTCTTGTTTCTTGGGTTGTTTATGTTTCTGTCTTCTCGCTGTAATAAGTTGCTATGACAACATTGTAAAACTCTGGAAAATGGTATGAAATTTTAACATGATTACCAACAAAAAAAAAAAAAAAAACATCCATGATTTGACCAGTATATCAATTGAATAATGTAATAAAAGAAAAGCTAAAGGATCAAATATTGGAATCACTTAATAGAATTTCCATAAAATAATTATAAAATGTTAAAAACATGTTAGTGATGTTTAGTTTTTGTTTGCAGTCATATCTTTGATACACCAATATAACATAATTACTTTTTAAAGACATGCACATAAGTTTTTGGATATTCTGTTTAGTAAAAATAACAGAATCATATTTACAAAAACATTCCCCCAATAAAAAGATGATTGTGTTTTTGTTTACTTGGGACATAAGAATAGAGCTTGGGTTTAATCTTGCCATTAAAAAAGTTACCAAAAGTTACTTAAAAACTTACTCCAATATGTTTTTTTTTTAAAATATTGTTTACTAGGAGAAACCCCACGCATCGCGCGGAGATAAGTTTTTATTAGTTTACTAAAAAAATGTTTCTTGTTATTAATATCTTATACTCGTGTAAATTATATGTTTTTAATTTAATATGTAGTGGCTGTTTTTTGTGATGTCTTATATTTTTTTACAAAGTTTTAATTTGATCTCATTTATTTAAATAGTAGATGTCAATTATATATCATCAAAAATTAAAGCGTTACAAAAAAAAGATACGCTCACGGCGGCAAAGTTGCCTGCACACTGGATTACTTGGATAATGCAATGTGTATCCGAGCCTTCAATGCACCTTCTTTGGAATGGGGAGAAAACGGAACCTTTTGTTCCCCTGAGAGGTTTAAGACAGGGTGATCCTTTATCACCATACTTATTTGTTCTCTGCATGGAGAGACTATGCCATTTGATTGACAGCTCAATGGCTAGAGGGGAATGGAAACCGATTCGGTTATCTCGTGGAGGTCCAGAATTATCTCATATCTGCTTTGCAGACGATCTCATCTTGTTTGCTGAGGCCTCGGTTGCTCAGATCAGGGTGATCCGGAGAGTGTTGGAGCAGTTTTGTGTCGCGTCAGGACAGAGGTTAATTTGGAGAAATCTAAAATCTTTTTTTTCTGGAAATGTTGGGCGTGAACTGGAGCGATTAATCACTGACGAGAGTGGAATCAAATCAACACGAGACTTGGGTAAATACCTAGGAATGCCAGTACTGCATAAGAGAATAAACAAAGACACATTTGGGGAAACACTTGTGAAAGTCTCATCTCGCCTAGCTGGTTGGAAAGGGAGATGCCTAAGCTTCGCGGGACGGCTGACACTTACGAAATCAGTCTTGTCCTCAATACCAATACATACCATGAGTACCATATCGCTCCCGAAGGCTACCCTTGGGAATCTTGATCGCATTTCGCGGTCATTCTTATGGGGCAGCAGCACAGAACAGCGGAAACAACATCTACTGAATTGGACAAGAGTATGTCGACCCAAGACGGAGGGAGGTCTAGGGATACGCTCATCCTCCGAGATGAATAAGGCACTACTCACGAAGATTGGATGGCGCTTACTCCATGATGACAAAAGCCTTTGGGCCAGGGTCCTGCGAAGTAAATATAAAGTGCAAGAGGTTCATGATCGGAGCTGGATGGAGGCGTCAGGCACATGGTCATCAACATGGAGTAGTGTGATAATGGGATTGCGGGAAATTGTCATCCCATGCCTTAGCTGGGTCTTAGGCGACGGTAAAGTGGTACGATTTTGGACAGATAAGTGGTTAATCAACACACCTCTATCTGATGTTACTCTAATGCCTTTGACAAGCGGGTTTGAGGAAGCTCGGGTTTGTGACTATTGGAGGAATGGTACGGGATGGTTGATCGAGCAGGTGGAGCAGTTTATTCCAGCCTCTTTGATTCTGCAGCTAAGAGCGTTGGTGCTTGATACCGTTACTGGGTCCAGGGATCGGATCTCATGGCAAGCAAACTCTGATGGCCGATTCACGGTTACCTCGGCATATTCCTTTCTCACTAGGGATTACACCCCTCGTCAGGATTTGGGAGCTCTCTTCAAACGAGTTTGGCGAGTCGTGGCCCCAGAGCGTGTCCGTACATTCCTTTGGCTAGGTGTGAACCAGGTTTTAATGACGAACATGGAGAGACAGAGAAGACATTTGGCCGCGTCGGGGGTTTGTCAAGTGTGTAAAAGCGGTGAGGAGACCATTATTCACACTTCGAGAGACTGTCCAGCGATGGATGGTACTTGGCATCGGGTAGTACCAACTACAAAAAGACAAGAGTTTTTTGCGAAATCTCTGCTCGAATGGGTGTTCTCAAACCTTGGAGACGATCAGGTTATAGGGGATACTACATGGTCAACCTTGTTTGCAATGACTGTTTGGTGGGGATGGAAATGGAGATGCATCAATGTCTTTAATGGTTCGGGAAAGTGTCGAGATAGGGTGCGGTTTGTAAAGGAACAGGCACGGGAGGTGACTCTGGCGCAGGCGAACGTAACCATGACAACCTCTTTGAGACCGGTTAGAGTGGAACGAGAGATCGCATGGGTACGTCCCCCCTCAGGCTGGGTGAAATTGAATACGGATGGTGCTTCGCGAGGGAACCCAGGGTTAGCGACGGCAGGAGGAGTTGTTCGAGACGAGAGTGGCTCCTGGTCCCGTGGTTTTGCTCTTAATATTGGAGTCTGTACAGCCCCGTTAGCGGAACTCTGGGGTGTGTATTATGGGCTATGCATTGCGTGGGAGGGCGGAGCACAGCGTGTAGAGCTGGAAGTGGATTCGGAAGTGGTTGTGGGTTTCCTACAGATAGGGATTAGCGAGGCGAATCCGCTGTCGTTCCTGGTACGTTTGTGCCATGGCTTTATATCAAGGGATTGGATAGTCCAGATTTCTCATGTGTATAGGGAAGCTAACCGCCTTGCGGATGGATTAGCTAACTATGCATTATCACTACCATTAGGTTTTCATTCTTTTGATTTTGTTCCGGATGTTGTCAATCCGATCTTTATGGATGATTTGGCTGGGATTTCGATCTCACGTCGAATACGATTGTAGTTTTCTTTCTTTTTTGAATAAAATAGGGGAGTTCTCCCCTCTCTTCGACCAAAAAAAAAAAGAAAACTTGGATGTGAGCCTTTCTCATTCAAGTATCTACCAAACTAGATCGGCTGCGGCTGCGTTTGCGGTTCCCTCCAAATATAATTTTAGTGAAATATCTCTTCTCACAAGATAAGTCGTAAACGAAATATCTTAATCACTTCAGTTGAGAGTCCATCCTATGTAAATTTTCAGATATTTAGCATTATTTAGTTGAATTAAGGCCGCTTCTTCGTACCCAACTGAAGTATCCTTTTGACATTGTTGAATAATAGTGATTGTGCCTTTTTTTCTTTTATAGAAGTCTTTGTTGTATATCAATCTTGTTGACTATATATATTATCCATTATCAATGAGCTTTTTTTAGGCAAATTAATCTACGTTAGTCATAGCAAACATTATCAAATTCCACATTTAGTTCCGGAAAGCATTTCACAATTGTCTTGCTATCTAACTCCAATTATAGGTCAAACTTGTACGAACATTAGCTATTCAAAGGTATTAATAACTTGTACTCTCTATTATTATCATCTCATTGCCCTCTATATATATACTCCATTAATTACTCAAGACATCAAATCTTTTTCTAAACAAAAACCAGAATATTCATTTTTAAACTTTCAAATCATGGAAACCGGTTTAACCGTCTTGAAGCTGTCCTTCTGCCTAAGCCTAGTCGTGGTTATATCATGTGCTCAGCCTCAGGCTCCCGCACCGTGGAACCCATCTATGGGGATGCGTCCCGGAACGTGTGACCGCTACGAGTGCCCTGCCTACAAACTGGTTGATACAGGATACGGCTTTGAGATCCGCATGTATGACTCTGCGGTCTGGATGTCCACTGCTCCCATCCCCGCCCCATCCATGACTCAAGCCACCAAAACCGGTTTCCAAAGGTGATTTATGTTTTTTCAGTCTAATATTTTTTTTATAAAGTATAGTGGGGTACTGTATATCTAATAAAGCTGGAGTTGATTGACCTTTGATTTAAATAGAATTATTGACTTTTAAATTAATAATTGATTCAGTTTCACTATTTGTATATGAACAAAAATCGTAATAAAACCGGATAGGATTTGGTTTCTTAAACCAAAACTGAAATTGCTTTTCGTTATTGGGGGTTGCAGATTATTTAGTTACATAAAAGGAGATAACAAGAGCAGGACAAGGATGAATATGACAGCTCCGGTGATCACACAAGCAACACCGGGAAAATCAGTCTACACCGTTTCCTTCTACGTCGCCAAGAAAAACCAAGAGAACCCACCTCTGGCCGATGGCCTCCACGTGCAGCCATGGAAACCAACCTACGTTGCCGTGAGGCAGATCGGTGGGTACGTGACGGACGACGCAGCCAAGACAGAAGCTGCAGCTCTGATGGCTAGCCTCAAGGTCCCTAGCAACAATGGCACTGAATGGATTGTTGCCATTGAGAAGAGCAAAGGAAAGTCGCCGGAGTATTTGGTCGCCGATTACAACCCGCCGTTCCAGACCACAGCTAGGGTTAACGAGATATTGGTTCCGTTTAACATGTAAAGAGGATACGCCCTCACAATCCGGTTGTTATATATTCCAAATTAGCAACTGGATGAGGAGAGGTGGTTTAGAAGCGAGACTGTAACAGCTTCTGATAAAACTGGCTTAATACAAATTCTGGTTATTATTATTATTATTATGATATTTATCATTTTCCCGTTAACAAATTTATCTTTGTAAGGATGTGGAAAAAAAAGGTAATTGAACCATACGGAAATGGTTGAATTGAAACCGAATGAAAAATTATTTACAAACCAAGTGGTATTATTGTTTAAAATGCCAAAAAATTGAAATATGAAACCGATCAAACAGGAAACCAAGTTTTGTGTAAATGTGCCAAATAAAATGAAATTTGTGAAAAATTTGTATTATAAATAGGGGTGTTTTCATTTTTAGACCACAAATTGAAGTCAAATGCAAAACTAACCTCTTCAATTTTTTTTTTGTCCAATTATTTACGAGAATGCCATTACTATTTCGAGTGGTAGACCTCAACTGAGGTCTACTAGGGCTGCTTAAAGACCAAATACCCCTCATCTTCTACACTTAATTTCCAAAATGCCATATCATCAACATTGCCAACCACAATTTTCGCCCAATTTGGAGCTGTTAATGCTCCGAAAACTCACTTTTGAGCTACCATTGCTCATTCTCTCATCTCATAAACTTTTATTCTTCCATTTTCTCTCCATTTTCATCCCAAAAACTCTATAAGCAAACTCAAATCTTGGATCTTGGCATTTCCGATTGTTTAGCTTACAGCAACGACCGGAGCTCGTTATTGAAGGCTTAAATCGAAGTTATCAGCCCCTCTAATAGCCTTTCTCCGACGGCCATGTAACTTTTCTTCCATAATTATAAGAATTTCAGTTTTGGTCCGCGAATGTGGCCCTCAGTTGAGGTCTACTATTACTTTGTAGACCTCAGTTGAGGTCTATTATTACTTAGTAAACCTCAGTTGCGGTCTAATGGTCAATGCAGGGTAGACCGCGACATTTCCTTTGCAAACAAAAAAAACTAGTCGTAGACCTCAACGGAGGTCTACTCCACGTGGAGGTTAGTTTTGCAATTGATCGAGAAAAATGTTTTTGTCCAGAGGTCTACCGCGGAGGTCTACTCCACGTGGAGGTTAGTTTTGCAATTGATCGAGAAAAATGTTTGTTGGAGGTCTACGGCTTAGTTCTACCTACAAAAAAAAGTTGGTTTCGCAGTTGACAAAAGTTTGACTTTCCTCAAAAAGGTCTACCGTTGAGGTCTACGGGGTCTGGTAGACCTCAGGTGAGGTCTACTAAAATATTTGGTCAACGCAAAAAAATTGAGGTCTACTGCGAAGGTCTACTAGAGGAAAGTCAAACTTGGGTCAACTGAAAACTAACCATTTTGAGGTCTACTTTTTGCGGTAGATCTACAACGTAGACCTCGTTGTGCTCCGTAGACCAATTCAGAGGTCTACTAAGCAAAACGAGGTCTACCACAACAAACATTTTTCTCGATCAATTGCAAAACTAACCTCCGCGTGGAGTAGACCTCCGCGGTAGACCTCCGGTCAAAAACATTTTTCTCGGTCAATTGCAAAATTAACCTCCACGTGGATAGACCTTAGTAGAGATCTACGTTGTAGGTCTACGTATTAGGTCTACTACGTAGATCTACCTTGTAGGTCTACTATTATGTGTTATTTTGTAAATTGTTTTTTGGGTCAATATATCTAGTATTTTGAAATTTTACTTGAACAGTTGGTTTTTTTTTACTTGTTTACTTGCTTATATATGAGTTTCAAATGTTCATTTGGTGTGATTAAGGCTCTATTCGGTTTTCTTTTAAATTAGTTAACTAGCTTAATTTATTGGTAGACTGATGTGGAGGTCTACACGTTAGGTCTACTACTTAGGTCTACTCTACTTATGTTGTTTTGTTTGTTTGTTTTTGTTGCAGAAAATGGTTTGTTTAGCTTCCGTCTATTGAAAATAGCTGATGGTAGAAGACAGGTCATGGCATGTGATGCTCCTTTCAATCTTTGTTCATAGTTTATAGTTGTTCGAAGTGCAGACTGAAGACGAGGTCTACTACGCAAAGGTACACTGAAATGGAGGTCTACAATGAAGATTTACGCATGAGGTCTATCACTGAGGTCTACGTAGAAGGTCTACTTCATGCTGTTTTCAACTTTTTTATGTAAGTTACGAGTCGCAACCTATGTCTTGTAAAACTTATCTTAATTCGAGATGTTACTCATGTTGAAGTAGCACAAAATGACTTCCGTAGTTATTCTTGAAGTTGTGGTGGATGTAAGAAGATTATGTTATATCCTAGTTACCTTTTGTAATTTTTGCCATAATGTCATTAAGAGTACATAAAGTGATTTGATCTTTTTGATTTGTATTGATGATAAGTGCAATTGTCAATAAAAACCTTGAAAATAATACGGAAAAACTTTTAATTTGAGAAAAAAGTCTTACAATGAAATTTGAAACTAAAAGCAACAAGTGTTTAGACTGAGAATAGATGAGAGAAAATTATGAATTGATAAGCAAATATGAAGATTAAAGTAGTGTGCAGTCTCCGAGGAAGCCTATTTGATTGATTTCATGTGAGCGAGAATTTCATTTACTGACCAATCCGAAACAGATTCGGATTTTGTCGTCAACGGGAAGATGATCTCAATAACCTTTCTGTTCTATCTTGCAGCCGCCACTTCCAATAGCCTATTTCCTTCCTACAAAACAAGCTTGATAAGAAATAGTATCCAAAACTATATCAGACAGACCAATAGATCAAGATCTATAAAAAGAACCTACTTATGTCAACCAGAGAAAACTAACTAAATGGGGATAAAAAAATCATCATTGAGACCAGCTCCTAAATTGAAAAACCTTCACAAACAACATAAAATTTCAATATTGTTTTCAGAGAAGACAAACTATGGAAGATCCAAGCAAATAAAGGGTTTTACCCATAATCTCTACCACAGATCGAGGTCTACCACAGAGGTCTACAACAGAGGTCTACCACAGAGGTCTACAACAGAGGTCTATCACAGAGGTCTATAACAGAGGTCTACAACAGAGGTCTACAACAGAGGTCTACCTCAGAGGTCTACAACAGAGGTCTACCACAGATCTGAGAAAACAAAACCTCCATCTATTACAGATCGAGAGATAAAAACTTACAGCGGCGGTGACGGTGGCGATCAGAGAAGGAGATGTAGGCTGAGGAGGAAGAAAAACTGCATATTCCCATCTCATTTTCTCCCATCCTTGTTTACCCAAATCCTTTCTCTAGCTCCTCTCTGCATATTAAGCCAAAGACAATGGCAAATGGAACTGATTAAGAAGCTCCTTAATAAGATATGTTGAATCAGTTCAAAAGAAGCATAAGAAAGAAGTCCCAAAAGAGAATCCTTGGATTCCAAAACCATGAGAAACGAACCTGCAACCGGATCTAGAAATTGGCCAAGCGTCGTGGAAGAGGACATGAAGGATGCTACGAGGACCGAGGGGAAGACGAGGGATGCTACATGGCCAAACCGCGACCGCCGCAGCACCGTTTCAGGAGAGTTTCAGATCTGGAGGATTTGAGAGTAGATCCGGGAAAGGAGAACAGTACAGCTTTAGATCTGATGGAGCTGAAGTTGAGAAAGGAAGAGAGAAGCGTCGCCATAGTCTCTGGAAGGAAAGGTTGGAAAAAATGATGGCCAAAACGGAGAAGAAGAGGAAGAAGAAATCGACGGAGGATAAGAGAGAGAGGCGTTGATGAAAGAGAGTTTCACATAAATTTTTTTTTCACAAAATTAGGGTTTCCCCTTTATATACCAGGATAAAACGGTTGGTAGATCTACATGACCTCCGTGGTAGACTTACTCGGTAGACCTCACACATTTATAGGTTTTAATCTAAATGTCTTTGCTTATCTATAAATAATTCATTTGTATGCATTCATATTTTTGGTAGATGATTATGTCTATGTTTTAATTATTCATACAGGTTTCGTTGTCAAATTATTTTTTATTTAATTTTAAATTTAAATTTAAGATTTAATGATTTGGTAGATCTACATGGTAGACCTCCGTGGTAGACGTACCCGGTAGACCTCACACATTTATAGGTTTTAACCTAAATGTCTTTACTTATCTATAAATGATTCATTTGTATGCAATCATATTTTTTGTAGATGATAATGTCTATCATTTAGTTATTCATACAAGTTTCGTTGTCAAATTATTTTTTATTTAATTTTTAATTTAAATTTAAGAATTAATTATTTGGTAGATCTACATGGTAGATCTACTTTACCCTAAACCCTAAATCGAATAATTTAGATAAAATTTTGTAACAATGTGCTTGCCCTATTGTCATTTTACAGTTTGGATAACAAATAAACGAACATTGAATCGTATAACAAACCAAAAACAACAATTGGTCTAGAAATTTTCAAAACCCTACAACTTACACCATTCAACCCTAAACAATCTACTCAAACTCTTATCCTTATGAACTATATATTCATGATATTTATAGATTCAAGCATTTTTCTGAGATCATATTTTTAGTAGGTGTTAAATGTCTATTATTTCGTTATTTGTGAAAAAAATATTTCAAAATAATTTTTTTTTAATTTTTAGTTTAAATTTAAGATTTAATTATTTGGTAGATCTACATGGTAAGATTTAAATTTAAGATTTAAATGTTATGGTAAAATTTACTCAATTTTTAATATGGGCTATCTTATAATTTTTTGGTGATTTGAAAGAAATTTTTTTGTACTTGGTGAAGTAGAATAAACTTGAAAATAGAATTACTATGATATTTATAGTTAAAATAATTGTAGTTGTATTTTTTTTTTAATTAGATGATGTGTAATTTGAAACTGAATATATGTTATTATTAATAATCTACAGTAAATTTGATTTCAAAATAAAGTGAAATTAATTTATTATTGATTTGAAAATACCAAAAACGAGAAGAAGTAACGTATAAGAATCATGCAATAATAATTCAGAAAACACATGAAGTAGCAAATTAGGCGGATCTAATTATTATGTGGAGTATTTAATATTCATATAAATTAAGATAGATACAAATGCTATAATATATTATAATATATTGTTTAAGTTTCATGAACTCACCAATGAATATGACTTCGGAAGTAGTATCAAAACTATTAATATAAACATAATGTAATGATATATTAAAAAATAGAAATAAAAATTATATTGGTATATTGATTGTTCTTCCATTTAGATAAAAGATTTACATATTGCATAAATTAAATGTAGTTTAATTTGATAGTTTATATGAAACAAATATTTACACTCTATTATTTTATGTGTATTGAATGTAGTTTAATTGTGTAATTTATATGAAATAAATGTTTGCTTGACCAAAAAACTTAATATGAAAAAATGGATGTTGAATTTCAAAAGAGGACATGTGTCAAAAAATAAAGATGACACATGACAGACTCTCAGAGAATAAAAAAATATGGTAATGTTATAGAAGAAGAGAGAACAAGAGAAGAGAAGAATTGGTTGTGTATTATTCTAATAGAGAGATCCTTTATATAGGAGTACAAGAGTAGGGTTTTCCTTGTAAAGGAGTACCCTTGGTGGACAAGGTAGAATATTCTAGAATATGGGCCGATAATGGGCTTCCACATAAACTATTTATAACACTCCCCCTTGGAAGTCCATTATCTAAAAATATCTTCAAAGTGCGTAGTATGCTGCCTCGTTAAAACCTTACCAGGAAAACCCAATGGGAAAAACCTTAGTTAAAGAAAAAGAGTACAGCGCGCAACTACTCCCCCTCATGAGGACATTCGTGTAGATCTTTGACGTGATATAATCCAATAAGGTGAACTAACTTCTTGAAAGTAGCAGATAGAAACTCCTTTAAAATCTTCACTTGAACAACTTTAGAACATTGACATCGCCATTCTTCTTGGGTTTGGTGATGAATCTACTTTATCATTCTCTTCACTCCACTTGGTTTCATAAGTGAAAGACAAGGACTTTGAAAAGGAGATAGACCTTCGTGTTTTTCATTTGTGTGTTCTTTGTTGCCTCATTAAAACCTTTCATGGAAAAACCCAATGGGATAAAAACCATGATAAGGAAAAAGAGTACAACCATACACATCGTCATATATCTCCCCCTTGGAAGCATCTTCTTCAGGAGATGCATTCCAATCATTTATACCATATTTTGACAATCATTATAAGTATAAGCTTAATGATTAAAGTCATGTGATTATCTTATAATCTCTTAGGTTATTGGACTTCTGGTCCATAACAACTTTTCACAAAAACAATCACTTCTTGATCTTTTGAACTTCGGGTCCAAACTTTATTTCACATGAAAAGATTAATATATTGCTCAATTAACATTTTAAATATGGTACTCCGGGACCAAATATATATGAGCATTCTTTATGTATATACTACAAAGATCTTTTTAAGATAACATATCTTTTACTAAAATTTCTATTTGAGATAACCGAAGACTCTTCCAAGATCTTTGATCTCATATTCTTTGCATCATACTATTTTCGATAACTCTTCAAGAGTTTCATTGATAGTTAGCCTTATATATTCACTTTTGTGATTATACCCATGAAATATATTTCTATTCATTTGATTGAATAGCTAGTGTTCTCCAGGAACATAACGGTTAAATCATTAATTCTTCAGTGATTATATCCTTCAGGGACTTTTATATAAATGTCATTGTTTAGTGGGTCATATATGTCAAGTTCTTCTTTTATTGCCAAACTTAAGTAACTTGAAAGTTGCATCCACCACATGAGATTATATCTCTTCATATCATTTTTCTTAGGCATAAATGCCTATTTATAACCCACTCGTTTTACACTTTTTAGGTGTAAGGACTTCTGGTCCAAATACTTTTCTCTTTCTAAGAGCTTTTAGTTGTGCGTCTATTGCTTCTTTTCGATTTGGCCAAATCAGTACTTTGTGTACACAATGCAATAGACTTTGTTTCTTGATCCTCTTTCTCATTCATAACATCAACTGCTACATTGCATGCAAATATTTTATTTACGACGTCGATTTGCTTTTCTGGTTCCAATTTATTCCAAACATGACATAATTAATTCTCGAGATCTTTTCATTGTCTCAGGTACCTGAATTTCTTATTTTTCATGTTTATTGTCTCTTCTGGAGATCACTCAAAAATATTTGTTTCCTCGGTTTGACCATTGTCAATTTATGCTCATTTACTTTTCTGAGGATTTTAATATTCGGAACCAACCGGTCTATCACGCTTCATGCGTTCTTTAGACTTACTAGCAGCTTGATATAGTCCTTCTGGGATATCAATTCTTATTAGAGCATTTACAGCTGGTAAGTGACTCAATATCACTATATTTGGGTCAGTAAATGTATCTGGCAACTGATACAGTAAGTTTTGTGAATGAATTATCTTTAGGACATCTATTTCACATTCTATAGTCCGAGGATCAATGATAATTCATTCCAACTTTAATCTTTCTCCAACTATTTATTTTCTCCCCCTGATGTTGGAAAGACTGGCTCACTAAAATGACAGTCAAATGAGATTCATATCCAACATATATTTACCACCTCTTTCGAGGATCCATCTTATATTGCTGTGGTGGATCAATATTGATGTATATTGCACATCCAAATACTTAAAGATGGAATTTATTAGGTTTCTGACCCAAAACCAATTTTGATGGGGATAACTAGTAGTTACTCGTTGGCTTTATGCGAATTAATGCTTCTGCATTATGTGTATGAACATTTGCTACTGGATGTTCGACATTTATTCTTACAAACATGATTTTCTCATCAAAGACTTAAGATGTGAATTCACTAGTACTACCAAGTAATCTCACAAACTTCAGGTTGCAGATTAATAGCATTGATACATACAACCATTTTGTTGATGCATAAAGAAACACAATAAATTTTCTTCTAGAGGATGATTAGTCCACGAAATGGGTTATTAAACCACATATGTTTCTTGTATACTTTCTAGAAAATGAATAAGACTATAAATCTATTTTGGCTAGTGATAATTGTTGTATTATCATAATCTCTTATGATAAAATATCATATTAGAAATCATTAAGAAGAATCTTCTAGTTCTTCAATAAATGTCTACATGTTGTATTTTTCTTCGCATAATTCTTGAACCGGAATGGTCTAACCAGTTCATGCCAAAGTATGTTATATACGGTAAACTTCTGGTTTACTATATAACATCTATTTAACTTTTCTTCATATATTGTCTTAACTTGATTAACTTCGAAATCCCTTGGAGTTACTTTATATATGATTCATCAAGATCATTTATCTTTGAATATAATCTTCTGGACTATGATATAGGGATTGTTAGATTTTTCTTGATCAATGATCAAGTTTATCTTGAGTGTGAACATAATCTTCTAGATGTTCCACCTCTAATTGCTCACTTGAGTTCTTGAAATAAGACTTGTTGATCTTGACCTTGACATTAACCATATTCATATCCATATCCATATTTATGTATTTTCTTACTCAGTATAGGATATCACATTCACTTCAGGGAATAGATCAATTAGACAAGATTAATGATTTTATTATTTTCTCAAAATAATTTCTCAAACAGTCTTTCATGATATTGTGTCTGCAGGACAACATTATTTGTCTAAGATTAGAGTATACCTTTTAGCATCTTTACATCATTGATATTCTCTTCCCATAATCTTCAAGATAATTAATGATTATGTATAGACTTCAGGTCTTATAATCTTAGATGTAAAGGCTTATATGAGCTTTACCTAATGCCGCATTGATCATATTTGTTCTTAGATTTATGTAAAGAACTTCGGGTTCTTCTACAATCGAAAATAAGATATTTTTATATATATATATATATATATATAAATAGAAAATAGAATTTATTAAACAGCACATATATATAATCAAAATATAGTAAAGAAAAATAACTAATATCATTAACAAGTATTTTATTATCACTTCAGGTGATAAATTCAATTTTAAATAACATATTAAAAATCATTAAGAAGAATTATTTTGCTATTGTGTCTGCTGGACAACAATATTTTAAAAATACTTCTCGAATATATTTATGCTATTATGTCTTCAAGACAATAATAATTTTGTGATGTATTCTAACACCTTTATAATATTGGTATTATTCTCACTTATATAATTCAAGTCATATTATCATTAGATGCAATCATTTTCTTTAAATTGCTCTATTAGATCATATCACTTCTGGTGATTATCCATTTTCGATAGATTACTCTTGATCAATTATTTGATCTTAAGGTCATAAAAAATGTGATGATAAATAAATATGTATATTCATATAATATAAAAGTAATTATGTCTTATATGAATAATGATTAGCACAAATAATAATATTCTAATCCAAGCTATTAAATCAATGGTTAAATGTTTGTTCGCTTTTCCTTTGACTATCAAAGAATGAAGAATTCTCTTACAATAAATTATCAGATTCTTGTAATAGTGCTGAAGATATCAAACCAATCAACTCACGTATTTAAAAACTAATTGGGTTATACTAAACCAATGCAATACCAAACCTACAAATATCTAAGCCGGTTCAAACCAGGTCAAATATCTCAAATTATCAGATTCGTCAAAGAAATATAAGTTAATAAATATAACTCAAACAATAAGCTATTATAACGAATCGAAGGTCTCAAATTATCTGGTTCATCAAAGAGGTATATAAGCTATTATAACTAAAACAATAACGTCAGCCAATCATGATTCACAAAACATGATTCAAAAGTATACTTATCTCGATTATTGGAGAGAATAAGTCCGTAAGGTAATACGACTTACGAGTACGGCATCCGGAAACTGAGAAGACGTCAGTTTAGGCTTTGCTCATAATTGTACAGGTTTGTGCACTTAACATAATTATCTATCAAAAATTGAATAATCAAACCGATCAGTATTTGAAAGAAAAACCAAACAGCCTGTTCAATTTATTATTTTAAAACAGAGAATCCAATTTGATCAAACTAACGATTCATCACCAATCAAATTTTCTTAGATATGATTTAATACTATACCAAATCAGTTGACCAAACAAAATAAGAAATTCAAAATGCTTTACGATTATAAATAAGCTACGATCATATGGCATGTAATATAGATTATGTTTTTCTTAATTACTTTGAAGACATTCATAAATTACTTTGAAGCAATAGATTAAAAGTATATTTTCTAGAGACCATCATATATATACCAAATCCATAGTAGATTAAAGCAATAGATTAAAAGGACGAGTAGTTAGATCTAAAATATGGTACTTATCTTTGATAATGATCTGGAGAGTGGAGCGTACGATGAGCTACATACGACAGAGTCTCAAACAATATATGGATTAGGGTTTTGCTTTGACGGCTACCGTTTCATGGTTACTCAGACGGCTAGAGTTTTAACCTAATGGTTAGAGACTCGTGCTGATAACGTGTTATAGAAGAAGAGAGAACAAGAGAAGAGAAGAATTGGTTGTGTATTATTCTAATAGAGAGATCCTTTATATAGAAGTACAAGAGTAGGGTTTTCCTTGTAAAGGAGTACCCTTGGTGGACAAGGTAGAATATTCTAGAATATGGGCCGATAATGGGCTTCCACATAAACTATTTATAACAGGTAACACTATATAAATAGATAGTTAATTCAGTGAGAGTGACCCACACGTCCGATCGGGCCACCCGCTGACCCGGATTGTTTTTCGGGTCAACCTTGTGTATCCCAAAAACACAGCGTTTCAAGGCTTCGGCTTCAAGAAGGGCTAAAGAAGCCAACGCCGAACAAACAAAAAAAAAACACGAACCCCTAATTTTGGTGTCTGGTGTGTTTCTTCTGTACTCTTTGTCCTTCAACTCCTGAAAAAGCTTTGGTAAAATCCTTCGGCCATGGCGCACGGAGGTTATGCCAACAGAAGGGTTTCAGAACCGAAGCAGACGGCCGGAAGCAGCAGCCGGAGGTCGAAAGCATTACGTGTGGAGAAGAAACCTAAGATTGTCTCACTCAAGAATCAGATGCGTTCCGTCGAACGCTTTCTTCGTAAAGTCAGCTCCTTTTCTCTCTCTCCCTCTGCTTTAGGGGGTTTCCTGAAATTTAGGGTTTATGGTCGAATTTCTGTTAAATTTCCAGCCTTTCTAGTATGATGTTTCTGGGTTATGTTCAAGTAGAGAATTTGATTATTGGGCATTCACTATTCTCAATTAGAAAAGCATAAAAATGTCTAATTTCAATTAGTTATAGAGAATGGAATGTTGATGTATTGATGATACTAAGTATGTGTGACAATTATCTCTGTAGGATTTGCCTCCCGAAGTAAAAGAGTCACTAAAACAGAAGTTGGAAGATCTGAAGAAGCAGCAAGACGACCATACTCGTCTTGCTGTAGAACGTAAAATCTTCCTCAGGAACAGAAAGATCAAATTCTTTGGTAAGAGCTTTACTTACTCTTTTAATTAGTAATGACTTACTCTATTGTGCGTGGAAAGTTTTGAACTTTTCTTCTTGAATTAGAGCGGAGAAAGATCGAAAGGAGCATTAGACGTCTTGAGAAGCTACATCGTACTTCATCTGCTCATGTGGGAGATGCTGATATAGCTGAACAACTCAGTAAACTCAAAGAAGACCTCGAATATGTTCGGGTAAATTCAGTGGCTTTTCCTTTTACTATATGTTAGTTAGTCTCTGATAAGTTTCCTTAGGTATGAATTAGAATGAGCTTTAGTTGAAAATGTCTGTTACTTGCAATTCTAGTTCTTCCCCAAAAATGAGAAGTATGTATCTCTATTTACCGGAGCTGAGGATTCAGAAGTGATTGAGAAAAGAAGTAAAATGCGGAAGCAGATCAAAGCCAACATTATTGTTGCTGCTGCTAGTGGGAAAGAGTTGGAAGGTAAACAAAATATGTAGAGATGTTTATTAAGTATATTCGTAGCTAACGAAATGATGATATCTCTTAACTTGTGTGATGCTATTATGATTGTGGACAAGCAGAGACTGGGAGTGAAGATGATGGACTTCTTGACCTTAGTGATGATGATTTCTTTGATAAAGGGAGTTCAAGCGATGAAGCAGACGCAGATGATGAATTGACTGATAAAAGCACAAAGTACGGTTTAGTAAAACCGTCGTATACTTTCGTCTAGACGTCAATACTTCTACTTTCTGACTATAATCTACAATTTTTTCAGGGAGGCTGCGTCTAGTGCTTCTGGTAAAGCAGCAACATCTGGTGTGTCTAGTGATGAACGGAACCAGGTATGATGAATTTTTCTTGATAAAACCTCATGGTTGTTGTATGGTACAAGATTTGAATATTTCTGAAATCTTGTAGAATCAAAACTCTGCGAGGGCTTTAATGCCACCACCACAAGCAAGATTCGGAACAAATTCTAGGAAGAGTTTTTCATCTGTGCAGAGGAATGAGATGCCATCGTCGTCGAGAAACACTTCAAATAGAAGAAGCGAGTCTTCGTATAACGCCAGGCCTGCTGCAGCAACCAACAGAAGAAGCGCGTCTTTGTATGACGCCAGGCCTGCTGCAGCAGCAAACAGAAGAAGCGAGTCTTTTTATGACGCCAGAGCCGCTGCCGCGACTTCATATAGCAGTCAGAGTAGCAACTTGAGCTCCAATTCTGATGCTCATAAACCCAAAAGGAAGAGACGGCCTAAGAAGAAGAAGCAGGTACAGTTTTTTGCTCCTTAGGCTCGAGTTTAGATTGTTAGGAGAAAGATTCTTCTGAGTAACAAAACCATATGTAGTTCTTGTTTACTTGTAAACATAATGTTTGATTCTTCTCTTTTTGCTGTTTTTGCAGGTGTGATCGGATTCTGAGTTTCTTCAACACAGTAGAAACTGCAATCTGTATGGCAAACTTAAATTATATCAAATGTTTGTTGACCAGAAAAAAAGAAAAAATGTTATATCAGCTGTTGTATTCTAAATCCTGAAGTTACAATTTCTTACCATTTACATTCTTTTTATATACAATTTTTTATCAAGATTTTACTAAGTTCTCTCTCTATATATATATATATATATATATATATGTATAAGCCAGTCTCTTAAGACTTTTATTTTTTTAGTATGGAGTATGTTTTAATTTAATTTGCTGATGTTTTCTTTTTGTTTGTAGATCATGATTAGACATGTGCTGCAGCTTATTAAGATCATAAATATACGATGCAAAAATAAATTTATGTTAAATTGCACTGACCTTAATCTAAAGGGGATGGTGTATCTAATTTGGTATTTTGACTGAGATTAGGTGATTTGTGTTAAAATGACAAATCCTCTATTATTCAAACTTAAATTCTAAAACCTTTTTTAAAATTCAGTGTTATTGAACTTGTGATTTTAAAATACATTTTCAAATCCAGTGTTATTGGAAATATTTTTAGGAGTGGATTTTAAGTGATTTCAAGTGATTTTATAGTTATTTGGTGGGATTTCTTTGTTAAAAACAAATCACCTAAAATCTCATAGGAGTATCCAATTTGGTATTTTGAGTGAGTTTAGGTGATTTGTGTTAAAATGACAAATCCCTTGTTATTCAAATTTAAATTCTAAAACCTCTTTTAAAATCCAGTGTTATTGAACTTGTGATTTTAAAATACACTTTCAAATCCAGTGTTATTGGAAATATTTTTAGAAGTGGATTTTAAGTGATTTCAAGTGATTTTATAGTTATTTGGTGAGATTTCTTTGTTAAAGACAAATCACCTAAAATCTCATAGTTTTTGGTGGGATTCTAGAGTGATTTCATTAAAATCATAACAACTTCACTAAAATCATTCTAAATCATCTAAAAATGAAATCACCCTAAATCACTATAAATCTTAGGAGGTGTTATTGGATCATGTATTTTAGAATACATTAAAATTTCCTGTTATTGGATTAGGTATTTGTTTGATATAATCTGAAATACATTAAAAATAGCTGTTATTCAATATGAAGTTGATTTTGTAGGATTTCAGGTTTACGAGGATTTGAACGGATTCTTCGGTATTCTTCCCTTTAAAACATGAGTCACCAAATACAACCTTTTTATCTCTAGTTTTGGATGTATTTCATATAAATTATATAAATACTTAAATAAATTATTTCCAAAATTATTCTCTGAAGAACCTTGACAAATCTCAACGTCGAAAATAGTCAGAGGTCTACCATTTTTTAATTGAGGTTTTAGGAAACATGAACAAGCCTCGATGAATCCAAAAAATATCATTGAAATTCAAATCTATAAACATTAAAATTTTCAGTGGTTTTAATCCCACAAAAAAAAATCAGCGATGTTGGAAAAAATTCCAACGAAGAGATTTTGGGTTTCGTTGGATTTTGGGTTATGGGTCAATGAATTTGGTATTGAATTCTAGGTTATTGAATTCAGTGGTAATTGTAAAATTGAAATTCATTACTGAATTCTGGGTTCCTGTGATGTTTTTTTAGTTCAAAGTATTCAATTTGTCAAAAGCATAGAATATTCTTCGACGTTTAAAAGTAATAAATTATTATTTTGTTGATTTTCTTGTGAATTCTAAAGGATTTTCAAATACAAGGAAATACATTGCAATAACTGTAATGAATCCTTTAAAACACGTTAAAAAACATCTAAATCCAAATCCTTTAAAACACGTTCAATGTCTAAATCCAATAACACCCCCTAAATTCAATACATCCCTCATAGTTTTTGGTGAGATTCTAGAGTGATTTTATTAAAATCATAACAACTTCTCTAAAATCATCATAAATCATCTAAAAATGAAATCACCCTAAATCACTATAAATCCCAAGTTTAATACATTCCCTAAAAATCTAATTAAGAAAGAATTCAATTCGTTTTTGACCAATCAATGGTGCAGAAAAGTAACAAAACAAATGAGAAGAAAAAACATTTTTTCACTCAAAAAAAAAAAAAAAAAGAAAAAGAAAAACCCAAAGATTTATTGCGGCTGAATCTTGATTGAAGGACGAGCCACCGAATGACGCCGTTGAAACACATGAATCCCTACGGACAAGAGATCCAGGGATGATGTCTCTGAGATTCATTCAACACAGAGAATTTGGTTAAAAAATCTAATCAAATACCCATAGATTTATTATACTTTGTTTCAATTCATATTAGTTCTTATTGAGGAGACTCAAGTGGGAGTGAAAACGAAAAAAAAAAAAAAAAAAAAAAAAACGATTTTGATGGAATCAAATTTCAGGTGGCTTTTATATGCCATCTTGATCTCTCTGACGTTCTCGGGTTTTGTTCTTAACGATGGAGTTGTCGCCGAAGGTGTTAAGCCTGATGAAGCTAAACAGCTTCGAGACGAGGTAAGAAATTTACTTTAAACAGATCTGAAATTTTCCTCGCTCTTGATTTCTTTTCGTTACTCCGATGCGTATCCGATTGGCTTTGTTAGGAAATGCTCTTTGGTTTGTGCCCAAATTGAGTAAAGTTTTGATTTTTTTTTTGGAACAAGTACTCAAAGCTAATAGACTATTGTTGATTATGATCCAAAGGCAAGTTCTTTAAGACTTCTGAGATAAGTAGCTGAGAATAACTTGGTTTTGTGGTGGAGATTGGAATGTCTAGGCAGTTCTTGATATCGATTTGTTCGATAATTACCTCATTTGATGGCTCTGTCTCTTAAAAGTGATGGGTTTGATCATGCTGAGTGTAGGTACGTGAGATGTTTTATCATGCTTTTGATGGATATATGAACAATGCGTTTCCACTCGATGAATTGAAACCATTATCTTGCCAAGGAGAAGATACTCTTGGAGGCTATGCGTTGACCCTGGTAATGAAAACACTGTAACCTTTAACCTTCTATATTGTTTTAGGAAGCCGTGTATGTAATACTTGAAGATGGGTTTGTCCCTTTTGTTTGTGTAGATCGATTCGTTGGATACATTAGCTTTACTTGGTGACCGAGAGCGCTTCACTTCTTCTGTTGAATGGCTTGGTAAAAATCTTCAGTTTAATATAGTGAGTAAAGGATACGTTTTGGCTTCTCTACCAAAGACCAAGTTTAAATTGTTATCTTCAGAAAAAGTTGATGCACTAATACATGTTAATCTGCAGAATAAAACCGTCTCTGTGTTCGAGACAACTATCCGAGTCCTTGGGGGTTTACTTTCTGCTCATCTGATTGCAAGTGATTATGCAACGGTACTCTTTTTTTTTTCTTCTGCTTAGGCCATGGTTTCATCTTCCAAGTTGATATTTGTACATTCTTATGAAAGTGGTTTTGATTTGTTTGCCCTGTGACATTGAATTGAATCCTATCTGATGAATAGGGCATGAGAATTCCATCGTACGACAATGAATTACTAGTCTTGGCTGAGGATTTGACAAGGAGAATGCTTCCTGCATTTGATACTCCGACTGGTATGTTCTTATAGTCATCACTTGTTGATAAGCTGGCGTGCGTATGAAAATGCGAAAAGCGGGGACTTGTCATGTCATCTCTTTTGTATTCTCTGCAGGAATCCCATATGGATCTGTGAATTTGATGTACGGTGTTGACAAAGATGAAAGCAAGGCAAACAATCTTTTATTTCCTTCTTACGTATTTAGTTCATTGATCTGTGCTTTTGGTGACGTGACCGAACAAACGAAACTTAGATTGTTGAGATTGGACTTGTTCATTTTCAGCTTCTTTAGATTCATGTTGTGGAACTCGTGTTTGACTTTGGTGTGTTCGTTTGTTCAGATAACATCAACTGCGGGTGGTGGTACTTTGACTTTAGAGTTTGGCGTGCTTAGTCGTTTAACAAATGATCCCGGTGAGTGAAGCTATATAAAGCTTTGGTACTTCTCTTTAGCTCTCTTTATTCTCCTATCAAGATGTGATGTAGTTTTTTTTTTGAATCTTACGTGCTCTTAACTTGTTAAACTTGAAGTGTTCGAGCAAGTTGCAAAGAATTCGGTGAGGGGACTATGGGCTCGTCGTTCAAGTCTCGACTTGGTTGGTGCTCACATCAATGTCTTTACAGGTGAATGGACACAGAAGGTAACACCTATCTTAACATCTTAAGAATCTTTTTCATTTCGTTGAGGAACTTTGCTTCCACAAAACAATTGGTCTTTCTTGTCACCCAAATTCTGAATACTAGTGTCTACTTTGGCAGGATGCTGGTATAGGAACAAGCATTGATTCTTTCTATGAGTATCTCCTCAAGGTTAGTAAGCATAGCCCTTGACAAGATAATTTTCAATTTATTGGGATATAATGCCAAGTCCTAGAATCCACAAACCCGTAAATCTAGTTTCTGTTCTTCAAACCTTGCATTAAAGCTGAGTGACACTGAGATTTTCAGGCCTATATACTATTTGGGGATGAGGAATATTTATACATTTTCCAAGAAGCTTACGGGTCTGCAATGCAGTACCTCCACAAGGATCCTTGGTAAAGCTTTTTCTATACATTTTGTTTTGTTACAAAACATGAAGAAGCAATTCCTTTGTTTGGACTATTGTTTCTTCTAGTTTTTTCGTAGGTATGTTGAGGTCAATATGGATTCCGGAGCTATCGTCTGGCCAGTATTCAACAGCCTTCAAGCTTTCTGGCCTGGACTTCAGGTAATCTGATTGGTTGTTTGTTAATATTTTTTTCAGCCAGAAAACTAAAACTATACTGTTTCTCTCTCAAAAAGGTTTTAGCTGGAGATGTTGATCCTGCTATTAGAACTCACACTGCCTTCTTTAGCGTCTGGAAACGATATGGTTTCACTCCCGAAGGTTTTAATCTTGCTACACTTAGCGTCCAGGTACTCCATCTTGCTTTTTAAGTGTCTCAAGTAACACTGTGATGTTATAACTTCATAGCTACTCTTCTTTTTCCTTACAGTATGGGCAAAAGAGTTATCCGCTGAGGCCGGAACTAATAGAGAGCACATATTGGCTATACAAAGCTACCAGAGATCCCAGGTCACCAATTTCGTCCACCGTTACACTACTGAAACTGCAAATACAAATTGATCTTGTTCTTGATCTGTTTTCTATTTTTATCGTCGACAGGTATCTTGATGCAGGACGTGAGTTCGTGGCTAGTTTGCAATACGGGGCAAAATGTCCTTGCGGTTACTGTCACATCACAGATGTTGAACTTCATAAACAAGAAGATCACATGGAAAGCTTCTTCCTTGCAGAAACCGTAAGCAAATGCAAAAGACTCTGTTTCTCAATTATGCATTTACTTCACTTACCTTAAAGGCTTGACATGTTTTTGCATTTCATGAATGTTTTCAGGTAAAGTACTTATGGCTACTCTTTGACTTAGCTGTTGATTCAGATAACCTCGTCGACAATGGCCCTTACAAGTAAACCCCTCATAAACCTCTAGATTCAACATCGAATTACCGCAATCATTTCACTGATTTTTCTTTATCGACAGATACATTTTTAGCACTGAAGGGCATCTATTACCATTAACACCACAAATATCTCTAGCTCGAGAACATTGCTCTTACTTTGGTGGATATTGTCCACGAAACGCCACAAAACAAGAACAAGAAGGAGATGATCGAGTCCCTGGAATCGAGCTCGGGACTCAGAGTAACATTTATCCTTACCACGAGTCTTTCCCAGTTACCGGTTTGATAAAGGTCAGTCTATTAGAAAGAACAAAAGGTTGTTTCTTTTCTTACTTTCTTTTACAACAATTGCAACAATGTCATTTTCTTGGTTTTTGTAGGGTTTATGTCCAGGTCTAACTCATGGTCAGAAATACGGTTTGTCTTATGGTTTACCGGAGAAGACTGAACGTGAAGATGTGAACCGAGCTAAACCGGTAATCACGAGCCGTTCGATTGTGGTGATCTCTGATCAAACAGTGGAAAAGAGACCACAGGTTGATGAAGGAGGAGGATTTACTTCTCAGTCTGAACCAATTATGAGTATCTCTGGTGGTAGTAGCAACGAACAAACCGGTCAAGAGCTAACTTTGTTAGAGTCAGAAACTGATGATCAAAGACTATACTCTTCTTAACTTTTGTTTTACATGTTCCAAAAAGAAAGAAAGATTATAATTTTGCTTTTGAAAATGAAATATAGATTAAATTTTGATTATCTGATGTGCAAAAACTTGTTACCATTTTGGGCATTTTGATTTCTGATCTTTCTTGAATTCTTCAACTTATATAGTCGTTGAACAAAAAAAAAAGTATTTATATAGTCATCTTGCATCAAAACGTTATGATATCAGTTTCTTGATCATAATCAATAACATCAAAAACATAAGGGTTTGAATGTAAAAATTCTAAACTGTTGGAGGAGCTTCCTAAGAAACTCTAATTCAATGAACCTATACCATTTCTTATTCATGAAGTTGTTAGGTTATTTTAATAGATAGTGGAGACAAATTAGCACAGTTGGTAGATTTACTTGTTTAAGCTGTGGGGGACCAAAGTAGCAGCAGGAATCAAACTAACAAAAGATAATATAAACATTTACAAAGTCCCAAAAATTATTCTCACTGCTCGATTAGATTTCTTACTTGTTTAATCTTTTTCTTTCTCTCTCTTTTGTGATTAAACCTCTATAATTTAAGTGAAAAGAAACTAGAATCCAAGGAAATTTGCTTAAAAGCTGGCTTTTTAAATTTCTGCCATAAAACAAGCTTTGATTTTATTGATTTGTATTTGTTGTGTTCATCCGCAAGTTAGGTTATAGGTCATAGGCTAGCTTGATCCAATCACACAACCCATTGTTGGACTGTGAAATATCTTTATTAGGGGCGCCTAATCTTAATATGGATCTTGGTTTGATAATTAGTAACATTTGCTATTATTAATCTTAATTTTGAGGTCTTGGTTTGATGATAAACATACATCTTTTAAAGCAAATCGAAGAGAAACATAACAGAAAAAGGGTATTGTTACAAAATCAAATGTGTTCGATGAGAACACACAACAACAACAACAAAAACAAACATGTTTGAGATTAGATCTTTACAATAGCACGCAACCTTTCCCTTTAATAGAGAAAAACAGAGTTATACAGCTAAAGTTTAGATTTAGATCATTCTCACACTCTATGCTTAACACCATTTAAGCATCTCTCTGTTACATTTTGATACCATCATAATCAAGAACACCACAAGAAACTGATTTTTTTTTTTTTTTAAACCGATGAGGTAAAAATTCACAGTTTTTTTTTTTTTTCATACAAACATCTCTCCCCGAAAACCCAAGCAGTTTCAAAGCTTTTTGTTTGTGTGTTTCTCTTAAGAACAGAGAACACACAAAACAAGAACTCTGTTTCTGAATCTTCTCTTTGATCTTTTGTCTCTATTAGGTTATCTTATACACCACAACCTAAACCTTTAACTTCTGATCCTTTCATGATCCTTAGCCTCTTACATGAAGATACAAACATCCTGTAGCAACAACAAACAAAAACACCATAAATACATAAACCTAATTGAAAAGAAAAGAAAAGAAAAGAAAAAAAGAAGCTTTTTATGAATGAAAATGTTACTTACTCCCAAGGAACATCACCAACAAGCATCCAATCACCATCTTTGTCTTCATAAGTAGGCACAAAGTCTGAGCCTTTATATCCTTCTCGCTCAAAATATTTTCCCACAGAGAATTTAAACATGTTTTCAAGTGATTTCATCAATTCTGGATATTGCTTATACACCGTTAGATCTATCTTCCTCAGATATGGAGCACCATCCATACTTACTTTCACATACATTCCTTGACCCTCAGATTCATTCTTCTTTGCCTGAATACTGTTCTTCCTGAAAGATCTAACAGGTGGCCATCCAATAATCTGAGCCCTGCAAATAAAACATAAATTGCCATAGATTAGATCAGATCTACAATCACCAATACAAATCTTCATTTTCTTGGATTTGATTCAAAACACTTACTTTGGAGGAGAAGCGGTTTCAGTTTTTCCAGTGGATTCAATCTCTTTCTCAGTTTCAGGTAATGCTCTTTTGTTGCTTTTACCGCAAGAAACCATTTCTTTCTCTTCTTCACATACATCTTCTGTTCCTGGTAATCCTAATCTCAGCTCTGTTGCCTTTAGGTTAACAAACTCATCACAAACACCAACCTTTTCCATTTTCTTAGATTAATCTTCAAAGAAAGAATTTTGTGTTCTTGTGTGTGTTTTGAGAGAGAAAGACTTGGTGGATGAGATGAGGCTTTGTGAAGAAGAGTGTTTTATAGGAATTGAAAGTTACTTTCCCATTTTTTGTAATTTAGAAAAAAAGGGTTTTAACTTGAATTAAGGACAAAGGCAAAAGCTAAAGCTGTCGGGTAGTAAACAGTAGCAGCAACTTTGAGGCAAAGTGTGTCCCATCATTTTGGGGACATTTGTGGGACACTTTCATCTTCAACCAAAAGATACTTTCTTTGATCTTAATGGACGATCCAGATCCTTTTCCTTGTAACCCTAATTCAAGGAAGTGGGGTTAAGGTATGGTACACTCATGTGCAGAATATAAAACCCCTTTTCTTTGGTTGAGTATTGAGTTTTGTAGGGTAAGCATTACATATGGTCTGCCATATGCAAATGTCACCTTTCTCTCTATCTCTTCTCTATATCTTAAAGCCAAGAAGTTACTCTGTTTTTCTATTTGTGGTTCTTGTTACATCAAGATTAGATCATCCTAGTCAATTGAGTTGAAACTCTAGCTGTATTAAGTCAAACATATTTATAATTTGTTGTATGTTTTTGAAGGTAATATTTTGAGGACCTTCATTGACTTTTATTTTCACAGAGTACTAAAGTTTGAACTAAAAATTTAGGTGATTTTGTTAGTTTTTTTTTTATCTCTTGTCAATGAAACTAAAAATGCAACCACATGGATTATACTCATTGTTTCTTCTTTACTTAGTCATGAAAAAAACCAACTTGTCTCTCTGTCTCTATGAAACTTCTAATGATCTTTCATATAAATGAATCTACAAACAAACTGACAAGAAATCTACTCAAAAGGTTTTGTCTTTTGACAGTTCATCATCTATGGGGTCTTATAGTTTTTGGTTTTGATTTGTTTCTGTCTTTGTTCATGTAACAGCCAGGCATTTGCTGTACTTGTCATGGTTTAATGAACCAAACCTAATCGAATTATGGCAGGAACGGATTTAAAGACCTTACATGTGTAACTAATTGGAGTTTGGACTATGGTTTCGATATCTTTTGTAGAAGAAAAATATATATATATAGAGATAATTTAAAGGTCCATAATTTTATCTTGAAACTTCTGTTCACCACATATCAAATATGTTTTTTAACAAAAAAAATTACGTACGACCTCCAAATAATTTTTGAGACGACGTTGCATATGATTTATGTGATTACGACAATTTTGGAAAGCGAACATTTTGGAGACGACGTTTTGCATATGGTTTTATCAGAATTTGGTTCAAAAAGGGAAAATTTAATAGAAGTGTGGTATTTATTGTACATGCTAAACAACAAAACTTTGTGTTCGATTTGAAATGGGAAACGGTGGTTTTGTTTGCGTGGTGATTAAGATTTTAAGTTCCTCACTAGCTAGAAATTAAATACCGAAAATGAAATATATCTACAACAAACCGGTTATTGAATTTCTCCCCGGTTCCGTTTCATGGTCATAACTGCAAAATTAAATTTATTTGGAATCTAAATAAATTTGAAAAGGTTAGGCTGTATTAATGATGTTGGATTAATCCACCGTTCGATCCAATTAATGATAAGATAGTATACCTTTAGCAAAAAAAAAAAAAAAAGATACATACACACATGATCCTACATGTTTATAACTTTATACCATCATCATAAGTTAGTAGGTATAGGCAATACGAAGCTAATATTATTCGATGGCACAATGCTCATTTTCGGTATCCTAACCCAACATTGCAACCATTTTCCAGAGATATATCCCTTTTAAAATTTTATTTATGAAAGATATTTGGGAACCTATAGTTTCTTTTTATTTCTCAAGTAAATCTGTTTTTCTCTCCTTTGCTGAATTGTGTAGACGACCAAAGTAAACAAAATAGTCAAAAGATATATGCTTATATATAGTTTAACAGTTGTGTGAATACCATAATTAGAAACCGTAGAAATATGATCTTTGTATTTTTATTAATTAGAAAATACATCTTAAACAACCAATTGAATCATTTTGGATTTTCAGAAACATTTTGATAATTTTTCATAATCATAATATATAAAAAAATAACTAAATATTATAATTATGAAATATATGAATAAATTAGATATTTTGAATTAATAGTGAATAACCACGTATTCGTTTTCGTAAACTTGGGCACCCAAAACTGCAACCGTAGTATTTAAATCAGTAAAAAACAGTCAGCGACCGTGTGGCGGGAACTTGAGTGCTCATGTGTGGAAATGTGGGTCCCAGCTGATTAACACGTACACGTGAAATCGCGGTGCAGCGTGGGGTCCACGAAATTCTTTTGCATCTTCTGGGTCCTACTTGATTATTATTATGAATGTTGTAATGAAAAAAACTCTATCGTTTGTAGTTTTTTTTCTTTTAGCAACAAACTCCATCCTTGTCGTAAGGGTTAATCTGTTAATCAACATTCCATAACCCCAAATACAAAGGTACATTTTTCTTAATAATCCGTTTATCATTACATCTATAATAGATGATCTATTTCGAGTTTTGACTATCATATTTGTTTTGGGCAAACAATGTACATTACCTACTACTACTTGCCGACAGAAAAATGGGGGCTTATTGATCTTTCCGTGTTACTGTTAACTGATTTTACACCGCTATATCAATATTGGGCTTAATGGGCCACACAAAAGGCCATAAATTCTGCTTTGCATTTTCAGTTTCGGATACTTAATTATAATGGTGAGTGGTGTATGTAATTAGTACTACTCAAATTCAGTGATCGTGTTGAGTGACGACGACTACACAAATCTAGCAAAATTGTAACTCACTATTGCAGCTACTTTAATTTACTTTCACTGGCATATACAACTGTAACTGACTCTAATGCTTAAGAAAATTGATCATCAAATCTTTTGGAAAGCTATTCCCTCATTCTTTTTTAGTTAACCTACTCCTTGATTTTGCGAATCCTTGTTGATCTCACCCATAAAGTTTTTGGGATCATGACCCAATTCTCTTATACAATAGTATATCATATTCTCTTCTTATATAAACTCCTGGAGGACATAGATATATCTCCAATTATAGATTATCAATTATCAAATATTTTAAATTATAATGGTAGTTATAATGGTATTTAGCATATGCACAATACCCACTATTAAACATTGCTTATATATTCACATTATTACATGTTTTATCCTAGCTTGACTACATGTTTTGTTTCGTCACGTCTGACCTCACAAAAATAATTTTAAAATCAGAAAAACTGAAAAAAGAACATGCGAATCTACATTTAATATTGCAAACATCGTGATTAAATGATCTTCGTCCGTCAAAACTGTCTGAGCTGGAGTAAGAAGCAAACCTGCAATATCATCAGAGAAAATCATGGAAAAAATCATAGAGTAATGATGATTGGTTCAACTAAGATCTGTTTGTTCTTTATATATATTTTATAAAAAATGTCAAACCATATATGTGGTGAAGAACTTGACCACATTGAACCCTAGTCTCATCTAGAAGAAGCCAAATTGGATCGCACAATATTAAAATCAAAACGAGTGATCGATTCTCTTAGATGCATCATCTTGCTTTAATACATATAGTAATTGCACTTTCGGAAGATTATTACGAAACTTGACATTAAATTTGCCTGTTCAAAATTTAAGCATACATATGTAATGTATGAATGATTTATAATACGTGGTATATTTTTTTTTGCATCATAGTTATTATGTTGGTATGTTATTTATTATTAGTTCTACTTCTGATAGATACCTAAAAGTGAGTGAGCATAATCTATTTTGCTGTTCTATTTTCTGATTTGCATGCGTGCAGGTAATCTAGCCGCACTCTTTAAATGCGAAAAGTATGTCCTAGCGACTCATTGAATTGAATGGAGTAACAAAAATCAATGCCAATAAAAATGAGAGAAACAAAAAAATTGAAAATTGCATTTTGTGGTAAATCATCGTGTGTTGTGGCTTCGTTATATCCATATGTAATGAAAGTACACCTGGTCCTAGCAACATTATTATCTGTCAGGTTGTTACAAAACACACATATACCTTTGAAACTCAAGTCTTAATTATTACGACGTCTCGATCCCATGAATAATCTTTTTAATACATGTATCTATATACACAATTAAGAATTGCGTCAACATCATAGGAGTTCGTTATATATAATTAAGAAAATCTTGATATTATATATATAAATTTATCCAAAATACAAATCAAAGATGAATTTAATTATATGGATTCTTCTATATATATAGATCGGGACTTCCACATTCGTCATAACCATTTTCTTGATATCCGGACAAAATGAAGTTCTGGAAACGTAAAGGAGATGTTAATTGATCGAGTCCCTTTTGGATTTTGATGCTAATGAGCCAATTCATGTTTCCCACATGCTTATTTGGGATACGTCATTCGTGTTTGTAATGTTTTAAAGTTTCAAGTGAACATCATTATAAGTTGTCAATATATGCTCGAATTGGTCCCACTAATATATTGAATCTGAGAAACTCGTTTGGGAGTCTAAACAATCTTATCACTATATAAATATGCATGATGCATCCATATGAGTTACTTATGACATCTTAGAATCAATTTTAAATTGAATAATTTACTTAGCGTATCTCTCATAGCTATACAACAATTTGCTTTATTTGATTTATTAAATAATAAGCTGTAGATAGTTTACGATACTCAATCTTTTGTTCTCGTAATAATGGACGGTGGAAAACTGAATCTTGAAAAGGGATTAGTTTATATGCGTTTAATTTATCTTATAAATAAATGTGAATATATTAAACAACAAATATGAAAGTATGTTAATTGGCATGAGAATATTATATACACGAGGACTGCGCTTTTATTGTGGGATGAATAATTCAATCATGTGGGTGCGATGAGCATGATTGGAAGGTTTCGACGAAGAATCATTACGAAAAAAATCAACTTGGAATTTAACTATAATAACATTTAATTTATGCACTAGTCATTCGTCTATAGTCCTTTCATACACTCTTATATATATGCGCACTCACCGTCAATTAAAATCTCTCTAATCCTGAGTTTGATCATTTTAAATTCCTATAGGTTTCAATTCATTTGAAGATATAAGCACCTTAAGATATTTACGATCCCTATGAGGCTATGAGGTTTGTGATACTTTTTTAATCGCGAATTCGTGAAAAAAGGAAGAAAAAGTACCGGTTTTTTACATTTAACTAATGATTAGTAAAGTGACATTTTTTCCGGTAAAGTGACATAATTATTCTTTAATTTCGGTAAGATTAATGAAATAGATAAATACATAATCTTAAACAAATTAAAAAAATATCGTTTTATAAATTAATAGAAAGACAATTTAGATTAATACTAACTGAATGATGATTTCATCCAACGGTTCAGAAAGGGCCACGAGTGAAAGTGCAATTTCAACCAAAGATCTTAAATACGACATACACATGCAGCTACTCGGCCTCGAGCATAAATAAAGAGAAGAGGAGAGAGAAATTCGCTCACAACATTCGCAAGAAGAAGAGGAAGATAAAAAGAAAATTAGAAATATTAGAAAAGCGAAAACAAGATTCGAGAAGAAATTGGAATCCGAAGATGGAGCTGAATCTATGTTTGGGCTTGCCGGGAAGTAGAGAGAAGGCGGCGGCGACGGTGGCGGGAAACAAGAGAGTATACTCAGAGACGGTTGATTTGAAGCTGAATCTGAATAATGAGCGTGAGAAGAAGAACAAAGAAGTATCTCTTATTTCCGACGACAACACTTCTTCCATTTGTTCTAAGGATCCAGCCAAGCCTCCTGCCAAGTAAGTTTACCAAGAAACAAACTAATCTTGCTAATTAGCAAAATACTCAACACTAACTTGTATATATTTTTCTTGAATATGAACAATTGAAGGTTATTCGTAGATATTATATACTAATACTATTTTGTTTCGCAATCGCATAAACGTAACTGTTTGTATCGTGTTGTGGAGTTACACTAAATGATTATTCATGAACAATTTGCACCCAAAAAAATCATTCATGAACAATTATTAAATTAAACTAGATAGACCAGTATTGACTTTGTAATACAGTATTTGCTAAAAACATAAATAGGTGTTATTGATCTTAATTAATAACATGTTTTTTATGTAAAAGATGCCATCATGCATGTTGCTAATTATGAGTTTTTTTTTTTTTTTGTGTGTGCTAAAAAAAAATTATTATTCATTTATTTAACTAACTCTCACAGTATATGGTTATCTACCAAAATAATTTTCTAAATATATTTTTTATAGGGCGCAAGTCGTGGGTTGGCCACCGGTGAGATCCTACCGGAAAAACGTAATGGTATCATCCTACAAACCAAGCGACGGCTCAATGGCGGCCACCGCGGAGGCAACGTTCGTGAAGGTGTCGATGGATGGAGCTCCGTACTTAAGGAAGATAGACTTAAAGATGTACAAAAACTACGTTGATCTCTCTAATGCTTTAGACACTATGTTTAGCTCATTTATCATGGGTAGGTTTCACTTAATCATATCTTTATTTATTCTATTAGGAGATCGTAAATAACTAAATATTTTTATTGTTATATTATATGTGAAAGTTCAGTTTGATCCTGATGTGAATTAAAAATGGATAGGTAACAATAATAAAGGAGGAGAAGGAATGAAAGACTTCATGAAAGAGAGGAAATTGATGGATAGTTCCGAATATGTTCCATCTTATGAAGACAAAGATGGTGATTGGATGCTCGTTGGCGATGTTCCTTGGGAGTATGTCTTTTATTATTATTTTTTTTGTTATATATATATGTTAATTAGATGGACACATTTTATCATATACAAAATCCCAAATACAATTTTCTAAACTAAACCAACTTCACAACATTTTGTTGTATATAATCTTACAAGTAGGAGAAATAAATATATTTTGCTTCTTAATTGGAGAAATGTTATTTAAAAATTAATTTTTTTTTATTTTGTCCGCAGATTAGTTTCCTTCGTTAGGGAAATTTAACGAAACTTCTAATTTATTTAATACAAAAATCGTTGCGTATTTGATATTCGCATTATCGTATATGTTTATTTAATTGAACAAAGTTTTTATAATTATATATGTAATAGGATGTTTGTTGGATCATGCAAGCGCATACGCATAATGAAAGGATTTGAAGCTATCGGTACTGGTATGTGTTTAGTTTATCATAAAATAATGAAGTGCTGTTTCACAATTATGTTACTTTAAAAATATTTCAATTCTTTATATATCCCTGCTTTTATGTTCATATGTTAAAATATTCTTGGTGGTTTTTATCTATCTTGAGAATTTTGGTTTGGTTAATGTAAACATTTCAGTTCCGAGAGCAGTGGAGAAGTGCGAGAGCAGAGCTTGAGAAGAATAATATTCCACCGTATGATATAGTTATTATGTATTTTGTTTACCACACCGATGGTGTTAATCAAATGTTTATTTACGATGAAAAACATTTTTCAGTTTCCACTTCTGTTTTTGATCTGGATTTGATATGTAGATTAGTAGATATAAATTATAATGAACTTAACTGAACTTAAAAGGTGTGAGACATTTGTATTGGAGAAAAAGTAATAAACTTGATGAACCCCTTATAATGCAGCTAGCTCATTTTAGTATATAATTGGGTATACACGTATTGAAACTTTTCCTAACACGCTTTAAAAACAAAAATTGGGTCTATCGTGTTTTCCTAAATGTGATTTTTATAGGAAAACAGTTACATAGGAAAATCCGAAAATGTAACTAATTGTTACAAAAGTAAGAAGACACTTCTCTTGTTAATTAATCAGTTACATTTTTATCATTTTAATTTATTTTTCTTCAATGTATAACTTCCCATCCTTATTTTCTTATTTTCTACAATTATATGTAAATGTAATTTTACGACTGTACATATATTAAATTTCAGCTGAGTATAAAAATGAAAAAAAAAAAAATTCCCATTTGTTGGAAATTATAGCGATATTATTTTGGTTGCGTTGAATTGGAGAAATAGAGGATAAGACTGTATATATGGGAGGGCAAAGCCATGTGCAATATTCTGCTTCTTGATTTATTTCTTATCCTTTGGCAATACTTTAGAATTAGTTGACAGAAATCCAAATTAAAGATATATCGATCATAGTATATTAAAGAAGCAAATTATTTATAGCTTTTTCTAATGGTCTCCTTGGGTTCTTGGTGTTTACTTAATCAAGCTGATCATATATACACTTTGGTTAGCTTTAACTAATTTGATGTTCAACTTCAATGTATAAACTTAGAGGAAAATACTGAAGTAGTAGAGCACTTCAGTGATCATAGTCTTCGATCTAAACTTTGGTTAGCTTTAACTAATTTGATGTTCAACTTCAATGTATAACACTTCGAGGAAAATACTGAAGTAGTAGAGCACTGAAAATAAATGACAAAATGTAAAATTTTAACGAATTGTATAATAACCACATGATGAATCTAAAATAAATCAAATAAATATTTATTGTTCCAATACATGTATAGACATATGTTTGTGTTTACACATACATGTATATATAGACTACATTTGAAAAAGCATATTATTTATGGTTTTTAAAAATATTTTCCTTTGGTTCTTGGTGGTTACGTAATTAAGCTAATCATATAGTATATAGTCTTACACTTTGATCAGCTTTAACTAATTTGATGGTCAATTAATATATGCACCTCTTTAAGGAAAAATATTTAAACTCTGGAGAACTGAAAAAAAATGACAGAGATGTAATTTTTTAATGAAGGGTATAATAAGCACATGTAAGTGGTGACAGTAAACAGAAACAAATCAATCAAAAAAATTCTCAAAAAACAAAATAGTCACAATTTTAAATGACTGTATCGTTCCAATGTACATGCATATGTGATATGTTTATGCATGTATGTGTAAACACAAACATAATTGGTACAACTTAGCAGTACCCACAAACATTTTATTAGATCAGGGAGTCTGGTTTCAGCAACATCATGTTCAATGTTTAATGGAGTCAATAATTAAGTGACAAGTTGGCACTTGGCATCCTCTCTAATATTTACCATACTTCCTTTTTTTTTTTAATATAACAAAATTAATCCAGATTAATACTACAAACCTTATAATTTCTTTATGTAAGCATAAAATATGTGGAGTTTGACCATAATTCTTATACTACAAACCTTCTAATTTATCGTCCAAGCTTACTTGCTTACTTTCACTTGCGAGTGTACATAACTTCAACCGAAATCCAAGACCAGATAATAAAACTACACAACAAATCATAATGAGATCTGCGATTGATACGTATATCGGTTTGCGTTTATGTAAGATGGAAGTCCGTGAAACTTTAACATTATTTAAAAGCTTTGGAGTAAACTCAGTTTATGCGAATTATAAGTGAACCAAGTCGGTTCATGGGCAGTTAGATGGAGTTAGCTAGAAGAAGACGGTGTCGTTTCTGCAGATGAAAGAAGGTTGTTACTGTTCTGTCTCAACAACTTGTATAAGAAAGATCGTTAGCTTCATTGTTCATCTTCTTGTATCGTTCTCTACCTTGTTTTCTCTCCGAGAACAACGTTTGCAAATCGTGTGTTTTTTAATTCATGATTCAAAATTCAAACAATTGGCATGATAATTTTGCGAAGTTTATGGATCGCTTGTAGATTCTGTTTATGCAAACAACAAAACCGAAACCCAAGAAAAGATTATACTACTACAAATGGATTGCCAAGTTTAAAATACAAAAATTAATTAACTCATATTCTTAAAAACCATTACAGGGGCATGATTGCATGATTATATACAAGATTAAATTAGTGAACTTATTTCCACTAAGTACGAATAACTCGAGGCCGCGGCGGGAATCAGAGGTTGCCCACTGAAATAACAATGCCCCCACTATTTTCACGTTACGACCATGCCGGTGAAGTATTCTGATCGCTGATCCCAAAAACTTGACCTAAAGGCTTCAACTTTCACCTTTCCCGTCGCCGTCGCCGTCACCGAGAAGCTTACCTGCAACAGTCACAAGATCACAGCGAAGGGTTTCATACGACGGTAAAGAAACCGCGGATCCACGGTTAAAACATATGAGAGTTTATGTATTCGAGTTAGAAGAAATGTAGCGACAGATTAGGCATCACCTTTTAAAGCTGGAGTTTCTTTCTCGGCTTGAGCAAAAAACTGTTTGGCTTTTTGTGCTACTTCGGCTTCAAGAACTGCCTCCAACATTAAATCAGATCCTCTTGCACTCTCTGCAATCCAAATGAATTGGGATAAAGTTTCATTAACCGAGCCAGGGAGCAACTTCAGTTTCTAAAGTTATGGTCGAGAGAACATTACGAAAGAGAAACACAATGAAGAATACCTTTGCGATGAGGGAGCAACTTTGCCATTTCAGCTGAAACTGGAAGAACAGGTGAGAGACCTGAATCACTGCTTAGAGTGTGAGTTTTTCCGTTGTTGACCGTCTCAGATAGTCGCGCAAATGATGTCGCTTGGGCGTGCAGGTTAACTGAAGCTGACGACGACGACCACGACGATCCACTAAATTCTTGAGCCTTGATGGACATAAAAAGAGAAGAGTGTGAATGACACAAGAAGAGGAAACTAACGAATCAAGAAGGGATAAAAAATAACATAAAAAGCAGACCTTTGTCCAATGATGTGCACTCTTCTGTCTTTCTACAACATTGACCGGTGTCACATTCCCTACAAGGACAACAACAAGATAAGGAACAACAAGCAGGAAACAAAAAGGAGTAAGTGGTTTATAGAATACCATTGGTGCTTGGATTAGTTTCTTGAGAATGGTTGTCCACTCTTCGAGTCAAAGGACTTGAATTAAACAGAGAGAAACTTGCTCCATGGCTAATAGCGTCCACTTGTGCTCGCAAATCTTGAACTTCTTTCGAAATCTAAACAAAGCATACGAGAGTTAGCAAGATACACAAGACTAGCCTAACATATCATCTTTTGAAACTAATGCTCACTATCATACAAACTAATTTAGCTACCATTCTACATATAGCCCTCGAATTCACTACACAAGTCCCTTTTTGATTAGAAACTGGAAATTCAAGAGCAGAAAAGAGGAACCTCCTGCATTTGAGGTTGTTTCATCACACCATCAATGTGGCCACGAGCCATTTGGATGTAGCCAATTGCTCGTCCGAATAATCTTCCTCCTGCTCGAGCTATAATCGGAAGATCCTTTGGCCCTGAAAATCGGAATTTCACTCTGCTTATCGAAACCTTTCGATGTTAACAAATTTGGCTGAAGAACACGAAGATTGAAGACACTAACCTACGACAGCAGCAGTAGCGCCGATGATGACTAAAATCTCACCGTAAGAAAGCCCAAGCATTGCTTCCTTCGCCGGCGTCCGATCGTTGGCTTCTTCTCCTCCGTCCCTCTCGCCGCCTTTAGTTTCTGCATCGGTGAAGGAGAGATCTTACAAGGCCGATATAACTTATTGGGCTTTCATAATTTAGGCCTTATATCAGCCCATTTATTGATATTTAAAACTTTTTAAAAACCATTTTACAATTTGTTTCTTTTCCCTTTTGAAGAAGAACGAATCTACTTCTCGTGTGGGACACTCTCATTTTAAAGCGTAAAATCCAGAGAATGTTTTTGATTCGTCGCCGGCCGTAAAGATTCTTGAAACTCCGGTGTTCCTTTCCCCGGTTTCGATTTTCCTTCAGTTTCCCTTTACTTTATTCAGGCGAAAATTGGATAAAGCCTCACCAGAGTTGATCTGTGAAGTTTCAACACTTAGATCCATGAATTTGGATTTGAGAATCTGCAATCACTAATCGAAGATCTAGTTATGGATTTCCTGGAACTAGAAGCGATCGAGGGTTTACGTTGGTCATGGAACTCATGGCCAACCACAAAATCCGATTGTAAATCTCTCGTTGTTCCTCTAAGCATCATGTATACTCCATTGATGCAGTTCTCTGAGCTTCCCACGATTCCTTATGATCCGTTGATTTGCACTCGATGCGGCGCTGTGTTAAACCCTTACGCTCGTGTTGATTACCAATCTCGAATCTGGGCTTGTCCCTTTTGCTTGCTTAAAAACCCTTTCCCTCGCTCCTACGCCGGGATCACCGAGACCAATCTCCCAGTGGAGCTTTTCCCGACTTACAGCGCCGTCGAATACTCTCCTCCGCCGCGTAAATCCGCCTCCACCACGACTCCAACGGCTGCTTCTACCGCGAGCTGGACGAATGGGATCAGTCAAGGTCTACAATCATCGAGATCGATGTCTTCAACTTCGTCCTTCTCGTCTCTTGCTTCTACAGTTGGTGGAACTGGTGGTGTTAGCTACGGCGAGCTCGGGCCTGCGTTCGTCTTTGTGGTTGATGCATCTATGGTGGAGGAGGAGTTACGGGCTTTGAGAAGCGAGCTGTTGCTAGTGATTGAGCAGTTGCCTGAGAATTCCTTGGTGGCGCTGATTACTTTCGATTCCATGGTTAGGGTTTATGATTTGGGTTTCTCTGAATGCTCTAAGGTTGTTGTTTTCCACGGCGAACGTGACCTTCCTCCAGAGCAGGTAAACCTTCATTTCTGACTCTAACATAAGCTTCTTTCTTCAACACATGGTGGGATTTGATATAGCCAGGCCTCTGAAATGCTACCGTTTAGTTAGCTACAACAGATGATTGTCTTGTTAGCTTCTGATTAGTGTTTCAGTCACATAGTTTGGATGATTTGTAGCTGGTTGCTTGTGTGATTTGAAGCTTTTTCTGTGTGTTAAACAAGTAGCCTTTTAAGGCTTCTCGTTGTTCTTGAGCTCGAAATCTACAGTCTTCTTGTGTTTTATCTGGATTGTTTCTGTATGTGTCGAATTTGACATAGTTTCTTTTCTTTTTCATTCATGGAAACTTTTGATCAGATACAACAATTTCTCGGACTTGGATATTCGAAGCAGCTTCATCATGGAAAGATGTCAGCGATTCGGAAGCAGAGTTTCTTGCTTCCCTTGGCGGAATGTGAGTTTAACCTAACATCAGCTTTCGAAGAAATCGTTCCACTGGTTAATGTCAAACCAGGTCATCGGCCTCATAGGTCAACCGGTGCTGCGATCTCAGCAGCATTGGGACTGCTGGAGGGATGTTCTGTAACAACGGGAGCTCGGATTATGGTTTTCACATCGGGGCCCGCAACACGAGGTCCCGGGATTGTCGTGAACTCCGATCTAAGCCATTCGATCAGAACCCACAGAGATATAATCACTGGCCAAGTGCCTTATTACGACAGGTCTTGCGGGTTTTACAAGAAATTAGCAAAGAGGCTCTGCGATTCGTCTGTAGTTCTCGATTTGTTCGCTTGCTCTCTTGACCAGGTTGGAGCAGCGGAGCTGAGGTACGCAGTGGAAATGTCTGGCGGATTTCTCTTACTTGGAGAGACATTTGAATCCGAGCAGTTCAAAAAGTGTCTCAGACATATATTCAGGCGCGACGCAGATGGGAACTTGAATATGTGCTTTGACGTTTCGTTAGAAGTTGTGACCACTAAGGATATACGAATCAGCGGGGCGCTCGGTCCGGTTGTGTCGCTTAGAAAGAAGAATGATATAGTGAGCGAAACAGAGATCGGCGAAGGCGGAACATTTATATGGAAAACGAGCACTGTGACGAACAAGACATGTGTTTCCTTCTTCTTTCATGTGAGCAACGAACAGAATCGAAAACCGCAGCCTGGTACAGCGTTCTTCATTCAGTTCATTACTCGGTATCGGTATGGCAATGGAGGATTGAGGAAAAGAGTTACAACGGTCGCTAGAAGATGGGTTGCTGGAAAGTCGCCGGAAATCTCGTCTGGTTTCGATCAAGAAGCAGCTGCTTCGGTTATGGCTCGGCTTGCGATAAACCGAGCAGAGGGATGTTACGCCAGAGACGTTATTAGATGGTTAGATGACGGTTTAATCCTGTTCGCTTCACGGTTTGGAGATTACATCCAAGAAGATCCATCTTCTTTCAGGTTGACTCCAAACTTCTCTCTCTATCCTCAGTTCATGTTCTATCTAAGAAGATCACAGTTTCTCGACGTATTCAACAACTCCCCGGACGAGACCGGTTTCTTCCGGTTAATGTTAAACCGAGAAGGAGTGGTTAACTCAATTATCATGATTCAACCGACGCTTCTCCGGTATTCATTCGACGGACCGCCGATTCCAGTCCTCCTAGACATCCGATCGGTGACCGCAGACGCGATTTTGCTATTTGATTCTTACTTCTACGTCGTGATCCACCACGGATCAAAGATCGCGCAATGGCGGAAACTCGAGTACCACAAAGACGCTAACCACGAGACTTTCCGGAATCTTCTGGAAGCACCGGAGATCGACGCGGATCAGCTAGTGATTGATCGGATTCCAATGCCGCGGATCGTGCGGTGTGACCAGCACGGTAGCCAAGCTCGGTTTCTTCTTGCGAAACTCAATCCTTCTGTTACTCAGAAAACAGATCATACCGGTGATTCAGAGATCGTTCTCACCGATGATTTGTGTCTTCAAGATTTCTTAGATGATTTGCAATCTCTGGCAGTGAAAAGCTGAGAATTGTTCTCAAATCAGCAAACCGGTTTGATTGGTTCGGTTTTTCAAGCATTGGTTGTAATTGGAAGTGTATGATTTGGTTTTCGATCTTATACAGAAACGGTTTTGATCTTGTGAACCAAATTGTGCAATACCAACGAACCGGGTATAGATTGATTTTTTCATTTTCTCGAGAAAGTCCTGGAAAATATTGTATCACACGGGGAAGAAGAATCCGGATTTACAAACAGAAACAAGAAAGATTACAAAAGATCCTAAATCCCCAAATTCATATGAATCTACAGAAAGTTAAAAGCCTCATAGTCCGCTGTAACCTCCACGAGCGCCGTCATTTTCACCGGCGGCGACGTTAGAGAGCATTGCCCCGTACGGAGATTCCAGATCGTCCGTCACGAGATCGTCTGTTCCTCTAATCGCAGCGTGAAAGATCACGAGCAAAACGCCGAAACCGACGGTTATAAGTGCTCTGAGAAAGACTCCGGTGATGACAAGCGAAGCGATCGTAAGACCGGCGAGAAACGCTGTGACGACGACTTCGTTAACGGGGAAACCGAAGATGACGAGTGATTCCTCGCGAGCGAAGTAGAGGAAGTACCAAGCGAGACCGACGGCGATAAACGCGAGAATCGCGATCGGGCGTGTGATTAGAGCAAAGGCTAGGAGGAAGTAGAGGATGATACTGTAATTGATTCGGAAATGGGTGAGGTTCTGCGTCACGCGTGTGGTTGCGTCGGCGACGGAGGAAGGGAAGCTTAAAGCGGATAGATCTAGAAGTTCACCCCAGGGACGAGCAGCGCCGGCGAACGACTGAGCGGTTTCTTTGAAGCCGGAGATTACTTGATTCGCCATTGTTGCTCTTGATTTCCGGTAATTTTTGAAACCCTAAATCAATATATCCAGTGCGAGAGCTTCGTGAAAAAGAAAGGAGGAAGCAAGTCAAAGTCAAACTGATTTCATGATGAGATAAGGCTTTGAGAACGTTTAAAAGGTCCATTTAGTAAAACCCATTATTATTGTTTTTGAGGCCTGTCCATTTTGGGATGGGGAATCCAAGAATCCTGTTTTGTTTTATATCTCTCCCAAATTTCCTGTTCTATAATTGTTTCTCTTCATTTTATTGAGATAAAAACTATTCCCTCTAAAAGCAAAAAAATAAACCGTGTATCGCTCTCTTCTCTCTCATGCGATTGGGAAAGCGATCTGACGAGGGAGATGAGAGATGGATAGATCTCAGAGAAATTCAATTGTCTCCTTGTTCACTGAATCTTCCATTACTGGTTTTGCTCCTACTTCTTTCTCTTCACGTGTCAAAAGTGGAGAAGAAAGGGAGTATGCAATTTAGTTATGGAATTGATGTTATCGGTTTTTCTTCTTCTCAATTTCTGGGTCATAATCATATGGCTTTTCTTTGTCTAGGGATGGATTCGGGAAAGTAAAATCAAAGTTTTTTTCTCGCAAACCGCTCTGTTTTGGTGTTGGTTAGTGAGTGCCATCGTTCTCCATTAATGGAGACGCAATATCTTTTGTTTGTCCGAACATGTTATCTCCATGAAGAGTTGTGTGACTCTCCATGATGCTCGACATTCCGGATACCAATCTGGTGAAGGGATTGCATATAAAAGTCCAACGAGTCTTTTGGTGTCTTGGTCGGCGAATTTGGGATCCTGGAAAATCAGATGGTTTTATTGATTTTAATTTGGTTTTCTCTTGGGAACTACGATGGAGTACACAATGGTTCAGAATCAAAGATGCACATCATTTTTTCTATGGCGGTATTCGTATAATCGTTGAAGGTTGGCAATTCTTAACTTTATTTTTACGGAATAATCAATAAGTTGGATTTTTAACTGAAAAGCATCTATAGATCCAGTTTGAAAATTGGTCAATGTAATACAACAATGTGTGATTATCGAAGATGAAGATCGCATCAGTCTGTTTATTTTGTTATTGTTCTTTCAAAATCTTTATTATGTTTTGGGTTGTTTTTTATTGTTTTCTTTTTGTTTCATGTAATTGTTCCTATATAAACAAATTAAAATTCCCTCTGTTTTTTTAAGAATAATTTTTTAAAGTTTTCACACATATTAAAAAACAAATTAAAATTCAACAATAAATGCATTATTTTTTGTGATTAACATTTTCTATGATTTTTAACATAATTCAATAATTTCAATTAGTTTTTTTTTTTTGAAAGTTACAATTAATCATTATTGGTTAATAAAAAATGCATTACAAACTGAGAAAATTCATCTTTAAAAATAAAAAAAAAAATTGGAGAAAATTCTACTTTAAGATACAAAGGGAGTACATAAGTTAGATAATGACTACATTAGTTTTGATAAATATGATTTTAGCGTATTCTAATTCAATTAGGAATATTGTACAATACAAAGGAAGTCTAACGACACGTTAGTACTCGATAAAGTAATATATCGATAAATTAATAGAATTTTCGAGTCTCTAATCAAGTTTTTGGTCCGAATAACTCTTGATAAATGAATATCTCGATAAAATAATAAAATATTATGGTTTCAGTGTTATTACTTTATAGAGGTTTTACTGTATATTCGAAACTACCACGATTTTCGTTCACAAGTTATTTCATGAGCATGAAATCAATACAAACTAAATTTAAATTTCACTACAAATTCAATTTTTCTACTACTACTACTATTTTTTCCCTTTATGCTATATATATATATTCTTTACTACTACTTCTACAAATTTTTATTTTCTACTACGTTCTCTATAAAAAAGTTTCTCTAATACTAATCCAAAATTTCTACTATTATTATCTACAATAGATTTTCTACAAATTTTTGTTTCTCTAGTACTACTACTTCTTTTCTACAATCTAACATAGGTTAAACGTGTAATACAAACTGAGGCTGATATAACACATGCTGAGAATGCCTTACACGGCCACCGCGGAGGCATCGTGTCACTAGATTCAACAACTTTTCAAAATTATCCATAATATCAAAAAATGATCTTTATACATTAGAGATGGATATCATTTCTCCCTCTACTTCAGATGCCATCCCAGAGAATGTAAAATTTTCCTCAATAAAAGTGACATCTCTAGAGATAAGGAGTTCTCTAGTGTTTAAATCAAATAGCCACCAAAACCGCATTTTCTATTGTTACTCGCAAACGTATCTCCATTTCTCTTCTGATTGTGAGCATATGAGACCCGAATTTTCCCATAGGTAGAAGCCTTGTCGAAGATGATTTCATAAGAGGTTTTTCCTTTGTGTAACTCAGATGATGTTCGATTAATCAGATATACAGCACTTAAAACACATTGACCCCAAAATTCGATTGGTAGATGTGCTTGAAGTGCCCTTGCCACATTCAATATATGCATATCCTTTCGTTCAACTCTTCCATTTTGTTAAGGAGTTCTCCCACACAAGAAGTTTGATGAATCACACCCGTTCTACAAAAATATTTTTTCATTCGCATAAATTAGCTACCATTGCTACCACCTTTACATGCTTGTTAGATTGTTTCAGAATGAGGGCAAATAAATCCAAAATAATTCTCTCAACATGCTTTATATCAATAACTATTTCCCTGGAATATTTGCACTAGTGGGTGGTTGCGGTTGGATAATTAAAAGAAAAAAAATTAAATAAAAATAAGACTAATTTCAATAGAATAAGCTGAAAAAAAGAAAATTTAGATAATATAAGGAAAAAAGTTTGTCAGATATGAAAGATACACCACGGTATGCTCATATATACACAATACTAAATTTTTTTTTTTTTTTTACTTAAGAAATTGCTCAAGTTAAAGTTTCAAGTGTGTTTCTGTGTTTCATCAATAGTTATATATGAATTATGGGTTTAGGAATAATGTACATGCCTTTCGAGTTATGTCTCACCTTTGATTATTTATATTTTCAATTAGATCATTATTATTTTAACCTCGACCAACATGATTACGACCCCACGACCACAACCACTACGCCCACAACCACGATCACGATCACAACTACAATTACTTTATGAATAGACGATATAATTAGGCACCACATATATTATAGGTTAATTATGTCCAAGAAACATTCTCCACAGCATATATAAACATCTTTTCGATCGCTGATGAAACAACCAAGCTTTTTTTTTTTTTTTTTTTTTTAAAAATAATAATTAGCCCAGATTAACATTCCCATAAATATTAATCCTCAACAGCTAATTCAACAACACAATGCGGAAGTTCTCAAAAGAATCAATAATATTATTAAATCATGAATAATTGTTTAACAAATAACCAATAAAGAATAACCAATAAAGAAATAACTCTAGCAACCTAAACACCCGGTTTGCTACATTATTGAAATAAAGACTAACACCCTAAACTCATGAATTCTCAATCAACCACAACATAAACGCCAGAATCCAAATCCTAATCTCATCATCCTCTTCTCTCGGTCTCTTTCCGCGGATGAACATTGCTGTTACCTGCATCACATTGGAATAGAGATGCGTAAGTATTATCATAAATACTTAGTGAGTGGATCATCCTGCCTACAGGCCAATTACGTCAAACACTAGACAAAACATCACAATAATCAACAACAATAACAATGCTCAACATTAATCAACAGTATAAACCATCCCTGTCAGGAAACACCCACGTTTCCTGACACCCAGGTTGGTGTCGACCGACACCTCTATGGTGTCGATCGACGCCAGCCTCCCGAGTGTCGATCGACACTCATCGAGTGTCGCTCGACACCGGCTCGACGCCCAGAAACCAGAAGCTACGAAAATCACATTCCAAATCGCAATAACACAAAATCTAAGGGTTTTCAACGCCCCAATGCTATCAAAACACGAAATCCAGCATAAACAATCTCAAGAACACATCATAAATCCGAAATCACACAATCTCTAACGCTTAACGGACCTACAGTCACGCACTCACCTTATAAACGGATTGGAAAGATGGAGAAGAGATAGAACAACGAAGAACAGCAACAAAACGAGTCTCCAAACTCCAAAATCTCTCTGGAAATCACCTTTTTCTCTCAAAAACACTTCTGCCTCGAAAACTGAGCCTCTCTCGCGGCTACAGACCTTTAAATCGCGACCTAGGGCTTTCCTTGCCCCAAACCGAACAAAACCAGCCGACTTGAATCAAACCGGTCGATTTCTCAATACCCGGTGTCGATCGACACCCTCACTTGGTGTCGGTCGACACCCTCCCTTGGTGTCGGTCGACACCCATCGACCAAAACCAACCCAACTCAATTCGATCGACTTAAACCGGAAATCAACCCTGATAACCGGTGTCGATCGACACCCGATACTAGTCGTTCAGAAGGATTTAACACACTTTCTTCGCGGTGCTTGAATCTTAAACCGACTGCACAACAATCAAACAAGAACATGTACAGCCAATCTTCAATTCACACCTCTAAGAGCATGTGCCAACTACTCCCGAACCCCTAGCATCGCCCAACACCACTTCCAAAACAACTTTCTGGTTCACGGATGTTACAGCTGACACAAAAACTTTAGTTTCAGATGGAACTTATTTTTCCGTGAGTAGAGCATACATAGGTTTTGCGAATTCACATGTTAAGTTGTTTTGTCAGCAATCTTAAGGATGATTAAATATGTTGTAAAGAATGTTTCCTGAACTAATAAAGATGTACAAGATACTGAAACGGTAATTACCAATATAGTAGAAAATGAACCTATAATAGATGCAATGCATGTTTCTATCGTCTATCCTAAAAGTAATCATAGTTGTGATCGTGGTCGTGGTCGTGGCCGTCGGTGTAGTGTTCGTGTTCGTGTGGGTTAAGGTTAAGGTAAAAATAACGGTGATAAAATTGAAATTGAAATAATGAAAGCTGAATAGTTTGTTTAAGGTATTTGATATGATAGAAATTTTATTCAAATAACATAAAATTTCCTTGGTCAGATTTATATGTGGAAATAACATATAACATATATACATTATTTAACTAATCATAAATATAAGTTTATACCGTAATACAAGAAGATCCATTTTTTATAATTAAGAGATCATTAAAAATAATGACATGAGTAATAAACATAAACTAGGGTTGGACCCGCGCCCTGCACGGGGTGATAGTTTTTAAATTTATATTTTTATTAAAAAATGACTATTTAACTATTTCGAAATTTTATACAACAAAATTTTTCTTGGTTTGATTATACCCTCATTTAAAGTGTTGAAATTAAACATTTTAAATTATTTTTTAAAAAGGTAAACAAATTAAAACTTTGACCGCATACATAAATATTTAATAGATCTAAGCAAGATACATAAAACTCAAATGACTACAATATAATAAGATAGTTCAAAGAAGTACAATTGAAAATAAAATTTTGTAATTAAAAAAAAAAAAATTATACTTCATGTATTTTATAAGATAAGAAGTTTTAGGTATGATTACTTAAGTTTAGAAAAAATACATTTCATAAGATAAAATATATATTTCTTAAGTTTTATATTATTGATTACTTATTAATATTAAATATTATATTATACATCTTTAAATTTTGTACTTTTCAAAGATCTTGGTAGAATTATAATAATATTAAAATATATTAATATACTAATATTTTAACTTTTTAATCAGGTTAAAATATTACATTTTTCTAAAAATTAAAAATTAGAATATTCAAAATTTTGGTCTAATATAAAATATTTTACAATTATGATCAAATTAAAATATTTATTTATTCGTTCTAATCATATAGTTTAACTAAAAAACTATATTAAATCGAATAAAATTTAGAATTTTTTTTACATTTAGATGCTTACTAAATGATGTTTTATTCTCATATGGTTGCATATCATGTATAATTTTTTATAATAGATTTTTTAACCATCACTTAACAACATATCCAATGTGGAATTTTCACAGTTCTCGTAATTTATTTTGATTTTTTAAATTCAAATCATAAAATATAAAGAAAAAAAATATTTTTTTATTCTACTTATTTTTTTTATATAGATGATACACGTTATTTTTAAAAATAAAGTTAAAAAAAGATGATAGGAGAAATATAATGATTTTAAAATAATTAATATGATAGAACTGAATTGAATATATTCCTTATTAAAAAATAACTATTTAACTATTTCGAAATTTTATGAGATAAAATTTTTACTTTGGTTTGATTATGTCTTCATTTATATTGTTGAAAGTAAACATTTTAAACTATTTTTTAAAAAGATAAACAAATTAAAACTTTGATCGCATACATAAATATTTAATAGATCTAAGCAAGATATATAACTCAAATGACTATAATATAATAATATAGTTCAAAGAAAAAAATTGAAAATAAAACTTTATTATTTTAAAAAAATTATACTTCTTGTATTTCATAAGATAAGAAGTTTTAGGTATGATTACTTAAGTTTTAAAAAAATACGTTTCATAAGATAAAATATACATTTCTTAATTTTTATATTATTGATTACTTATATATATATATATATATTAAATATTATATTATAAATTTTTAAATTTTGTACATCACAAAGATCTTGATATAATTATAATAATATTAAAATATATTAACATACTAATATTTTAACTTTTTGATCAGGTTAAAATATTACATTTTTCTAAAAATAAAAATTAGAATATTCAAAATTTTGATCTATTATAAAATATTTTACAATTCAGTTCAAATTAAAATATTTATTTATTCGTTCTAATCATATAATCTAACTGAAAAACTATATTAAATCTAATAAAGTTTAGAAAAACTTTTACATTTAGATGCCTACTAAATGAGGTTTTATTCTCATATGGTTGCATATAATGTATATTTTTTTATAATAGATTTTTTAACCATCACTCAACAACATATCCAATGTGGAATTTTAACAGTTCTCGTAATTTATTTTGTTTTTAAAAATTCAAATCATAAAATATAAAGAAAAAAATATATTTTTTATTCTACTTATTTTTTTATATAGATGATACACATTATTTTTTAAAATAAAGTAAAAAAAAAGATGATAGGAGAAATATAATGATTTTAAAAATAATTAATATGATAGAACTGAATTGAATATATTCCTTATTTAATAATTTTCGTGATTACCAATTAAGAAAAGGAAATAATATATTAATGGTTAATATATTATGGATGTGGTAGCATTTACTCCTAGATAAATAAAAAGACAAAATAACCAATGGTATTCCTTGTAAATTATGTAGTAAGTTATGTCTTAATTTAAAAACTCCCTGAGAATGGTTCTGGTGATGACACCTCAGCAGTGCATTCTGTTTTAATATATAAGGGATGTTCACTGAGTATTCGTGGATGGAGATGATGCATGTTTCGTCTTTTTGGTGTACTTATTATTGCCTCTAAACTAGGAATGAGATGACGGAAATTAGTGGAGCTAGCTGACCTCGTCGCTTAAGGAGGTAAACAAAATTGGCGAGAACGAGTCGTTCAAGCCTCGAAGATTCTTCTGCCAGAGAGGGAAGGCAAAAATAAATGAGACATTTCAGAGATATTAAAAACAGAAACTCACCATAAATGGCCATTGAGTATTCGTGGATGGAGATGATACATGTTTTGTCTTTTTGGTGTACTTATCATTGCCTCTAGGCTAGGAATGGGATGACGGAAATTGGTGGAGCTAGCTGACCTCGTCGCTTCAGGAGGCAAACAAGTTTGGCGAGAACAAGTCGTTCAAGCCTCGAAGATAAGAGAGTCCACCGCCACAGAGGAAGAAAACTATACTGAGAGAGAATATGGAACATGAATTTGGTGAAGAGTGAGCCACAAGTCGACCAAAGAAGAAATCGAGGAGGAGAAATGTAAGCTGCCTTGTTATCGTTGGAGAAAGAAACAAAATCTCGAAATATATAGGGGGAATTGCCAAAATTAGACCACAAATTGATTTTTTCTATTCAACTAGACCACAATTTGAAACAATTGCAAAACTAACATTTTCTACAGTAATAGTATCTCACACTCTCTTATGAACAAACAAAAAAACGCATGCCACGATTACGATTTTAACCGCCAGACCTTATCATTAAACCTTAAATTTAAATTAAAAATTAAATAAAAAATAATTTGACAACAAAACCTGTATGGATAATTAAAAGATACATTATCATCTACAAAAAATATGATTGCATACAAATGAATCATTTATAGATAAGCAAAGACATTTAGGTTAAAACCTACAAAAGTGTGAGGTTTACTGAGTAAGTCTACCACAAAGTTCTACCATGGAGGTCTACCAAATCATTAAATCTTAAATTTAAATTAAAAATTAAAAAAATAATAATTTGACAAAAAAACTTGTATGAATAATTAAAAGATAGACATTATCATCTAACAAAAATATTATTGCATACAAATGAATCATTTATAGATAAGCAAAGACATTTAAGTTAAAAACTATAAATGTGTGAGGTCTATCGAGTAAGTCTACCATGTATGTCTACCAAAATCATTAAATCTTAAATTTAAATTAAGAAAATTAAAAAAAACAAATTTGAAATATTTTTTTCACAAATAACGAAATAATAGACATTTAACATCTACTAAAAATATGATCTCAGAAAAATGCATGAATCTATAAATATCATGAATATATAGTTCATAAGGATAAGAGTTTTAATAGATTGTTTAGGGTTGAATGGTGTAAGTTGTAGAGTTTTGAAAATTTATAGACCAATTGCTGTTTTTGGTTTGTTATACGATTCAATGTTCGTTTATTTGTTATCTAAACTGTAAAATGACAATATGGCAAGCACATTGTTGCAAAATTTTATCTAAATTATTCGATTTAGGGTTTAAGGTAAAGTAGATCTACCATGTAGATCTACCAAATCATTAATTCTTAAATTTAAATTTAAAATTAAATAAAAAATAATTTGACAACGAAACATGTATGAATAATTAAAACGTAGACATTATCATCTACCAAAAATATGAATGCATACAAATGAAACATTTATAGATAAGCAAAGACATTTAGGTTAAAACCTATAAATGTGTGAGGTCTACCGGGTAAGTCTACCATGTAGATCTACCAAATAATTAACCTAGCGGAAATCCCAAAATTTCAAACAGACGGCTGGATTTGGGGGGGATTTGAAACGTTTCGGTAATTTCGTGGTAGACCGTAGCGGTAGACCTCATTTATAAAATAACCAAAAATAACCGGCTGAATTGCTTGTAATGAACCGTAAATTGAACACATGAACCGAGATTAATTGAAATAACCGGTATTTATTGGTTGAAACCGAAATAACCAACCGTACATCTGAACCGTTGTATATAATGCGATTTTAACCTTGAACTGTAAATTTTTAGGGTTTGTTAGAAGTTGAAGTCGGCGCTCTCGAGAGGCGATTTTCTTCGATTTCCGTGTCCGACGGCGTTTGCTTCGACGCCGTTTGTTCCGCCGCCGTTTGCTCTGTCTCTGTTTGTTCACGCCGGTAATATCTCCGCCCTCTATCTAGTATCGTTAACATATATCATTTCAGTCGGGGCTAACGGTTTTTTGTTCGCAATATGTACAAATTGGTGCCGTCTTCGGTCCGCCGCCATTGGTCCGCCACGTTGTGATTTCATCGACGTTGTTCATCAGAGTCGGAGCGCTCATGTCGATTCCCTTTCCCGGTAATAACTCAGTCACTCACTCTTCTTACCATTTCCACTTTGTATAACCACATATAATCTCACCGAACTCATGTGTCATTTTGTTTTTAGATCTCGTTTCAGACATAGTTCCCGCTGATAAGGGCTTAGGACCGTCGTTTTTCGCAGAGATACAGGTATAATCTATAACTCATTCATGTCGTTTCTTCTTCGACATTTCGGCTGAAACATAGGTAAGTGTCGTTTGGGAAGAGCAAACCATAGAATTGATACGTAGACATGCAGTAGACGTTTGCAGTAGACCTTTGCAGTAGACCGTTTCAGTAGACCGTTGTGAATGTACTGAGTTGGTCTTTCTCTGACTACTGTGTTATGTCTTGTGTTACGTAGACCTTTCCAGTAGACCTTTTCAGTAGACCTCCTACGTATACTTTTTCAGAATTAATTGTGAATATACTGAGTTGGTCTTTCTTTGACTACTGTGTTATGTCTTGCAGAATGAAGAAGCCAACCTTTCCAAGTAGGTTTTACACAAGAGGAGCTGAACCCGAACCCCAAAAAAGCATTGCCTACTACAGCAACGACAAAAAGCTGTTCACTGCCGTGAAGGGACTCTTGAGTGATGCCGAGTGGGAAATGCTCTGCGACTCGCGAGTTGGTGTCTTCTGCAAGTTTCACGACCTTAAATTCGTGTGGTCTTCGAAAGTGGTTCACACTATGCTCTCATACCAATTAGAGTGCAAGAGGAAGTATGAGATCTGGAGTGCGGTTGGGGCAAACCCACTTAGATTTTCCCTGCATGAATTTGAACATCTCACCGGCCTCAACTGCGACTATGTAGAGGAGGAGGATCTTGATGACTCCAAGTGTGAGGTTACTCTAGAGATGAGAGCATTCTGGGAGAGGCTCGGAGTAGACGTTGAGGCTGGTCCGAGTCAACATCAGCCCATACAAGCATGCAAATGGGCAACACACTGGCCGAGTGAGGACAAACTTAGACTGGGTTACTTGACCATCTATGCAGGCTTTATTGCGGCTCGGAGAACCACTTCCCACACTCCGGTGAACCTGGCTAGATTAGTGATGGATGAAGAGAAGTTTGAGAGTTATCCGTGGGGACGTGTAGCTTTCAAGAACCTGATGCAAGCCATCAAAGGAGCAGAGCTATGGAAGTCTGGATATGTGATGGATGGGTTTGTTGAGGTGCTACAAGTAGATTAATGTAAACCATACAGAAGTATGTACCTGCTTCAACAAACCCATCCATCACATATCCAGACTTCCATAGCTCTGCTCCTTTGATGGCTTGCATCAGGTTCTTGAAAGCTACACGCCCACACGGATAACTCTCAAACTTCTCTTCATCCATCACTAATCTAGCCAGGTTCACCGGAGTGTGGGAAGTGGTTCTCCGAGCCGCAATAAAGCCTGCATAGATGGCCAAGTAACCCAGCCTAAGTTTGTCCTCAGTCGGCCAGTGTGTTGCCCATTTGCATGCTTGTGTGAGCTGATGTTGACTCGGACCAGCCTCAACGTCTGCTCCGAGCCTCTCCCAGAATGCTCTCATCTCTAAAGTAACCTCACACTTGGGGTCATCAAGATCCTCCTCCTCTACATAGTCGCAGTTGAGGCCGGTGAGATGTTCAAATTCATGCAGGGAAAATCTAAGTGGGTTTGCCCCAACCGCACTCCAGATCTCATACTTCCTCTTGCACTCTAATTGGTATGAGAGCATAGTGTGAACCACTTTCGAAGACCACACGAATTTAAGATCGTGAAACTTGCAGAAGACACCAACTCGCGAGTCGCAGAGCATTTCCCACTCGGCATCACTCAAGAGTCCCTTCACGGCAGTGAACAGCTTTTTGTCGTTGCAGTAGTAGGCAATGCTTTTTTGGGGTTCGGGTTCAGCTCCTCTTGTGTAAAACCTACTTGGAAAGGTTGGCTTCTTCATTCTGCAAGACATAACACAGTAGTCAAAGAAAGACCAACTCAGTATATCCACAATTAATTCTGAAAAAGTATACGTAGGAGGTCTACTGAAAAGGTCTACTGGAAAGGTCTACGTAACATTCACAAGACATAACACAGTAGTCAGAGAAAGACCAACTCAGTACATTCACAACGGTCTACTGAAACGGTCTACTGAAACGGTCTACGTAAAAGGTCTACGTAAAAGGTCTACGTAAAAAGTCTACTGTAAGGGTCTACGTAAAAGGTCTACGTAAAACGTCTACTGCAAACGTCTACTGCAAACGTCTACGGCATGTCTACGTATCAATTCTATGGTTTGCTCTTCCCAAACGACACTGACCTATGTTTCAGCCGAAATGTCGAAGAAGAAACGACATGAATGAGTTATAGATTATACATGTATCTCTACGAAAACGACGGTCCTAAGCCCTTATCAGCGGGAACTATGTCTGAAACGAGATCTAAAAACAAAATGACACATGAGTTCGGTGAAATTATATGTGGTTATACAAAGTGGAAATAGTAAGAAAAGTGAGTGACTGAGTTATTACCGGGAAAGGGAATCGACAGGAGCGCTCCGAATCTGATGAACAACGTCGATGAAATCACAACGTGGCGGACCAATGACGGTGGACCGAAGACGGCACCAATTTGTACATATTGCGAACAATAAACCGTTAGCCCCGACTGAAATGATATATGTTAACGATACTAGATAGAGGGCGGAGATATTACCGGCGTGAACAAACAGAGACAGAGCAAACGGCGGCGGAACAAACGGCGTCGAAGCAAACGCCGTCGGACACGGAAATCGAAGAAAATCGCCTCTCGAGAGCGCCGACTTCAACTTCTAACAAACCCTAAAAATTTACAGTTCAAGGTTAAAATCGCATTATATACAACGGTTCAGATGTACGGTTGGTTATTTCGGTTTCAACCAACAAATACTGGTTATTTTAATTAATCTCGGTTCAGGTGTTCAATTTACGGTTCATTACAAGCAATTCAGCCGGTTATTTCCGGTTATTTTATAAATGAGGTCTACCGCTACGGTCTACTACGAAATTATCGAAACGTTTCAAATCCCCCCTAAATCCAGCCGTCTGTTTGAAATTTTGGGATTTCCGCTAGGTTAATTATTTGGTAGATCTACATGGTAGACTTACCCGGTAGACCTCACATAATTATAGGTTTTAACCTAAATGTCTTTGCTTATTTATAAATGTTTCATTTGTATGCATTCATATTTTTGGTAGATGATAATGTCTACGTTTTAATTATTCATACAGGTTTCGTTGTCAAATTATTTTTTATTTAATTTTAAATTTAAATTTAAGAATTAATGATTTGGTAGATCTACTTTACCCTAAACCCTAAATCGAATAACTTAGATAAAATTTGCAACAATGTGCTTGCCATATTGTCATTTTACAGTTTGGATAACAAATAAACGAACATTGAATCGTATAACAAACCAAAAACAACAATTGGTCTAGAAATTTTCAAAACCTTACAACTTACACCATTCAACCCTAAACAATCTACTCAAACTCTTATCCTTAAGAACTATATATTCTTGATATTTATAGATTCATGCATTTTTCTGAGATCATATTTTTAGTAGATGTTAAATGTCTATTATTTCGTTATTTGTGAAAAAAATATTTCAAATTTGTTTTTTTAAATTTTTAATTTAAATTTAAGATTTAATGATTTTGGTAGACCTACATGGTAGACCTCCGTGGTAGACTTACTCGGTAGACCTCACACATTTATAGGTTTTAATCTAAATGTCTTTGCTTATCTATAAATGATTCATTTGTATGCAATAATATTTTTGGTAGATGATAATGTCTATCTTTTAATTATTCACTAGATCTTGACCCGTGCTGCCGACAGCACGGGTTGTTGTTTCTTTTGAAGAAAAATAAGTATTTTTTTTTTCGTCAATGAGATTGATAATTATTGATTGTGTCGATATTGTTAACTTTGAGAGAATCAAATTTTCTCGATCATTTCATTAGATTTTGACTCGTGTTGTCGAAAGCCCGACATATTGTTAACTTTGAGCGAATCAAATTTTTTTAACTTGAAGTTAATCGTGATCAGCATGGAAGACTGTTAACTATTGGTGTGTTTTTCTGTCATTGATAAGGCTATTTTGGTAGAAGGAAAAAGCTAATTCAGTTTTGTTTGAAAGATTTTCTGCTAAAAGTTAAAGTGTTTCAAATTTATGTTACACAAAGATTAATGGAAAGGTAGTTCTCGATTTCTGTTATTACAATTTTTTCTTCGTTTTGAGTTTTGTTCATTTGCCTTTGTCTAAGGTTTTAAGTATAGGTTTCGATAAAATTGGATCTTTTCGTTTTAAATATCTTTGGGAGTTAGACTGTTAGAGTGAAACTCATTGTCTTAAACTAAGTAAAAGACGTAAAACCAAACAACAATTTTGTTGGAGAATCATTAATTTAAAAAATTGTTTTGGTGTACTTGACGGAAGCTTAAACAATGTTCATTATTAAGTTTTGGAGCTATGCCTTTGAGCAACAACGTAGAATAAACTTATGAAGTAGCTTGATAGATGGAACATTCATATGTTAGGTTCTAGATTCGTTATAATAGTGATTTAATTATGAAGTAGCTTTATAGATTGAATTTTTTTTTTTATGCTGCTTAGATAATTTCAGTGATCTTGATGTGTTTAAGTGTTTCATTTATATTAGTGATTTTCTCACATTTTCTTTTGGTAATTTTTTTTGTGGGATCCTACTTATAGTTACAGAATCATGGTGGATCATAAGACATTAGACATGTAAAAACATACTTCAAAATAAAATCAGATTATTTCTTCCTGGTTTCAGAAATAGTAATTTATCAACTTAGAAATATAATCAGATTATATACCATCATCGTAAGTATTTCTAAACATGTATTCCGTTATCGATTCAATTTGGTTTGGTTTAGGTGAACCGGACATTGAACCGAAACAAATCCTAAATCAGCTACATTGAACGCTACTGCCACCTCTACCCCCGTCTACTCTTCTTGGTTTATTCTTCACCGGTTCTTCTTCTTCTCTTCGGCTAGGAATCTTCTTCTTATCTTTTTCTTCTTCCTTCGAGCCCATCATCTCATCCGCCTAGCCAATTCCACCCTTTTCTCCTATAGCAATCCCTTGAATTTGTGGAATTTTTGCATTTTTTGGGAAATAAATCTTTGAAATTGGGAAATCTCAAGGAATCCAAAGTTGGGTTCTTTGGTTCTCAGCTACGTGGGTAAGGATTTATAATTCTCTTATTCTTTGATTCTCCTTTACCCTTCTTCGATTCTCGCCGCAATTGGATACAATTCTCCACCTTTGATCCTACCCGTTGTTTCCTTTGGTTTTTCCGAGGGAAGATTTAGCTCTGCTTATATTATGTCTGGTGTCTCTTGTGGATCTCTGACATCTCAGTTCTCAGACGCCTCCAGCATCATCGATGATGTCTCTCCTCACCGCAGCCTTGCGACTCCAATCTCCATCTCAGGTAAACCCCTAAGCTCAAGCCATTTCCTTTTCCCGAAGCAATCCTTTGGAGGAAATGATGATCCTTTAGGGGTTTTGGTTTCAGAAATGTGAAGAACCCAATTGTTTGTAACTTTGGATTAATGGTGAGAAACTTGGTTGAAGTGCTGATAAACCAAAAATTATTCATACAAGTTTTTTTGTCAAATTATTTTTTAAAAATTTTTAATTTAAATTTAAGATTTAATGATTTGGTAGACCTACGTGGTAGACTTACTCAGTAGACCTCACACTTTTGTAGGTTTTAACCGAAATGTTTCTGCTTATCTATAAATGATTCATTTGTATGCAATCATATTTTTTGTAGATGATAATGTCTATTTTTTAATTATTCATACATATTTTATTGTCAAATTATTTTTTATTTAATTTTTAATTTAAATTTAAGGTTTAATGATTTGGTAGACCTCCGTGGTAAATCTTTGTGGTAGACTTCCGTGATAGATCTCCATGTTTGTCTACTACAGTATCTGGAGGTTAAAATCGTAATCGTGACATGTGTTTTTTTGTTTGTTCATAAGAATATGTGAGATACTGTTATTGTAGAAAATGTTAGTTTTGCAATTATTTCAAATTATGGTCTAGTTAAATATAAAAAATCAATTTGTGATCTAATTTTGGCAATTCCAAAAAAATCAAAGAGGCATTTCAAAAATATAAACAACAAAAACTCACCATAAACCGCCATTGAATTTTCGTGGATGGAGATAAGGCATGTTTTGTCTTTTTGGTGCACTTATCATTGCCGCTAGGCTTGGAATGAGGCAAAGTGGTGGCGCTAGCTGACCTCGTTGCTTTAGGAGGCAAACGTGTTTGGCGAGAACGAGTCATTCAAGCCTCCAAGATTCATCTGCAAACAGAAATAAGAGTGAATCGCCAGATAGGTAAGGCAAACCAATCTGAGAGAGATAGAGAGAGATAGAGAGAGATATAGAGAGAGAGAAGAAATTGAAGAAATGAGAGAAAAAAACAAAGAGAGTCGGCTGCGGCGGAACAAACTAGGAGAAGAAACAACAGCAAAAATAGGGTTTTCAATCTAATTGATAAGTATTATATTTTGCAATTTTTTATTTTATTTGACACCCATATAATTTCTATTGACCAAAAACATAACACCCATATAATTTCACCAATATTTTGCAAATTATTTTTTATTATTTTTGACAACCATATAATTTCTTTTGACCAAAGACATAACACCCATATAATTTCACTAATATTGTGTGGCAACTTTAGCTGGTGAAATATAATTTCTTTGCCAAAATAGAAATACTTTACCACTCTACTTTTCTCGTATCTCTCTTTAATATTAATTGAGAAGTACATTTTTTTTTTTGGACCAAAAAACCATCACCCTTTATGAATAAAATCTGTTTGGAAACAGGGATAGTGAGGATTAATTTAGTACAAAGCTTAAATTTCACTTAAATCAAACCAATGTTTGGTTTACTAATCGAACCAAAAAACGATTAAACCAAAGAAAAAAAAAGCGATAAAATATGATTTTAACTTATCCATTCTCTATTAGAATCTGGAAAAAGAAAAAAAAAATAGATCAAAAACAATTAAAAAGAAAAAAAAAAGATCAAACCAAAAAAGAGGGAATTGCCTCAAATAGACCATAATTTGATTTGAAATACAAAAATAGATCCCCTATTGTACTTATGTCAAAACTAATCTTTTGGAGTTGCCAAATTACAAACCTCACCCTTCTGAACAAAGAAAAAAACGCTAGCTTTTTGACTGTTTTACCCCGTATGAAGTCTAACTATGAAGTCTAACTCTGAAGTCTAACTCTGAAGTCTAACTTTGAAGTCTAACTCTGAAGTCTAACCGTGAAGTCTAACTGTGAAGTCTAACTGTGAAGTCTAACTGTGAAGTCTACTATATAATAAAATCTTAAATTTAAAGTTTAAAATTTATAAAAAATATTTTGATAAACATATTTACACATAAATTTAACACAGACAATTACAATCCATATAAAATAAATATGCAAAGAAATTAATCAATTTAAATCAAGTAAGACAAATTATGTTAAAATCCAAAAAAAAATTGTGTGAAGTCTACCAAATAACAAAATCTTAAATTTAAAGTTTAAAATCGATAAAAAATAATTTTGAAAAAAACATTTATGGATAATTTAAATAAACACAACTTCTATCTATGTAAAATAATATTTCATGAAAATGAATCAATTTATAAGTTTCATGTGTAAACCATCACCAAGCTTAGTGCTTGAGATGTAACGTATAGGGTTTATGATTGTCATTGTTAGGGTTGAGAGAATTTTGCAAAAAACAAAATGTTTGTGGTTCGTTTAACGATTTAGAGGTCATGAATTCTTCGTACTTTATAATGTTAATTGCGATTATGTAAACATAATTAACGTTTACTAGAAGTTTTTTCTTAAAAATTCGATTTAGGGTTTAGGGTTAGTTAGACTTCACAGTTAGACTTCACGGTTAGACTTCATGTTTACTATGAAACTAAAAAAAAAAAACAGGCGGAAAACGAAATATTTTGGCGGAAAGCGGAAATAAGGGTTAGTTAGACTTCATAAGTAGACTTCATAGTTAGAGTTCACAGTTAGACTTCACAGTTAGACTTCACGGTTAGACTTCGTGTTGAAGTCTACTTCATAATCACAACTTAAATTTAAATAATAAAATTTTAGCAAATTCTTTTGATGAAAAATATTTATACATAAATAAGATGTAAACATTTATCATCTATGAAAAATAAAATTGTATAAAAATGAATCCATATAAGGGTCAGTTAGACTTCATTACTAGATTTTATAGTTAGACTTCACAGTTAGACTTCACAGTTAGACTTCACGATTAGACTTCACAGTTAGACTTCACAGTTAGACTTCACAGTTAGACTTCATTATGAAGTATGAAACTCAAAAAAAAAACAGGCGGGAAACGAAATATTTTGGCGGGAAGCGGAATATTAGGGTTAGTTAGACTTCATTATTAGACTTCACAGTTAGACTTCACAGTTAGACTTCACGGTTAGACTTCGTGTTGAAGTCTACTTCATACTCACAACTTAAATTTAAATAATAAAATTTTAGCAAATTCTTTTGATTAAAAAAATTGATACATAAATAAGATGTAAACATTTATCATCTATGAAAAATAAAATTGTATAAAAATGAATCCATATAAGGGTTAGTTAGACTTCATTACTAGACTTCATAGTTAGACTTCACAGTTAGACTTCAAGGTTAGACATCATAGTTAGACTTCGTTATGAAGTCTGAAACTCAAAAAAAAAAAACAGGGGGGAAACAAAATATTTTGGCGGGAAGTGAAATATTAGGGTTAGTTAGACTTCATAGTTAGACTTCATGTTGAAGTCTACTTCATAATCACAACTTAAATTTAAATAATAAAATTTTAGCAAATTCTCTTGATTAAAAAAATTTATACATAAATAAGATGTAAATTAACATTTATCATCTATGAAAAATAAAATTGTATAAAAATGAATCCATATAAGGGTTAGTTAGACTTCATTACTAGACTTCATAGTTAGACTTCACAGTTAGACTTCATAGTTAGACTTCATAGATAGACTTCGTTATGAACCAAAAAAAAACATAAATTTTACCTTGGTATATAAAGGAATAACCCTAATTTTATAGAAACAAAATCTGTATCTTGATGCGCTTTTCTCTCTCTCATCTCTCCTTGAACCTCGGCCACTTCTTCTTGACTAAGCAAAGCCACTCGCCGCTTCTTCTCGCCTGAGCTAATCAGTCGCCGTTTGTTTACCATTATCACCGGTAAACCATCGTTTTTCTCTCCATAAAAGATCTGGGTACAGATCTGAATCACATACATAACATGTTAGATTTGTTTCCGCGCAGGTTGCCTTCGAATCCGTTGGTTGAGGCGTTTAAAGGAGTGAGAGGAGAAGAAGATACAAAGATGCAGAAGGCTGATTTGTTTTTGGCACAGAAAAAGCCTCTGATTGTGAAGAAGCGTGAACCGAAGCTGGAGCCAATGGAAATGGTGGAGGAGGGGAGGTATTGTTCTTTAATATATTAAGTCTTTTTTTTACTATTAATTTGCATACAAATTAATGCCTTTTCCACTCTACTATCTCTTCAGCTTCTTTACTTAGTTTACTGATGATCAACATAGCGAAAATGAGATTCATAATGAGGTATATGCTCCTCTACTTATTGTCTTATTATTATAAGTTAAAACATGATGTTTGTTGTTTGCCCAATTTTGAGCTCAGAGATCTCGTCTTGTTGCAGGTTGCTGATATTATCAGGGAAGATCTGTTAGACTTCATAGTTAGACTTCATGAATAGACTTCATAGTTAGACTTCACAGATAGACTTCACAGATAGAGTTCACAGTTAGACTTCACAGTTAGACTTCATAGTTAGACTTCATGAATAGACTTTATAGTTAGACTTCATAGTTAGACTTCACAGTTAGACTTCACAGTTAGACTTCACAGTTAGACTTCATGAATAGACTTCATAGATAGACTTCATGAATAGACTTCATAGTTAGACTTCATAGTTAGACTTCACAGTTATATTTCACAGTTAGACTTCACAGTTAGACTTTATAGTTAGACTTTATATTTTCAAATATAACAAGTATTCAAGTCCAAATTTGCATCATAATCTATCTTGAATCTTATATTTGGTTATTTTGTGAATTAATTACGACACTGTAGGTTAAAGATATTGAGTCTTGATTCTTAAACCTTGGAGTATCTGCATTTTGTTTTCTTATTAACTGCAACATAAATGATAGGTTTTGATGTCTCACTTAGTTTCTTATGGAGCCGTAGCAGCTAAGGACGATGTGGTTTGGTGGCAACAACCGAGCTCAGGTGTTCTTCAAGCAGCAGGGATTGCTAAATGGTGTTCTTGTTTACTCTTTGCTCCAAGCCCCTTCTAACGTAATCAGCTTCCTTCGGTTTACTGGCCAGAGATTGCTGATCAAGACCAATGTTTTTTTTTTTTGGGTGAAAGGCTTATATGTAGCCATGTATGTTACCACAAAAAAAAAAAAAAATAGTTTATGGAAATTTTTGTTGTAGCCTACACTTAACATTACAATTGGGCTAATATAACAAGTCAATTTAAGATCTACACTTAAGTTTTTATTGATCTCTTTCTTGGTACAACATATTTTGTATTGTTGAATTGTAAATCAAATTTTGTATTTTCACTCACTTACCCATTCTTAATGTTACTTTGGAGATTAATGATTTTAATTTCAAACAACATATCTTAGACACTTAACCAAATCAAAGTAGTTTTCAGACAAAAATCAAGCAAATACATCATCAATAAACTCAAATTCAAGCTTTTTCATACATTTTACCTAGTTAAAATGGACCAAGTTCGGAGAAATTGTTAGACTTCACGAGTAGACTTCATGAGTAGACTTCTTGTGTAGACTTCACATTATTTTTGAAAAAATACAAATTCAAGCTTTCATATGCCATTTTACCTAGCTAAAACGGATCAAGTTGGAAAAAATAATTAGAATTTATAAGTAGACTTCATGAATAGACTTCTCGTGTAGACTTCAGAGTTAGACTTCAGAGTTAGACTTCATAGTTAGACTTCACAGATAGACTTCTCTACAAAGTCTACTTGGTAATATCTAAAGTGCTAATCAAACAAGAAAACCATTTTCACTTTGTATATAACGAATAAGCATGTCAAACCCACACACAAGCAACTAAACAGACTAATACAACTAATTGTTCAAGAAAATCTTAGAAATTAATTATACATTTTCCAAAAATGCGTTTTAAAAAAAAACATTCAATAGTAGACTTCATTATGAAGTCTATCTGTGAAGTCTATCTATGAAGTCTATCTATGAAGTCTATCTGTGAAGTCTAACTGTGAAGTCTAATAGGTTAGTTTTGCAATATATCAACCAAATACGTTTTTGGTGAAGTCTATCCGTGAAGTCTACTGAGTAAAAAAGGTTAGTTTTGCAATTGACTTTCGCTTGACTTTTGGGGAAGTCTAACTGTGAAGTCTATTTAGGCCGATTAGACTTCAAAATGAAGTCTAACTCTGTTGTGAAGTCTAACTGTGAAGTCTACGCCAATAATTAGACTTCAGACGGGTTAGTTTTGCAATTAATTGAAATTTTTTGACTTTGGAAGTAGACTTCACCGTGAAGTCTATTTCGATAAACGTTGACCAGTAGACTTCAACCGGAAGTCTATCGCGTAATAGACTTCACAATGAAGTCTACTCGTGAGTAGACTTCATTTTGAAATCTAATCGGCCTAAATAGACTTCACAGTTAGACTTCCCCAAAAGTCAAGCGAAAGTCAATTGCAAAACTAACCTTTTTGTTCAGTAGACTTCACAGATAGACTTCACAAAAAAATTATTTGGTTGATCAATTGCAAAAACTAACCTATTAGACTTCATAGATAGACTTCACAGTTAGACTTCATAATGAAGTCTACCCCGTATTTTTTTGTTTTCAAAGGATTTCGAAGTAGACTTCACAATGAAGTCTACTCACCAAAATTTTGTGAAAGTCAATTGCAAAACTAACCTATTCGTTGACCAGTAGACTTCATTGTGAAGTCTACTTTGCTACAAATATGTGAAATTCATTCAAATCGACCGGATTTTTACCTTGCCGTGATCTTAAGTTACGTTCAAGACCAAGAAATCCGATTTAGAGCTTTAGCAAATTTCCCCAACCGTTAGAATGATCTCTCACACTGATAATGGCAAGATCTAAGAACATAAACTTTGAAAAGATGAAAATGTGAGTTTTTTGGGTGAAAATGGAGAAGAAATTGAAGAATATAAGTTGATGAGATGATAGAATGAGTTTGTAGATATGTTTGAAGAGGAAATCATGCATTTAAAGCTTGATTTGGGTTGATCTTGGTTGTTGGATGAATTGATGGTGATGGCATTTTCGTGAATAAGTGAAGAAGATGAGGTTTCTTTGGACATTTGATTTCATAGTTAGACTTCACAGTAAGACTTCACGGAGAAAAGTAATGGCATTTTCGTTATGAAGTAAATATGAGAAGGGTGAAGAAGGTAAAAAAAATCACATTTTGCAATGAGTGTTACTTTTGCAATTGACCCCAATTCTTGGGTTATTTTTGAAACTGACCCAAAAAATCACACGTTTTTGTTTATCGTGTATATAAAAGCTTCTAACATAATGAACTTTTTTATAAAACTATTTTTGTTTTCATGGATTAGTGAAAGTGGATCAAATCTCATGAGTTGATCTGGTTTAACTTGACCCATAGATAATAAATGAGTTAGATAGGTTTAGAGTATTTTGACCCTAATAACTTGATGGGTCAAGTGAGTTGGTTGTAAACTTGTAATAAATTGATGGATTATGTATTTGACCCATCAATTATTTATTTTTAAACTAAATCAAACCAAAATAGATGTTATAGAGGAATAATCATGGTCTCTTATAAGGTGGAAGGAGAATCATCTCTTACGTGTTTAACATAGAGGCATCAAATCGACCACTCTATCCTATAAGGGTCCTACACGGACTGAAAACAGAACTCTATATCCCAAAATTCTAAGAATGGACTTTTGTTGAATAACACGGACAATATAGAGTGATATACGACTAGATATAAGCATTATGATGTTTAAAAGGTAGAAGAAGAAACATTTTGGCTATTTCTCGTTCATTCGGAGGAATCTCAAATCTACCATCTTAAAGACCAAAATAAAGATTTAATCATGTAAACTTCCTTTATGGATTCAAATCAGAACTCTATATCCTAGAATGCTAAGAATGGATTTATACTGAATAGAACGTGCAAAGTGGAGTGATACGAGATATATATATATGCACTACAGGCTTTAAAATGTGGACGGACCTCAATTCTACCATATATCTTCAAGACAAACAAAAAATTGATTGTTAAGTAGCTGAAAAGACAAATCAACGCCACATTATATGTACACGTCCGAGTAAACATAAAACTAACGACGAACAAAACCAAACAAAGTCTTATACATCATATATAATGTACACAAACAAATCGCACCAAGTCTATAAAGATACTCATGAAGTAGCGGTTAAACTAATAAATGGAGTTAGTGGCGGCCAAAAGAGCAGCACCGAGACCAGACACGTCTTTAAAATGTTGAAACTTGACGTGACTTGCAAGGTTATGGCCAAGAAGCTCGACTAATGCATCTTTCATATACCGTCCATACTGCGGGTACTTCTCATACAGTGCACCGTCAATAGCCACAACGGTTCTTTGACCTGAAGCCATTCTCTTGGTCTCTCTCTCAATCTTCTCAAGAATTGCCACTATACCAGCTCCTGCTAGACGCCCTCCGCGCTTCACTACTGTGTCACAAACTTCCACCACTCTCTTCCTCACCTCCAGATTCGCCTCTACCTGTTTCCAGTATCTCAAAAGGGTAGATAAAATTATCCAGTCTATGTATGTAATTTATTTACCTTGTATATATAATATATTAAACTTACTTACCTCTAAGAACTTGTATAGGAATGATCCAACATCCTGAAGATCATCTGTATTATCCTTTTGCATTTTGCATAGATCTTCGGTCCTATACAAAAGTTTGATCAGAGTGTGTTTTATATCCATATATTGGTTTTCTTGGTTTAATACCGAACAACCCAAAATTGCAACCAAACCAAAGTTGAAACTAAAAAACTAAACAGAAACCGATTCTAGTGCAATCGATACAAACCCGAACCGAATAAAAGAAAACACACTATTTCACAGTTTTCAGTTATTTTGTTTTACCTAAAACCAATATATATATATTTATTTATTTTCATGATTAGTAACAAGCAAAAATATATATATATATATATATTCATTTTAATGAAATATTTTTCCTAATCATTCTGTTTGGCTAAAATTCTAACTGCAACCAAAAGACTAGCAAGCATAAATAGCAAGCCCAAACAACCTACAAGTTATGCCCAAAAAATTCAAAACAAAATGCATCAAAGTGAATGAGTTTCATTTGCTTTCATTTTTCACAAAATCGATAAAACCAAAAAAGCGTGACCAACTCTGGACATGGAGAAAGATAGTGAGAGACAAGTACTTGAGTGTAAAAGAAGTGGAAAGATTGACAGGAACGGATTGTCCAAACAAGTCACTAGTTTTACACATTTGGAGCAAAACCCTCCTCGCAATTTCACCAAGATACATCCCTGAGATCATCTTCTCATATAACTTCATCCACACACAAACAATGAACAACTGTATAAGAAGAAGTAACAAAACAATAAACATAATGTTTTGCAAGAGAAAGCATAAAATTCTACTTACATATTCACCACAATTCGTGCTTCCCGCATCTAACTCTTGGTCAAATATGGTTTGCCGAAGAATCTTAGAGAACCCTCCCCACTCTGTGTTGATGATCTGTTTCCAAAACTAAACAGTTTAAGCATGGGAACAATTAAGAATCTATATATATATATATAAATCAATAACAATAATACCGTTATTCCAGAGGAAGATTTGCTTTGGAGTTTAGGAATGATATGCTGCTGCTCTACATAGCAAGCATTAGTCCCGGTGCCAAGAATCACACCGACCATCACATCCTTGTCCCGATACCTTGCTCCAGCTAATGTTCCCACTCCATCATTTACCTTGAACAAACAAACATCAAGAAACTTACAATACGCACAAGACAAGATATTCCATTTAATTTCCATCTTCTAGTTTTGAGTAAAACAAGAAACATACGAGAGCTGAAACTCGCATATCGAGTCCATGTGCTTCCATAGCTTCATTTAAACAAGCAACCAGGTCTTTTCCTTCCTGATAAAAAACAACATTTTGAAGTGCTGTTACTACAATGTAGATAGAACCTTACAAAAGAAACTTGGTGGACAGAAATACAAACTCACCATTCCAGACACCTTAAAGTCTTTAGTCCACTTGATTAGTGTCCCTGAATTAATGGAGGTTTGATTCACAGGGAACGAAAAAGTGAATCCTATCTCCCTCTTCTTCCCTTGTTCCAACGGAAACCGCCCCGGCTTCTCCTTTGCGACAAAGTTTGCTAGCTTTGAAGCCATGAAACCAAAGAGCTCCTGAAAACATTCAGTCGAAAGCCATACAATTAAAACGATTAACACTCATTGAAGGATGTATTAAATATTTGAGTCATTCATTACCTCACTTGTTCCAGTCATAAGCTCCTTAGGAATAGATAGCTCTTCAGGTTCGGGAACTCCTTCACCCTCTTCCTTTCTTACCAATTCCACTCTATGCACCCGAAAATTTGTACCTCCTAAATCCAATGCATAGAACAAACCTTCCTCCTTCCTGTATATCGAAAAAGGAATGGCTGTTAAAAACCATGAGCTACTTACCATGTACATGTAATTTGGAATGACTGTATGGTGTTAGTTTTCTGTTGGGATATTTCTCATGATCAACTCATTCAGTGTTTTTGCTTAAACAATTTTCTGGATTATTAGCTCTTTTTTCTGTCAATGAATGATGAAAGTAGTATTTTTTATTTTTTCATTTACATATATGGATATATAAATTGTTTAGGCACTCGTGAAAAATTAGCAGAATCATATTTTGGCATGAAAACCTTATAATCAGGTTTTTGACACAAATACTTTGAATGAAATATGTAATGAATATTGGCATATTGCTATATACTTCAAAATATGTAATGAATATTGCTATATAACAAAATTTTGGTCGTTTCACATTTTTTTTAAAAAAATATTATTTTGAAAATGTTAAACAGCTGAAATTAAATAATACACATAATCAATAACCAAATATTCCAACATGTACTTAAATATAAAAAACTTGAATACTTTTAATCAAAAACAGCCGAAAACAATATGCTTTTTATTATATTTTAAAAATTAAAGAAAGAGTAAGAAGAAAATATAAAATACACAAATCTCAAAATAATATCAAAAATACTTTACTTTCAGAACGGAAAAAATATTAAAGACAACAAAAGCCCGTGTGGGCAAATCACCTAGGCCTTGATTGGTAGAGCATTATGCTCTTTGTAATCCAATCAACTTTTATTAATAGAGCATTTAGGAGAGCATTTAGAAACTGCTAATGCTCTCTAAACTGCTCCTCCCTCCCTGCTTTGAAATGAAGCTTTTCCAAAGCATTGAGCTTTTAAAATATTAAAAAATATTAAAATAATTATATTTTATTTATTTATAATGATAAAAATCGAAAATTATATTTATATTAAATTTCAAATATTATAATTTTGAAACTTATTTTTGAAAATAGTGTTATTATACGAACGAGGGGAAATTTACCCACAAGATCCTAAGAATATCAATTTTCCCACAGTAAAAACTCAAACTTTTTTTTACCATCTTTAGACTTTAGAATATCACAAAGCATAATGTAATTACAAGAAAGAAAGGAAAACAACCCAGGAGATTATTTTTTCTATATTAAAGAAGTCCACGCCAAAAAGAAAAAGAAAATTAAGCTTTTGTTATCATCTTTAGACTTTAGATCACAGAGCATAATGTGATTAGAGAAAAGAAAATGAATTTACCCAGTAGATATATATTTCTATAACAAAGAAGTCCACAGCATAAATAATATTCAAACTTTTATTTATATATCATCTTTAGAGTTTAGATCACAGAGCATAATGTGAGTAGAGAACATAAAAGAAATTTACCCAGAAGGTAAAGCGTCGACATAAGTCAAGATCATCGGGAGATCTCCTCCTCCTTCAACAGCTAAACCGGCTCGCATGTCTTCGGAAATGGCGTCGGCTACATTGCGTAGGAACGGTGTAGGAGTTTCACAGTCCTTCTGAAACTTGGTCAGTACAGGACATGTCGAAGCAGACTCGGGTTGGACGGCGGACATTACGGTGTAATTAGAGCGTCGAGATTATGAGAAGGTGAAAGATTTAAGGATTGGGGTAATAAAAACAGGGTAAACATAAAGTGACATTGTCCAAGTTTCGGTTCTGATTTGTAATGGAAGAAGATTTCGAAGTCAACTCTTTGTTGCTTACTTTTACTTATTTGATTACTAGGGGAAGATCCAGCATATTATATAACAAAATATATGTAAATATTTAGTGATTTATGTTTTTTATTTTGAAATTGATTAATTGACTATTACATATTTTTCTGATTTTAGAATTTAATTGGCGGTTACAAATTGTAATATTTGTTTGGCAAAAAGACTTAGGGGGGGTTATTGGAAGTAGAATTTGTGTGGATTTGAAAGATTTTGAAAGTCAAGAGAATTGTTAAATTTATAAAAAGTTTTTGTTAGATTTGAAAAGAGTATGTAAATTTAGAAAATCAATCAAAATATTTTATTCTAAGGGATTTTGAAAATCTAAGGGTTATTGATAGTATTTTGAAAGTTTTGTTTCATGAGTTAATTTGTTTAAAATCCATCTCCCAATAACAAGGATTTTAATGGATTCATGAAATCATTAAAACACAAACTTTTTGAATAACAATGGATTATGTATGAAATTTAAAAATCATCAAACCAATAACAATGGATTTTAGTAAGATTATAAGAATTCATAAACCAATAACAACGGATTCTTAAAATTTTAAAAATTCTTTGAAATCCATCTCCCAATAACCCTCCTTTAATATAGAGAGGAATTGTTGTTAGATTTTTAAAAAGAACACATGTCATAAAATTAGAGTGACACATGTCAGTATTTCAGAGAGTGAGAAAGAAGGTAACCAAACAATATTATAATTTGTTGTTAGATTTTTAAAAAGAACACATGTCATAAAATTAGAGTCACACATGTCAGTATTTCAGAGAGTGAGAAAGAAGGTAACCAAACAATATTATAATAGATAGATAGATAGATAGATAGATTTCTTTTCTATTGGCTTTTTCTTGAGAATTTAGCTGTTTTATATAACAACTAGTTTTTTTTGACCAAAAAATAAAAATAAAAATATAACAACTAGTTATTAGACCAATTGATACAACTCTCATAAACATTGGGCTTCTTCAACTAAGTTTTTTTAAATAAAAATATAAATATAACAACTAGTTATTAGACCAACTAAAACAACTCTCATAAACATTGTGCTTCTAATTCAACTAAGTTTTTTTATCTATTTATTTATTATTATTTTCAAAACAATTTGAGAAATAACTAAGATATTGTTTTCTGTACTTTGATTAGGAGAAATTACTACCAAAGCAAAAAATTTCTACCCAAGATATTGAGTATCTTGTAGAAAGTTTCATGTAAGTCACTAAAAAAAGATATAAAAAATTGTAAAAGCAAAAGAAATATTATATTGTTTAAACGCATGAGAGTTTAGACAAAATCTCAAGCAGATTAAGAAAAGAGAGAAACAGAGACATAATGTTTCCAAAAACAAAAAGAAAGACTCTTATTTTGGAGCATAAGATAAGACTCTGCATAAGAGTTTATTCATTTGAGAGGGATAAACCTGGAGGAGTTGGTAGCACCAACACCAGGCCTACCGTGCTTAACCGGTTTATATGAGATCGAGAACTCAGCCAAGTAATGCCCAATCATCTCCGGTTTGATCTCGACTTGGTTAAAAGTCTTTCCATTGTAAACACCGATGATGCTCCCGATCATTTCAGGCACAATTATCATGTTCCTCAAGTGGGTTCTCACTGGTTCTGGCTTCTCACCAGCTGGCGCATCTCTCTTCTGCTCATAGAGAAAAAAAAGTCATAATTGTTAGTGTTTATATAAAGCATGTATAGAGATGAATATATACAATAAAGATATCAGCACGAAAATGAAGTATTGATTATCTGAATTATTAAAACAAAGAGATGACGTTTTAGTATACATAATCTCTAGGGTTTAAAGCCATTTGGTAGGAAAGAAGAAGCACAAAAATGTATAGAGAAATGGTTCTACACTAACGACATGATTATCCTAATTACCAAACAAATAGATGACGTTAAATATAGTTAGCATAATCTTTAGTGTTTAGAACCATATGGTCACAAATATCGAACACAAACATAAGGAAGAATGTATATATGCCATTATGCATAGGACGGAAACACAAAGTATAGCATTATCAAAATTAACACGAAATCATGGTATGGTTTATCGGAATTATTTAAACAAACAGATGGCATTATTCACACAAGACATGAGTACTCTATAGTCATACAACCGAGTATAAAAGGACATTCAACAATCAATCACATAAACCAAAAGTACAACTTAACGAGGATAAAAGATGCACAATATATCCTAGAAGGCTATAAGCAATTAAAGATCCAAAATGGTGATTAGGGAAAATTTAATGTTTCTTACCGCTTTGCGCAATTTCTTGATCAAAGCCATAGGCTTCCTGGTCAATCCTCTAGAGAACCTATAAAAAAGAATTTACATAACAAAAAACCGATCAGTTTCAGAACCAAATAGACAGATCCACAAAAAGAGACAAGGAATTTTTGGTTCAAAGGATCAAACCTTCTGCGGATACGAGAACTGAAAAGCTTGACAAGATCATCGGTAGGCATGTCAAGAAGAGCATCGAGATCGACTCCTCTGAACGAGAACTTCTTGAACGTTCTCTTTTTCACGATTCCTGCAGCAGCAACCTCTGGTTCGATATCCGCCTAAACAGATTTCCATGGGAAGAGAATTACAAACATAATAATGGGAAATGTAATCCGGAGAATAAAGAGGTTTCAGAGATCGAGGAACAAACCATTGCTGAATCGATGAAGCCCTAAAAAAACCCACAAAGCTTTTAAACAATGACTGCGCAAGCGACAAACAACTTAACTTAAGCACCAAATATACACATCGGCTAACCCTAGATACATTCTTTTATTTACTAATTAGGTACTTCTATTCTTTTTCATTTTTCATATGGGCTAATATATTTGGGATTTGGACATTTGGGCCTTGAGTTGTGAAGTTCAGCCCATTGTTATTGTTGTATTGTTGTCGTGGCTTCTCACTCTGTTTCAAATGTGTTTACTCTTGCATCTATAACAAACATTCCTGTAAGCATAATCCTATAAGTGTGTCCAATTACTAAACATACCAGAAGAGTACTATTGTGGCCTTACTACTGGATTGTTGGCGAGACCATCTTGCTCCAGGCTCTGATTTGCTTACAAATAGATAACTATATATTAAACACATGAAAGAACTAATCATATAACATATTGTCTTTACCATGTAAATGAAACATTTTGTAGTCCTGATCAATAAATTTGAAATTTCATAAAAAAAAAAGAAACCTTTCCCAATAATAGATAAGAGTTTGCAAAAAATGTTTTGAATCTCCTATAAAGACATGAAACAAGGGTTTTAGATTAGATCTTAAGAATAAAATGAGTAGCAAAACAAAGAAATACAGACAAACAAAGAAAGAACCTATAAAAAGAACATTTATGAAATAAATCTGTAAATATTATAATAGATGCTTATCCATTCCTAGGGGTGTCAAAATGGGTAATCCAACCCATTCAACCCATTATCCAAATGGGTTGAGAGTTAATGGGTCATGGGTTAATCCAACCCAATTAGTAAATGGATTAGGTTGATCCATGACCCATCTAATTATATGGTTTAATTGGTTAAATGGTTAACCCATGATCCATAAACAATAAACATAAATAATTTTCTAATAATTTTATCAAAATGCATTTTAGGCTGGAAAATTTGTGAAAACGCGTTTTGGGCGGGAAAATTTGCCAAAACACGATTTTGGACGAAAAATTTATGAAAACGCGTTTTGGCCGGGAAATTTTATCAAAACACGTTTTAGGCGGGAAAATTTGTCAAAACGCGATTTTGGACGGAAAATTTGCCAAAACACGATTTTGGCGGGAAAATTTGTCAAAACGCGTTTTGGCGGGAAAATATCAAAACGCGTTTTAGGCGGGAAATTTTTTCAAAACGCCATTTTGGACGGAAAATTTGCCAAAACACGATTTTGGCGGGAAAATTTGTCAAAACACATTTTGGCGGGAAAATATAAAAACGCGTTTTAGGCGGGAAAATTTGTCAAAACGCCATTTTGGACGGAAATTTGTCAAAACACGATTTTAGCGGGAAAATTTGTCAAAACACGTTTTGGCGGGAAAATATCAAAACGCGTTTTAGGCGGGAAAATTTGTCAAAACGCCGTTTTGGACGGAAAATTTGTCAAAACACGATTTTGGCGGGAAAATTTGTCAAAACACGTTTTGGCGGGAAAATATCAAAACGCGTTTTAGGCGGGAAAATTTGTCAAAACGCCGTTTTGGACGGAAAATTTGTCAAAACACAATTTTGGCGGGAAAATTTGTCAAAACACGTTTTGGCGGGAAAATATCAAAACGCGTTTTAGGCGGGAAAATTTGTCAAAACGCCATTTTGGACGGAAAATTTGTCAAAACACGATTTTGGGTGAAAAAATTGTGAAAACACGTTTTGGGAGGAAAAATTTATAAAAACTTGATTTTGGACGGAAATTTTGTGAAAAGGCGATTTCGGACGGAAAATTTGTGAAACGCGTTTTGGGCGGGAAAATTTGTCAAAACGCGTTTTGGGCGGAAAAATAGTGAAATCGTAAGTTTTGGTGAAAAATTGTGAAACCCGCATTTTTTGCGAATTTTTTTTGTGAAAATTATATATTTGGGGAAAAAACTAAATTTCATATTTTGTTGGGTATAATTTTGAAAAAAGAAAAAAATTGGGACAGGTTAATTTGCAAAATCATGTTTTTTGTAGACAAAAAGTGAAATCATAATTGTGGAAGGACTAATTTGAAAAATAAATTAATGTATGATGAGAAGGTGATGGTTAACCATTTCATCCATCAATCCATTTCAATTTGACCCATTTAATCCACAACCCATTTGATCCACAATCCATTTGATCCATTAATCCATTAGAACCAAAAAATTTGATCCATTAGAGTTAATGGGTTGGTTGGGTTTGGTCAACCCATAAATTTCAACCCATTTTGACACCCCTATCCATTCCATTAGAATATTAATTACTTATAGATGAAGTCAAAGATATTTTATATTGTCCACCGACTTTCTCTACTATAAATAGGGGAAGTCACTTCATGTAATTAGAGTAAGTGAAGAAATAAAGAAGAAAACTTTGCTCCTTTTCATCCGTATCTCACCTCTTCCCTCTTTCTCTCATATAAGAAAATCTCACATCTTCTTTGTTTGTTATTTTATAACACGTTATCAGCACGACTGCCTTTACGAGCCAAAATCTGTCCAGATCTATCTTTATACCAAAAAGGTAAAATAAAATTCTGTCCAATTTATTTTAAATATTCCAATTATATGTCTATTCTACCGGGATGCTAGGCCATGCCTACTCCGAGCTGATCGTTATGGTAGGCTCTGCCTCCTCGATCAAATAAATTTCTTAAGCCGGGAAGTTAGGCTCTGCCTACTTCAAGCAAATGATCACATGATAGACTATGTCTCCTCAGATCATATATATGGAGTGGTAGGTAAATCCTCCTCCGGAGTTGATGGTGAAAAACCTCCTCCATGTAGTAGAGTTGATGACCATGTCTCCTCCTAGATTTAAATTTTTGTTTATTCTTTTAAATTCTGTTATACTGTTTAAAATCTATCAAAACATTTCAAAACTTTAAGTTTTTGTTATTCAGAAATAATGTCGAATTTGACAAAGCTCGAAATCGCCGCCCTTGACATAAGTGGTAATAACTATATGTCTTGGACGGTAGGTGCAAAGTTGCACCTCAAAGGAAATGGTCTCTTGAGCACTATCGATAAGTCTGCAAAGACATCCGATGAACAAAAGGCGAAAGCCATGATCTTTTTACACCACCATATACATGATGGTTTAAAAGATGAATACATCACAAAAGAAGATCCTGCGGATCTATGGAACTCGCTTAAAAGTCGGTTTGATAATCAAAAATATATGATCTTACCGAAAGCGAGGTACGAATGGTTGAACCTCCGGTTCCAGGATTACAAAAGTGTGGCTGAATATAATTCCGCTATGTACGGAATCACCTCCAGGATGAAGTTGTGTGGAGAGAATATCAGTGAATTTGATATGTTGGAAAAAACTCTCTCAACTTTTCATCCTGGAAATGTAATCCTGCAGCAACAATATCGGGCAAGAGAATTCACCTCGTATTCGGAGTTGATGCAAATCCTCCTTGTGGCTGAACAAAATAATCAGCTTGTGATGTTAAACCATCAGCTCCGTCCAACTGGATCCACGCCATTCCCTGAAGCGAATGTTGCGTCATCCAGTCATACTAAAAAAACTGAACGTGAACGCAGACGCGGCAGAGGCCGAGGTCGCGGTCGCGGTCGAGGTCGTGGACGTGGAAGAGAATATAATGATGGTCGAGCTGTGAAAAGGCAAGGCGAACGTTTTTGTTACAGATGTGGCATGAACAATCATTTTGAGCGTACATGTCGTACGCCCAAACATTTAGCCGATCTGTACAAAGAATCACAACAAGCCAAAGGCAAAGTTGCAGAGACCAACTTCATCTCAGATGAACCTGGTCCCTCCTTTGATGGCTTAAGTGATGATTTTCATCTGGATGTCGCTGACTATCTCGTTGATCCAGAAGAATCAACTGAGCAAAAGAAACTCAAATCGATGATAGTGTCTCCCTGAAGAAGACAAGAATAACAAACTCTTAATCGTTTTTGTATTATTGTATAATATACCTTTTTGATAAAAACGTGTGTTCAAAGGTTTTGTTGTAATATATCAACCATGCTTAATATAAAATGTTTTCATATTTTCTGAATATTGTGCCCAGATGTTGTCACAATTTGAGATTAAGGATGGAGATACTTGTCTAGCAGACAGTGCTACGACACATTCAATACTCAAAGATAAGAAGTATTTCTCCTATCTCAAAATGAAAGACTCCGCTGAAAGTGTGAGTACAATATGCGGTAGTGCAAAGATAATACTTGGCTCTGGTAGCGCAAGTTTTTCATTGCCAAGGGGAACAAACTTTGAAGTGCGAGATGCACTCTATTCCCCCGAATCTCATCGGAACTTATTAAGTTTCCGAGATATCCGCAAAAATGGATATCATATTGAGACTATAAATAAAAATGGCATTGAATATCTTTGCATTACAACGGAGAGGAAACATACATTGGAAGAATTACCAATGATGTCCTCTGGATTATATTGCACAAAAATAAACATAGCTGAATCATATGCTGCAGTAAACCAAATGTTTACTAGCACTTTCGGGGTGTGGCATGAAAGACTTGGCCACCCGGGTTCAGTCATGATGAGAAGAATTGTGCAAAATACGAGTGGCCACCCATTGAAAAATGAAAAGATTTTTCAATCGGGGGAGTTTTCATTTACATCATGTTCTCAAGGAAAACTCATAATTAGGCCCTCGCCAGCCAAAGTTGGGAATGAATCCCCTGTATTCTTAGAAAGAATACATGGTGATATATGTGGGCCAATTAACCCACCGTGCGGGCCATTTCGATATTTTATGGTATTGATTGACGCATCTAGTAGATGGTCAAATGTGTGTCTTTTGACCACACGAAATATGGCTTTCGCAAGATTCATTGCCCAAATAATCAGGTTGAGAGCTCACTTCCCTGATTACGCCATAAAGAAAGTCAGGCTAGATAATGCTGGTGAATTCACTTCAGCAGCCTTTAATGACTTTTGTATGTCTGTGGGAATCGATGTTGAACATCCGATTCCGCACGTTCATACGCAAAATGGCATGGCTGAGTCATTAATAAAGCGGTTGCAATTAATTGCAAGACCGTTAATCTTGAGAACAAAACTCCCAATCACTGTATGGGGCCATGCTATATTGCATGCGGGAGCCTTGGTTCAAATGAGACCAAGTGCGTATAATAAATTTTCGCCCATACAGTTGGCATTTGGACATATGCCAAATATATCCCATCTCCGGGTATTCGGGTGTGCGGTCTATATCCCAATAGCGCCACCACAGAGAACAAAAATGGGACCACAGAGGAGATTAGGAATATATGTCGGGTATTCGTCCCCTAGTATTATAAGGTATCTTGAACCGGCAACTGGTGATATGTTTACGGCACGATTTGCTGATTGCCACTTTGATGAAAATGAATTCCCTGCGTTAGGGGGAGGGTCGAGAGAATCACCAAATGATATCACCTGGTGTACACACTCTTTGGCTTATCTTGATCCTCCTACTAATCAACGCGAGGTGAACATTGTAGTCGGAAGCGCCTTTGTGAAGAGATCAGCTGCATTGTCACTGGAGCGAATATACTGAATGTCCACTTCTTGATTCTTCTCGAGCTCTTGAGTGTATGAGAAAAATCTTGGTGGAATGTGCTTTGTCCTGTCGCTCTTGATATAGCCTTCCTTGAGTTGAGTGACACATGCAGAATTGTCTTCGTAGATTGTTGTTGGCTCTTTCTTTGTAGATACTCCGCTGGCTTCTTGTATATGTTGGATCAAAGATCTCAACCATACACATTCTCTACATGCTTCATGGAGAGCAATGATTTCCGCATAATTTGAAGACGTTGCAACCAATGTTTGCTTTTGGGAACGCCAGGAGATCGCAGTTCCACCGTATGTGAAAACATATCCGGTTTGCGATCGAGCTTTATGCGGATCGGATAGATAGCCAGCATCTGCAAAACCAACTAAACCAACCTCGGGGTTTCTGGAATAATATAATCCAAACTCAATCGTACCTTGAAGATAACGGAATATATGTTTTATTCCGTTCCAATGTCTTCTGGTAGGCGATGAGCTGTATCTTGCAAGCAGATTAGTAGCAAAAGCTATATCTGGTCGAGTGCAATTTGCAAGATACATAAGTGCCCCGATGGCGCTCATATAAGGTACTTCAGGACCTAACACTTCTTCAGAATCTTCAATGGGTCGAAATGGATCCTTGTTAACATCTAGCGATCTATTGACCATTGGACTACTCAAAGGAGTCGCTTTATTCATATAAAAGCGCTTTAACACCCTTTTGGTGTAATTTGATTGATGCACAAAAATTCCATCTCGGAAATGCTCTATTTGGAGCCCAAGACAAAACTTTGTCATTCCAAGATCTTTCATCTCGAACTCTTCTTTCATATGAGTTCTTGCATCATCAATCTCCTTTTGAGTTCCAATAATGTTCAGGTCATCAACATACACAGCAATGATCACAAAACCCGTTGAGGATTTCTTTATAAACACGCATGGACATATCGCATTGTTGACGTAACCTTTACTCAACAAGTATTCACTTAAGCGATTGTACCACATGCGGCCGGATTGCTTTAATCCGTAAAGTGATCGCTGGAGTTTGACCGAACAAAGCTCTTTGGATGCTTTAGGCATCTTTGATCCTTCCGGGATCTTAAATCCCTCAGGAATTTTCATAGATATCTCACTATCAAGTGAGCCATATAGGTATGCAGTCACAACATCCATCAGGTACATCTCTAAATTATTAGAGGCCGTTAGGCTCATCAAGTACCTGAAAGTGATTGCATCCATTACCGGGGAATATGTTTCTTCATAATCTATCCCCGGTCTTTGAGAAAAACCTTGTGCTACAAGACGAGCTTTATATTTTGTGACTTCGTTTTTCTCATTTCTTTTTCTAACAAAAACCCATTTGTATCCAACCGGCATTACATCTTTAGGTGTAATGATTATCGGTCCGAATACAGTCCGTTTATTGAGAGAGAATATTTCATTCTTCATGGCTATTTGCCATTTCTCCCAGTCCGGCCTCTTTTGGCACTCTGACACGGAAATTGGATCTGGATCTGGATCATCATTTTCATGATCGATCTCTTTAGCTACAGAAAAAGAGAACATTCCATCATCATCATCTATTTCACTTCTACCCCAAATTTTTCCACTTTGGGCGAAGGATATGGAAATCTCAAATTTTTCTGTTTCTGGTTCGTCATTTTGACAAATCTCTTTATCAGGCTCTTCAAGAACCTTTTTAGAAATGTCTTGAAGACATTTTGGTTCATCAGGAACCTTTACTCCACAATTCTTTTTCTTTCGGGGATTTTTATCCTTTGATCCTATAGGCCTCCCGCGCTTTAATTGAACCGGTTCATTTGCTCTATCCACATCAACATGTTCATGAGGAACATCTATTTTTGATGGAGCATTAGCAGCGGGGATATAGGACTTTGTCACCCTTTTCGTATCTGTGAACGCATCGGGCAACTGGTTGGCCAATCTTTGCATATGTAATATTTTTTGAACTTCCACCTCGCGTTGATTAGTAGGAGGATCAAGATAAGCCAAAGAGTGTGTACACCAGGTGATATCATTTGGTGATTCTCTCGACCCTCCCCCTAACGCAGGGAATTCATTTTCATCAAAGTGGCAATCAGCAAATCGTGCCGTAAACATATCACCAGTTGCCGGTTCAAGATACCTTATAATACTAGGGGACGAATACCCGACATATATTCCTAATCTCCTCTGTGGTCCCATTTTTGTTCTCTGTGCTAGCACTTTCGGGGTGTGGCATGAAAGACTTGGCCACCCGGGTTCAGTCATGATGAGAAGAATTGTGCAAAATACGAGTGGCCACCCATTGAAAAATGAAAAGATTTTTCAATCGGGGGAGTTTTCATGTACAGCATGTTCTCAAGGAAAACTCATAATTAGGCCCTCGCCAGCCAAAGTTGGGAATGAATCCCCTGTATTCTTAGAAAGAATACATGGTGATATATGTGGGCCAATTAACCCACCGTGCGGGCCATTTCGATATTTTATGGTATTGATTGACGCATCTAGTAGATGGTTAAATGTGTGTCTTTTGACCACACGAAATATGGCTTTCGCAAGATTCATTGCCCAAATAATCAGGTTGAGAGCTCACTTCCCTGATTACGCCATAAAGAAAGTCAGGCTAGATAATGCTGGTGAATTCACTTCAGCAGCCTTTAATGACTTTTGTATGTCTGTGGGAATCGATGTTGAACATCCGATTCCGCACGTTCATACGCAAAATGGCATGGCTGAGTTATTAATAAAGCGGTTGCAATTAATTGCAAGACCGTTAATCTTGAGAACAAAACTCCCAATCACTGTATGGGGCCATGCTATATTGCATGCGGGAGCCTTGGTTCAAGTGAGACCAAGTGCGTATAATAAATTTCAGTATATTCGCTCCAGTGACAATGCAGCTGATCTCTTCACAAAGGCGCTTCCGACTACAATGTTCAAGAAGCATGTTCACAATATCGGAATGCGTCGTCTTCAAGATCTATGAAGAAAAGATTATATCTATTTTCTAGGGGGAGTTTGCGTCGCGGTACTCTTTTTCCTTCTCATGGTTTTTATCCCATTGGGTTTTTCCATGCTAAGGTTTTAATGAGGCCACAAGCAACTTCACAAAATGGATAATCAAGGGGGAGTATTATAATAGATGCTTATCCATTCTATTAGAATATTAATTACTTATAGATAAAGTCAAAGATATTTTATATTGTCCACGGACTTTCTCTACTATAAATAGGGGAAGTCACTTCATGTAATTAGAGTAAATGAAGAAATAAAGAAGAAAACTTTGCTCCTTTTCATCCGTATCTCACCTCTTCCCTCTTTCTCTCATATAAGAAAATCTCACATCTTCTTTGTTTGTTATTTTATAACAGTAAACAATTTTTTGATTTATCTCCAAATTAATTATCTAGACATTAGACCTAAAGTTTGATTAACGTCTTAACAAATATCTTTGAACATGGGGACAAAAGTTTTTACTCTCTCTCATTCCGAAAAGATACATGTGTCGACGATATAAAACCTATAGAATAAATAATAAATACACAAGTTGCCTCAAAACAAGTATTATCCTAAAAGCCTAACATCTTTCTCTGCTGAATTTTCCGACTAAGTTCCTCCGCAGACGGGATACCGTCACCGTCACCGCCACTTCTTCCGGCACCTTTTCCAGCGCTCCGCCACCATGCCTTTAACTCTTCCTACTCAGGTAAACAACTCCATATATGAAAACTTATACACAAATCATACAAAACACAGCAAATTAAACTCTTCATACCAAGATATTAAAAAAAAAAAAAAACTTTGCAAATTCCAAAACTTTTGACATAATTGATCAACCAATAATCATAATCAAACGATTGTGTGATTAAAATATACCTCAAGAAAGTCATGGTTTGAGATAAACTGAGACTCAACAAAGCAAGTCATCCCTCCAACCTTAACTGAAATTGAGCTTTTACTCTCTAAATATTTCCTTGAGCTTGAGCTCTGTCTCTCTATGGCCCCTAAATAAGTTGTTATAAAAACCAACATTGTGTCACAAAGATTTGAAAAATACGCAATTTTTCGAGTATTGATTCATATGCAAATATACCAACCATCTATGCGGGCTACATGATACCCGGTTCCTCCAAGCCCTTCTTCCCATTTCCCGAGCCTTAACCGCAAGAAGAACCCTTCGAGACCCGATACAGACTTCTTGGTGTTTATCCATCTGCAACCGAAAAGTCGAAAATGTCAAAAATGAATAGCAAAATAAGGGAAAGAATTAAAATAACTGTTAAACCGAATCTTACTTGAGAACGTCTGTGCGGGTCAAACGAAGCACTTGAACAGCGTCAAAGACCGCCTTTGGTACCTCTGCGAAGTCTCTAAAGGGCAGTTTCGTGGCAGAGGTAGAAGCTAAAACGTGCTTCGTCGCTCTATCTTCAGCTCCTGAACTGTGCGGTGGAGCGTTTGGGCACGTTGCAGCCCAGTGAGTTAGCTGAAAACATCTAATGCATAGACTTGACGCTTCTTCTCTTCCGTTCCGAGCACTTATGTTCTGTACAAGATCTCTGAGCTCAGTGTCAGTTACCTCCAAACAGTCCTGTAAACGATGACCCTTTTTACCGCAGTAGAAACATACAAGATTCACCTGTCCTTCCTCTGCGTTCTGGGTTAAAGAACCTGAAGGCATGATGTGTTTGAGTGCTTCTATTCTTCTTGCAAACAAAGAAGCCATTGCTTCTGACGACTCTATTCTCAGTGAAGACACTATGGGAAGAATCTTGTTCGGATTTTTGAACACGTCTGAGGTTGAATCATTAGCCTCTTTAGCCGCCTCATAGGTTATTCTCTCATGAAGATCCTTTTTCCGAGGGAAAGATCTTTTTGAAGAGAACCTGCTTATCCACAAACTCTCAAGACCAGAGTTTCTGTTGGTGATAACCTTTTCATCAGCTTCACAAGAGACCTTTTCCTCTTCATTCGGCTTAGACTTGCTAAGAGACAACAAAGAGATGTTTAGCTCTTTGTCCTCGTGTTTGTTCCCGGAAGAGAATGCTTCGCTTGTCTGGTTAAACCCAACTTTTCCAGATGAAACGTTGTGCTCAGCCACCGGAGCAATCTCATTACCAGATGAAGAAAAGTGATCTCCTCTGGTACTGAGACATTGTTTTGGCAAAGAAGCATCATTCTTGGAATCCATCTCCACGACATCTTCTCGAGTTGCTTTCTTCGGACAATATATAGACTGGAAAAAAGACTGGAAACCGGTGTTTCTGCATCCGCTACTCTCCTTCAAATGCTGTTGATCAACGGTCGCATTGACTTGAACAATAGGAGCATCTGAGGTTTTAGTAGTAAGAGCTACAAAAGGAGAGTCATCTTCTTCATTACCTTTCCAAATTCCTTTCGTCATATTTGATATCCAATTCATAAAAGAACTATCTTGCTTGAGCTTCGAAGTTGATCCCAAACATTCTCGACTCAACGATTTTAACCGTTTGCTTCCAAGAATCAGCTGCTGCTCAAACCCCGGTCTTTTCTTTCCCCTCAAGAGCAAACCAGCACTGTTGCAACTTTCAACACTCCCAAAACTCTCCTCATCATCATCACCACCACCACCACCACCATCAGATAAAGCTTTCTCTTTCCCTTTCGCTACAGCACTACGCCTGTAAGAGCCGCTGGTTCCAGCTTTTTCCACATCCTCCGGCAAGCATTCTCCTTTGCTCTCACATGCCACCAAAGCAACATTACTAGCTGCAACCGCAAGAGTTGCAAGGTCGTTCTCATCCGTTGCTTCTAAACTATCAACATTTACAACTGTATTAACCGGTCCTTCTCGAGATCCAGCACAATCTCCTCCAAGAGCTTTTGGACTATCTACTCAATATAACCAAACAAATCATAAGAAAGCTTAAAAATCCATACTTTGAAAGTGATAAAGACGTCATTTTTTTTCACCTAAAGATCTCTTGGAACTTCCTTCTTCACTCTCTGCATCATCATTAACTTCAACTTTATCATCCTCAACAACCATCTCTTCTCTTTCAGGTTTCACCTCCTCAACAGAACCACCAATCCCTGCAAAACACATAACACACAAGAACTCTCACTATTCATTACCTTAAGCTATCTCAAAAAAAAAGATACTAAATCTAGTGATCTTGCTTTGTCATTCACCAACCTGGCAATGGTCTATTCACTTCATCTTGCCTTCTCAATTCGACATTAACATGAAACCCCGCTTCTTCTTCTTCTTCTTCGATACTCGTGGTGCTTTTCGAACGAACCTCCATGTTGGTTTGTCCTCCTATAGCATCAAAGAAATTAGGAGAGAGTAATTTTGCCTTTCCCGTGAAACTCAAATCTGCACATCTCAGGCTTAGACCGTTGCGAGGAGACCACACTAACTCTGATAAAGCATCCACCGAAGCAAACTTCATTCTTTTTGCTTCTGCATTTGCAACACTACTCGAAGACGAACGTCTTAGCCTTTTACTTTGTTCATCTTCATCGTCCATATCTCCTGAAACGAACCACCCTGAAACACATAATTGAACACATGATCGGAGGATCCATACCCAAAAAAAATTGACCTCAAACGACGAAATTAGGCAAAATCTAGAAAAAAAGGTAATCGGAAAACGTAGATTTTGCTTTCCTGAGATCATAAACCCATAGAGAAGCTAATTTTGAAAACTGATTTTACACAATCGCTGGATCAATCAAATGATGATTACCTCTATCTCAAGCAATCATTTCAAAAACTAAAGTTGTTCAACTACTGAAATCTTAAACCCAGAAAAAGAGATTTCTTCTTAAAATCAAAAATCGAACAGCATACACGTCAAAATTCTCAGAACCAATTAGAGAACAAACCAAACAAAAAAAGGTTTAATCGAACGTAAAGTTACCTCCATCGATTTTTATTCCAACTCCAGCGAATTCTCCGCTAAGAAAGGAGAAGAATGAGAAAAAGGAGAGAAAGTGAGAGAGAGAGAGAGAGAGAGAGAGAGAGAGAGAGAGAGAGAGAAGACGAAGACGACAGCGCCAAGCGGCTATGGCTAACGATGTGATTTGAAACTTGTTTCAAAAGCTTTTTATTTTACTGTAGTTTTGTTATAAGGCCCCCAGGCTGCCACGTGTACGCATTCTTCTCCATACATTTCACACTTTTTGAACTTTTTTTTTTTTTTGGTATAATTTTTTCTGATTCCCGGCTATGACGATATTTAGAACTTGTGCAAATAATATAAAAAAAGATGATAATCATATCGAAAGATTTGTAGTAATGCGAGATATTTTGTTCTTGTAATATTTTATTCAAATGCAAACAACCTAACCGTTTCTTCGTTTGTAGATTTTCTCTTCACTATCCTAAAATCTATATAAAGTGAGTGTATATATAAATTAAATAAAAATGCATGATGATGAGTTATGTCCTCCGCTGTCAAGTTCGTGTTTGCTTCTGTAGTAACTGTTCGGCTGCTTTGAATTTTTTAATAAATAACTGATGTTGATTGTATGACATTGATGTGTACTATACCAAAGCTAGGTATAGACCACATGTTTAAATTTTTTTTTTAAAAATAATTGACCCGTTCGTATTTCTATAACGTATATGTGCGTTATTTATGTCCATTCTTTGTTTATAAAAAAAAAAGAATAAATGGACACATCGGTCTAATTTTGTTTTTCCTAATTCCAATGTGGACATTTCTGTTTTTCTGTCTCATTTTCGATTATTTTAAACATTCTATCTGGTTTCCAATTTTGGGCTAGTTTGACAAAAGTATGTAATTGAATTACTAGTACATATATCTTGAACTACTATATCTCGAGTCCATATGAAATTTAGATTTAGAGCTTAAATATTTATATGACTGTATGTTTGGTGTCTATCCTTTTTGTCAGATGTGAAACGTTTCACATGTTTGATCTCTAGTTAACTATTACCTTGTCTATTCAAAACAACTTTTGATTTCGTTCATTTTTGATTGAATCCTATTTTTGGATTGGATATTCATTTGATTTTAGTGGAAGCTTCTCTCGAATGAAGATTTACGATTTTTCATCCTATAACAAAATGTATGACCTCAATATTCTAGATTTTATAAAGTGAAAATCCGAATGTCATGTTGTTCAATGAAAAGAAAATCCGAATGTCATGTCGAGCATAATTCGACAATGAAATGACTTTAGTTCTCCATACTATTATATTATTTCAAAAAAAAATTGGAACTTTTTTTTTGATAACTAAAATACTTTGGAATTTCTATTATACAATACAAGATATTTTTTTTTTATCAGCTTTATTATTTCGACGTCAAAAGTGTATCTTCCATGCTCTCCAGAGTACAGACATTCCACATGCCAATTCTAGACAGATTAAGTCACTTCAAAATGGTAGTATTGCTTAACAAAATATACCTTATTGTTAAAAAAAAAAAATTTGTAACAAGGGTTTACAGTAGTTTCAAATTTCAAGCATTAAAATTCTTCTACTTGAGAAAGTGTGTAATTTAATTTCTGTTAAACCAGTTAGATCTACAAATTAATAAAAATATACAATTGTTCTAAGTCAGCCCTGCCTGCTAGTAACTGCGTGTGTGTGTGTGAAAAGAAGTTGCATAGCAAAGACGCAGCAGTCTACACTTTTTTTTGGTTATCCAGTAATTTTCAACTTATACTTTTGTCTACAACTAATTATTGGTATAGTAACAATATTTTTTATACCAACCTAGTTTTAACAGATGTAGTAGCAATGCAAATTTACAGTCTTTATAAGACTATAACTGAAACAACCAATTTTTTTTTTTTAATCAAGTGCAAAAAAATTTAATTAAATAAATCAGTAAATAAATATTAAATCAAATAACCAAATTCGAATTTCAAAATAATAAAATACTAACAACCTTTTTTTTTTTGTGCACCAAAAGATTTCATTAATCTTAAACCGTAACCTTACACAAGAGGGAATTAAGCCTCCTCTTTGATAGAAACAACAGGGCATAAACGCAAATAACAATAAAAACAGATAAATCCTCAGATAACAGCGAATTGGAGCCATAGCTCAAAAGCGTCGAGGTAGACTTTACGGCAAGGCCGAGATGTCGAGAGATAGTCACTTTTGGTGACTTTGATAGCCAATCCCCACCTCCAAAGCTCGTTGAGACGAGTTTGGTTGCTTTTTCTGGCCCCGTACAGACCGCTACACAAGAAAACAAAATGGTGAAGAATATGGCAAAGATTTCGAACATTGAATCCGAAACATGACACCCTTTTTTAAAAAGGGGAAGGTTGGAAACCATTCTTTCCCAATGAAGGAAAGAAAGTGATAAAGATCTCTCCTTAAGAAAGGAGGAAGGTGTGAAACAAATCTCCCTGTCAGATAATGTGTTCTTCTCGGCCACAAGAACACAGACAACATCAAATAAATACCGTGGAGAATTACAAGGGTTAAACCCAGGAAGAATACAAGGGTAAAACCCAGGAAATATACAAGGGCCAAGCCCAGGAAGTGGATGAAGGCAAATACCAACAATAAGCATGATGGGCCAAGCCCAAATGAAGATCTTGCCGGATGGAGAAAGAGTGAGTCGAGAGACTATGTCGGAGGAGATGCGTGAGCCATATTTGTGAGCCACGGCGGAGGGAAAACGGAACCGATTCAGCTGTAACTCGTCGGAGTAGAGGTTGAAACCGGCAAGCCAAGCCGCAGCAAGGATGAGAGATGGCGGATCTGGGATGGGAAGACCATCGACCCTAGATCTCGTAATGGAGAGGAGAGCTATAGCCGTCCGAGAATCTGGTGGATCAGGTGGATCCGGAGGTTCAGGAGGAAGAGGAGCGGTTGGCTGCAACCGCGAGAGGATCACTCGGTGGTGAGAGAGAGACGGTTCTCGATCTGCAGACTCTGGCGGCGTGAAAAGGCGGATCCGGGGCTCAGACCTCAAAAGCACCATGGAAACGTCGATTAATCCGTCGGAGAGAGAGGGAGGTCGTACGAACTTCTCGCCGGAGAACGAGTAGAACCTGAAACAGAGACTGCCGGTGAGCTTAGGGGAAGAGGCGGGGGCGTGCGGTGAAGATCCGGTGGTAGACAGCCATATTGGTAGATCTTTTGAGGTTCGACATATTCAACTCAAAGTTTTTTTCATTTATCTTAGCTTTGCCATGCTTAAATACTAACAACCTAAACACCGGATTTGCCATAATAAATCTAACAACCTAAAAACATTTTGCTAGCCATATAAGAATAAATAACACCAACATCCTATCATCCTCTTCATCCCTCGGTCTCATTCCGCGGTCACACTTTCTTTTTACCAACATCACAAGGTTATAAGAGATGCGTAAGTATTTCATAGATACTTAGTGAAACAATCACTCCGTCTACAGGCCAATTACGCAATTTTCCAAACATTTAAACATTAATAATAATTTCAACAATTATCAAAATAATTCTTTTAATTATTAAATAATTTCCATAATAAAATAATAATTTTTCACAATTAAAATAATTACCACAATTATTTTAAACCATTTAATTAATTAATTCTACCATTTATTAATTAAATATGAATTAAACCACTTAATTCCAATTGAACCGAGTTAACCAGATTAAACCACTTATTAAATCAATTCGTCACATAACCGGATTTAACCGGCCAGTGTCGACCGACACAAGCTTTGTGTCGTTTGACACTCGCTCGGTTGGTGTCGATCGACACACGATTTGTATCGTTCGACACTGATCCTGGAGATCGACATTTAGATCACTTTCAAGCACAAAAACACCCAAATCACATAATCGCAACACAAAACTCGATCCAAGACACAATTAACACATAAACAATCAAGAAAATCACATAAACTCAACCATTTAACAATCCACTTTCACAAATCTCATTATTTGCGAGCCTACAATCATGCACTCACCTTGACAAAAGGTTAAAAGGGGAAAAAAGAAAGATGATGAACAGTGCTCCGATGAACAGTATCGCGATGAACAGTATTGTGATGAACAGTACCGATGAACAGTATCGCGATATGATGAACAGTACTGCGATGAACAGTAATCCGATCCTAAAACTCCAGAAATCTCCCATTTCGCCTCTTTTCTTCTCTGAAACTTTTTCACCTCGAAAATTGTGCTCAAAATACGGCTGCACCTCTTTTATCTCGAGAAATAGGGTTTCTACCCCTAAATCGGCCCAAACCGGCAACTTAAATCGAACCAGCTCGATTTCACCATAACCGGTGTCGACCTACTGAACCGAGCAAAAATCGAATTAAACCGTAATTAATTTCGCTAACTGATGTCGACCGACACCCTCCTAGTGTCGCTCGACACCAACTAACCAGACGCTGGTTTTACAAATGTTAACACTACGACGGCTTAACCTCTAAACCGACCGCACAACAATCAAACAAGAACATGTACAGCCAACCCATAAATTATAATACCTTGCATAACATATGCAAACAACACCTGATCACTTGGTGTCGCTCGACACCACTCCTAAAACAATACTTTTCGGTTTACGGATGTTACAATAACCATGTTAATTTAATTTTCAAGTAAAAAGTTCATAGTCTCTAAAAATATCTTATTTAACAAAAAAACAAAATTCAGATTATGTAGTTAGGGTTTTTTACAGCAGTATTGGGTGAAAAAAAAAAGACAATGAATCAGTTGGAGATGATACATCAAAGGACTATAAAGTTTCTTTCATCATAAAGACCTTGTCTCAATTTTTGTCTTCATTTAGAAAAAAATCACGAGTCTAGCTCGTAGTCCATTTAATATTTTCATAAATAAATAAGAGGTTGGATTAATTTGGTGAAGTATCATATAAATTTAAATTTGAAAGCTGATGGATTGAAAACAGCTAAGCAATAGGGTCCCAAATACTTAATTTAGGTCATGGGTGTTATATCGACCTAATGTTTATGCCAACTACGTACGTATATAGAATCATATGTAAGTCACATCTGTTTATATTACTTTAACTAAATTGAACTACTCATGAATGAATGATATTTAAATATATATATTTCGTGCCAGACCAGAACCAGAATCACATCGTGTAATATTAGTTCTATTCATTTTGATCATGTGACTTTTAAGTTTTGCATGATATACTTTTCCCGAGCTAACGACATTTGGTAAAAGACCAGATAATCTTTTATTTCATTCTTCTTCTAGTTGATGTACTAGTCTAAAAATAGCGAGAATGGATTGTTTCTTTGGATAATTTGTTGCCACGCTCCAACTTTCAAGTTTCTTTATTTTTTTATTAGTTATCACTTTGTAGTATTATCGTTTTAGCTTAGCTTAATATTTAGTATATTTAGTGATCCCAAACAAATCTAATTACTTCTCCAAAATGTGGTATTATTTCAGTTATTAAATACATGAAAAACTAACAAAAAATTGGTTGTTTCCAGATGTATATTCAAACACTAAATGTAAACAACAATATAACTAAAAATGAAATTACTATCATGCATGTTTTAACCAATTAATATATGTTGGGCATAATTTTATTATTTCATTTTATCTTTGAACTTGATATAATGTATATCGTTTTATTAGATTTACTCAAATTTTCGTGACTTTTTACTTACTTTTTTCTTATAATTTGCATACAATTGTATTTATGTTCAATTGTAGATGATAGTTGATAGTTGAAGACATTTAAATCATCAACACATATTGTGTTGGCCTATAAGAAGTATAAATACACAAAGTTGAAGTATATTTTGTTAATGGTTTATTAGATAATGTTTCCTTTATCAAAAATAAAATTGTATTTATTGCAATTAATTATTGAACATTCTAGAATGCGTATCTTCAAATTTCTTAAAGATATTCTACACAAAATATACTTCAACTTTGTGTATCTATACTTCTTATAGGCCAACACAATATGTGTTGATGATTTAAATGTCTTCAACTATCAACTATATCATCTACGATTGAACAACAAGAAAATAATGTATCATTATAATTATTAAAATGTATAACAATTATGGAAGAATATATATAGTTATATACTTTAATTTACACAATTTCATTTTAATCACCAACTTTCAACAAAAATTCCACAAATTTGTTTAAACAAAAATGGACCTATAACGGTAATGGACTGAAGAGTTATAAACTATATTTGATCAAGTTCAAAAAGGAAAACACATCAAATATATGAATCCAAAATTTACTCAGCTCCTCGCTTGGCGACATTACGTATACAGAATATCCTTTTTACGGCAGTCTCCGCTTTGGTTTCGTTTCGGATCATCATCACGCCTACACCAAAGTACATTTGGTCCATATTGATCATCTTTTCCATGTCCCAAGCGGATGTTCTCTTTGGGGCAAACACATGTCAGAATGATCTGGAAGTGCTTCAATAATGTATCAATAGAAGAGGGCCTCCTCGTTCCACTCCTGGTAATTAAGTCTTAAATAGCTAATGTGTTTAGCAGCTACGGTTACAAGTGAAGTCACAACCCATTTCTAAATAATATATTACTTTCGTTACAAGTGATTAATCATTTTTTCTTTCGTTTTCAAATAATATATTACTTTTTCTTTGCTCTATGTTTTTCAGTAACAAGATAAGATATCTCTCATATCTTTTTCATCTTTTAAGAGAATTTTGTTTTAAAAATTTAAGTTGATGTACTTTGACCAAAAAAAAAAAAAATCAGTTGATGTATATTTTGTTAACAATTTAGTAGATAATATTTTGTGTAAAATATCTAATAAGAAACTAATGATAATATCATATTAAAAACTTTTGTGAACGTTCAACGATAAATTTCAATAAATAAACAATTTTATGCCAATAATAAAAAAATAGTAAAAATTTTTGTGTAGAATATCTTTACTTATAAGTAAAAAGTAAGGAAAATTTGAGCAAACATGATAAAATGATATATCTTATATCAAGTACAAAGATATAATGAAATGAAAACGAAAAAACACACCCAACATATATTAATCGTTAAAACTTGATAGTTAAATATATTGTTGGTTACATTTAGTGTTTGAATACATCCAAGAATAACCAATTTCTTATCTTGATTTGTTTGTATAATGTATTTAAAACTAAGTACTACGTACCACGATTGTGACAAGTCATTAGATTTTTTGGGGATCACTTAAAAATACAAAATACTAAGCTAAGCTAAACTGATAACACTACAAAGTTATAACCGATGCAAAAATAAAGAAACTACAAAGTTGGAGCGTGGCAGAAGACTATCCGAAGAATAAATCCATTCTCGCTAAGTGACTTCCAGAAAAGAAAAAAAACAAAGTTGCTCATCATAAACTTCCAAAGATGTATGAACACATTTTTTTGCCCTATAAAGAAAGTAAAATAATTATGCGGTCAAGTCAGAAAAGGAAAGTGAATATGTAAATCACGACATTTTTATGTTTGTCTCTATGATTTCATTAAATTAAATCCACTAATTATTGCATGATTATGAATAAATAGTATTGATCAATATTGCTTTAATGAATCCACTTGTTTGTCTCGTCATACTTTCAATTCTATTACGCTTTTCACATTCTTTTGAAAAAAACGACATGTTGGTGATTATTTTATCATTTGATGATTACAAATTTGATCGACCATTTGTTATACAGGATCTTTTTAGCTATATTGTAGTGTTACATATCAAATCAAACTGTAAGATCATTCAAAAGTTGATCTATTTAACCAAGAAAGATTATGAGGATAGTTTCTTATTTACCAAATTAAAAACGAGTCGAAATATAAAATAGTATTTCCTCAATTACTAAAAGATGAATTTTCTATGTTTTCAGTGGAATTTTAATGAGTTAACAATGATGAATTATAAACTTCAAGAAAAATAAATGTAATTATTAAACTACCACTGGTCAAAAACTATAGAAAATTGTTAATCACAAAAAATATGTTTATTGTTAAGTTTTAAATTGTCTTTCTCTTCATATGCGTGAATCTTTTAGAAACAGAGGGAATGAGGATATCCCTCTCCCTCCTTCCACCACGTCAGCATTTTCGTCGTTTCTGGTGATGACACGTATCATCTTGCAAAATTTTTTTAAAAAGATTAATCCAAACGAAATTAAAACATACCCAATCAAAAGACTTTTCATCTTTCTTCTACTTGATAAATTGTGTAACATCTGACTTTGATTCTTATTAAATATATATTAATTTGCTATAATGCTATTAACTTTTCGGCTACCATCTTTATTATTCGCTCACTATTAAAGATCTCAAATCTCCACAGATTAAGAGAATTCATCCAGCGAGCAGCAATGACGAAGAACCAGAGTTCACTTCATATGAAGGTCAATAAACAAAGATAGTTGAGGTCCTAAAAACTATGGTGATGGGTTTGGTGCATAATCAGAGAGAGATGGAGACTGCTCCATCAAAATGAGTTGACCATAGATAACTATGGTATTTGTACATCGATTTATCTAATTTTATTAATTTATGTATCCTTATAATATTTTTCTATCGTAACTCGAAGATGAGTAGCAATACTAAGAAGGGTTTAAATTTTCCGTGACAGTGTTAAAACCACAACTATTTCATTTTGGTTTGGATCATGAAACGGCCGGAACATGCTGATGCATTGGTAAATATTGGCTAAATATAACTTTGCAATTATCATGTAATTTAGTTGGAATGATTTGTTGTTCTAAGTTTATAGTTATAAATTTATGTATTGTTTGTTCTATATAACAATTACGAAAAAATCCGCGCATGGTACGGGTACTCAACTAGTGTATATTAAAAGCTAAATAGTTAAAAAAAAAAAAAAAAAAAAAAAAAAAAAAAAAAAAAAAACCAGTTATTAAGATCCAATTTTCACACTGATTCCAACAAGATTTTTCAACGAAATAGGTAAAGCGATAGAGAAAATTAAAGGAAAAAGAGATAACCCTCGTCAGTTTAAAAGCTACCATATTTTGATTTCATATCTTCCTTCCTACAATCAGCACCTACAATTCAGTTCATACTTACTAATTTTTTAATAATAATAGTATAGTTCTTAATTATCTACATGCATGTACCAAAATTAATGATCATTGACCAATTCATATATTTGCGATATTCAAGCTGAAGTGAAATAAAACAAAGCATCATCAATTCGTTAAAGATATGTACTGTATTATAGTTATTAATTAGTCTCATATATTCGGATAATATACCATTATAAATGAAAAAAGGTTTGAGAAATACATGTTAAAAAGATTTGACAGATAAATTAAGCAACCAATCAACTAGAGATATGCCAAAAAAAATTGATTTACTCGAAGAACCCATTAGATACTGTTTGCAAATCGACTGACGATGAAGACATAAATATACACATATACTACTAATATACACATGTGTGTGTATGTGTGTATTAAGTAGGGTTCATGTTCTTTCTTGGCTTACCGAGAGCTAAGTTAAAGGATTAACGAATTATCATGACGATTTATATGGTTTTGGAATCAAAACGTTTAAGTTGAGGGGAATGAAGCCTGGTCCGAGACATCATCATCATAACCATGAGATCTCGAGCCAGGCATCATCCACCTGAACTTTTGGCTCAGTGAGAGAGAGGCAGAGAAGAAAGAAGAGAGAAGAGAGAGAGAAATTAGGACAAGAGAGAAGAGAGATGATTAGATCAGGAGAAGTCTAAAATCTAAGTGGCAACGTGCATTTTTGTTTTTTTTTGTAAGTTTAGGATGGGCCCTTTTTATTACGCCAAGAGCCTGGAGACTGGGGTTTCTGTTACCATTATTGTTTCCTTTTCAGAACCATATAATCGCTATATATAGAAAGAGAATTATTCAGTCACAACTATATTTTTTTTAATTTGATATGCTTCAGTTTTTCTTACAATAGTTGGTTTCAAGTTATTGTCATTTCTCAACTACTTTTCGAATCTAAAATTAACCTTTTGTTAAGACTCTCTTTTCTCAAACGTTTTATTGGTTATTTTTGTTGTTCTTAGACAAATCAAGACCAATTTTTGTGTGGATATAACAATTTGAGATATGCAGAATGCATGAATATATAGTTTAGTACACCTAAGTTTCAAGCTACATCAATTACCTTAAGACCGGAACTATAAACAGAGAGACCTAATTAAAGTTTGGTATACATAATAAAGACGTATAACTGTTTGACAAATCACATTCAACTTTTATAAAATAACAAAATTAATTTCAAAGTCAAAAAAAAAAGGAAAAAAAAAAAAAGTCTTTTTTGACAACCATTCATAATACTATTAGAGCATCTCCAACCGTGATACCCTCATATGGGTATCACAACATTTTTTATTACTATTTTTGTTAAGTTTTTTTGTTTAAGAGACTTGAGTTTGATATATAAGTTTTGCTTTTCCAATGGTGATACCCTATAGAGTATCTAAACAACTATATCAGATTTCAAACATGAATTTCTCATAAACTAGTATGCGCCTAGGCCATTATCATATATGAGAAACCATCTTTCTGAAGACATTCAGAATCAAGAAAACACTGCATAGAGAGAACAAGACACAAACTTGTAAATAAGCCCAAGAAGGTAATGACCTGCTGCACCATTTGGAATCCGCAAGCCACTTCTCTAGCGTAGATTCAAATAAGAAAGTGAGAGTCGATATTCTTTTTTGCTATTCTCTTCTCCAATTGCACCTGCAATTGTACACAAAGTACATGTGTCATTTATGATTCAGCAAATCTTAAAACAAATCATACATAAAACAAATCATAAGTAAGAAGAGAAGTGTTGAACTTCATTAAAAGAGAGTACATCCAAAGTACATTTCATTTCACAAAGACAAACTTAACAAGACTTAAAACAAGCATTCAACACAAAGACGAGCATCAATACAGAGTAAAAGAAGAAAGAGTTCGAACCTGGGCTCTCTCTCTTTGATCTAATTTCCGGTCTTCTCTTCTCTTTTCTCCACAGTAGCTCCGATATACAAAACATCAAGGGAAAAACATGTTTTTCAGAATTCAGGTTGAACAAAATCACTTTGAAACAATCATACAAAATAAAGCTAATAATATTGGTCTTCTGAAAACTTCATTGATGCAAAACATAGCAGACTAATGTCGTGAGCATAGATCTAACGCATTAAAATGATTAAATGACAGACGATAAAGGAGCATCTCCATTTGTCTCCACACACAAACTAATTTCAGGAACTCAAAATACAACATGAACCTATTCTCAGCACACAATGCATCAACCTCTCAGCCAAAGTCACAGGACACTACATATCGAGCTTAATATCCATTAAACAAAAACTAACAAAATGATCAAATGACAGACGATAAAGGAGCATCTCTAAAGAACTAGATGCTCTAGCTTCAAATAGCGATTCTGTAACTCCAGGAACACCAACGATTCTCGTTAGCAATGAGTGGATTCACAGGATTTTCCAGAGAAAACAAACAAACAAACAAATTCGAATTCAGGGAAAAATCAAGGAAACGAAATCTGAAATCATAGAATTAAAAGCTTATATGTCACAGATCAAATCAAAACACATACATAATCGAATTAAGAGAAGTAGAATCAATCGATGGATGAAAACCTAAACAAGCTTCTATATTCCTAATTCCAAACGAAATTCTGGGGAAAAAAAGGAATTACCTTTGGAGAATCGGATAGGGAAAAGCGAGGAGAAGCAGATTGGGAAGGTGAATCGGCGAAAAGGTATAAAAGCTTATGTGAGACCTTGTCCTTGAGAGCATGCATTGAGATCAGACGAATTATATGGAAGATGGAGATTTGGTGTAGATTCAGAGAGGGATTGTGTAACCAGAATGATCGGTGGCGAGGAGAAAGAAGATAATCATCGGTGGTAACTGAGAAGGAGAGAGAGCAGAGAGAAAGAAGAAAAATGAAAATAAAACCATCAACGCTGCCACCTGGCGCGTCTCAGAGACGGCTTCAAAATCTCGCCACCAAGAGACGTCTCAGCATTAATATGTGATTAAATCTTTAATTTTTAATAAAAATAACTTACATACCCAGTTAAAAACTCTCTTCATACGCCCGCTGGAGATGCTCTTAGCTGCAGAAAAGTTAGTTCCATATCACAATCTGAAAGCTAACTAACATTCACATTTCACAACTTGTGTGTCATCTTCGTCAAACAATATCAAATTATTACAATCTGAGAGCTAACTAACATTCACATTTCACAACTTGTGCGTCATCTTCGTCAAACAATATCAAATTATTAATTTAAAACCATATTTTATTTCACAAGTTAACTGTAACAGAAATATTGTATCTAAACTGATAATTACAATTTTAGTTTTTTTTTTTTACTATTGCATAAAATCGACTGATAACTTGATAAAGCGATAGCCACAACAATTCATTATTGAATTTTCTTTACATTGTCAAAGATACATTTTGGGTACAAAGACAGAAAAACAGGTAGAGAATGTGCAAAGCTTCTGGATGAGAAAGAGGGTCTTGCATCAGTCTAAAGAGAGCTTAGCAAGAGTGAGGGAAAGCACCTTTACTCCATTAGCCATGTCTTCAGGAGATGAGTATTCTTCAGGTTTATGGCTGTATCCTGCAAAAACATCACACAACACAACCAAACAAAACTTAATGGCGATCCTGATTCCATTATGATCACAGCCTCATTGACTCGCATATGTACCTTTGTAGCACGGGATGAATATCATACCCATCGGAGATATCCTGGAAACAGCAACACAACAACATTCAGCAACACTCTAAGCAAGACCATTGAAAGTAGAAAGTAGACTAATGAATCTAGCCGATTCTGATCTGGAACGTTGAGTGTTTCAATCTGTGAAGTGTTGTACGCTTTTGTAGATACCTGGCCATGAAGAGAGAATCATGATAAGCTCGGCTTATCATCATCTTGTGTGACAAGTTAAGCTCTGTGCTTGCCTCCGCCATTTTCTTGATTACTAGTTTGTCTGAGAGCGCTGGTGGATCTTGATTCACAATCTTGAATTCTGATAGCTTCACTTTTCGTTTCCGAGCTATCAAGTTAGCAGACTCCTGGATTTTCTTGATCACCGTGTTTCTTCTCGCTTCATCTATATCCCTTGTATCTTTGAAACAACACACAAAAAAAAACAATGAACTATACTCTCAGTTTCTTCAAGAGCTTAGATAAAGCAGAAACTCTATAACTATGTGTAGATGGAACATAAGGCATTACCAATTTCAAGACGAGCTTTGCTCGGAATGCTGTTGATTGCTCCAGGATGTATCTCCAGAATACCAACAGTTCCTACAGTATCTATTGATTCAGATTCTAAGACATGCTTCTCTACGGCTAAAGCCAACTCTGCAGCCGCAAGTCCAGCATCATTTCTAAAACAATCATCGTTGAAGATTGATCAGCGTACTATTGGTTAAGCAGATGGTTTCAAGTCTTTATAACATAGCTCACCTATATGGCATAAGCACAGCACCGGCATGACCTCCGTTGCCTTCAAACTCCACCTTCAAACTTGCTGGAGCAGCAATGGCGGTTACTACACCGATATCTAAACCTGTGGTCGAATAGTATATGGTGGAGAGACAGCAAAAAGCAAGAAACTTTGGGGGAAAAAATTGGAAAAACTAAACCGAACCTTCTTCTTCGAGTATAGGTCCTTGTTCGATATGCAACTCTATAAAAGCAAAGTAACTTCCTTTCTTCAAGAACACACTCGATAAGTCGTCACTTTTATCTTCTGCGTATCCAGCTGATCTTGCTGCTTCTATAAAGGAAACGTTTTGGCCATCAACAACTGTAGTCTTTAAAGCTTCTGCAAGCTCTTTGCTTCCAGCTAGTAAGCGGCTGTATCATCAAGAACGTTTACAAGTAAGAACAAAAACAAGAAACAATAATTTCTTGTTCATAACTAAGAGTACCTTCCTAAGCAGCTGATTCCAAAACGTGTAGGCTCTTCAGATGTGAACAAGATTATCTCCAGAGACCTCTTCGGTTTAAACCCCGACCTCAAGAAAACAATAAAGATCGTCAGGAACACACAATAAGAAAGACTTTGCTAAGATTCAAACATTTTTCAGATTCTTCATACCTTTTCAACACATTGATAGCTTCAATTGCACCTAAAACACCAACAACGCCATCATACTTCCCGGAATACGGAATAGCATCGATGTGAGAACCGGTGGCTACAGCAGGAAGATTTGGCTCTGAGCCATCCCTAAGTTTGGATGATTAGAATGAATCAGATATTCAACATACAGAATCAAGCAAAACTTTTGAAAATTTGAAGAGTGTTTGATGAGCCAAACCATTTGCCAAATATGTTACCAACAGCATCCTCTCTAACAGAAAGATTAGCAAGTGCCATTAAGTTCTTTACATACCTTCAACAATCAACCAAGAAACTCAATTCAGATTCACAAAAGAAAAATCAAAACTTTATGATGAAAAAGTAGCAAAACTTGTAATTTGATTCCGAAATTACCGTCGTGCCAAGACATCTTTATCAGTGTAGAGAACTCTAGTGACTGATGGAGAAGGAGCATCGGAGAAATTCGAGAGCTCATCTATCTAAACCAATACAAAGAACAAACCATTAAACCTCATAAAGCTTCTGGATTTACTGTTCTACTTAGAAACCCATTAATTTAATCGAGAAACAGATTCCGTTTTGAACCTGTTTTTGTAATCCCTGAGCATCAACGGATAGTGAAGAAGCGAGATTGATGGAACCGAATTGAGCCGGTTCGTGAACCGGGTATCCGGAAAAATCTTCCATTGTTCGAATCGTTGGGTTTGGTTCATGTTGTTGTTGAGCTAAGCTTGAAGGTAGAGATGAGAGGAGGAAGATAAAAAGAAGGAGAAGAGCAATAGAGCAGAAGCGAGTTGATTCCAAAGATTCCATTTTTCTTTCTTTCACTGTTTGATTCTGACAGAGAACATCATCGAGTTTATAAATGGGTATATTTGTGAAAAATCAATTAATTTAACCTTATAGTTTAAATACAAACAAGGGCCCTACAAACAATGTTCTCCAAATTGTTTAAAGAGGAGTTCCTCAAACTCAGTGGGAATCTGACGACTGACACAGCATGCTTTAGTGATTTAGTGATTTAATTTAAAAATTAAGTTGCTATGTCTGGGAATCTTTTCTGGGGTTTGATTTGTCTCATTTGAAACTTTCCTCCGAGTAAAAAAAAAAACAGAGAAATTTATAAAAGGCTTAAGCTTTGATCCATAATCTTTATGGGCCCTTATCTTTGTTTTTCTATAATGATATAATCCATATCAGCCCCTTTTTATTATCTGGAAAAGCAAAATTCGTCAGATTTTACTAGAGTCGTAACTATATATATTGGGTTAAATACTTAAACGTTAACTTTATATTTCGACAATTGCTACTCGTAATAAATTACTGGTAATGAGTAATGACTAATGAGTAAATGATTGTGATATCTTCAAGAGATTTTTTGTTTGGTGGTATTTTCATATATTTTATATAGTAGATAAGCTATTTTTTCGTTGTGGTGATTAGTATGTCACGCTTTAGTGACCTCCATGATTTTAAATCCAGATTCATTACAGCGGATGTTGAAAAAAAAAAAAACTGATGAATTAAGAAATAATAATAAAACATGACTGATCAATTCCCTGATTATATATATAATAACACTATCTTAAGCTTTATTTATGTGATTGTGAGTTAGCCGGCGAAATTTGTTTTGTTTTTTTTTTATCTTTTTGGGGGGATCATTTCACTAAAACTTAGCTTGGTCGCATCGCATCTATGATAATGAATATTAATTTCTCTCAAATTGATCTTAAGAAATAGCTCAAATCTGAACATGGAAGGGACCGGCATAGAGTTTAAGAATATATATACACGGGACAAATTTTTTTTTTTTTTGGGATGTCATCCATTGTACACGAATACATCTTGATTTAACTAGAAATCTAAAACACAAGGGAAAAAAACAAAAAGCCACATCATTGTAGATAAACAAAGATAGAGTAGGAGTTTCAGATCGTTTAAACTCTAATTGCCACATCATATAGCTAGATGAATATCATCCCGATGTATATGTGATAAATATATATAATATGGTTGCTTAATAAGTCACAATTCGTTTAGTTTATGTGCAGCAACTTTTGGTGACTTGAATATGATACGTGGCTCTATCAAATATAATGTAGGGTATATATATACTGTAATAAGCAACCATATATAATATAACTATAATCGGGCACGTCAAAAAAAATTAAATATATCTAGGTGGCTTTTAGGACTTTATATCAGTGGCGGATGCACATGACCCCTACTAAATTTATATTTATATTATTTTTTAGTGTAACTTTTACTGAAATTGAGAAAATATTTGGTTAAAATTAGTGTTTGACCCCCATAAATTTATGTCCAATCCTCCAAATGCACCCATCATCATGCAATTTTTGTATTATGACCCCTATAAAAATGATTTCTACCTCCGCCACTGCTTTATATTATGGTTAAAATAACTTCCAAAGTCAATATGATCAACCTCATGTACTTTTCAGAATCTACAAACTCTATAAATACCATGTTTGTTATCAAGCGAAGAACCCACAATAAACTACAATCACATTTTAAAAACTACAAATCAGTACATATATTTTTCTCAAGAAAAGATGGCAAGCATATGCGAAGGTATGCATATATTAATATTAGTACACATATTTAACCATATTTCCTCACACTTAAAGTTATGATCTCGTTTCTTAATTGATAATGCATAATTAATTTATGTTTGCAGCCGTCATCTAACCATCTTGAGAAATTGGTTATGAATCCTTTTTTTTTTGTTAACGATGTATATCAACCAAATTGATGAGTTTGATATTCTAACAGATCCAGGAAAAAGCTCGTGGCCTGAGCTATTGGAGACAAAAGGAGAATATGCAAAAGAAGTGATCGAAAGAGAGAATCCCAAAATGAGAGCTGAAATCATTTTGGAAGGAACTACCGTTCTTGAGATCTTTATTTGCACTCGCGTTTACGTTTGGGTCAACGATTGCGGAATCGTTGTTCATATCCCCGCCATTGGTTGATTAATTTTATTAATTGGATTCAAGAAAAAAAGTGTTATGTACTTCACAAGATAACTATCATATATAAGCGTTTGTTAGTATCACATACAATGTAATAATGAAGAGATTGATATTATCTCTGGTTGTATCTTGTTATATATAAATTAAAGTTAAAGATTGTGATTATTTATCCGTTGCTAATTAATGGCTAAAATGTTGTTGTAATTGTAAGTACACAATTTGTTGTGTGATAAGGATGAGAATATGTCATGACTCAATTAGGAAAAGATCTAGTTTATTCATGTACAAAGAGAAGTCTTCTGTATGAATAATATATATTAAGATTTTCTCCAGAGATTAGTTGTTCTTCCATACACTTAGGATTTACTTTGAGTTATAAAAAAGAAAACGAATAAAATATATTACATTTTTGTATATTAATGTGTCCTTATCTCAATATTTTTCCCTACATTTTTTGTAGATAACATGACAATTAGATTCAGTATGCTTTGTATGTTTGTAAACAGTTGGTTTTATCTTGAGTGTTGAGCGATCTCAAACCCCTTCTTTTTCCGGAAACATAACATCTTACAAATTAGGTGAGAGATGATTTCGCTAAATAAATTCCAAAACAATTTTATGTGCTTAACTCTAACAAGTTTTTCACTAAGTTAATGATGAAATCTAAAATCTGTCGCAAAGTTGTACGATTAAACTGATGAAGTCAAATATATAGAATGATAAGTTCTATAACATTTATAAAAAAATGATCTTTAACTATGTGTAGTTACCAAATACCAACTTATTAACTATTTTTCGGTAACCTAGATTATGATAATATCATTTCGGAATAACTTATTAACTATTTTTCTGTAACCGGGTTCTTTCAAGTTCCAACATATGAGGCTATACAGTAAATACGCGGACTTACAATTTATTAAATTTAAAGTTTGGCACATCAAACCCAGTGACAAAATCAGAAGATACAATATAATTTAATTTGATTATTTCAATTATTAGGAAACATAACTATTTGATTATCATAAAAACATACAAATCTAGGCATATAATAATATGCCCCGTTTCTTTATTACAACATCTACATACATTACATATTAAGATCCATGTATTGATTCACCCACATAACTGAATTAACCAACGAAAGGGGTTTGTGTGACAATGCCATGGTCATTGACACGAACATAAACCCTATCACAAATCACAACGGCCAAAACAATTGCATTTTCAGATATAATCTCAGCCGTCACTTTGGTATTTTCTCTGTCAATGATCTCTTTTGCTTCTTCTCCTCTTCTCCCCACCAATTCAGGCCACGAACTCTTCATTCCCTCACCTGCAGTATCTATACATATACACACCTAGGGGTGTCAAAATGGGTAATCCAACCCATCCAACCCATTATCCAAATGGGTTGAGAGTTAATGGGTCATGGGTTAATCCAACCCAATTAGTAAATGGATTAGGTTGATCCATGACCCATCTAATTATATGGTTTAATTGGTTAAATGGTTAACCCATGATCCATAAACAATAAACATAAATAATTTTCTAATAATTTTATCAAAATGCATTTTAGGCTGGAAAATTTGTGAAAACGCGTTTTGGGCGGGAAAATTTGCCAAAACACGATTTTGGACGAAAAATTTATGAAAACGCGTTTTGGCCGGGAAATTTTATCAAAACACGTTTTAGGCGGGAAAATTTGTCAAAACGCGATTTTGGACGGAAAATTTGCCAAAACACGATTTTGGCGGGAAAATTTGTCAAAACGCGTTTTGGCGGGAAAATATCAAAACGCGTTTTAGGCGGGAAATTTTTTCAAAACGCCATTTTGGACGGAAAATTTGCCAAAACACGATTTTGGCGGGAAAATTTGTCAAAACACGTTTTGGCGGGAAAATATCAAAACGCGTTTTAGGCGGGAAAATTTGTCAAAACGCCGTTTTGGACGGAAAATTTGTCAAAACACGATTTTAGCGGGAAAATTTGTCAAAACACGTTTTGGCGGGAAAATATCAAAACGCGTTTTAGGCGGGAAAATTTGTCAAAACGCCGTTTTGGACGGAAAATTTGTCAAAACACGATTTTGGCGGGAAAATTTGTCAAAACACGTTTTGGCGGGAAAATATCAAAACGCGTTTTAGGCGGGAAAATTTGTCAAAACGCCGTTTTGGACGGAAAATTTGTCAAAACACGATTTTGGCGGGAAAATTTGTCAAAACACGTTTTGGCGGGAAAATATCAAAACGCGTTTTAGGCGGGAAAATTTGTCAAAACGCCATTTTGGACGGAAAATTTGTCAAAACACGATTTTGGGTGAAAAAATTGTGAAAACACGTTTTGGGAGGAAAAATTTATAAAAACTTGATTTTGGACGGAAATTTTGTGAAAATGCGATTTCGGACGGAAAATTTGTGAAACGCGTTTTGGGCGGGAAAATTTGTCAAAACGCGTTTTGGGCGAAAAATAGTGAAATCGTAAGTTTTGGTGAAAAATTGTGAAACCCGCATTTTTTGCGAATTTTTTTGTGAAAATTATATATTTGGGGAAAAAACTAAATTTCATATTTTGTTGGGTATAATTTTGAAAAAAGAAAAAAATTGGGACAGGTTAATTTGCAAAATCATGTTTTTTGTAGACAAAAAGTGAAATCATAATTGTGGAAGGACTAATTTGAAAAATAAATTAATATATGATGAGAAGGTGATGGTTAACCATTTCATCCATCAATCCATTTCAATTTGACCCATTTAATCCACAACCCATTTGATCCACAATCCATTTGATCCATTAATCCATTAGAACCAAAAAATTTGATCCATTAGAGTTAATGGGTTGGTTGGGTTTGGTCAACCCATAAATTTCAACCCATTTTGACACCCCTATACACACCCATGAATATATATATTAAATTATGATACTCAATAACCGATTTAATTATGATGATCATATTATGCATGTTGCATACAAAAACAAAGTTTAGCATGTACTACTGGTGAATATACAGTTGAAACTCTATAAATTAATACTCGATAAATTAATAAACACGATAAATTAATAAATTTCTTCGGTCCCGAGTTGGACCGGTGTAAAATATGACACAATTCGATAAGATAATAAGATAATAATTTTTTTAAACTCTTATGTAAAATATGGTCCCAATAATATCATAAATTAATAATTATCATATAAAAACTTATATATATATCTAAGATATCTAACTAATAAACAGATATGAAAATTAAAAGAAAAAAAAATTAAAACAATATGACAAGTATGAAAAAATGTAAACAACAAAGTAAATATAGAAATATTAAAAATAAAAGTTAAGAAAATAGACGTATAAAGGAAAAATTTTATTTAATTTGAATGAAAATTTAAAAGATTATCAATATTGAATTTCTTTTTTTTTTAAAATATTATTTAGTCAAAATTTATATATTAATAACTCTATAAATTAATAAAATATTAAAATATCGACATTATTAATTTATAGAGTTTCTACTGTATTTTCTTTTGATTATGTATGTAGATTGTAATCCTATTTAAAATATACATACATCAAATCTAACTTAATAATACCTGGGCATACGTCCGACATTTTCTCTTTTCTTTTTCTTTCTTTAAGTCTCTCTTTCTTTTTTGGGAGGTTATGATTTATGAAGATTGTACAAGAACCAAAATCACTATTTATAGAAAACTTTCTGGTTATTCCCTTTGTTTACAGTATGTACACATGAAAATGTTGAGAGAGAGAGAGAGAGATTCGTACGCTTTTGAGTTTTGACCCAACGTGATATTAGAAAAAAAAAAATCAACTTTTTATTGTTTAGATTTTCTTCACCTACTTTAGATATATATATGGATGGATATGGCAGATGTTTGAACAATATGGAGAGTCGGAGACTCTAAAATGCAGCCTAATTAATATAGCTATGTGTATGTGTATATGTATATGTACAATTTTTTTTTTTTTTTTTTATAATTCAGAGTAAATACCAGATTTATGGATGGGTCCAAACTAATCTTTGAGGGAGGTGCAGCCTGCAGAAAAAAAAATATAATCGAGCAAGACGTGGATAGTTTTGAATACGTATAAGTTTTCGCTAGTCTAACGCGTATATTTTTGAATATGGTGGCCATTTTATTTCTAACAGTTTTTTATTGATTTTTTTATTTATCAAAACGTAATATATTTTTCCAGAATGAACATGTTTTCTTCCACAAAAAAGTAGGACATTTTCCATATTCTTTTTAGTTGTGTACTTATATTATATCTTTAATCTCAAATCGTAATATTTTTCTTCACAAAGATTTTTTCTTCAAAAATATAATAATAAAAGTGTATGTTGGGCGTTATATATTATGTCATATGCTGTATATCTTTTGTGTTTTTTATTCCTGAAATTAAAGTTTATGCTCTTTTTCTTTTCATGGGAGAAACAAACCATTTATATAGTTCAGGTGGACTTTATTCGTCATAATCCAAAAACGCAAGTGAAGATAACTCGGCTCTAAATAATAATTAAATATATTGAGACTCTGTGTAACAGAGAGGTTTCTTTTAGAATGTCCAAGTAAAATGTCATAATTCATAAACACCAAAAGGAAAAAACTATTACTATTATTATTAAAAGAAAAACAAATGTTTTTTTTTTATCTTTTCATTTTTAAACATATAGATTACAAAAGCGTACCACTTGAACCCCAAAAACCTCATATAATATATCATTCATTCAAGACTTTCCATGTACCAATGTCGAAGTTGCGAACACTGAGTTTATCAAACTCATCAGTGTCCGTTCGATGATGGCCTGAAGTCTCTATAACCATTGATTCCAGATGAGAAATTCGGGTTTGATGATGAATCTAAGTTAAAGTAAGAGTAATTACTTGCTGATGCCAATGCTGCATCTTCTTGGTTCCTCATAGCCAATAAAGACAAGTCCATGTTAGCCATCTGCCATTGCGTTTGTGCCACCAACCCATCTATTTGCCCGTTCCCATATGGCGAAGACGACGGCGAAGAAGAAGAATGTGGCATGTACTCGCCGTAAGACTGATGAAATCCATCGTCACTGTAACTCCTTGACCTGCCAGAGATCCCGAGATCCGCACCTGCACCGCCATGATATGAGTACTGGTTGTTGTTGAACCGTTGTGGTACACGGTATACGCTACTGTCCATCGAACCATATTCGTCTTCAAGCAGATCATTGATGATATCAAGGTGAGGGAACTCGTCAGTCACTAGACTCTGTGCCGTTCTCCCAAACTGAACATTATTAGTAGGCTCGATGCGTGTGTTGTAAGGGTTGGTTCGATGATTCCCACTGATGGTTGTTGTTGTTGTTGTTGTGTCTCTGTTTGAACTCGAACCACCGGTCCACAAAAGCCCACCAGATGAAACATCCCAAGAGCCAACGTTGATAGGGAAACTGGACTGACTAGATACCGAGATAGGAGGCGGATGTGAATAAGGCGGCAATGTGCTTGTTACCGTCGGTTGAGAGCTCGAGTGGTTGAAACCAGATGAACCCACTATGGCATGCTTATAGGACTGAGGAATGTAAGTTTGGCTATGTGGCGGTGAACCTAAACGGCCAGTTGAGCTCATTGAACGAGCAAATGGCGATGTCGAGGTTTGCACAGCAGATATTACAGGTGCAGCTTGCTTTGGAGGGATTATAGGAGCACTCACAGGTCTAGACATAGATTGTACAGGTTGTGCCGCGGGTTTTGGAGAAGCAGTTTTCTGTATATCAGCTCTAGGAACCACAGTTTGCAACTGAATATCTCGAGATGAAGATGCTTGACCTGATGAAGGTGATCTAGCAGATACTGGTTTCCTGTTTGGAAGAGCATCTACATTTGAAACAACCTTTTTCTCCGGTTTTGCTTGCTCTAGAGATGGGAGATTCCAAGGAGCGGGAGCAGCTCTCGGCGGGGAAAGTACATCAGCGGTTTTCTCTTTCGTCAGAACCTGGAAAATGAATAAAAGTACGTCATATCACTGGTTTATCTTCTAATTTGATATATTAGAACTTTAGAAGTATGAGTGAACCACCTTGCTAACAGGATTACGATCCCCACGGCTCTCTGGCTCGCGGATGTGGGAGATAACCACGTCAATGTCACCAACTCTGCGTATCTCAGAAGAATTGCTTTGATTCTTAGGACCAGATGCATGTCTTGAAGTTTGGTCCACTGCTAAACTGTTGGCATCAGATACTTTTCCCGGTTGCGTTTTTCCGCTGCACATAACAAGGTAATGTCAGCAAAATGTGGAACAAACAAAAGAATCAAAGGAAGATGCAAAAATAAAAGAAAAAACTTTTTCTTACTTGCTAAGCCACTTTTGGCTTCGGCAATTTAAAGCATTCCCTTTGCATGACCCATTAGCAACCCCTGATCGAATCGATTCATTAGAACAAGTTGAAGAACTATCATCCACTGTGGAGACACACTTTCTATCTGCAATGCCGTTAGGTATAGATATGGAACTGCCTCTTTCTCTGGTAGTGTCTCTTGAAGGAGGAGGATGAATCTCTGAGGCGTCTATTTCCCAATGAACAGGGCTACTCTCTCTATCAGCTGAACTATCTACTGAATCAGAGACGTCAGAGACATCTTCAAGTGTGTCCGGTTTTTCAGCTGACGATTCGGCTATGGCCCTCACGCATTCCTCTTTCTCAGTAAACCTTTCCTGTGTTTGGGTGCTCACCTTCTCTTCTTTCTTTTTATCCTTTCCTCGATTTTTGTTCTTTTTCTGTTTGGCCTGTGAATTACCAAACAGCCAAGAATCTCCATTAGCAGTTTGAACAAGTTTTCTTTACGGCATTATATACTTCGGAGGCGAAAGAAGTGTAAACAGACCTGTTTCTTCTTAGATTTCTTCTCTTTTTCGGCTGCTCCTCTTTTGGCCTTCTGTTCGCTTTCTGCCAGCCACGCTTCCTCTTCTTCGCGGATAAGCTCTTCTTGCCTTCTCCATGCAATAGCTTCTTGGTATGCAGATTCAATTTTGCTGCTGCATTTCTCAGAAAGATTTCACTACCATACATGAGATACAGCTAAGAACACGAAGACACACAAAACCAGACGACCAAAATTGAAAATAAACACTATCAGTTGTTACATAATCAAGATCATTGACGCATGTTTGAGGGTTGTAAACAAAATATGTGCTCATGAATTGATTTTTATTTGAAATTTCATTCCTAGAGCCAAGTGATGCCATCTTACCTGAAGATATGTGCAAGAACAAATCTCTCCATAGTCCGTCTACCCAACTCAGTCAAACGTCTCTCATCGCGCTCTGTGGCTTCGTTATTGAAGCCCTCTCCAGCATTCCCATCCTACATTCGGATGGAAGAATAAAAATAAGTTTATTAATACAAGAAACGCCAAGCTTCAAGCATTTTTACATGGATAATAAAAACCAAAATGCACTTATGCACCACCGCAGAGGATACCACATCATGAAATTTTAATCAGTAAAATGCATAACTTAAGAAACTAACCTTTGTACGGGTTTGAGGACCTCTTTCTTCTTTTGGAGGCAATGGCTCAAGAGCAGCCCTCTGTATGAGTAGCAGAACATCATCAACTAATACAAACACATCTCTGTCCACACTAACTATTGGAGCTGGCAATTCTTCGGTATCCGCTAGTCTCGGCCTACTTTTCTTATTCTTAGTTAGGCCTTCAAGAGCCTTCCACCCACTGTACAAGGAATCCATCACCAAAGTGGATGCAACTTCCTTCTCGATGAAGAAGTGTTTTACAACTAGTTTTAAAATCACATCCCTTTTCTCTCGAGACATCCGACGCCTTGAGTTTTGGTCCAACCCTAACCAGAAGGCACTAAAGCTGACCACAAAATTACAATACATTCCTTGTTATGCAAATTGCTCAAACTCTGAGGGAAATATTTCATGAAATAGGAAAGGAAAAGTGCAGATGAGTGTAACTCTCGGCCTCCACAGCTATATATGAACATACCTTCTCCATTTTGCTTTGTCCTCTATCAACCTAATAAGCCTGCTTCTTTTTTCTTCCACAAACTGCGAGCAATTTAGTTCTACATTTTTCAAATACACCCTAACAAGTTCCCTCCTATAGTGACAATCAAGGCAGCGAAAAGGTCGATCCACCCTCTCTCTGCAAGAATCAAATTTACAAAAAATATTCACATGCAAAAAATAAGCATACATTTAACTGCAATGCGTATGGTCAGGAAAACATTAAACTCAATCTTTGCATTTACCTGATCACCTGAACTTGAGCCTTAATTGTAAGAGCGCCAGACTCATCTATGAAACCTTGCTCTAATTTAGTTAGCTCCATAAACTTTTTCCATCCCCAATCATGCTCTTTCTTCCAGAATCGGTGTAATGTATCTGCAAACAAATGCGTTCAGTATGACTGTAATAGGATGCAGGGAAAGTAGAAGTTGCAAAAGGTAACCTGAATGCTTCGAATTCTTTGGATCTGTATTCACCACAGCTATAGTAAACTGAGCAAAATGACTCCAACCTGTCTCAAAGATAACAGAAAAACCCAAGCGATAAAGTTTACAAGTTTGAGAGAGGGAAGCTAAAACGGACAAGAAGCGAACAACGATACTCACCTGGAAGAAGTTTATCATGGTTTGCAACACAGAGAAACAAAGAGAGATGGTTACAAACATCACAACCTTGTGGATAAATTAATATATACCTGCCATTACATGAATATGAAATATTTCAGTATGCATAAGGAAAAAAAAAAATATATGCAACTACATTTGGTGATTACAGGAATTTCAAACTTGTCATTAAGATAGCTGATTAAATGAGCTTATCATTAAAAGACTAAAATATATGGAAGGAGCACGGAACAAAAAAAAACGATCATTTACCATTTGTAGCCACCGACTTCAAAAACATCACCACGAATCTCCCGTTTATTGATCTCTGAAAATTTCTCAATCTTCCAAGTATGTCTCCCAAATAGTTCAGAAGGTTTTAGTCCTATGAATTAGGGAAGCAATCGAATAAAAAAGGCTAGTCATTTGAGAACATATATCATTTGAGACTCATTTCATGCAAGTAAACAACATTCAAGAGAAAGTAACATGCAAAACACATACCAAAATCATCATCATCACCAATGTCCCAGTAAGGGGGCGACGTCGAAGGAGTACCATTCTCGACTTGATCAGACGACCGCCACTCCGCGAGAGCTTCTTCTGATTGACTTCTTTGTCCATTTGAATTCCCTTCCACTGATCTTCCTGCTCCGGAATCTCCATTAGTAGTCTCGGACATTCCCCTGAAGCTAATCTACGAATATTCAAGAATTGAGGATATAAATTAGATCCTAAATTGTTTTATCTGGCAACTGATGTAAACAATGAATGAACAAGCTCAAACTTTCATTGTCTTCCGATTACGATAATCATAATTACTCTTGAGCAATTATCAAAACCAAGAAATCGAAATCAATCACTCACAGTCACAGAGTCACAGCACAATGAAATCGAAAAATCTCAATTCAAACACTCACTCACAGAAACCAGACGAATTGATTGCTCACATTCAATACACTAAAAACCCAACATCAGATAAGCAAATAAACCCTAAAAGAAAACTAATCTTAGAAAAAAAGCGGAAGCAAATGCAAGAGAGCCAATTATTCAATTCTATCGACTAAATCTCCAGAATTACACCCAAATGCAAACAAAAAGCATCCGAAACTCGGAATAAGCTAAGACGGAATCAGCGATCGGATAAAACAAAATAAACCGCACAAACTGAAACCAAGGATTGAAAATCGGAAACCTAAGCATCGGAAAATCCGAATAATTAAGGAAATCGAGATTGAAGGGACGTAAAGGACGCCGTGTAGATCGTAGCGAACCTGGTGATTGTGAAAGAAAGAGCAGAGAATCAGCTTAATCGTTTGAATGGATTAATGGAAGCAGCTCAAGCTTTTCTAGAGAGAGACGGAAGAGAGAGAAATGGAGAGAGGTCGTAAGAAAGAAGAAAAACACAGCGAAAGAGAAGAAGAGAAAGAAAAAAAAAACCCTTTATAGAAAAAAGTTATTTATTATTTTAATTAGTTTTGATGACATATGTATATAAGTAACGCTCATGTTTAATTTGTCTCCATTTAGCTTAATAAGAGGAAGAAATGAGATGAGACCAAAAATGGAGAAGGAAAAAAAAAAAAACCTAATTTTCTTTAATTGATTAATTTCAATTAAGTTTTTAAATTTATTTAGGGGGTGTTATTGGATACATTTTTCAAACAAAATTTTGTGTAAGGACTAAAAAGTAAGAACCACATATGAGTTGTAATGTTAAACTAAATATTTATTACCTAAAGAAATTAGTAAAAGTCTATTTATGATTAGTTTATTTAAATTAGTTTGTGTAGTAAAGGAGTATTTATGATTTATTAAATATTTTCTCTAATTTAAATGAAAGAGCTTTTAAAAATTTGTGTTCATCATGCGGAAATTTGTTTTCTAGATAAATATTAATGATTTGTAGCTTATTAATACTTTAAATTATAAAAAAATAGTGAATCCACAAAAATATGTAAAAGAGAAGAAAGTAGTTGAGATGATTATGGCAAATCACCAATGAGTTATGTAAAAGGAGAATAATGAAGTGAGGCAACTGAATGATTTTTTTTCTTCATTTTTGTATTAATTGATTGGTTAAAATAGGTTTTAGCTGCTAATTGTCAAATTTAGAAATAATAGTTATTTTTTAACTTTTAGGAATAAGTTATACAATGACTACATACATGTTGGTTCTTACATTTAGAAGTTTTGAAAATTTTGATTATATTTTTCCCTAGCCGAAAACTTTATAGTTAGATGACAAACACACTTATCCATATGAGTTCGACTCTCTTCCTCTAAGCTAGTGGAAACATTTCAGTTAGTGAGCTGTATTTTTCTGCTTTAGTTGAATTAAAGACATTCATTAAACCTAAGCAACTTCTTACAAAAAAAATAAATAAATTAAACCTAAGCAACCAAGTTTATTTGTTTTTCTTTTGCATTGATACTAGCATAGAAAGTTATTTTCCTTTTCTTTTTACTTTATCAAAAAAAAAAAATTCTTTTTTAAATCTCGCACTAAAATATCGATGATGGTTGTTTTCAGAATTTTAAGTGGAGGTGCGGCTCAAAAGTTTTCCATTTGTTATTTCAAATCTATGTCATTGGAAATAATGGTTTGATCAGTGTGTTGACAAGAAAAACGGTTTGGCCAATGATATATCCGATCAGAGATCAGGCATTAAAATTGATTTGTAATTAACAGTTTTTTATTGCAAATGCGCAACAAATATAACAAAATCTGTAAAAGACAAGAAAATAGTTGAGATGACCAGCTCAAATCGCCAATAAATTATTAAATAAAATAATATTTATGATGGAAGGTAAGTTTTAGATAACTAGTAAATATAGTGCCTTTCGGATTGACGGATTTTTTTTTTGTTGCATTGATTATTTGGTTTATATAACTTGTAAGAGTTTAGTTGTTAAACCGGTTAGGATTTTGGCTTTTTCTTCCAAACCACTTCATGGGGAAAAAAAATTAGTATACTCTAACGACAAAAGATAAATGTTTATTAAAGCTAAGGAAGCAAAAATAGATACTTATATTTTGGGAAATAGGGAATAGAAAATTATTTTCTTTGGTTTTAACTAAGTGATGATGGTTGTTTTTTAGAATTATAATTGGATGTGTGGCTTACACGTTTTTCATTTATCAAGTCAAACATTAGACCGTTAAATGAGTGATATATATGATATGAGATATGACATCATTAATGATTTTTAATTTATAAAAAATAAATTGTAAGAAATATTTTAATAGTGAATGCACAACAAACAAAAAATCGTAAGATCTGTCAAAGACAAGAAAATAGTTAAGATGATTATGGCAAATCACAAATGCTTAAGTGTTTTTGAATTATTTTATTCAATTTTCCTCATACTATAAAGTTTTATAGTTAAATGACAAAAAAATATTGTGATTCAAGGTTATGAGTTTAACCCTTTTGTCTAAGCCATTACATGGATAAAAGGTTAGTGGCTTCTACGGACAAAAGTTAAACGTTCACTAAACTTAAGTTTTTGTCCATCTAATATCCTTTAAAATATTTAATAAATCTAAAATAAATACTTTTAAAATCCAAAAAAATTCAGAAAATTCAGAACAATAATCTTAATACTTTCTACAATATTTCCACAGTTTATTTTTACAAATATGATAATTAAAAATATATTGAAGTTTGGTTCTATCAGTTTTAGAATGCAAAGTAGAATATGTATCTACTTCTTGTTTTTACATCTACAGACGGTAGAATATAATTCTGCCATTTGTCCACACATCTACTTTTAGTAGAATATGATTTCTATCATTTGTGTACACCTCTACTATTCATAGAATGATTTTTAGTGGTTACTCTATGTTCTGCGATTTCGTGAATTTGGTAGAAGATATCTTTTACCTATTATACCATTTTCTGCAAGTTGCAGAATTTGTACTCTACTAGAAACATAGTCTTCTACATGGTTGTAGATTTTGTGTTCTACTACGGACATAATCTTTTACCATTTATAGACTTCGTGTTCTGCTAAAAAAAAAATCTTCTAACCACATGTAGTCTAACCACATGTAGAAAACATATTCTACCAAAAATGTTTTGAAATATTTTGACTATTCTTGTTTCCTTTTTCTTCTCCCAACTTATCACACGACGGCGTCTTCTTTGTTTCTTCTTCTTCTTCTTCCTTGTTTCTCTTTTTTCCACTACTTTTGAAGAGTTAAAGACGATGATTTTGGAGGACTTTTCAATCCAAACCGGCGCCAAGGTGGAGCTTAGCTATTTACCGGGAGGTTTGATCAATAATACAAGGTCTTCAAGAGTTGTGATCGGCAATGATCGCCAGTTGAAAAATTTTCTTGCGTATATGAGGAAACAATGGATTCAACACCGATTTGAATACAGAGCAAAAAACGAATTCAAACAATGGAGACAATGATGGTTATTTGTCTGGAAAAGCTGAAATCAACAAAAACAACATGTCTAATGTTGACGATGATGATGGAGTTTGGACTAAAAATGAAAGGGAGAATAACAATCAACTTTGTTTCGCTTTGACGGAAGCTGTGAAGAAGGAACAAGATTTCAGATGCAAAAGACATTTGAAGTCATATTTTGAAATCCTTACAATGAAGCACAACTTCGATTACATGGTGGTCGTTCAACTCATCTTCCATATAATCCTTCAAAACCTTCAGTATCGACATTTTGGCACATTTGTTAATCTTATCCACTTGTGGTTTTGTTCCTTCCTTGTATAATCGTTTAGACAACTCTGAGTCCATACCTGAAATAGCGAAAACATCAAAGTCAATTACGTAATACATGCAATGAAACAACTCAAATCACACCGCTTACAAAACTTGAACACGTACAAGAACCATGTGCGATATATCTTTTAAACACATCATAATGTAACATACAGAAGCAACATAAGTGGTTCTAAAGTCTTTTGGTGGATATACACAAATCTAATTAAAATTTAACTAACCAAACAATACATCACAACAGAAAATTAAAAGGAATAAGAGAGTTGAAGCCAAAGCTATCTTAAAAAGTAAACGATTATCATATTGACTTATAAAAATTCTAAAATCAAAGCAACTTACAAAACTAAGCAAGTATAACACAGACGAATCCATTAACCCAAATAAACAGAGAAGTAAAAAAATAAAAGAGAAGAACACAATGTAAAACTAAGGGAGTCTTTCATAGACCAAACCATGAACTCAAATAAACAAATAATTAACGAAAAGAGAAGAACAAAATCTCTACCAATATATTCAAAACCTAAATGAGTCAAAGATTTACCAAACAATGAACTCAAAAAAGCTTATAAGTAACAAAAGGATTTGGACAAAATGTGATTTGAGAAATGCTATTTAACAAACTTTAGGACAAAGCTATGAAACACTTTTTAACATGGGATTAACCTTCATTACTTAATCATTGATTACTACTTTGAGCCATTCCCTTAATCGATAACAAAGATTTATACTTCTAGCCTTTCTTCAATCCTATTTAGAATACCCTCATTCGACTCGTTTTGTGAAACTGTGTGACTCAATGCGTAGCATGCAAACAGTCTCATCTCTCTGTTATGAAAAAGATATTAAGCGAAATACTTCAACAATAATGACTTGCATAAATAAATTGCATTATACTATTCAAACCTATGATCAGTTACTTGTTCTGTTCTATTCAAAGAGGAGTGGATGATGAAGCAGATTCAAGCCAATGATGAAACTGATGACCTTTCTTAAGACCACATGTATCGATTTACTTCAATTTAATGGTCAAACAAACTCGACAACACATAAATTTAATTTCCAGACAAAAGTCCCAAATCAATTTCTAGAAAAAACCTCCAAATCAACTAAAGTAAAACCCAATTCAATTTCCAGACAAAAACCCCAAATCAATTTGAGATTGCAACACATAAATTCGATTCCAATAACCAAATCCTCAATTGCAACAAAACAAATCCAAATCAACACTAACCTGATGGTGCACTCGATTATGTGAATGGCGGAGAAGCAGACGAAAACGGAGCTGTGCGGTAAGTGCGTGCGAAGGAGGACTGAGCTTTTTACGGTGACAGCGGACAGAAGAAAATACGAGCGAGGAGTTCCGACGGAAGAAGAGACGGTGAAATAGTTCCGACTTAACCAGAAAGAGAAGCAGAGAAGAAGAAGAAGAAGAAGAAGAAGAAGAAGAAGAAGAAGAAGAAGAAGAAGAAGAAGAAGAAGAAGAAAAAGAAGAAGAGTGGAATGTTGTGGAAGAAGAGGAATGTCGTATTCTTTGCAAAAAAAATTAAGAGATAAATCTATTATGAAACAACCAAGCTTTTTTTTTTTTTTTATAATTTAACAATTCTAGCGGAAGTCTTAAACCATTAAATGAATAATATCAATCAACAATAATCAATTCAGCAATATTCAGCGGAAGCAAATAAAATAAGTAAATAGTCTAACAATTTAAACAGTTTATTAAAACATGAAAGTCTTATCATCCTCTTCTTCGGTCTTGATTCCGCGATCACACTTTACTTTTACCTGCATCACAGGAAAAAAGATGCGTAAATATTATCACAAATACTTAGTGAGACGATCACTCTGCCCACGGGCCATTTACGCAATTTCTAGACAATTAAAGTCTTTTAAACAATTTCCACAATTATTAAATATTTTTTCCACACTTAAAACATCTCCAACTAATTATTAAGTAATTCTCATAATTAAATAATAATATTAATTAATTATTAATCCGAAAATAATTAATTAAACCGAAACAATTAACCATTTAAATCAATTAAATTCATTAAACCGGATTAAACCATTTAATTTTAATGCCAAATCAATTAGACCAGGACAACAGACCGAATCGGCCTCTGGTGTCGACCGACACCCGCGACCTTTCAAAATTGACTCTTTGTCCCTCTATTCGAGGTGTTCCAGAAATGTGTGCAATCGAGTAAATAGCTTTACGAACAAATGGATCGGATCGAACTGGAAAATGGAAAGATTTGTACAAGTTATACCTTTCGTCACCACTTTGTGGAAAATCGTTAGATATCAATATGTTAGATACATGTGACTTGATTGACGAACCTGTGACATTTTGTACCCAAAACAAACGCGCTACCAAGCTGCGCTACATCCCTTTCAATTGGTTTACAGTGTCATTGTAGAGAATTCCTGTCTTGTTTTTCCACATCTTTTTTTTTTTTCTCATATCAGTTAACAAACGTATATATAATTCAAAAAATTACTTTTTTTACGCAAATTCTCTCAATTTCAATTTTATATAAATAAGCGTTTCCATTTTCAAATGGAATCTATCTATAAGATCGTTCTATTCTAGTAGACAATATTTCAATTCGAATTTTGAAAATGGGGAGTTGCTTATACAAATACAAGAACTTCTTAACTACATGTACATCTGTAGTTATATATATTACTATATATAATGTATTACAATAAAGAAAAGAAGAAAGAAGGAGGATTTCAAATGCGAGATCTAAAAACATATATTTCCGTAGCACCGGTACTAAGTACTCTATGGTTCGGTTCGTTAGCAGGTTTATTAATAGAGATTAATCGTTTATTTCCACACAAAAATAACGGTTTTTATTCCAATACGGAATGAAAAGAAAAGGACAACATGCAGGATGGGTCGAAGAAGTGGGGATACTTGGTTCAAGCCCTGACACGAAACGTAAAATAAAGAATACAACAATCCTAAGAATCCATATTTCGTATAGGATTTCTTATGGACACAACACTACAATACAAAATTGTAGTTGTGTTTACTCTTTTTTTTTTTTTTTTTAAAGATTTTCTATATCTAAATAAGATAAGTATGTATCTATCACATAGGCTCTATCATAGTATGTATCTAAGTAGTATGTTTGGAATAGATTCCATTTTGAGAGAGTTGTCGATCTTTCTTTTAGTTGTTGAATCTCTCTTCACTATAGGCTTGGGAAACAAAGAGAAGATGTGTACGAACGATATATCCAGCAACAAGAAGAAGGAAAAGGATTGAATAGAGGTAGCTGCTCATGGTTATTTTGGCCGATTGATCTTTCTTATTTATATTTAATTCACTATTTAAATAAAATAATAGGAAACTGTATGGAGGATTAGGAAAATCCTATTGATTGCAACTTTCTCCAGATGTTGAATTAAGGATTTGTAGTCCTTCTTTTTAAATACTTTAAATTCTGGTGTTATTGAAATTATTATTTTTCCAATTCCATTTAATACCTATGTTATTCAATATTTGGTGGATTTTGTAGTAATGTCATTTGGAAAAAATTTAATAAAATTTGAAGAAATTTTGTAAAGAATCAATTTTTACAGTTTTTGTTATCATTTTAATAGAATTGGTTTAATCCACAACAAACACTTTAAATTACTTCAAAATCCATTAGTTTTGATTTATTTTGGTTTCTCTCTAATTCTACAATGAGAAATCTTAAGAAATACATCTCTTAGGGTGTCAATTTTCAAAACTATACATTTAGTGCGTTAATTTTCAAAACTACACTTTTTCCAATTTTTAATATATAAGTTTGGGTTCACTAATCCTTAATTAGAGTGTAACTGGTAACTATTAGAGGAACAAAATGAATGAGAAGGAATGGAATGAAGAGGAATAAAAAATAGGGAACTTTTGTTCCTCTCAATATTTGATGAGGAATATTTTAATACTAAACTTCCCTGAACAATAAGGAATTAGAGGGAAAAATATGGAAAAAATATTCCATGTAAATGGTAAAAATTTTAAGGAATGAAGAGGAATGACATTATTCCCCCTCATTCCCTGGTCACCAAGTTACACCTTTAGTGTTTATATTTTGGGTTTAGGGATTAGATTTAAGGAGTTCAAGGTTAGATTTGTTGGTTTATGGTTTATATTTTAGGGTTTAGAGTTCTTTTATTCAATGAAAAAATTTTAGTTATGAAAATGGACACCTTAAAAATGTAATTTTGAAAATTGACACCATAAATGTGTATTTTTGAAATTTCTCCTTCTAGAATCCAATACCTCCTCTTTGGGATTTTTGAAGTATTTTCTTATATTTAGATGACAAAACCCATATTACTCGCGATTGTAGGATTATGATTCAGCTCTTTCTTCCAAGCCACTACATTGCAAAAAAGAGTTAGTGAAACCAACCGACAAAAGTTAAACTTTCACAAAACTTACGCAAGAAAACATTTTTTTTTTTTGCTTATTAGTATATAAAAAACAAATCTTTATTATATCCTACACTTAAATATTGATGATTGTTTTTATAGAACTATAATTGGATATGTAACATATAATACTTTCAATTGTTAAGTCAAACATTATATCATGAAATCACATCAATAACGGTTCGACCAATGATATTATTCGTTATAAGATCTGATATTATTTATCATTTGTAATTTGTAAATAATTTGAATTGTAAACAATTTTAATAGTGAATGCGCAAAAACATAAAAATCATAAAATCTGTAAAAAATAATAATATAAACGCAGTTAAGATGAATAGGGAAAATCGCCAATGAATTGTAAAAGAAGATAATATTCATGAGAGACAAATGTAAGAAAGTTTCATATATTTTAGGGAGAATTTAGTGAATATACTCAGATAACACTACAATTAAAAAAGTGGGTGTAATAATCATTAATTGAATCAATATAGGAGACTTACATGGTGGGGAGACCGTGTTGCCCCTGAGGGCGAGTTGGATAGCCGCGTGTCATTGTTGCTGCTTGGGCCAGTGGATTGAATATGGAGAGAATAAAAACACTTTCGTGGGGGATAGCGCATTAAATGCGTTAGATTTAGTGGTCATAACAACCAGGCGGTTTGACGGCGGAGGAGTCCGACCGGGGAAAACAGGTTATCGAACTCGACGACTTCCGGCGGGAAACCAGTCAGAGAAGACGAGAGAGTTGTCGTAGACGAACCAGGTCAAGTTCAAAGAGTTTTTGTCCGGCGGCAATCAATCGCGGTGGGAGTTCCAGATCTGCTATATGAGAACCATGCTAACTTTGTTATGGTTGTGTAACTATCGTTAACAACATAATGCTAACGTTGTTAACGATACAACATAATGATACAACAGAATATGGTGTACTGATAACTATTTTATTTTTATGGTAAATATTAATAGACAGAGTCGAAAAGAACAGGTGGGAAGCGACGGAAACCATTTAGTTTGGAGGGCCCTGGACCGGCAGCCCTTATAATAATCATGCTAACTTTGTTATTGCTGTGTACGTATTGTTAACAACATGATGCTAACGTTATTAACGATACAACATAATATGGTATATCACACAACATAATAACCATGCTAACATAATAACATAATAACAATACAACATAATAACCATGCTAACTTTGTTATTGATGTGTAACTATCGTTAACAACATAATGCTAACGTTCTTAACGATACAACATAATGATACAACAGAATATGGTGTACTGATAACTATTTTATTTTCATGGTAAATATTAATAGACAGAGTCGAAAAGAACAGGTGGGAAGCGACGGAAACCATTTAGTTTGGAGGGCCCTGGACCGGCAGCCCTTATAATAATCATGCTAACTTTGTTATTGCTGTGTACGTATTGTTAACAACATGATGCAAACTTTATTAACGATACAACATAATATGGTATATCACACAACATAATAACCATATGCTAACTTTATTAACGATACAACATAATATGGTATATCACACAACATAATAACCATGCTAACATAATAACATAATAACAATACAACATAATAACCATGCTAACTTTGTTATTGATGTGTACGTATTGTTAACAACATGATGCTAACTTTATTAACGATACAATATAACACCGTGAAAAGGCGGTTTGACGGCGGAGGAGTCCGACCGGGAAAACAGGTTATCGATGGCGGGAAAGCAGTCAGAGAAGACGAGAGAGTTTTCGTAGACGAACCAGGTCAAGTTCCAAAAGAGTTTTTGTCCGGCGGCAATCAATCGCGGTGGGAGTTCCAGATCTGCCATATGAGAATCAATTTGAAACATCGTAAGTGAAGAAAAAATCTCTTACACTAAATTCAGTTTAGTATGATAGAAAATCAAATTTTCAGATTCGAGTAGAATACGATATAAAATCAATCAAACAAACAGTTTAAAATCATGTCGAAGACTGCCTCAGGCTGAGCTAGTTTCTGTCTCTTTCGGACTTCTTGTGAACACTCCTTCACCATTCTCTACTAAATACGGATAATAAAAAAAGGGAAAGAAGAAATCCGTCAAAATATCTCCGTCTCGTTTTGGATAATAAAAAAATTACTGGTCCAGGTTTATTTACAACACAACACGCAAAAAAAATCATCCCCACTCGCATATAGGGATAATATCGTTTTTTAACAATGAATAGTTTCGTCATAAAGTTGTCAGTGACGGTCGTTTAATTTCCAACTTATCTTAGTTATTACAATTTCCCTATATTTTACTATAAAAATTATTACATTTTCATATTGATTGAATGCTTTTTTTTAATTGTTACATCAACTGTTTAGGTTATAAGTATATTTTTAGACTTTTAGTTGTCAAATTAAAAGTTGAGAAAAACATGAAATTTATTCTTAGATCTAGGGTTTCTGAAACAACCAACATTTTTTTTTTTATAATTAAATAACCTGAACAATTCTAGCGGAAGAGTTAAAACCAAAATAAATAAATAATCAATTCAACAATATTCAGCAGAAACAAATAACATAAATAAATAAGTCTATCAACTTAAACGGATCGCAAAACAATAAAATCCTATCATCCTCTTCTCCGGGCTCGATTCCGCGTTTAACCAATTCTACCACCTGCATCACAGGAAAGGAGATGCGTAAGTATTATCATAAATACTTAGTGAGACGATCACTCTGCCCACGAGCCAATTACGCAATTTCTAGATAATTAAAGTCTTTTAATTAATTTCCACAATTATTACATATTTTTCCCACCATTAAAATAATTCTAAATAATTATTAAATAATTCTCATAATTAAATAATAATCTTAATTAATTATTAATCTGAAAATAATTAATTAAACCAATTCAAATAACCATTTAAATTAATTAAAACCATTAAACCGGATTATCCCAATTTCAATTTGATTTAACCAACATTCTCAATCAACTCCGATTAAACCAGACAAAACCGGTGGTGTCGATCGACACTCGGTCGTCTGTTCGAATCCGAGTGCAACAGATCGGCACAGAAACACAGAAACTCAAATCAAAACATTCCACACACGATTCAACACAATTATCAGCACGAAAACCATCACATAACTCAAGAAGAACAACCAAAATCATCGATTCATTCATCTAACATCCTAAATCCAGAAATCCCGAGCCCACAGTCACGCACTCACCTTGGATTTGGGTTGAAAGGGAGAAACAAAGGATGAACAAGGAAGAACAACCAGCAAACACCTCAGAAACCTCACAATCTCCTTAAAACTCTCCAAAATCGCCTAGAACACTTTCTATCTCGAAAAACGAGCCTTCCCAGCGGCTGCTCGACTTTTAAAAGCGACCTAGGGTTTCCCGACCCGAACCGACCCGAATCCAGCGACTTAAATCAAACCGGAAATTCAATTTCGGACCGGTGTCGATCGACACCACCTTGGTGTCGCTCGACACCCCACGAAAAACTCAGTTCTTTGGTTTACGGATGTTACAAATCTCCCCCACTAAACTGGATTCGACCTCGAATCCTAACTCAGAACACGTCTCGCAAGACCAAAAATCCGACCTCGCAAGGTCACAACACTGGAGATCCTCACCTGATCCCCGAGACTCACACTCAATCTTATGTATTCGCACGTTCCAAGACATTTTCCTCTTGACTCATTACCTTCAACACTTATTGGGGCCACGGCCTCCCAAATAAGTCTGCAACTACCCAAACTGGGGCCACGGCCTCCCAGATGGGCCTGCCATCGCTTATACCGAAGCCACGGCACTCGGATAAGCTACTTACACTGAAGCCACGGCACTCAGGTAAGTCTGCCAGAGAACCAAAGTCTCCAAAACGTAATGAGTTATTCAGGACCGCATCCCTTAGAGAAAAATTCTTAAACACCTATAACCAAAAGATTGAAACGTCTCACGACCCAACTGGTCAACAAGTGTAACATCCAAGACAACAACAACAAAAACTCGCAAGCTAAACCAAAAACCAAGCCACAAAGAAGAAAGAAGCTCACTCTTCACTCTGCTTGTCGAACCACTTCCTGAACTTCAACTTCATCTTTGCCTCTGGCTCCCAAGTCTCCTCCTCAATACCGCCACAAGTCCACAAAACTCTCAATAACGGTATCCTCTTGTTCCGCAGAATCTTGACTCTTCTCTCAAGAATCCTCACAGGCACTGCCGGAACTGTCAAATCTGGCTGAATATCCTTTGGAATCTGAGCCACTAACTCCTCAGAAGGATGAAGACACTTCCTCAGATCAATTACGTTGGTGGTAGCTTCCTGTGGGAAGGCTACTTAAAGGGTGAGGTCTCAGGTTCGAGTCTCACCAACAACCTAGGTTGGTATAGTGGTCGTGACCTTATACACCAGAGGGGTTGGGGTATATTGGGCTGCAGCCCATAACAGCGCCAGACTGGCAAGAAGGCCAGTGGGGCCGGGCTGTTACAGTTTCTGAAATATATGGTATGCTCGTGTTTCTAGGTTGTTGAGTTCAACTCTTTTTCTAAGCTATTACATGGTACAAAAGGTTAGTGGACCCTATCGACAAAAGTTAAAACCTTAACTAAAGATAAGAATCTTCTTTTTGCATTTATATTATTAGAATAAAATTTATTTTCCTTTATAAATCTTAAACTTAAATATTGATGATGGTTGTTTTATAGAATTATAATTGGATGTGCGGCTCATAATATTTTTCTTTCTAAGTCAAACATTATATCATGAAATTACATCAATAACGGTTCGACCAATGGTATTATCCAATTTAAGAACTGACATTATTTATCATATGTAATTTTAAATAATTTAAATTAAAATAATTAAGAGTGAATGCACAACGAAAGAAAAATCATAAAATCTGTAAAAGACAAGAAAATAGTTTAGATTCTTATGTAAAATCGCCAACAAATTGTAAAAGAAAAGAACTTTCAAGAAGGACAAATGCCAGCAAGTTTTAGATATTTTACTAATAAAAAATAGTGCATTTTTCGGATTGATAGGATGTTTCTTTATTGTTGTATCGATTATTTAGTTTATATGTATGTTTAAACTTTTAGCTGTCAAATTATAAGTTGATAAAAACTTGAAATTTATTCTTAGCTTTAGGGTTTTTGAAGTATTTTATTATAATTTTGTTTTTATGGTTGAAAGCTTTGTAGTTAAATGACAAAAACGCATTATGATCACGTTTTTAGGGTTATGAGTTCTAACTCTTTTTTAACAATATCTGTGTTGCATATCATTTGGTAAATTAAATTTATGTTCTTACAGATATTTATATAGATTTTCTTTGAAAATTATATTTATATTTAATTATTCATATTGTTAACGGTTTTTTTTTTAATTAAAAACTCACACGTGCGCATGTGCATTCGTTTAAGTTTTGTCCAAAAAAGCATTCGTATTTGCATTCACATATTAAATATCTTGAGACATTATGTGTTACGGAGAGGTTTCTTTTCGGGTCCAAGCAAAATATCATAAACACCCAAAAAAAACAAACAAACAAACTGTTAATATTGTCATAAAAATAAACTATTGAAAAGATTCATTTGCGACGAAAACTCTCTTTACACCGAATTTTTTTTTTTTTCTTTTAACCCGAAACCTCATCACTGTTTTAAGATTTTCCATGAGCCCACTGCTAACTCTGAAGTTCAACAGACTCAGTTTCCGTTCCATGGCCAGAAGTTTCTATAACCGTTGACTCCTGAAGACAAATCCGGGTCTGATGATGAACCTAAGTTAAAGTAAGAGTAATTACTTGCTGATGCTAATGCTGCATCGTCTTGGTTCCTCATAGCCACTAAAGACATGTCCATGTTCGCCATCTGCCATTGCGTTTGTGCCAGCTCATCCATTTGCCCACTCCCATATGGAAAATAAGATGAAGAAGAAAAATGTGGCATATATTCACTATAACTCTGTGACCCGCCAGAGAGCCAAAGATCCGTAGTGCCATGATATGAGTATTGGTTATTGTTGAACCGTTGTGGTATACGGTATACGTTACTCTCCATCGAACCATAATCATCTTCAAGCAGATCATTGATGATATCAAGGTGAGGGTACTCGTCAGTCATTACACTCTGTGCCGTTCTCCCAAACTGAACATTATTAGTAGGCTGGATGCTGGTAGTGACCGGTGTGTTGTAAGGGTTCGTTCCATGATTCCCACTGATGCTTGTGTCTCTGTTTGAACTCGAACCATTATTAGTAGTTACCGGTGTATTGCAAGGGTTCGTTCCATGACTCCCACTGATGGTGGTGGTTGTTGTTGTTGTTGTGTCTTTGTTTGAACCCGAACCACAAGAGCCAAAGTTGATAGGTGAAACATCCCAAGAGCCAGAGTTGATAGGTGAAACATCCCAAGAGCCAAATTTGATGGGTACTGCGGATTGATTAGATCTCGACACAGGAGGCGGATGTGAACAAGGTGGAAATGTGCTTGTTACCGTCGGTTGAGAGCTTGAGTGGTTGAAACCAGATGAACCCACTATGGCATGTTTATCGGATTGAGGAATGTAAGTTTGGCTATGTGGCGGTGAACCTAAACGGCCTGCTTGGACAGGACTAGCAAAGGACGATGTCGACGTTTGAACAGCAGATACTATAGGAGCAGCTTGCTTCAGAGGGATTATAGGAGCAGCTTGCTTCAGAGAGATTATAGGAGCAGCTTGCTTCGGAGGGATTATGGGTACAGCTTCCTTCGGAGGGATTATAAGAGCAGCTTTCTTTGGAGGGATTATGGGAGCAGCTTCCTTCAGAGGGATTATGGGAGCAGCTTGCTTCGGAGGGATTATAGGAGCAGCTTGCTTCGGAGGGATTATGGGTACAGCTTCCTTCGGAGGGATTATAAGAGCAGCTTTCTTCGGAGGGATTATGGGAGCAGCTTCCTTCAGAGGGATTATGGGAGCAGCTTGCTTCGGAGGGATTATAGGAGCAGCTTGCTTCGGAGGGATTATGGGTACAGCTTCCTTCGGAGGGATTATAAGAGCAGCTTCCTTCGGAGGGATTATAAGAGCAGCTCGCTTCGAAGGGATTATGGGAGCAGCTTCCTTCAGAGGGATTATGGGAGCAGATTCCTTCAGAGAGATTATGGGAGCAGCTTGCTTCAGAGGGATTATAGGAGCAGCTTGCTTCGGAGGGATTATGGGTACAGCTTCCTTCAGAGGGATTATAAGAGCAGCGTCCTTCGAATGGATTATGGGAGCAGCTTGCTTCGGAGGGATTTTAGGTGCACTCACAGGTCTTGACATGGATTGTACAGGTTGTGCCGCCGGTTTTGGAGAAGCAGTTTTCTGTATATCTGCTTCAGAAACCACTGTCTGCAACTGAATGTCTCGAGATGATGATGGTGAAGGTACTGCTTCTCTTTGTGGAACAACATCCTTTGTCTCCGGTTTTGCTTGCTCTAAAGAAGGGCATTGATTCTTAGGATCAAATTCATCTTTCTCTGTTGACCTTTCTTCTGCTTGGGTCCTCACTGTGTCTTCTTTCTTTTTTGCCTTTCCTTTGTTCATTTTCTGTTTCGCCAAACCACAAAGAATCTCCATTAGCACCTTGAATAAGTTATATACTTTGAAAGCAATAGAAGTGTTAAAATACCTTTTTCTTCTTAGATTTCTTCTCTTTTCCGGCTGCTCCTCTTTTGGCCTTATGTTCTTTTTCTACTAGCAAGGCTTCCTCTTCTTCGCGAATTAGATCTTCTTGTCTGCTCCATGCAACAGCTTCTTGGTATGCAACTAAAATTTTGGTGCTGTAAAGATTGCAATGCACAATACATTAGGTTACGACTAAAAACACAAAGACATGTACATTACCAAATGACCAGAAATAAAAAGTAATCACTATCACTGTCAATACCAGATCTTTCATGCATGCTTGAGGTTTGTAAACAAAATATGTGCTAATGAAATGATTTATATGGAAATTTTAAACCTAAGGAAAATTATGCCATCTTACATGAAGAGATGTACAAGAACAAATCTCTCTATGGTCAGTCTACCCAGCTCGGTTAAACGCCTCTCATCACGCTCTGTGGCTTCGTTATCGACTGCATCTCTATCATTCCCATCCTAGAGTCGGATGGAGAATAAAAATGATATTAATAATACAAGTAAAGCCAAACTTCAAGCATTATTACATGGATAGTAAAAATTAGAATGCACCAACAAATCATGAAATTTCAATCAGTAAAATACATAACCTAAATAAAAACTAACCTTTGTACGGGTTTGAAAACCTATATCCTCTTTTGGTGGAATTGGCTCAAGGGCAGCCCTCTCTAGGAGTATCAGCAAATCATCAGCTAATACAAACATATTTCTGTGCATACTAACCATTGGAGCTGGCAATTCTTCGGTATCTGTTAGTCTTGGCCTAGTTTTAGTATGACCTTGAAGAGCCAGAGCCTTCAACCCACTATCCAAGGCATCCATCACTAAAGTTGATGTAAATTCCTTCTCGGAGAAGAAGACTCTTACAAGTAGTTTGTGAATCACATCCCTTCTCTCTCGAGACATCTGACGCCTTGTATTTTGGTCCAACCCTAACCAGTAGGCACTAAAGCTGCACCCAAAAAAATTACAACCCATTTCTTGTTACGCAAATTGCTCAAACTTTGAGGGAAATATTTCATGAAATAGGAAAGGAAAAGTGCATATGAGTGTAACTCTCGGCCTCCACAGCTATATATGAATACCTTGCCCATTTTGCTTTGTCCTCTTTCAACTTATTATACCTTCTTCTTTCGGTTTCCACAAACCGCGAGCAAGTTTGTTCTACACTTTTCAAATACACCCTAACAAGTTCCCTCCTATACTGAATATCAAGGCAGCGAAAAGGTCGATCCACATTTTCTCTGCCAAAAAAAAAAAAGAAGCATACATGTAATTGCAATGTGAATGGTCAGGAAAGCTTTAAACACGTGTCGACGTAAATTAACGGGAGTGGTGTTTGACATATGACTTTAGGTAAATTAACTAAATTTTGCATTTACCTGATCACCTGAACTTGAGACGTAATTAAAAGAGAGCCAGAATCATGTAAGTAACCCTCCTGTAATTTAGGTAACTCTATAAATTTTGTCCATCCGCAAACGTGCTCTTTCTTACAAAACCGGTGTATTGCTTCTGTGAAAGAAATGTGTTCAATATGTCTGTGTAATGGGATGCAGCAAAACTAAAAGCTGTCAAAAGGTAACCTGAATGCTTTGATTTCTTTAGATCAGCAGTGTTCACCAAAGCTACAGTAAACTGAGCAAGAAAATTCCAATCTGTCTCAAAGATAGCAGCAGAACCCAAAGTTCAGAGTCTGAGAGAGTGAAGCTAAACGGACAGCAAGTAAACAATAATACTCACCTGGACGAAGTTTATCAGGGTTTGCAACACAGAGATACAAAGTAAGATGGTTGTTAACATCACAACCTTGTGGATAAAGTAATATATACCTGCCATCACATGAATATGAAACATTTTAGCATGCATAAGGGAATGTACTATACGAAATTATAACCACTTGTTATGACGTATTAGAAAACTAAGAGAATCATATCAGCATTCTTAATCTGATTTTGTTAACTATCACTTGATATGTCTAGTAATTAATTAAAAGTCTAAATATATGGAGGGAGACAAAAAAAAAGGCGATCATGATCACTTACCACTCGTAGCCACAGACTCCAAAAACATCGCTACGAAGTTTACGTTTATTGATCTCTGAAAATTTCTCAATCTTCCAATAATTTCTCCCAATTAGTTCAGAAGGTTTTGGTCCTATGAATAAGAGAAACAGTCGAATAAAATGCCAGGAAACACATCTGGATCATACCGCAAAAAAAGCTACAAAAAGGCTAGTCATTTGAGAATATAACATTTAAAGAATGAAAGAGTCATTTTCATGCAAGTCAACAACATTCACGAGAGACTAATTAACATGCAAGAACACATACCAAAATCATCAATGTCCCAGTATGGGGGTGATGTCCTCGAGGGAGTACCACTCTCGACTTGATCAGACGACCGCCACCCCGCCAGAGCTGCTTCTGATGGACTTCTTTGTCCATTTGAATTCCCTTCCACTGATCTTTCTGCTCCGGAATCTTCATTAGTAGTCTCGGACATTCCCCTGAAGGCTAATCTCTCTCGTAAACTACGCATATTTAACAATTAAGCATATAAATTAGATCCTAAACGACTGTTTATTTGGTAGCTGATATATATAAAGATTGAACAAGCTCGATATTGTTTTTTTTTTTGTTTTTTCATCATATTATTATGTACTCATTCAATTGTCAAAACCAAGAAGTGGATCAGGATGAACTCTTTAAACAAATCACTCATAAAATCGAAAAATCTAAAATCATTCACTCACTCACAGGAAGCTGATGATTTCATGGGTAAAATTAATACATTAAACCCACCCTAGGATAAACCTTACAAAAAATACCTCCAGAATTGCACCCAAATGCTAACAAAACATAAAACTCGAAAAAAAGCTGATTAAGAAGAAGCTATCAGCCACCGCATCAACCAAAAGGAAAGCGAAATTGAAGGGACGTAAAGGACGAAGTGGACCTGTGGTTTAATGGAAGCTCCCCAAGCTTTTAGATAGAGATAGAGATAGAGATAGAGAGAGAGAGAGAGAGATAAGAAATCACAGCCAAATATAATTTTGTCATTAGATATTTTAGGAAGATATAAATCAGTTTATATGGTAAGAAAGTATTCCTGATTTGTTTTACATCTAATTTACACTCTATAGATTTATTACCTAATGAACTAAAAGAATATATCAATGATTAATCAATCTAAAGCGCATTTATGATTTATAAATTATTTTATCTAATCACGCTGAAAATTGTTTATGATTACTCATTTGTAACTTTTCAGTAATTTAAATTGTATAAATTTTAATAGTGAATGTACAAAAAAACGGTAAAAGACAAGAAAATAATTAAGATAATTAAGGAAAATCACGACCAGTTATGTAAAAGGAGAATATCGATGAGAGACAACTGAGAACAGGTTTCGCATATTGTACTAATCAAATTTATGTTTTTCCGGAGAGATTGAATGGTTCTTTTTTTTCTTTATGTAATCATATTCTAATAATGAATGCAAAAAAAAAAAAAAAAAAAAAATCATAAAATCTATAAAAGACAAGAAAATAGTTGAGCTGACTAAGGCAAATCGCCAATAAATTGTAAAAGATTACAATGCATGCCCCCTTTAACCCAAAACCTCACATATATCACAAATATAAATCATCATTGTATTTTTTGACAAAATAAATCATCATTGTTTTAAGATTTTCCATGACTCTGAGTTCATCAGACCCAGTTTCCGTTCCATGGCCTGAAGTCTCTATAACCGTTGATTCCTGAAGACAAATCTGGGTTTAATGATGAACCCAAGCTAAAGTAAGAGAAATCACTTGCTGATGCTAATGCTGCATCGTCTTGGTTCCTCATAGCCATGTTCATGTCCATGTTCGCCATCTGCCATTGCGTTCCTGCCAGCTCATCCATTTGCCAAGATGAATAAAAAGAAAAAGGTGGCATATATTCACTATAACTCCGTGACCCGCCAGAGATCTCAAGATCCGCAGTGCCATGATAAGTGTACTGGTTGTTGTTGAACCGTTGTGGTATACGGTATACGCTACTGTCCAACGAACCATAATAATCTTCAAGCAGTTCACCGATGATATCAAGGTGAGGGTACTCATCAGTTATTATCTGCCCCAGAATCGCTGCATCGTCTTGGTTCCTCATAGCCAATAAAGACATGTCCATGTTCGTCATCTCCCATTGCGTTTTTGCCAGCCCATCCATTTGCCAATTCCCATATGGCAAAGAAGATGAAGAAGAAGAAGAAGACTGAGGCATATATTCACTATAACTCTGTGACCCGCCAGAGAGCCAAAGATCCGCAGTGCCATCATATGAGTACTGGTTGTCGTTGAACCGTTGTGGTATACGGTATACGTTACTGTCCATCGAACCATAATTGTCTTCAAGCAGATCATTGATGATATCAAGCTGAGGGTACTCGTCAGTCATTACACTCTGTGCCGTTCTCCCAAACTGAGTAGGATGATTCCCGGTGATGGTTGTTGTTGTTGTTGTGTTGTCTCTGTTTGAACTCGAAACATATTCGTCTTCAAGCAGATCGTTGATGATATCAAGGTGAGGGTACTCGTCAGTCACTAGACTCTGTGCCGTTCTCCCAAACTGAACATTATTAGTAGGCTCGATGCTGGTAGTTACTGGTGTGTTGTAAGGGTTCGTTCGATGATCCCCACTGATGGTTGTTATTGTTGTTGTTGTTGTTGTTGTTGTTGTTGTTGTTGTTGTTGTTGTGTCTCTCTTTGAACTCGAACCACCGCTCAACAAGAGCCCACCAGACGAAACATCCCAAGAGCCAAAGTTGATAGGTATTGCGGACTGATTAGATACTGACACAGGAGGCGGGTGTGAACAAGGCGGCAATGAGCTTGTTACCGTCTGTTGAGAGCTTGAGTGGTCGATACCAGATGAGCCCACTATGGCATGTTTATCGGACTGAGGAATGTAAGTTTGGCTATGTGGCGGTGAACCTAAACGGCCTGAGCTCATTGAAGGAGCAAATGGCGATGGCGAGGTTTCAACAGCAGATACTACAAGAGCAGTTTGCTTCGGAGGCGTTATGGGAGCAGCTTCCTTTGGAGGGATTATAGAAGTAGCTTGCTTCGGAGGGGTTATAGGAGCAGCTTCCTTCGAAGGAATTATAGGAGCAGCTTTCTTCCGAGGGGTTATGGGAGCAGCTTTCTTCGGAGAGATTATAGGAGCAGCTTGCTTCGGAGGGGTTATAGGAGCAGCTTCCTTCGGAGGGATTATAGGAGCAGCTTTCTTCCGAGGGGTTATGGGAGCAGCTTCCTTCGGAGGGATTATAGGAGCAGCTTGCTTCGGAGGGGTTATAGGAGCAGCTTCCTTCGGAGGGATTATAGGAGCAGCTTTCTTCCGAGGGGTTATGGGAGCAGTTTCCTTCGGAGGGATTATAGGAGCAGCTTTCTTTCGTGGGGTTATGGGAGCAGCTTCCTTCGGAGGGATTATAGGAGCAGCTTGCTTCGGAGGCGTTATAGGAGCAGCTTCCTTCGGAGGGATTATGGGAGCAGCTTCCTTCGGACGGATTATAGGAGCAGCTTGCTTCGGAGGGATTATAGGAGCAGATTTCTTCCGAGGGGTTATGGGAGCAGCTTCCTTTGGAGGGATTATAGGAGCAGCTTGCTTCGGAGGAGCAGCTTCCTTCGGAGGGATTATAGGAGCAGCTTGCTTCGGAGGAGCAGCTTGCTTCGGAAGAGCAGCTTGCTTCGGAGGGGTTATGGGAGCAGCTTCCTTCAGAGGGATTATAGGTGCACTCACAGGTCTTGACATGGATTGTATAGGTTGTGCCGCCGGTTTTGGAGAAGCAGTTTTCTGTATATCAACTATTGGAACCACAGTTTGCAACTGAATGTCTCGAGATGAAGATGGTGAAGGTACTGCATTTCTTTTTGGAACAACATCCTTTGTCTCCAGTTTTGCTTGCTCTAAAGAAGGGCATTGATTCTTAGGGTCAAATTCATCTTTCTCAGTTGACATTTCTTCTGCTTGGGTCCTCACTGTGTCTTCTTTCTTTTTTGCCTTTCCTTTGTTCTTTTTCTGTTTAGCCTATGAATTACCGATAACAAAGAATCTTTGTTAGGACCTTGAACAAGTTGTTTTGGGCATTATATACACTTTGAAATTAAGGCAATAGAAGTGTAAAAATACCTGTTTCTTCTTAGATTTCTTCTCTTTTTCGGCTGCTCCTCTTTTGGCTTTCTCTTTGCTTTTTGCTTCCTCTTCTTCGCGAATCAGTACTTCTTGCCTTCTCCATACAAGATCTTCTCGGTATGCAACTCCAATCTTTTTGCTGCATTTTTCACGCATGTTTGCGGTTGTAAGCAAAATATATATGTGCTCATCAAGTGATTTTTATTTGAAATTTCAAAAACCTAGGGACAAATGATGGAATCTTACATGTAGATATAAGCAAGAACAAATACTTCCATAGTCCGTCTACCCAACTCAATTAAATGCCTCTCAGCATCGTTTATGGCTTCATCGTTGTTTACCTCTCCATCATTCCCATCCTACATTCATATGAAAAAAAAAAAAAAAAAAAAATTAATGCACCAACAAATCATTAAATTTTAATGTATAGCGGAAGAAACTAACCCTTGTGATTTGATAAACTGTTTCATCATTTGGAGGAAATGGCTCCAAACAAACGCTCTGTATGAGTGATATCACATCATCAGCTAATACAAACATCTCTTTCTCCACAGTGACAATTGGATCTGGAAATACGTCGGTATCCGTTAGTCTTAGCCTGCTTTTCTTATCCTTAGTTTGGCCTTCAAGAGCCTTCAAACCACTATACAAGAACTCCATCACAAAAGCGGATGTAATTTCGCGCTCGGAGAAGAATTGTTTAACAACTGCTTTTAGAATCACTTCCCTTTTCTCCCGAGACAACTGACGCCTTGAGTTTTGGTCCAACCCTAACCAGAAGGCACAGAAGCTTCACCGGAAAACAAACAACTCATTACTTGTTACGCAAATTGCTCAAACTTTGAGGGAAATACTGTAATATAAATGTGGAATACCTGTTCCAGTTTAGCTTGTCCTCTATTAATCCACTATACATTCTTCTTGACCCTTCCACAAACCAAAATAAAGGTAGATCTACATTTGACGAAAACACCGTAACAAGTTCCCTCCTATACTCATAATCAAGACAGCGAAAAGGTCGATCCACCCTATCTCTGAAAGAATAAATTTATGCAAAAAACAAAATACAGTATAACTATAACCTTACTCGATAAATTAATACCTCCATAAATAAGTAGACTTTAATTAGTTAAACTCAATCTTGTATTTGATTACCTGATCACCTGAATCTGAACTCCAATTAAAATAGAGTCATGATATATGAACCCTTCATGTAATTTAGGTAACTCTATAAACTCATTCCATCCCCAAGTAGACTCTTTCTTCCAAAACCGGTGTATTAAATCTGCAAAAAATGTGTTTAATTAGCATGTCTGTGTAATTTAATTAGATGCAGTATAAATTAAAAAGATTAAAGATGTCAGAAAGTAACCTGAATGCTTCGATTTCTTTGGATCTAATTTATTTATCAGAGATACAGTAAACTGAGCCAAATGACTCCAGCCTGTGCAAAGATAATCTTTAGATCCCATATGATAAAGTTTATATAGAGCTCGAGAGATGGAAGCTAAATCGGACAACAATACTCACCTGGAAGAAGAATTTCATAGTCTGCGACACAGAGAGACAAAGAGAGATGGTTGGAAACATCACGACCTTGTGGATAAATTTCCATAAACCTGCGAATGCCATTAGAGAAATATAAAATATTTTAGCATGCATAAGGAAAACTAGGCGACTATATACGTTTAATGATTACAGGAATTTCAATATTGTTATCATGGGAATCTATTAAATGGAAAATGGCCTTATTATTAAGAGTCTAAATTCTTTAATATAACATCATTATTAATTTATTGAAGTTTTAACATCATTATTAATTTATAAAAGTTTTACGGTATATGGAAGTAGAACAAAAAAAAATTAAATATGGATCATTTACCAATTGTAGCCACCGGCTTGAAAAACATCGCCACTAAGCCTCCGTTGATTGATCTTTGAAAAATTTTCAATTTTCCAAGCATTTCTCCCAAATAGCTCAGAAGGTTTTGGTCCTAAAATAAGGGAAAATAAATAAATCAAATAAAATGCTGCGAAAGCACGTGATAATACCGCAAAAACGACAAAAATGTGAATAATTTAAGAATATAACATTAAAAGAATAAAACCAACATGTTTCGTGCAACTAATCTACATGCCTGAAAAACTAACATGCAAAACATACCAAAATTATCATCATCATCGTCGTCAATGTCCAAGTATGGGGACGACGTCGACGGCGCTAATTCTGATTGACTTGTTTGTTCCTTTGGATTCTCTTCCACTGATCTTCCTGCTCCAGAATCTTCATTTGTAGTCTCTGACATTCCTCTTGAAGATAATTTCTCTTTCAGACTACACAAACGTAAATGCCTTCGGTCAGAATAACTATACAAATTTTTAGAATTGAGCAGATATATCAGATCTTAAACTGTTTTTTAGGGCAACTGACGTAAGCAATAAAGACGGTCAATGTTTTTCTCCTAAATCTTTAATAATTACCAAAACCAAGAATTATAGCTGATGTGGATCAGGATAAACTGTTTAAACCAATTAACATCAGAAGTAAGCATATGTACGCAATCCGGAGTCCGGACTTTGATTTGCTGGACTCGTTCGCTGCATCGTCAACATCAGAACGTATGCATATATATATCACTACAAGAAAAAAAAATATTGTGACAGATAATTTGTGACAAATTATTTTGCTATAATATGGTGATGATTTATATACAAAAATGTGACAAAATTATTTGGTCATATAAATGTAACATTTTCGTTATAATATTGTGACTGAAACGAACGTAACAAACATTTGTCACTAAGACGAATACACAAATATTGTTACGGCTTTCCGACAAAATCCGATAATTAAATTACTACAAATTTGGTATAAAACTTACGTCACTCATAGTTACAAAAAAATTAGTGGGTATTTCGTCACAATTCATTACTGTTTTAGTGACCTTTAGGTTTAGTCATAGATTTGACTTAATTGGAACTACTTTGTAACAATTTACATACGAAAATGTGACAAAATTATTTGTTCATAAAAACGTAACAAGTTCGTTATAATATTGTGACCGAAATGAACGTAACAAACATTTGTCACTAAGACGAATACACAAATGCTGTTACGGCTTTCCGACAAAATCCATAACTAAATTACTACAGTTTTGGTATAAAATTACGTTATTCATAGTTACAAAAAATTAGTAGGTATCTTGTCACAATTATTTACTGTTTTAGTGACCTTTAGGTTTAGTCATAGATTGTGACTTTATTGAAACTGTTGAGTTTTTAGTTTGATTGAGATTACTAATCCGATTAGATGTTAGATGCAAGAAAGTAAATGGCAAGAGAGGTTTTGTTGACCCAGTGTTCGTTTCCTACTCATTGGGGGAAGGAATCACGCCTTCCGTCGTATTCACTATCACGGCAAAGCAAACCCGAAGGTTACAAGAGATTCCGATGTACAAGAAACCTCCGTCTCGATACAAGATCAAGCTCACACTCAGAAAAGGTAAGAAGAAGCTCAATTGGTCTATCTCTCTTCTCCCTCTTTTCTCTCTCTGTGAACTCTCTTTCTCTCTCTGCAACCGACTCTCTCTGCTTCCCGTTTCTTGTTGCAGGTTGTTGCGAAGAAGAAGACGAAGACCAAATAGTCGTTGACTACTTTGCCAGCTAGGCTCACGTTTGATTGAAGCAGTGTGACTTGGGCCTCAGGCCCACTCGAAGTATTTGAGCTGAACCATTTACAAAAACTACTTTGTAAAAATTTACATAAGAAAATGACAAAATTATTTGGTCATAAAGACGTAACAATTTTGTTATAATATTGTGAACGAAACGAACGTAACAAACATTTTAAACATTTGTCACTAAGACGAATACACAAATACGACTTTCCGATGAAATATGATAACTAAATTAATACAATTTTGGTATATGACTTACGTCACTCATAGTTACAAAAAATTAGTAAGTATCTCGTCACAATTAATTATTGTTTTAGTGACCTTTAGGTTTAGTCATAAATTGTGATTTAATTGAAACTACTTTGTAACAAGATTATAAACATATGTAGACATTATATAATTAAATAAAAGAATAGCTTCAATTCTGAAAACACACCTAACAAAAAAATAATAACTGGAAAATATAAAAAATAATATAATAAAGTGCCAAACAAATTATTTAGACTGGTCACTGATTAATTTGATATCAGAATTTCCATCTTCAGTATATGATCCAATTTCTGCTGCTACTTGATCATCAACTGCTTGGCCATGTGTTAGTGTCTCGACATGCACTGCATCAGCCTGAACAATAGAAACATCATTTTCATATTGTATTGCACTGAAATCCAAATTTTGGTGTACCAATATTTTTCCCCTTGGTGGTATCATAATGCCTGCTTTTCAATGTCGATCTTTTTTTTGTTGCATTATCCGTGGATATGGAACATAACATACTTGATCTGTTTGTGAAGCCAAAACAAAGGGATTATATTTTCCATAACACCCTTTATCACTGATATGGATAATCCATGACTTGTTTATTTGTATACCTTTCCTCTTCGTGGTAAGTTTGAATAGTCTTTTCTTTTGCTAATAACCCAACTAAATACGCACACAGAACAAGTTATGAAAACAAAAGTTGTGAAAAATATTTCAATCGGAAACGTAGCTGTTTGGAATGTAACTTACTACGAATCGTACAGGGATCGCTATCCAATTCCTCACGTTTACTTGTATAATGAGAAGAATGTATAAAATCATTTTTATTAGATATACCTACACCATAGTTTTTCCAAGAAATTAATTGTTCATAAATTTTAATATAACAGCTTGCTATTATAAAATATTGTGTCCTTTATACATTAATCTTGTGTGAGATGAATGAGAAGAAACGTTTTCATTTTTAACTTATATATTCCAATATCATTCTCCCGCAACCACATATATAAATTTGTAAGACATAACCAAATATTTATATAGTTCGACAATGATTTTGTTATGGGACAGATCTGTTATATCAATGAAAATAATATTATGACGACATATAACTAAAAGTATAAATGGGATCATATAATTAAAAAAAAGATATATATAGATATATCATATAAATCACAAAACATGCATAAATACCCACCCAAAAATATCTTACCTTGACATATAATAAACTCCTCATATGCTCTCCTAGATTACATATATATCAGCCACGAAAACCATATAATATACACCAAAAACGTATTATACAAATATAGATGTAGTGGTTGATGATCTCATAAACCAAGACGTAGCTCCAAATCGATCTCATCTCCTTCAACGACAACGTTTTCTCTCCTTGTAGCCATCGAGCCTATTCGTAAGCTCAAGTTCGTGGTCGTCCTCAACAAGATGGAATCTACTTGCTCGTAGCCTCCACGATCAGACGCTGCAACGTGGAAACATCTTCGAGCACCGGAGAGTGCCACGTCAGCGTCGTTTTGCAACTTGGCCGCCTTGTTGAGACGATCGCGTCGATGGATGTTCATGTGACCGCCTAAAGCTTGTGCGTTCGTGAAACCTCTTTTGCAGAAAGTGCACTCGTACATTCGTCTTGTCACGGTGGAGGCCGACGACGTAAGACGGTGCCGGATGGTTCCGGTTTCTGATGACGTGGACGACGATGATCTCTCACACTCCATAGAGCTATTTTGAAGAAATGTTGAAACCCTAAAGATAGGACCTTTTGAATGAAGTTTAAAGATGAAAGAGTAGTCAAATGTGTTGGGTGCATATAAGGATGGTTTTTATGATGGAGAAACAAACTTTATATATAAGAGTAATAAAATGTTTTACGTTTTTATATGTTTGGAAGACATGATTTGGCTTTTTGTTTCATGGTATATTAATGTATCGACATTTTATGTATATTAATCACCGTATATGGTGAATTTCGTTTATGTTCTCATGTGTTATATATTATTAGCTAGACAAATCTAGCATTTGCCAATAATAACAAGTTCATGTATGTAGTTAGTTAATTATAAGAAACAAAGTATCATACACCATTCGGCATGTAATCAGAATTTTATCATCAATCTTAAAAAGTATTAATTGCTCCGCTAATTCTCTAGCAAATCAATAATAACATAATTTCTTACTTTTTATTTCGCAATTATCTTTAAATTTTACCGGATTTTTATTATTTATTTCCAACAATACAGTTGATTTTTATTTTTTTAATGTCAGAAAAAGCAATACGTACTTTCGTCTCTAGTAGTTTTGGTTACAATACTCGTAATCTCGTATATATAAACACGAAGTCACGAATACAAAAATTATGGAAAGAGACATAACGAAAGATTTGATTAGAAATCACATAAAACCTAAATAAGTCAATCCTCACATTAATCCAATTAACTGAAATCCAAATTAACCTCAACTAAACTCTTCAATCAGTCCACAAAACTACAAGAAATGATGACAATTAAAAGGCAAGGGAGTGGTTTAAATCAATCGTGTTTGTTTTAATATCAAAACATTCCTTTTGTGTTTGTCTTGTAATAATCCAACCTTTTATCGCAATTTGATCGGCACAAGACCAAATATGAGTTTAAAACTTTGGTCTAAACTGCTTTTTTAACTACAAAAATATCACTATTGTTGAATCGAACTATCACAACTCACAAGGAGATTTTTTTTTGGCTTAACTCACAAGGAGATTACTGAGATAAAAGATTGTGGGTTTTAAAAAATATTCTTTATTAAGATCAATCAAAACTCAAGTGATTTACAAGAAAGACACGAATGCCCCAGTGAAAGTTAAGAACAAGAAGAATTAGATTAAAGTTTTGCTCTAGAGCTCCCAGCTATTTTTCGATCGCCATGTAGAAACTTGTATTTATAAGGTTTGATAGTTGGTTCCATCCACTACTTTTTCCTAATATCTTTTGAAAATTTTATTTTTCATATTTATCTTTTTCTTTTTTTTCCAAGGAAGTCCCATTTATCATTAAATTTTTCTTTTTCTACGAAGATATTGACTAGATAGGTTTCTGCTGTCTTGAATGATAGTTGACTTGTTAAGAAATATGTTCACTCCACCTTTAACAACTATATTAATTTATACCCAAAAAGATATAGACAATATATAGATTGAAAAACGCGTTTTCATATTTTTCCAAAATATTTCAAAGGAAAGGATAAGAAAAAAAAATATAATGGAGCACATAACTTAATTTTTAGTCAGTTCAATTATAAATCATCTTTCTTAATTGGACAGCTAGGGGAATAGTCAAGGTGTCATTTGATAGCAACTCGAGTACTTTGATTCGCTTCATCACTGCCACATCATTGATTGATTACGTTACTTGTATACCTAATCCGCTTTGTTTGGGGTTTAGTCTACTTTTCCGTTTAGGTCATATAAAATAGTTTCCTGACATAAGAACAATTGCACCAGTGGTTTAGTGGTAGAATAGTACCCTGCCACGGTACAGACCCGGGTTCGATTCCCGGCTGGTGCAACTTTTATTTTTTTCTATCCTTTCAAAAATACGATTTACATAGTGGTTAACTACTGCTAACTAAGGTAATATTTGCATAGAAAAATCAAGGGTTTTGTGCAAAAAAACCCGTGAAGTAAATTTTTTTTGCAAATTAAACCCTCAGGTTTATAACGTGCAAGTCAATGCCCCGAACTCTCAAGTCACCCGCAAAACGGCCCTTGGGTATATCGGCGACGTGGCCTAATTTGGGCCTTCTAAAATCCGCGAGACGCTGCGTTTTGGTCATAAAAACAGGACGGAGTGTGGCTTTCGATCCCGTTTTTCGGAGATAACTAAAAACCCAAAACAGATTAGGGATTTGATAAAATCGAATTGGGGGAAATAAGAGATTAGGGTTCTTGGCGATTTTCGTTGGCGAGATCGACAGCTATACTTGGCAAATCCGACCGATTTCCTTGTAAACTCCGGAGATGAGGTAAATTCGTGCAAACTCACTATCTTCTTCTTTCTCTCCTAGATTCTATCTCTAATTTCCACTCTTCCAAAGTTCTTCAACTGTTTTGTGAAAGTTTCTAATTTGTCTATCTTTGCACTCCAGTTTCGAGTTGTTCGTGTTTATTGGCGGCTACTGGTCACCAGATGATAGATATCATGGCGGAGAGTCCTTCCGCGTGGCTAGCTTCACCGTGGAAGAGTTTAAGTTGTGGAAAGTTCTGCTGATACTTGGGAAACAGCTCGGGTATGAGGACAACATGAAAAAACTGTCATGGTTTCCACCGGAGACTCCAGACACGAAAGTAGATATCGAGGATGATGAGACAATGAAAAAAGTTGCTCACTATGGTGTTGGGGCTGGCGCTGTGAAAATGTATGTAGTTCGTGAAGACGATCCGTACATAGGTCGCCGAAGAGGTTGGAACTACTCATTGGACGACGGTGAAGCTGTTTGGGATGTAGATGAAAATGAGGCTAATGTTGCTGAAGATGTTGAGAGCGGTGGTGAAAGTTCAGATGGTGAAGCCGGAAACGTGACTGATGATGATGATAGCGAAAATGATGGCAGAAGAACTAGCGTGGATGAGGCGAGTTATAAGAAATTTGAGATAGGTCAGGAGTATTTGAGTATAGATAGCTTTAAGAGAGCTATTATCAAATATGCAGTGAAAAAGAGGAGGGATATCAAGTACAAGAAGTCTGATAGAACACGAGTTGTTGCTATTTGCTCAAATGGAAACTGTCCATGGAGAATATATGCCTCCATTAATAGCAGCTCCCCAAGGGTAGTTATCAGGTCGCTACAAGAACTGCATAACTGCACTTGGCAAGGTAAAGTTTCACTTCTAACTTCCTCAAGAATAAGTGAGATTTACATGGGGGAATTCAGGCTGAATCCCAATTTCTCGGCCTGTCAGCTACAAGAGAAACTCTTGTCAAGAAACATTAATGTCCCTTGGACTAAATGCGAGAGGACCAGATTGAAGTGCTTGAGGGAATTTGACAGAGAGCAAAATGAGCAATTTGCAAGGTTGTTTGACTACGTCGCTGAGTTGAAAAGAGCTAATAGCGGGTCGACAGTGGAACTGACGGTGAAGGGAACCGAGTTTGATAAATTTTATGTCTGTTTTGGGGCATTGAAATCAGGATGGAAAGATGCGTGTAGGAAGATAATTCATCTTGATGGGACTTTCTTGAAGTGGAGAATGAATGGTATGCTTCTAGTAGCTTGTGGGAGAGATCCAAATGATCAAATGTTTCCCATAGCGTGGGGAATAGTGGAGGTTGAGAATAAGCCAAATTGGCTTTGGTTTTTAGAACATTTAGTTAGTGATTTGGACTTAGATTCAGGCAATGGTCTGACCTTGGCGAGTGACCAGCAAAAGGGTTTGATTGCAGCCGTGAAAGATATCTTACCTTTCGCTGAACACCGAATGTGTGCTCGTCATGTGTATTCAAACTGGAAGAAAAGACACGCTGGCGCAGACTTAGAGGATCTGTTCTGGAGTGCAGCTGATTGCTATTATCCGCTTGAATTTGAAAGGAAGATGAAAGCATTGAAAGATTATGATCCTGTTGCACATGCTGACTTGAAGATTAATATTTGGTGTCCCTGGTCTAGGTAAGAATTGTTGTTTATATAGACCTTATTTTACTTAAATATGTCTCATTGTTTGACTGAGTTAGGGTGTTTGAATGTTTTTTTGCAGGGCTTTTTTTTCGGAGTTTTCAAAGTGTGATGCTGTGGAGAATAACTTGGGTGAGTCGTTTAATGCGGCCATAAGGATAGCTAGAACAAAACCTATAGTCGAGATGCTTGAGGAGATTAGGCGAAGGGTTTTGGTTTCTAATGACAAGAAGCGGTTAGAGGCTGATAAAGCTAAAGGTATCTACACTCCTAGAGCAGTTGCTCTTCTTGATCAACAAATTGAACTAGCTAAGGATTGTAGGCCATTATCTTGTGGTTTAGGTAAATATGAAGTTAGTCACTTCAACGATAGGTTTGTAGTGCACTTGAGAAACGAAACTAGTTGCTCCTGTAGATTGTATCTCATTAGCGGTATACCTTGCTGCCACATCGCATCAGCGCTTAGGCATGAGAGAGGAGCAGAACAAGACCCTAAGACTAAAATTAGTCAATGGTGGACAGTTGATAAGCTTAGGGCATGCTATATTAGACCTTTAGGTCCTGTAAATGGAATGAATTTGTGGAGAGTGACCACTGATGTAAGGGTTACTCGACCTCCATTTAAAAGTCCTGGTGGGAGACCTCCTGGAAAGAACAGAACAAGGGAGAAAGGTGAGAAAAAAGCCCCATCAGAGAGTGGAAAATTGCCAAGATTAGGAACGACAATTGTAAGTTTTTTGACATTTTACTTTTGTTTACATCTTTGATGGTTAACAAACTAAATAACTATTTCTCTTTGGTGTAGCACTGTGGTAATTGTGGTGAAGCAGGGCATAACAGGACGAATTGCGAGAAGACGCCTAAGCCACAACCTCCTAAGAAGCCACCTGGTAGACCACGGACAAGACCGATTCCAGATGCTCCAGGCTGGAATGAAGGCCGCACAGAAGATCAACTACTGCTTGTTGATGATTGGGCGCCCTGGAATGCAGACGAAGCTGGAACTTCTTCTCAGCCTGCGAAACAAGGAGCAGCTTCCAAAAAGCCATATACTAGAGCACACAAGAATCAGACACCACAAAGCTCTCAACCTGAAGTGGAGAATGCACCAAGCCTTTCCTCTGCACTCCCAAAGAGGAAGCGTGGTAGACCTCGCAAGAATGAAACAGAGACAAGATCCTACTCTCAGCCAGAACCTGTTACTCGCAGTAATGAGCCGATATATGATACAGGACCAAGGAATATCCCAAGAGTAAGCATCTCAGACATGTCTTATGCTGTGGTTTGTTGTGATGATCTATGTTCCTCATTCTGATTTTATTTTACAGGAGGGGTTTGGTGTTTTTACAAGTCCAGATTCAGGGGATGATTACATTCAACTTGGGAAGTCTGTGATCGATGCACGAGATAACACAGTCTTGCCAAGCAGTCTGTACAAGAAGAGGGACGCTCAGAGAGCTAAGAAAAGCAAAGGCACATTCGTGGAGAATTGGCTCTCTCAACCGTAATTTCCTGGGAGAGAGAGAGAGATTCAGAATTGAGCTTGTTTATGCTCATGGACTTCTGCTTTTGAATTGAGCTTGTTTATGCTCATGTTGTGCTTTTGTTATGTAATGGACTTGTGGTTATGCTTCTTGAGAAAAACTTGTGGTTATGCTTATTGGAGGAATGATGGCTGTCTGGACCTCTAAGACTGGGTAATGTTGTTTGATGTTTTTTTTTTTTTCCTCCTTCTTTCGGTGATAGAGACTCAAACTCGTTTCAGAATTTGCTGTATTAGAATCAGTATAATGTCAAATATTCAAGCTTCTCATGTTTTTTCTCCCTATGTAAGACTTCAATGTCAAATTTCTGAGACTTCAATGTTAATGTATGATATTTTGTTAAGGTTATGCTATCTACAATGCAAATTTCAAGCTACACTTTACTTCTCAAATCATAACAACTAAGTACCTCTTTAATATAAGCTCAATACCATACAAGAGTTTAACACTCCAAAATCATCTCATACAAGACATATGTTTTACAATACCATAGTCATAAAGCCGAACATAACTAATATTCTTACAAAATAACCCATACAGCCGAACAGAAGTCATAGTCATAGAAACCAAGCTAAACTTCTTACAAAACACATAACCATAAACCCTTATCATGTTTTCCAAAAAATTAAGGGTGTTGAGACATACATATTCTCTACTTTAAGAAGGCAATAATCAAAGCCATGATTATCACCACAACACCAAACACCACAGCAATCTTGAACTCCAACCCCGCATTATTATCACGTTTCTTACTTGAATCTTTCAGCTTCTCAATGTCATCAAGAAGCTTGTCCATACGTCCGCAGTCCATCGCGATGTAGTGAAGCTGTGTGTCGTGGTCATCCTGTTTCCCCTTAAGCTGGGCAATCTCCTCCATAATTGCTTCATCCCACCACTGATTAACATGTGGTTCTCCATCCTACACCAAGTATAGTTCTCATAATAAGTCAATATTTGTAAAAAAGCTACAAATAAAGAGAAGAGGGCTAGACTTACCATGGTATTTCCCTTACATATGTAATACCTTCTTCCTTGAGATAGCTCAGAGGTGCGGATCTCAACCTCAGCTCCGCAAATACACTTCTTCGGAATCCCTGTTCTCCAATCAGTAAAATCTCTGCATCCCTTATGTGTCCTCGCTGAAGAACACCAACTTGGATTACTGAAAGTCATCTTGCTTCTTTTTCCTGTAAATTATCAATCAACTACTCTTCTTAAGTGTGGGTATAGGAAAGACAAACCAAACAATAAGCAACAAGCTTACCAGGAAGGTCGTCTCGATCTGAGATTCCACGAGTTCACACCTAAAAGCAATCGCCCAATTCGATTTAGAACCCTAATCTCTTATTTCCCCAATTCGATTTTATCAAATCCCTAATCTGTTTCGGGTTTTTAGTTATCTCCGAAAAACAGGATCGAAAGCCACACTCCGTCCCGTTTTTATGACCAAAACGCAGCGTCTCGCGGATTTTAGAAGGCCCAAATTAAGCCACGTCGCCGATATACCCAAGGGCCGTTTTGCGGGTGACTTGAGAGTTCGGGGCATTGACTTGCACGTTATAAACCTGAGGGTTTAATTTGCAAAAAAAATTTACTTCACGGGTTTTTTTGCACAAAACCCAAAAATCAATGGTAAGATCTTTAATACTATTACTTTTGTTACACTAGTTGCATACAAAAATCAATGGTAAGATTTTGTTTGAGAGATTTCTCTTTGAAAATAATCCGTCAGCAAGTGATCCGCACGATTAACACGTTCCACTTTTGTCTCTTTGAATCAGTGAACTTAGTTTACATGTTCAGATGCTTTAAGAACAGCCACAGGAGTCACACAAGGACAATCTAGTTTTGGTCATTGCTATTCACTGGTTTTAATATGGAACAGAACACTATATAAGGCTTAGAAGCTTTAGAAAAGTTAAAGGTGGTGCAGCGTAATACGCACAACACAACCTCCGAATCTGCGATGACCACAAACAAGAGAATTGGGATTGGAAGAGATAAAAGAAATATCAAAATCACTACGCAACCGTTGCAATTTTCTATTGCTATGTACAAAAATGTTATCAAACTTTATAACGTTTTAAAACAAGGCTTACTCATAACTCATTAGACATTAGTAGCAGAGTAAAAATAAAAACATAAACAAAAGACTAATTAAACTAAACAGTGTTATGCATCTCTCTCATCGGAACAACATTTTGAGCTCCTCAAGTCTCGCCGACCGGACTTCTTCATCGGTCAAAGCTCCGGCGATCATCCTCTGCTTCCTCGCCTGAACTTGCTGCATCCGTTCCTCCACTGTACCCTGCACAATATCATCCAAAACATAACCATGTCAGAATCTTGAATTTTGATTGCTTTAACGTTGCAATAAACTCGTCGAAAATGCAATTCTTTATGTTACCTTGACAATGAATCTTCTGACGCATACCGTTCTTTTCTGCCCGATTCTATGAATTCTCATGATCGCTTGCTCTTCAACCGCCGGATTCCACCATGGATCCTAAGTGTTTCAAGAAACAGAGCAAAAGACAATCACCATTATCATCAATTCATCATCATAAAGAAGAATTTAAAGCAGATTTGAAGAGAAAATGTTACCATTAAGAAGACGTTTGATGCTGCTGTTAGATTCAGACCGACTCCTCCAGCTTTCAGAGACATAAGCAGAATCTGATAGTGATAGAGATCTTAAAGCTCTCTGTTCGATTTTAGAGTTTGTAAGAAAAGTAGAAAACTAACTTACTGTTTTCTGTTTGGTTTCATTGAACTCTTTCAAGACCTTTTCTCTCCCTTTCTGAGCTAGCTTTCCATCGAATCTAAGAAACTCGATTCCTCTTCTTCGCAAGGAAATCTCCAGAAGATCCAAAAACGAAGTCCACTGGCTAAAGACAATGCTCTTCTCTCCAACACCGGCCGTCTTGATCTTCTCTAAGCATTTGAGCAGCTCTGAGACTTTAGAAGACTCCTTCCAGTTCTTGACAACATCAACTCGGAATATACTCTCCGTTGGGCATGAGATAAGCTCGGTTTTCTTCAGGATCGTCCTGCAGATCGGGCACAGACCGCAAGTCGTAGAGCGCCAGCTAGTAAAGAGACACTCTCTGCACATTCTGTGAGCGCAAGGCGTGAGAATCGGATCATCTGCAGACTCAAGACATATTGGACATTCTTGGTTGTTGCCATCTCGTAAATCTTGGATAACTTCTTCGATATATGCACGAGAAGGAGCGTTTTGGGAAACTGAGTCAGTGTTGTTATCAAGCAACCTCCTTGCTAGGCTGTCTAAGTCAGCGTATTGTTGTGAATCTGCCCGGCTGCAAAACATGTTCTCAATGTATTAGAAACTCCACTTCTAAGGGGACAACGAAGTCTATTGAAATGTCTGTTTTTTTTTTTTTTTTTTTTTTGCTTTTTACCTCATAACTAGAAAAGGGTGGTTGCAACACTGACGTAGACGGAGAAGGAGCTCAAGGATGTTTGCATAGTTGTGAAGAACTCTTCCTTGTGCCACAAACTGGTCAAATTGGACCTGTTTCCAGAAAATGTAAAACAGGTTATGATTAAGCTTGTGACAGGTTTTTTTTGTGCTTGAAGAATGAAAGTATAACACTTTACTTTGGATCTTTTGTAAAGAGCGGTGTAGAAGTCACGTTCTGCTTCAGATTGTTCACATTCAATGACTTGGACATCCGTTGGAGGAAGTTCAAGAATTAGACTGAAAAGTTTTGCAGAAAAAAGTTAAGCAAAAGACAAAAAGGATTGAAGCAGTGAAAAAAACATTTTACCTTCCTTCTTTGTCCCTTGTTTCCTTTGTTCTTCTCAGCATCAATGGCCTCAAAATCGCCTTGATCAGTTTCAGTCCTCGTGGATCGCCATTTTCATAAGGCTTCTGAATCAACTTGCTCCACCTATACACACACAAAAGGGTAAAAGTCAAATCAAAAAGGAATTAATATAGCGAAGGATAGTACGGTCTCAGATGATATCACATCATACCAAGCCCAATTGCACCATGGTTCGACATGAAGGAAGCATAGAAGACTGTAAAGATCTTCAAGCTTGTTCTGCATTGAAGAGGTATAGAGTCAGCTTTTACACTGTCTATTCATGAGAGTTGCTTTTAGTATCTTACTTGTAAGGGAGTCCCTGTCAGACACCATCTGCAGTGTGAAGACAGCTCAAACGTAGCTTTAGCACCTTGAGTTTTCCATGATTTGATCGTGTGAGCTTCATCAAGAACAATCCTATACCAATCAATCCTGTGGAAGACACTGTTCCCCATATCCTGCATTCCATGATTCTCAGAATTTAAGTCCCGACTAAATTATAAACAAATGTTTTGGGACTGCAAATTGATATGAACACTTTCTTACCTGCTTGTAAGCAGAGGTTAAGACACCGTAAGTTGTCAAGACAACATCATGACTCGCTATTGCTTTTGCGTCATGTGTTCTGTCCCCTCCATAGTAAACTAACACAGACACTGTGTCAGGCTTGGAATGAGTCTCAAGCTCGTCCTGGAATGAAGTGAAAAAAACTATCAAAAGATTAAAAAGAAAAACAACTAACGAAGCAAATCAAATCACCTTCCATTGGCTTAACAATGCCATGGGACAAACAATAAGTGTTCCTCCTTTTGCCTTCACAATCGTTAGTGCTGTATGATGACTCTCCTTCCTCTTACTTTTATCCGCAGTAACATCTGCCGCCGGCGCAAAGTCATCTTCGTTTTCCGGGTTACCTCGGCCTGGCCGTGCAAGTATTAGTGCTATTGTCATCACAGTTTTTCCAAGTCCCATTGCATCTGCCAATATCTGCAAGAACAAAAAGTTTTTAACTTTTATCAAAATCAACAAGCAGAGACATTCCATGCCATTAGCAATGAAGTTTTTAGTGTGATCAAGAAACATACACCGCCTCTTGCCATTTGTGTTGCTGTTGGAAACTGGATTGTTGCTTCACCGCTGAAGATGTTTATATAAATTGAAGGTGCCCTCCTGAAGAAATTTGCAACAAATCAAACGTTATAAGATCAGATAATAACATATCACATCCCTCTGTTTCATATTTTTAAACACATACTCGTCACAGATTCGGTAAGCCTCCCAGCAAGGATGTAGAGTTTCAGCTGCCTTGTCAACATCGATTCCTTTTTCAGATTCAGACATCCAGTAGAGAGCTTGTTTCTGGTATGGTCTAAGGTTACATGTGAGTGTACCCGGAGCTTCCATTTCCTAGACAAATAAGAAAAGGATATTTTCTTCTTGTAAAGAGGATCAAGAGATTTGTTCTTATAAAACAAACATTTCACACCTCCAGGTTGTATGAGTCTGCAGCGCCAACAACACGATTCATATATGACTCAGGAGCATCTTCTTCGTCTTTGCTCTGCTCTATATAATGCTCACAGCCTTTTCTTCTTTTCGCTACGGCCAACAATGCTGCTCTTTCGTCTGTGTCATCCTGACAAATGAAATGCACAATTCATAACATTTATCATCACCATACATCTTATTGAGTTTCAAGGAGGAACTAAAAGTGGAACACATACCTCCAAATTCAGCGAACGTTTGCGAGAGTCAAGTTCTTGAGGAGTGAACTCCGCCTTTTGATAAGGTTTGATTGTCAAGTGTTTGAAAAGCTGGAGAAGAGGATGAAGAGTGGAATCGATGTTTGGAGAAGAACCAATACGCCAAGTGGATTTGCTAACATCGGTGAATATTGAGCTGTGAATGTAAAAACTGCCCATCCAAAAAAAGCCATATATTAGTTTCCAATTCAGTCAAAGCAAGAATAATCAAACCAAAACATATCATTACCTGACGTAAAGCATAATATCTTGCATCATCTGAAGAAATGTTGGCGCCGCAACACATCTGCCTAGCATTTTGACCTTACCAGATCTCAAAAGGCTCACTGCCCAATTCGACCATTCCATCGGAAGCCTACCAATCTAAGATCACACAGGCCAAATAAAATACAATCAATTGAAGTTTCTCACATCATAAAGATGTCAAAACGTTAAGAAACATAAACACATATTGTTCAATAAACTTTATGAACTAATGGAAGCAAAATGGTTCATGTTCCAATCTAATTCCATGAATGCAACCAAAACACACACACAAATAAATTGGCTTACCTCTCCGCATCTTTTGGTAGAGAAACGAACAATGTTGGGGACTTTCCAATTGACAGTAGTGGAAAATTTGAAATCCACAACCTCATTATCTTCCAATTTCCTTCCTTTACTAGTGGAAGTAGCCGTGACAAGCGACCTCCCAACCAAGAACCAATCTTTCTCCACCGGAAAATCCCCATCTTCAACTTTCACCTTTCTTGCTTCAACAGGTTCCTTCTTCACATACACAGGTCTCTGTAGCGAGACCAAACTCAAAGCATCCACCTTTATTACCTCAACAGGTTCCATCTTCACATGCGTCTCACTCTTCTCTTGTTTCACCAGAGAATCTGATTCCACTTCAATCACTTCAGGGGTAATCAAATTCTCTGTTTCCGCTTTGAAAACTCGAAGTGGCTTCGCCGCTATGATGACACCACTTGGTATGGATTGTTCCATCTCCGTTTTCCTTCTTTTGGCTGAATCACCAGACAAAAAGAGACGATTCTCTTGCGAGGATCCATGAATCTCACTTCCCTGGCCTTCCTGGACTCTGATCACCTCATCTTTCTTTTCGAGCAAATTCGAGAAAACAGAGACGTGTTTATTCTCTAGTGGTTCATCTTCTAACGTTGTACCTAAATCAGGCTCTTCCTTGACCTTGACCTTGACCTTAACACACTCGTATTGTGAACCTCTTGAAACGGTTTCGACGACAGATTTCGCAATCGAATCAAATATCATTTCTTCTTCTTGAGTACTCACCGTAACCGGATTCTCAACATGCAAACCAGGTTCCTCCTTACAATCATAACCTAAAGCGCTTGAAACAGTTTCAACCATCATTTCTTCTCCCTGATCAGAAACTCCATTCTCAAAGTGTAAATCAGGTTCCTCCTTCACAAAGATCTCTACTACTTTCTCCTCTCTAAGTCGATCAGATTCTACAATATCTTTATTCACACCATCACAAATAGTACCAGATTCGTCACCAGTTACCTCGTCTTTCGCCGGAAGAGTAGTAATCACCGGCACAGCATCCGAAGGATCCAATTTAGATCCATTTGAGTTCATAACCCTCTGCTCGTCAAATTGAGCTGAGATTCGGACTCCAGTAGCTGTTCGAACGACAAGAGACGATCCGTCGATGAAATCGGGAGTGTCTGCAACGATCTTACCATCATCGAAACTCGAGACAGCTGCTTCCGGTTCGGTTCTCTGCATCTCCGTGTCATCAATCAGAACCATTTGAGGGAAAAGAAAAATGCGATATGAAGAAGAGAGTGAAAGGGAGAGAGGAGAGGGAGAGGGAGAGACGAAAATGGCGGATGAGAGAATGTGAGAGTGGGGGTTAGGGTTTATAAATAAGGTCTTTTGGGATTCAATTTTGGCGCGAATTGAAGCGAATGGTTTTGGTAATAAAAATTCGCGGGGTGTTTTTTGGAGCCAAAATTACTGTTAATCCTCGCCGTTAATTTGTCAATTTATCTAGAAAACATAATTTATTCCCTCGTAAAGCTTGGCGGGGTAAATACTGTATTTACATTTTTCCTTTTTAAATCGAATTAAGTGCCTTCCCTACTGAACTTTATGAATTAAGTTTATAATTTCTGTTTACATTTGGTTTACTATATGAAAAAAAATGTCAGTTTCGGTTCAGTTTCTTAAGTAGAGAAAAACTTGAAGCTAGATTATTTGAATTAAAGTTACTAAGTGGTTTCTAATCCCTTAAATTATTGGGCTAATAAACTCTTCGTGCTTACTTTAGAACGAGCAAGAATAATGCGATGTTAGAAGCCAAACAGACATTGAATTAGCTAATTATTAAGAAGAAAGTGAAGACGACTCTGGAGCATCCGGAGGGGTTGCGGTCGATTACAAATGCCATGAGTATGTAGATAGAGAATACAAGATTCAAGAGTCTCAATCTAAAGTTTGGTATCTCAATAACATGTATTATCGACCAAAAAAAAGAAAGAAATGTAACTGATTTCATTAGTGAGTAGTCTGATTTTGGGGTATATAGAAAGCATGAGTATTTTTTTATCATATAAAATGTTTACGTTTATTAATCATGATTGAAACTGTAGAGTGTAAGAACTTTGTCGTTAGATTAATATTTAATCCCTTTCTCCATCCATACAGGCATGGATCGATTTGTAAAACAAAATATTCTAAAAGATATTCAACTTTGAAGGAGTACGACCTACACTACAAGAAAACAGGGGTTTTCCCGACGATCAAATCCGTCTCTATATCGTCGGAAACAAACAATATGGACGGATTCCCGACGGATTAAGGTCGTTGTGACTATCTCGTCGGTAAAATAATGTCGTCGCAAATCCGTTGGTAAATCCCGACGGAGTTCCGAGAGACCAATATTTCCGACCGATTCTCGACGAGAGATTCTCGCTTCGGTTTATCGTCAGGATATCGTCAATATAAGTAAACGAGAGAGCGCCGACGGATTATCGATTGTTTTATTAGCGACGGATTTGCGAGGGGCAGCTTCCGACGGATTTTCGAAGGTTGTTTTCCCAACGACTTTCCGACGAATACATTCCGATTGATTTGAGATGGTTTTCCAAGGAAAAATGAAAATTTTATTTAAAAAAAAAAAAATCTGAATTCATATTTTCCATCTAAATACTTTATACACAAAAGTTGAAATATAAATATCAAAGTGTACAAAAACAAAATAAGAAACCATTACCTAGCTTGAAATATCAAGTTTCAAGCATTACAAAACGAAAATGTAATTGTCCTTTGCTTACAAAATGTAAGTGCAACAACAGAGAAAATAAAGAGGATATTTTTCATCTTACCAAGTTGATTTGCCTCTGCGTCTTGGGTCAAGAAGAATGTGGTCTTCACGTCCCGGTTGCTGGACTAGTTCCGCGACGGTCATCGTAAGTGGTGGAGCTTCACCGTGAGACTCATGCATTTGAGAAGCCGAGGGACTTGCAGTTGAAGTCCGAGAATCACTTCTTCCTCTCGGAGAATGATTTCCACGTCCACGGAAATCTGCATAAGAACCAGACCTACAGCAAACTCAAAAGCAAAGAGAAAGAAGAGATTGTTAACTAACTATGATAACGAACAACAACACATATAAACAAAGAACCAAATATTAAATTTACAGTATGAATGAACTAACTATCAAACAATCCAGAGCCTAAAATGAATCAACCACCAAAGATTCAACAAAAATCAAGATTTGGGTTATGAAAATTTTACATTGTGTTGTCGGTGGTGAAAGAGAGCTGAGACGGCGGTGAGAGAGAGCTGCGACTGCGGTGTGTGAGAAGGCAAGTGTTAGGGGTGAAATGGGCACATTTCCCGGAGCCCGTCGCAATGAGTAATAGCACAAAAAGCCCAGCCCGTCTTCAACCCTAGCCTCCTCACAGAAATGGAAAGCCTTGAGGAGGAAGGTAATACCTTAAGCAAAAAGGAAAAAGATGCAGCCGCCACTCGAAAAAAGGAAGGAAATCAAGAAGAGAGGAAGATTTCCTTTATGATCAAGAGAAGAATATTCAGCAGAGAATCGCCTTAACTCAACTATATAAGGAGAGGTCTTCATTCCTGGAAGACCAAGTGACGCAGCCCTAAAAACCCTAAAGCATTTGCTCATCTCTTCTCTATTTTTATTCGCTATTTGCATTACGTCTCGTCAAGGCTTGTTTGACGAGACTCTCTCTTGTATCCAAACTTCTCTTCGAGTAATTAATCCAAAGCTTCCCAAGTCTCCCATCCGAAATATCCCGTCACAATAACGTGTGCTATTTCTGGAATCAACAATTGGCGCCGACTGTGGGGACTGGGAATACCTTTGCCGGATAAAGCATCTCAAAAGAAGCTTGGACGATGTCTCACTCAGCGGGAAGCTCCCCCGAAAGAGAACCACGACACAACCACAAGACTCTCCCGGAGAATCTTCCCGGAGACAGAGAAGACCCTCTCGAGCAAGAGGAGAACCACGTCGAGCACGACGAAAACACACAGCGCGACGGGCCCGAAGATACAATCCCGCCGCCAGCTCCCGCTCGCCGCAGACCCAGAGCAAAGGTCGTCAAGCACGACGACCTGATGAAGACGATCCAAAGGGCTATGAAGCCATTCTCCGAAGAAATCCAAACGATGCAAGCATGCCAGAAGAAGACGCAGGATTTCATCGACTCGGTAACAGCGGATGACGACAGGTTTTCGCCGGTTCGTCGACTCTCGTTCGATACACCGACAGGTCATGCCGCGAGGACCGCGGTAGCAGACGCAACTGCTAATCGGACCGACGCGACGAGCCGAATCTCGCGGGCCAGCAAGCAGACTTACGCCGAGCTCGATAGGATTAATCGTCGGCTCGACGAGTTTAATTCCAGAGTGCACCTCGTCACGAGCGCTGCACCAGAATTGGCAAAAATCCTTGCCGACACCCGGAGGAGTCCGCTGACGGCAAGGATTCGCAGAATCCGGCTCCGCGACAGAATCCGACTGAAGATCGAGCCCTTTGCCGGCGAAGAAGACCCGAAGAAGTGGTTGACAGCTTTCAACCTCGCTATGACAAGAGAACAGTACGCCACTCCCGAGGAGAGAGAGGCGAACTATTGTCAAGTCTTCATCGAGCACATGACGAAGGAAGCACTCGGATGGTTCTCCAGCCTCCCTGCCGAGTCGATCGATAACTTCGACGACTTGACGAGCACATTCTTAAAACACTACTCCATGAACATGACCAGGGTAACCCGAAACATGTTTACCATGACGCAATCAAGGGGAGAACCGCTGCGAAGTTTCATGGAAAGGTTTAAGAAAGCCGCGATGGATCTCGGCGACATGCCGGAAAGCGTTCCGCTGGAGGCACTCCGCAACGGCCTCCGATACGACTCCAAGTTTAAAGCGGATCTCTCCCTCCAACCATCGCCGACCCTCGAAGACGCGCTCCATCGATCCCAAAGATATATCTTCCTCGAAGAAGACACCGATTTCTACGCCGAGAAGAGCGGTGAGAAAAAGCCCGCCATCGCCAGACCTAGGGATGAAGGTCATGAACAGCGACGAGGGCCGGAGGTCAGGAGATCACTCTCTTTTGCCGTCGACGACGACCTCCATCACTGGGACCCAGCAGAGCAGCCGCAAGCACTCGCACTGACGTCGTCTCGTCCAACCGTCGCCGACCCGGATGATGACAATAATCATGACCTGTTTTGCAGCTTCCACGGTCGAACCGGTCATGCAACGGAGAACTGTAGGCATCTCATCGGCAGCCTCCTCAGGAAGTACCGAGAAGGAGTCGTCGCGGTAGAAGGCGACCGATCTCAAGGCAAAGATTTCGCGCCGAAGTCGGCCAAAGGGGGGCAAAAGGGAAAGCGATCCCGCCAGTTTCGCCCCCAAAAGAAGGGGAAGGTAAATCCGAAGCCAGCATCTGAAAAGGAAGGATATGACCATCCAGAGGACTTGCCACCCCCACCGAAGCGACAGGTCAGCATGATCATGGGAAGTCTCTTAGACAACAACGATTCCATCTCGGCAATCAAGGAGTACGAGCGAAAGGCCGTCTCGGCCCAGCGCCGCCCCAGTTCCCATCAGGATGGAGAAGCCCTACTCAACCAACTTGTCCGTCAAGACACGAGCATGATATCCTTCACGGACAAGGATGCGGAGGGGCTGGATACCCCGCATCTCGACCCGCTAGTGGTCAAAATACAAGTCCACGATTGCGACGTGGCAAAGATACTGGTTGACACTGGGAGCACGGTGAATCTGATCTTTAAGGAGACTTTGGACCGGATGGGGGTTGAAGAAGAAGCCATCAAGCCAGCATCTCGTCCGCTGACCGGATTCACCGCCAACACCGTATTCAGTATCGGCACTATCCGCTTGCCCGTCTACGTCGGAGGAGTTTCCAAGCTCGTGAAATTCATCGTCATAGACAGACCAGCAATATATAACGCGATTCTAGGAACGCCGTGGATCCACGAGATGAAAGCCGTCGTCTCGACGTTTCACCAGTGCGTGAAATTTCCAACATCGTTGGGAATCTTCACACTACGCGGCAGCCAAAGAGTGTCGAGATCCTGCTTCCTCCAAGAACGCCGACTCCGCTCCTCATCCTCATGCATGATCAATGAAGAGCTCGACCCGCGACTCCCCTACCATCAGAGACCTAAACCCGATCTCGTCGACCAGGTCAGCATCGACGAGACGAAACCAGAAAGGAGCGTTGGTATCGGCAGCAACCTCAACACCGAAATCAGAACCCAGCTGGTGGATCTACTGAAGGAGAACGTGCATCTCTTCGCATGGTCAATGGAGGATATGAAAGGAATAGATCCCAGGATCACCTCGCATGAGCTCAACGTTGACCCTACCTACAAACCAATCAAGCAGAAGAGGCGCAAGCTCGGCACCGATAAAGCTCAAGCAGTCAATGACGAAGTCGAAAAGCTACTACGAGCCGGATCAATCACCGAAGTAAAGTACCCCGACTGGCTCGCCAATCCGGTCGTCGTCAAGAAGAAGAACGGGAAGTGGAGAGTATGTGTGGACTTCACCGACCTGAACAAGGCTTGCCCAAAGGATAGCTTTCCGCTGCCACATATCGATCGCCTCGTCGAAGCTACGGCGGGGAACGAACTACTCTCCTTCATGGATGCATTCTCCGGCTACAACCAGATATTCATGCACCCAGACGACCGCGAGAAGACAGCCTTCATCACTGATCGAGGCACATACTGCTACAAAGTCATGCCCTTCGGCTTGAAGAACGCTGGCGCCACTTACCAAAGATTGGTCAACAAGATGTTTGCAAAACAGCTCGGCAACAGCATGGAAGTCTACATCGACGACATGTTGGTAAAATATGCTAAAGCCGAAGATCACGTCAAGAACCTTCAAGAATGCTTTCAGGTTCTGACAAAATACGGAATGAAGCTCAACCCGGCGAAGTGCAATTTCGCCGTCACCTCTGGAGAATTCCTCGGCTACATCGTAACTCAGCGCGGCATCGAAGCAAACCCGAAGCAGATCTCGGCAATTCTCGACCTCCCCTCGCCAAAAAACTCAAAGGAGGTCCAGAGACTCACCGGCCGAATCGCCGCACTAAATAGATTCATCTCGCGCTCGACCGACAAATGCCTCCCCTTTTACCAACTGCTCCGCTCCAACAAGCTCTTTAAATGGGACGAGAAGTGTGAAGACGCATTCAAGCAACTGAAAGAGTATCTCACTACCCCGCCGATCCTCGCAAAACCCGAAGATGGCGAGACCTTGCTCCTCTACATCGCCATATCAATCACAGCCGTTAGCGGCGCACTGGTCCGAGAAGATCGCGGCGAGCAGAAGCCCATCTTCTACGTGAGCAAAACCCTCAACGATGCCGAGACGAGGTATCCTACCCTCGAAAAGCTGGCATTAGCGGTAGTGATCTCGGCAAGAAAATTGAGACCATACTTCCAATCCCACGCAATCATCGTCCTCTCAAGCCAACCGTTGCGCCAAATCCTTCATGGCCCAAACCAATCGGGTCGCATGGCAAGATGGGCGGTAGAACTGTCAGAGCACGACATCGAATTCAAAGGCCGAACCAGTGCAAAATCCCAGGTTCTCGCCGACTTCATTGTCGAGATCCCACCAGAACTCGTCGTGGACGAAGCCGAGCATATCGCCAAATGGCTCCTGCACGTTGACAGAGCTTCGTCCAAGCAAGGATCTGGTGTCGGCATCTGCCTCGTATCCCCTACAGGCGAGGTTCTCGAACAGTCCTTCAAACTCGACTTTCCAGCATCCAATAACGAGGCCGAATACGAGGCAGTCATCGCAGGACTACGTCTCGCAAAGGAAGTCGGGGCCGAACACGTGCACGCGTTCTGCGATTCTCAGCTCGTGGCAAAGCAATTCAGCGGAGACTACGACGCTAAAGACGACCGCATGGACGCATATCTCAAGGTAACGACGGAACTGTCCAAGCAATTCAAGTCGTTCGAGTTGACAAAAATTCCCCGTGCCGAGAACACAGAAGCCGACGCGCTCGCTACCTTAGCCTCGAGGACCGACTCGGCTTTGCGGCGAACGATTCCCGTCGAAACATTTGAGCAACCTAGCATCAAACTTCCTAAAGGAGCGTTTATCATGACGATATATCGAGAAGAGGAGGAAGATGAAGAAGACGAGCCAATGACCCCCGAGTCAGAAGAAGACAATCTCGCTCGTGGCAGGACGAGTTCAAAGATTATCTGATTAACGGCACGATTCCAGCCAATCGTTGGGCAGCTCGTTGACTACGCCGCAAAGCCGCCTACTACTTCCTCCAAAACGACGAATTATTCCGGTGGACCGCAAACAAAGTCATTCTACGTTGTTGCGACGAGACGCAGGCCAAGAAAGTGATGATTGAGACTCACGAAGGAGCCGGAGGAAACCACGCCGGTGGAAAATCCCTGGCCTCTAAGATTAAGAAGCACGGACTGTTCTGGCCAAAGATGATCGAAGACTGCGAAAATCACACCGCAAAGTGCATTCCCTGCCAAAGATACGCCCCGATCATAAACGCCCCGACGCAAGAACTTCAAGCGTCCGTCCCGGCATATCCCTTTATGCGCTGGGCGATGGATATCGTCGGCCCGATGCCACGGTCCCGGCAATGCGCATACCTCCTGAAAAAAGTCCACGACTTCACCAAGCCCGAGCACGCCGGCAAATTTGGTTTCAACTGGGATGGACCTTACCGCATCACGCGAATCATCAAACCAGGAGTGTACCAGCTCGAAGACGACGACGGAAGCATACTCCCTCGCTCGTGGAACTCCATGAACTTACGCAAGTTCCGCCACTAGACGCGTAGCTTCGCGTCTCGTCAAAAAAAAAAAAAAAAAAAAAAAAAAAAAAAAAAAAAAAAAAGACACGTCCACTACGTAAACACTTGTAACGAACTACGAATGGCTTGATCCCGGCACGGGTACGTAGGCAGCCTTTTCACCGAGGCGCAGCTATAACTTAATAAAAATAAAAAAAGCTTTTTTATTTTCATGAATTCGCTTGTATGCATGCATCTTTTTCTGAATCCTTGAGAACCATTCCATCTCGGCAGAAAAACCCAAGCAAGAATTTCCTGATTGACTTAGGTCAAAAACAGATGTTTTGGTGTGCCTAGTGAACTCGGCAAAATCAGAGTCATAAAATTCCTTTAGTACTCGGTAAATTAATGAGTCTCAAAGCCTCTGGAACTCGGCAGTATAATGAGTCCTTGTCTATGAGCTCGGCAAAAAAGAGAGTCTCAAAGCTACTCTGAAGCGCACGCATAAAAGAGTAGTATCGACGTTCTGGCCAAACGATCGACCGCACATCGCACCCAGTGGACTGATCATCCCCCATTCTTCAAGAATGACGCACTACAAGTCGAGAGCACGCATATCTCGCACGACCCTAAGCCATATGGGCAAGAAAAAATCGCTATCTTGTTAATCATATTCGACTTAGCGGCGTAGGAGTAATTCGAATTTCTAGACTTCGGTTCCTGTATCCGGCCTAAAAAGCGCCACCGCAAACAGATCCAACAAGCACGGATCGGTGTCTCTTAAAAACGAGAATTCTGACGAACTGCGTGACTTCGCGTTTCGTCAGATGCATAGCATTGTCATAGCGAGAAGCATCTCGTCACGACAGAACTTGAGCATGCCAAGTTGTCTCGGCACGTTGAACCACTTGTCTAACGACGGTTAGACGCTTGGATCATTCCGCTAGATTAACAACACAGTGCACCTCATTAAAGGGTATAGATTAAAAGCAAGATGTTTCAAAAAGCACGAAATCATCAACTATATTCGCGATATTCATCTCGCACAAAGCAAAACGATGAACGAGGAAGTAAAGCAAATACTTAAGTTTTAAATCCTGAAAAGCATACGGATTAAAACCCTCCCGGGCAATGTTGTTACATCGGCATGAATCGCCGCGACTAATTAAAAGAAGAGTTCTTAAAAAGCAGAAAAGAGAGAGAATAGAGGCGAAGTCCTAAACGGCCTCGGAAGCATCCAGACCGGCTTTCGTCCCGGCTTCATTACTGGCCGCTCCCGAACTCTCCCTCGTCGGCGATCCACCAATTATAAGCTCAGCAAGATTGGGCCTGAGAGTATTATACATTGTACCAAATGGATTAAAACCCTTCGGTGTAACCCAAGTGTTATCAAAGTAGAAATCGGCAAGATCAAAGAGGCAACTTAACCTGTGTGGCTCTGCATAGTCGTCCGCTCCGATTTCTACCTCGTCGATCTCATCCCCGGCAGCTCGGCTCTCCTTGACCTTAGCCTCCAGCTTTGCAATAACAAGGTCAAGATCCTGAGAGACACCTCTCGTCCGTTGCACGTAATCAAGCAACGCTTCGTCAACCGCAATCTTGACTACTGCCTTTTCCACCTCGTCACGCTGCGCAACGAACTTGCCGAGACGATCTAAACGAGGAGCATACCAGTCCCGCATGTCGTCATAGACACGAGTGGCGATATACTCAGCCTGCTTCTGGCGGGACTGTCGAAGACAGGAAGCCTCGGCCGCAGCATTTTCCGCATCTCGGCGGGACTTCTCTTCGAGCTCTGCAACTTGGGCGCGCAACTTGACCACCTCATCCTGAAGGCCAGCCGCCTTCAGGATCTCGCCATTTAGGACGCCGACCTTCCTCTCAAGATCAGCCTTCTCTCTCTCAAGGAACTCAAACCTCGGACCCTTAGATCGCTCGCTCTGCAGTTTGGCGATTTCCTCCCGAGCCGCCTTCAGCATGGTGTCGTATTGCTGGACAACCGAAGAGAACTTCCCGGCAACATTGACGAGGTCCGAAGAAACATCGACAACATCGCCCTTCAGCTCGATCTTCTTGAGCGGAAACCCCCAGTGAGGTTTAGGTTTGCAGCTCCAAACCAGCTCGGCGCAGAACTTCTTGTTGAGCATAAGAGGAGAGCCCCCTGACCAGACAACTGCGACCGCATCCGGGTCCGGGACTTCAGAGTCGGCAGGCTCAACCTTAGGGCCTGACGAGCCCGCGCCGGCACTGGAAGGGCCTCTCGGCAGCTTAGACGGATCCTCGCCAAGATCGTCGTCACCTGACTGACGAGACGGATCCTCGTCGACCTCGTCACCATCGTCCCGACGAAATGGATCATCGCCACCAGGAGGAACATCTCCCCCGTCAAGCACGACTTCAGGTGTCATCTCGGCAGCCGACGACCTCTCCTTGACCTTCCTCTCTCTCTCAATCTTGGCCCTCTTCGAAGCCCTGCAGAAATGATAGCATATCAGCGGCACATACCGAAACTACGATGAAAAACAAACTCTCCGTAAGGAAGCTTACTTCGTCCTCGACGCAATCGAGGAAGCCGGACGTTTGGCCGGTCCGCCTGACTCGGTAGCCGAGTCGGTCCTCCTCTCCCTCGGAGGAGAGTCCGGGATCAGAATGGCATCGTCGGCAGATACGGGCGTCCTCTTCTTCAGTCCCATCTTCTTGGTATGACGGGACGATTTAGCTGCAAAAGATCAAGCAAGGATCAACGACAAGCATAGTCGTAAAACAAAATCTGAATCAAAAAGCGATTGGGTTCTCACCAGTTGCTGGAGTAGAAGCGGGCTTGATCCTTCCCTCTCTCTTCCTCTTCTTCCGCTCCTCGGATTTAGCGGCAAAGTCGGCCCAGATGATTCTGCTTCGTTCTCGCAAAAGCTCGCACTTCTTCCGGAACGCGGCAGACGTTGGTCTCGGCACGACCCTCTCTGCAAAATAAGCAAAGGCAAAAGGTTAGCATACCAAGGCCAAACTCAATCTATGACGCGACGAAATCTACAAACAATCTACCATCTTCATCGACCCATCCCGTCAAGACATGGTCAGGGTTAAAATCCCCAATCGACGCAGCACTTTTCTTGACATAGAAGTAGTAGTGCTTCCAGTGGTGAATCTTGTCCTTGTGGGCGCCGTAAACGATGCCTTGCTTCATCGTGGTACAGAATCGTCTGAACCGCTCTTCCTTCGCACTAGCACGGAAGTCAGTAAGGCGCTCGAAGAGCTCTCGGTCAAAGGCGATCCCGAGATGATTGGCCAAGGCCTCGGTAAAAATCATATGCCGGACCACGCCATGAGTCAGCTGACTCATGGGGATGCCGCGTTGATAAGCGTAATCCAGCAGATGACGGAAGATGGGAAACCGTACCCCAAATTCCGTGAACCAGCACTCATAAGCGCAGAACCATCACGGCGGAGCATCGAAAGGCCTTTGCTCGGCAGAAGGAATCCGGATCTCCACGACATCAGGGATCGAGCATCTCGACCTGAGTGCTGTGACGATCCCTTCGTCAATCCAAGATCGACCATCGGCGGTCAAGGAAGTCGCCGGAGTACGCCAAGGCATCTCGACAACTGACGGAAGACCCTCGAGTTCGATGTCATCCGGAGGCGGCACTTCCTCCAGTCCCACCTCGGAATCCGCGTCCGAGTCATTCTCCGGGATCTCATCGCGATACCCGGAACTCTCACTATCCTCGTCCCGCAAGGACGGAGCATCGAAATCAGGACGGACCCCCGAAGAAGGGTCCTTGGCCGTAGGATCCGGCCTTTCCGCCGTCGCCGCCCTACGACGACTCTCCAGGATCCGGTTCGCTCGGACCGCATCACCGAGAAAGCCCGGGATTAAATTTGAAAGCGGGACGTCATCGTCGTCCCGCGCTATGGCTTTCCCTTTCCCCTTTCGATCCGACGGATCCATCAGACAAGAATCGGAAGACGAAGAGTCAAAATTCGACGAGAAACCCTAAAAATTCTGACGAGAGAAAAGCTCGAAGCGAGAAGAGAAGGAATTTGAAGTCAAGAAGCAAGCAAACCTAAGGCGATTACACAAAACCTATCAGTTTAACTAAGCAATGCGACTCGGATTCGAGATGAAAGAAGGAAATTACCTTTTCTTTTTCGGGACGGTTGGAAGCAATGAACAGGCAAAAAGGAGTTAATGTGGAAAAGAAATCCGAACGGTCTCTTTAAGAGAAGTTTCACGACTTTCAAGGAAAAAAACTTCCCTTCCTTTTTCCCGCTTGGAAAAACCTACTTTTTCAGTTTTAACAAAATGTGCACTGATGACGTGGCAATCCCACTCCTGACGAACCGCCTGCTGGGCGGCATAACTCCTCCTTTTGACGAGCTGACGTTAAAATAAGGATGAACGGTCATTCCCTTCGACGAGCTGACTCGAATGAGACCGTTATGGATGGTTAATTCTCTTTGACGAGCTGATGTCAAAAATAATCATCGAAATGCATATTCTTTTGCGGACAAGATGACGTCAACGTACTTTTTTCCCTTCTTATGGTTTTTATCCCAAACCGGGTTTTTCCATATCAAGGTTTTAATGAGGCGGTACGAATCTAAAGTCAATCGCACCTAAGACGAGCTAGCACTGACGCCTTGTGCTGTTACTAATAACTCTTGAGCTCAACTCCCATTCATGAAGTTCGCCGAGACCAAACTGCATTTGACTCGCCAAACTGGGGGGGGGGACTTATTGTTAGGGGTGAAATGGGCACATTTCCCGGAGCCCGTCGCAATGAGTAATAGCACAAAAAGCTCAGCCCGTCTTCAGCCCTAGCTTCCTCACAGAAATGGAAAGCCTTGAGGAGGAAGGTAATACCTTAAGCAAAAAGGAAAAAGATGCAGCCGCCACTCGAAAAAAGGAAGGAAATCAAGAAGAGAGGAAGATTTCCTTTATGATCAAGAGAAGAATATTCAGCAGAGAATCGCCTTAACTCAACTATATAAGGAGAGGTCTTCATTCCTGGAAGACCAAGTGACGCAGCCCTAAAAACCCTAAAGCATTTGCTCATCTCTTCTCTATTTTTATTCGCTATTTGCATTACGTCTCGTCAAGGCTTGTTTGACGAGACTCTCTCTTGTATCCAAACTTCTCTTCGAGTAATTAATCCAAAGCTTCCCAAGTCTCCCATTCGAAATATCCCGTCACAATAACGTGTGCTATTTCTGGAATCAACAGCAAGAGATCTCTACGAGAATCTTCAATTTCTCTACGCTTAATTTAGAGACACACGCTGGTTTAATTTGAATTGAGAATCTGTTACAGCCATAGGATGAGTCCAACAATGACCAAAGCATAGCTATAGAAAAAGGATAGGATGAGTCCAACAATGACCAAAGCATAAAATCTAAATAAAAAAATTAGTGTATTTTTCAATTTTGAAAGAATTAGTCTATTTTTTGTGTTATATGTATAACATCATATGTTCTCACTCAAATTAGCGAATTCTGTAGAGACTAACACATTTTCATTGAAAATCACATATAAATTTCTTGATTTTTCTTTGTTTTTAAAAATTCAAACTAAATTATATGCAAAACCAAAATCTATGTTTCTTTAGTAGGATTGCATAATTGAATCCATTTACATTGCGAGATACAAGCTGATATATGAGAGGAAAAAAGTAAATTTGGATTGTACAGAAAAAACACATAACAAGATTGATGTGCCTTGAAGGATTTATACGAGGAAGAAGAACAGAGCTAATGATGACGTGGAAGAGCATGTATCTGAAGATTGAGTAAATTCTGTAAATGAAATAGAGGCTTTGCTGTTATTTTATTTTACAGATATAAATACGAAATAGCTATTGGAGAGGAGACTTTATCGATTGATCTTGTAAATTGAGTGTGAGTGAGAAATTGTGAGAGACTTGTTATAGATCACTGATTACATTGTATTTGAGTGTTCTTGAATGAAAATGTTCATAACAAATTGGTGCGGTGAGCGAACAAGGATATTCAAATTATGGTTGTCCATCTTTTATGGTTAGAGGTGTCAAAATTGGTTATTATTCATGGGTTGATCCTGTGAAAAAAAATAATGGGTTTGAGTTGAAATTTTTTTACCCATATAAATTAAGGGAAAACGCACAAAAAATTCCTAAACTTTGCCAAATATAACATTTTATTCCTGAACTGTCGATTGCACGATTTATTCCTCACTTCGTAATAATTGTTTGAAATTAGGTTTCACTTAATTTGGCTTTTAACGACAATTAAACGGATATTGATTCCGTTAACTTAAAATCTCTCAGACGTCGGAGCTTATATTTCTTCACCGGCAAAATGACTGCTACGACTACTACACCTCCATCGAGATGGTACCAAGACACCTATTAATCTCCTATCTCCATCAATAAGAAGACTTAAATCATTAGCACCTGACCCTTTTTTTTTGTGGGTATTTAATTTCAGGGCAGGAAGGATACAGAGAGAAAGGTAGATTCTTGTATGGAGAATCCATGGGAGGTGCTGTTGCTTTGTTGCTTCACAAGAAAGATCCTTCTTTCTGGAATGGTGCCATCCTCGTCGCTCCCATGTGTAAGGTGTCACGTTTCTTCTCTACACCATCAAATTAAATCAATCATTTAATTACGAAAGAGTTTGGGAACACATTTGCTATTGGTAATATGTGATTGTATTTGGTAACAGGTGAACTTGATGTGTGTTTATGTAAGACAATATTGTGCTTTGTAATGTTGTATTGGATTTGTGTTTTAATTTGTAAGACAAGATTATGCCTTAGATTTGGATTTTTTTTTTTCCTTTTTCTGTATTCTCTCTTGTACTCTTCTGCTCTTGTATAGGAGGCAACATAAGTAGTAAAACATGTTGAGATTAAGCTTAAACATGCCAAAATAAAACATAGGTAGTGATCAACAATAACAAATGAGTAACCCATTCAGTCTAAAAGATGCTTTAACAAGCCAAAATGCCGAGGCTAAATCTAGCTAAAACATCCTACAAGCTAATCTTAGCCAAAAACGCCAAAAAAACAGGGACTAAGTAGAGAAACCAAATCTTCCTTGTGATGCTTGAGAAGCTCCTTGTGATGCTTGAGATAATCCTCCTTGTGATTCTTGAGAAGCTCCTCCTTGTGATGCTTGGGAGGGTACTCCCTGTGCTTCTTGTCCCTATAAAGCACAATAGTGAAAATGCAATATGTTAAGCGATATAATTTTTAAACAAACCATCAAGCAAGAGATATTGTGAAATTCTAACCTCTTTTCTTGGACGACCTCTTGGCCGTTTTGGTGGAGGAGGTTCTGTTGGATTAGAACACCTTGCCTTGTTATGTCCTTCTTTTTTGCAGTTTGAACATTGCGGAATACGTCCATGGCGTGTTACTCTGTTTGGATTAGAAGATGACTCTTGAGGACCTTTAAATCTTGCTCGGCCATGTGGTCTTCCTCTGTTAGATCTACTTGGTGGTGATAAAATAGGCAATCTCCCTAACCGCTTCCATGCTTTTATGCCTTGGACTGGTTTCATACCTTCATCATACAATTGTTGCCACTTTGAAGTCAAATAGTAATCGGACACATAGTCATTGAGATCTAACTTCAGGTTTGTGATGACACACATAGCGTGCATACAGGGTATGCCATTCAATTGCCAATAACCACAGCCACAAGTTTTCTTATCCATGTGATTCCGATGAATTTTCTTCTTCGACAGTTACGTTGTCTAACTCATCATTCATCCTAACAAGCATAAAACCAATCATTCATCTTAACAAGCATCCTAACTCATCATTCATCCTAACTCATCATTCTCATTCATCCTAGCAACCATTCTAACTCATCATTCATCTTAACTTATCATTCATCCTAGCAACCATTCGAATTCATCATTCATCTTAACTTATCATTCATCCTAACTCAATATTTCTAGTTCATCTTAACTCATCCTGCATTACCTTTCAGAATTGATTTCAGGTGCAAGCTCAATTGGTGGTCCATGCTTTATATCTGGTTCAGGTTCGATGACTGGTGGAAGCTCAACTTCTGGTTCAGCTCCGATGACTGGTGCTTCGTGCTCGATTGGAGGCTCATGCTCGATTGGAGGCTCATGCTCTTTGTCGGCTTCATGTTCGATTTCAGGTTGCGCGAGTTGTTGCTCCCTTCGAATTGGGAGTTTATCCCTTCTCCCACCTCTTCTCCACATGGTTTTCACCATATTTACCTCGGATTATGTGATTTCTAACTTCAGAATCGTTAAAATCACATAGAGTTTTCAGGATTTCGCTGAAAATTGTTTGAAATCTTCAGCAATCGTGTTTTTAGGGTTTTTAATTTGGGGGTTTTCTGTCGGAAAATATAAACTCCGACATCTGAGAGATTTTAAGTTAACGGAATCGATATCCGTTTAATTGTCGTTAAAAGCCAAATTAAGCGAAACCTAATTTCAAACAATTATTACGAAGTGAGGAATAAATCGTGCAATCGATAGTTCAGGAATAAAATGTTAAATTTGGCAAAGTTTAGGAATTTTTTGTGCGTTTTCCCTATAAATTAATGAGTTTTAGTGGGTTGACCCTAATAATCAATGGATTCAACGGGTAAATCCATTAGGGTTATGGGTTACTCATGGGTTTCTCACAAAAAATAAATGTTATAAAAATATAAAATATTCATAATTTATCACTTAAAAATATAAAGTATCCATAAATTTATCACTAAAAATGTAAACAAACATAAATATGTACTTATCAACCAAAGAAAATTCAAGTCTTTCTTAGATTAGATGGTTTTATGGTTTTATAATGGTTGAAAGTTTTAATTTATGGTTTTATTATGTGTTTTGTCTAATTAATTACGAGTAATTTATTTTGTTTTACTACAAAATTATTACTATGAATTTGTTACTTGGAAGCTTTTGCTGAAATTTTTAATAATATATGGTATGTTTTAAAAAAATTCTTATTAATTTTTATATATATACGAGTACCTATATAACCCATTTAACCCATAAGTATTAACATTATTGGGTTTGGGTTATAAATTATCGCCTACGAAATAAATGAGTCGAATCATAACTCGACCCTATAAACTTCAAACCTGTATGAGTTTGGGTTGGGTCGGATCGGGTCAGGTCGGGTTACCCATTTTGACACCCCTCATAGTTGCCAATTCTTCTAAAAACCTTTCTCTAATTTTTTTTACCAATTAATCTTTCACATCTTTTTATATTGTATGATTTTGTTACAAATATCATGTGATCTCTATATTTTATTATTTATTTATGTGGATTGATGTTATGCTTTCGTGTTCTTTGCAAAGCTATTGGGTCTCCTATTTATGCATTACCAAAGTTGACTTGGACTCTTTTATCATATGATCTCATATTGTTATAATGGGGTCAAATACAAACATGGTTTACCTTTATTTCTTTAGTCTTTCTAATTTCTAATGTTATTAATCTCGATGTAAGTATTTGTTTATATTCCCTCCGTTTCTAAAATCTTGATGTTTTCGATTTTTTATTTGTTTCACAAAAATTGATTTTTTAAATTTCTTTTTTATTGTTTATTAACAAATGCAATTTGATTGTTAAATCCAAGAATATTGTTGAATTGCTATTGGATTAATATGAACTTTACAACATCAAGTTTTTAGAGGGAGTCTTCCTATATTTACTTGTTTGATTTGCAAAAGTGTGCTAAATCATGAATAGTTAATCAAGTGGAGATTCATCTGACGAAGATCCACTTTTCTAAAGCAAGGGAATGAATGATGGAGAGCTATTTCCTTCCACCTAATTCAAAAGAGAAGCTGACGACTTCTTGGGAATGTTTAAGGAGACCAGAAAAATAAATGAAACAGTGTTTATACCGTTGATGTAATTTAAAGCCAAACTTTCCTTAGTAATTTAGCTTCTTTTTTATATAGTTATAGTTATATCTAAAAGGGTTATAGGAAAATGAATTTACATAATTTTTTTTTTAATTGAGAAAATCGCTAAATTTATAAATAGTTTTTGTTTTATTGCAGAAAGTTTATATATTTAAAAAATTAATCAAAATATTTTACTATAATGATTTTGAGAATCTAAGTGTTATACATGTATAATTTTAGAAATTTTGTTTCATGAATTAAAGTTGTTTACAATCATGTTCCAATAACAAAAATTATAATGAATTCATAAAATTATTAAACCACAAACTTATGAATAATGTATGGGATTTAAAAATCACAAAACCAGTAACAATCAATATTAATAAAATTTTCGGAATCTATAAACCAATAACATAGTCATCTGAAAATTTGAAAAATTCTGTCTACCAAAAAAAAAAAAATTTATTTAAGTGAATCCACTTCATATAACGAAATTATTATTTTTATTTTGTGAAAGGTCCACCAATGAAAGCTGTCTGATATAAGCAAAGACCCAAGTCTCAAAAAAAACTCTCTAGTGAAAGAGTGAAGTAAGCAGCAAAAGCCACTAGACAGATTTTTCCACAACAACAAAACAAAATTTGTAAATTATAAAATTGGAGGGTCGGCCGAGCGAGCCAACCCTATGGGTATTTCCAGAAATTACGTCGGCCATATGTCTTGATTTCCATACAGCACTCACCCTTTCAGACTCAGGCTGAGCGTGGCATAAATAGCCATCCGACCCTTTTAATTTTTCAACGTAAAACCCCATCACCTTTATATAGAGGCGTCGCTCTACCCCACCTCTCTCTTATTCCCGATGTGGGACAAATCCAACCCACAAAAACAAAATTTTCCTAACTTTTTGTTAACAAATTAGTTTTTTGATAAAAAATCCCTCTGAAACTGGAATTAGAATTTGTAAACAGATGAAAACAGTCTTTTAACATACACACTATTACACTAGGAGCTAATGAAACACATTGCTTGTGCTTGAATGTAATAAGAGTCTCTATACTTCCTCCCACTCCCTACGTGAATCCCATTTTGCATCCATTCCTTTCTGTTTATCCAAGCCTCTCTCCCAAAATCCAAGATTCCTAATATCTGTTGTGTCTCCCAATTTTATACACACCATTTCAGTATATAACTAACCTATTTTATATGAAGAGAATAGTGAACAAAAAAAAAAAAAAAAAAATGGCAAAAGCGTACGTACCGCTCCTCCTTTCCAAGATATGAATGTTGGGTCCATTCTTGACGGCAGAACCTCCACCGTGTCAATGGCTTCTGTCGGAGGTATCGCGTGAAGAACTCTAAAAAAAACGGAGAGGAGAGAGCAGGACACGAACATTACTTCAACAAAACAAATCTGTTTGGATCTTCGGATTACAAAAAGGAAAACGAACAAACCTTTCTTCCACGGCTGAGACAAGACCTTTAGTCAAACCAACACCACCAACCTGAGAAGAAGGCAAAAACCAAGAGTTTTTCAAGGAAATATATATATCGAGTCCGAGTGTTTTTTTTAAGAATTTACCAATTGTATGCTAGAGAATAACTTTCGCTGAAGCTCTATGCGTCCTGCAATCCAAAAAAAGGTTTTTGTTAGGTGTCATTGGGCTTCTGATGGTAAAGCAGCAGAGGTTGCATTTATAGCATATACCAGCAGAGAGAATGCTGCTTGTAATGGCTTCGGCGAGACCAATCTTCTCTTCTTTCTTAGGTTTAAAAGGGGAAACTGCAAAGCTATCCCACACTAGTTGTCCCATATTACCACCACCACCTGCATAGTCCATGTTCCATGTCTCCTCCAACATATTCTCGTGGTCTTGGAACCTAAACCAATACGCAGACGTTGAAAATCAGTATCTTTCCGATCCAAAACCAAACCGAAGAATAGAGGAAGGATTGACTCTGACTCTGACCATGTACGTGGTGGCTGGGGAAACACTTCAGGGACCAGAAGGTTAGGATAAAACAGACCCATTGGTGGAACCTGAAATAGCCAAATAACTTTCAAAGACTAAAAAACACAAGATAGCATCATTAACAGAATAATACAACTGATCTTGTTTTATATTTTTACGTTAAGTGAAGTGAGATTTGTCTTGTGAGGCACAGCTGACATGCCGTCCTCGTAAGAATGAACAGTTGCAACTGTCTCAAGATCTCCTTCCTGTGTATGTAAAAAGGTGTATTAGCTTCGATATTCCTTATCAAGAGAATAAAACGATGGAGAAGATAAATCCAACTTACTTTAATATCACAATACGACTCCTTAAGCTGATTAAGCATCAGCATATCGATTGGCTTCGCCAAAATGTCCGTGCGGATTTGTGGCCAGTTTTGGTTATGTCTCTGAATCCATAGAAGACATCTACATATATCCTGAAAATTATAAGTAGATGAAGAAATTTTAGTAGGCAATAGAAACTGAAAAGAGGAATGATAAATATATAGATCCTTACCTCTCCTCCAAAAGGTAAAACCTTTTCAGTATTTGGCATTGAGACTCCGTCCTACAAAAACAAATCAAATGAGCATATAACAGTTAATAATATGCAGAAACATGTTAGTCGAGACTTTCTCGTATTCTGCTAATACCTCAATGCAAACAACTGTACTTGTCTGGGCTCCCATATTCACAATACAAGCGGTTGACAAACCGTTCCCAAAAATCGCGGATAGGCCTTCCTGGTGGACTACGGCTGAGTTAAAGCGTAGGTCTCGCAGCACAATAGTTAGCATTTCCTTTATTTCTGACAAATATCATGAAGCCAAATTGAGAAATGCATATCTTGATGGGAACTGAAAATCAAGGCTGCAATAGGCATTAACAAGTTTTTACCGCGGCTGTCAAATGTTCCCGGGACAACAAGAACAGCAGAGTACTTGTTTCTCTCGTTGTGAACTATGTTAAGTTTCTCTAATAAAACCCAGTCCCAGATAGCGACCATGTCCTCACTAACCTGGAAAGTTGAAATATCAAATAAGTAACCAGAAAAATATCCTTTCACAAAGACAGGACAAAAGCAATATCGGAGCTATATATATAAATTATATACCTGCTGCGCTGAATAATGCGGCGAAACATTGAAGTGACCTCTACGAATAGGACGGTGTACGCAATATGGCTCTTTCGAAGATATTTTCATAGCTTCTTCACCAAAAATCATCTCCCTATACTTGCGCTTACTCTCACCAGTATCCTTAAAGTCAGTAGCAGCTCTAGTTTCGCTGGCTTCAGCTTTATCAGCAGAAGTGTCTGCATAAATGGTGTGGATAAGAAATATAAAACACTGACACCCATCATATCTATATTCAAAGAAATCACATTCCTGTGCATTTTACCATATATAGCAGACACAAACCTCTATATGGTATACACACATGTTTAACAGATAAAGGAGAATCCACTACTATGTACTACTTCCTTTGGGATACAAGAAGGTTTAAAATGACACCTGATGCTGCAGGCGAACTAGGATCATCCTCATACACGTTAGTCCAAGTAAAGACGGTATCTTTCTTCGTAATAATACTCGGTTGATTGTATCCATCAATCCTCGCCATCTGAATAGTTGATAACCAAAAATAGCAAGAACAATCAGTTCCACACATTACTCAAACAACACATACTTATCAACAGTAAAGTATTTCAACTTACCTTGCGTGATGAAGAGCCAAAAGAAGAACCTTCGTCCAGGAACGGTATCTTCAACAGCGATGCCGCCTTTCAGTAAAAACAAAGAATCAGCAGAAAGAAGTAATCTTAGTGACAGAAACAAGCAAGCAAGCTTGCTTAGTTTTCTCTTACAGTATTGTAAGCTCTCTCACGTTCAACATGTTGATTAGTAGTGACCTGAGTGTTAAGCATCTGGGATTTCAAAAAGAACACACCATCAAATTCACTGGAATGAAACAAAAGAGAACACTTTTTTAACAAAAATAACGAAGACCTGATCAAGAACGTCTGGTTTCCCGGTTTGTGTGTTGCGCCTAGCAATGCAATGAGGGACATTGAAGGGTGTGTCTTGCTTAGCTAGTCCTATTCTTACATTTGCGGATCCTAATCAAAAACAAAGCAAAAAAGCTTAAAATTGAAAGAAGAGAAGAGAAGAGAGAGAGAGAGAGAGAGAGAGAGGAAGAAGGACCTGGGTTGATGATAACGAGATTTGATCCTCGTTCAGATACAATCTGAGATGGGACAACAGATTTCAAGTAATCCTGCGAATTTTAAAAGATGATTTCCATCAGAGAAGAAGCGGATTTGGCTTTCCAACGAAAACGGTCCACCGGGAAAATAAATAATACCATTTGACGGCGAATGAATAGATGGATTCCTCCCTGAGATTGTTGAATTAAGGTTTCGAATTACACGGAATTTGGAAAGCTCGACCAGATCGGAACACTTGAAGTTGATTTGTGAGTTTGGGGTTTAAAAAGATGGACAGAGTAAGACGAGAACGCAACGGAAAGTGCTGATGATTTTAGTCTAATACTATTCACAAACACAAACCACAAACCGAACCAAGTTAATTTCGGTGGACTTCGGCTAAAGTTGTATTAAGCCCAAATTAACCGAACCAAACCAAACTCAAACCGAGCGCGAAATAAAACGGCCAGGGCGCTTTTCCGACAATAAACCTCTGTTCGGTGGCCCAATAAGTTTTTAAGTCCATGCAAATGCAATATATATAACAACGATGTAAAAATCAAAATGTACTGAGAACAGTTTAATCTTTTCTCTCTTTACATCAATCGCGGCTCCTACAATTACTAAGAAGATTCTTTCTACTATGAGAGAATCTATCTCTAACACTACAAAGTCTGTAGGCACAATCACACTGTCGATTCTAATAGGGCAAATCTTCCAACAAACCAGTAGGTAACTGTCGTGGTTGTGATTGGGCTCAGACAGGTGGGCTTTTTCTTTGGAGTAATGGGCCACGTGGTTGAAGCAGGCCCATAAGAAGATAACCCTGCAACAAAGAAACGACATTAGACCTGCTGTTTACTTCAAGTAACAGAGAAGTTGAGTCATTGACAGGTGTTGATCAATGACAAGAGCAAAGCAGGAGCTGTAACAACAAAGGGAATGAGATACTAAGTATAAAGTCATCACAAAGAAAGAGAGAGGTGATCAAGTTCACAAAGAAACAAATCATACAAAGAAAGAGAGAAAACAAGTAAGAGAGAAAAGCTAAGTAATTAGAGTGATTCACTTATCTTTTCTTTTGGGGTTGAATCTCTGTACGGTGAGTGACGTGAGCTTGGTGTGAGATCTTTTGTGTACTCTGTATCCTGGATATAACCCTTGTGAGCTGGTGAAAGCTCTCCGAGACGTACCGAGATCACGTTGATCTTGGGAACTCGTATATCTTGGTCTTCTTTAATTTCTGCACAACATCAAACACAATCAAAACAGCAAAGGTATAACTAATAACCTGCAATCTGTATTGATAGTCAAACTGAATACTTGTTCAAAACACCAACAGTAACTTTATAGAACGATCAGCTAAGACCAAAGAAATCTTGCACTCCTTGTATTTAGAAAATCCGAGACGTTTTACCACACTAAGAGGCATGAGACTCTCCCTTGCTATAATTTAAGAAAGGAAAACTATAGATTTTACCCTTTTTGCCACTTGTTTATTATTATTCTTCTTCTTCATTCTTCCTCCTCATTTTACTCCTCCACATGAAAAAGTTCATTTTTTGGGCAAAAGTTCATGATGAAAAAATATTTTCTACAAAGGATAAGAAAATTGAGAGAAAGAGAAGATATATTCCCACCAAACTGGTGGAACATTGAAAATTGTTTGACCTAGAGATATGGATATTCAGATGCATATTATAGAGAACTAACAATATATATTGTAATAAAGGTATATAAAACAGAGTAGCTATGTTATGTAATGTCAAATCAAATATAAAAAAAAAACATATGGTTATCGTTTTACAGAAGAAAAAAAATTATATGGCACAACCTAGCTAATTTATTTGGCTTCACTTTCTCAGATCATTCTTCTTCATATCTAGAAGCTATGTTCCTTTCCCACAAATAACATAGGTTATTTTTCAGATCTAGAGAATCACAATTTATATATTTTCCATCAAAAAGTGTTATGACCTCTCCTCCTCAATCAAATTAAGTCTCAATATATATATATATAAACAAATTAACAAAGGGATTTTGAAAATTGTCATTTGAAAAGCCCATCCAATGACTACAACAATTTTTTCAGATCAAAATCATCAAATACTTCTTTTTCTGATAATATATTAATATCCCCTTTGGGTATGTTTTTTTGTGTGTAAAAGGACATTCTATTAAAACCTTTTGGGTATGTTGAACTAGAGAGTACACCATTTTGAAAGATCTTTGGTTATGGATTTCAAAATCTTTATGGAAAATCTTTATTGCACTCGAGTGATTCTAGCTCAATTGAGAACAAAACCCGCCTTTCTCCCGTTATGTATCTGGAACTAGTTTTAAGAGTTGAAAGTTGAATCGGTATGTAATGCGGTTGATGGTAAGGTGCACGAGCTAGGGTTCAAGCTTGCATGGTAACAAAGATGACGACTCTCTTGTTAGGCTTTATCGAATTGTCTTATCTTCAAGCTTTTGTATGTCGAATCGACATGACCGAGACAACGTGATAAATTTTGTCTCTTTTTGTTCTTTTGAGACCTTACTCATGCTATTATTTACACAAACATTGTTTTCCTTTTTAGTTATTTGAAATTCTTAGGTCTTGAGATCGGTCTTCAATAGCTTGCAATGGTTTTTCAAGTATTTCAACAAATCAAAACTCCAAAATCCCCAATATCAAAATTAAAGATAAGTACTAATCTAAGAATCCTACAACAGAAACAAAGAAACGATTGTTGTCCGGAAAAAAACCAAAGGTAGTGCTCAAGGCAAAAGCCAGAAGATATTAAGCAGCTTTTGGCTTAGGAGTCCTCTTCTTCAGAGCATTCCTCCTGGAAGGTGTTGAGTTCTTCATTCCAATAAAGAAGAGCAATGCTCCAAACAGTGCAACGCTCTGCAAATAACAAAAACCAAACAGAGAATTTTAAATCGAATCATGATCTTTAAAGCAAACACACAGTCTTCTCCAATCGAAAAGAAAAAGTTGTGGACAAACCTGTAAGAACTCGGTCAACAAAGGAGAGAAATGACGTTCCTCAGGTCCGTAGTTGTAGAAATCATACAGAATAGGACTCACAACCACCAAGTAAAAAGCCTGGAACAAAACAGATAAATGAGATTTTAAATTCATAAATCTTTAAAACCCTTAAATTATTAAACATGTGAAGAAGCCTAACCAGAAGATAAGCACCGAAGATGTTTCCGATAACAAAGAGTAAGCCTCCAGCTCCTTTCAAGGCAATAATAGTAACAACAACTCGTCTCACCTATATAAATAGTAAAAATATAATTCTCCAATGTCATCTCAAATATAGAGAGAGAGTGAGCACAGGAGAGAAGAACATTAGTTTACCTCTACGCTGGGCAAAGCTACACCTAATCTAGAAGATAGATGTGCCTTGGCAAGATCAATCTTTGGAGCCAACTCTTTAGCTGCAGGACCACCATCTACTCCAAACTCATTGAACCTAATCAGAGTCCCCAAAAGATAAAATTTAGTAATATGGTCGAAACTGGGAGAGAGGATATTTGAGCTATTGGTACTTCTATTGGAATAACCAAACAAAAGGTCCTCGCATCTCCATAATCATAAGAACAACCGATCTATAAACTGGATTTGTGGAGACTGGAGAGATCTGTAAAGGAAGCTAATCCTTTCATTTCAAAATGTACAACTCAGAGAGACCAATTCGCAGATCAACCACATCATACAGTGACCAAAACTTGGATTAGTTTTGCAATTGCAGTAACAAGATCAAATACGAGTATCAAGAAATCAACAAGACCTTAAAATTCAAAGTCTTGAAATAAGAGATCCAGATCGAAACATTATAACACTCAAAAAGGGAAAAAAAAATAACAAAAATCAAAGGTGGATAGATTCAGCTAAGCATTAGATTTCCCGAAACCCTAGAGTTTAGACCAAATCGAAAGAGTCTACGAAGCTCCTCAATTTTCAGATTAGATCTAAGCACGATGAAATTTCCTTTGAAGAAAATCAAAGATTCATCCGGCAAACACGAGGAAACGCGAGAACAGATCGAGAAAGAGGGAAAGAAAAAAACTGACATTTGCCAAGCGGAGAGGATGAAGAGAGAAGCGAAGAGAACTCTTCCAAGAAACGAGAAGAAACCCATCTCTCTCTTTGTTCCTTTGCTGAAGCTCGCTCGTAGATTTGTCGACGGAGAGAGGGAATCTTCTTCGGCGGCCGGGAAGAGTTAGGTTTTTCTGGTTTTGGTTTATTTATTTAGCATTTGAAACATTATCGGAATTTTTATTAAATTTTAATATTTTAGCTCCCAACCAAAAAACTTTATTCCACGATCTATTCTTAGAGTGTTATTCAATTATATATTTAAAATCAATTCTATAAATTTTATAATATTTTAGATTTAAAGTTTTGATCTTATTTTAAAGAATTCATAGGAATTAATTCTAAAATCTCTACAATATACCTTGGACTCTGTTTAAAATAATTTACTCATGAAACTCCATTGGAATTCATTTCAAATGACTCAATAAACAAAAATTTTAAAAATCATTTACCTTTTGAATAACACTGGATTTTAAAACAGGATTTTAAATTTTGATTGAATAACACTATATTTGAAAATCTATTAATGATAAATTACAAATAAGATATCCAATAACACATATCCAATAACACTGGATTTAAAAACATAATTTAGAATTATTAATTGAATAACACTATATTGTGATTATATTTTAGTTCATTTCAAATACAACATCCAATAACACCCCCTTATGTTTTCGACAAATCAATTTTTAATTTTTTTTAGATAAATTCATGCATTTAATTTGGGAAACAATATTTTTTTTCCTTAAAGAGTTGTCTTGAATTACAGTAGAAACTCTATAAATTAATAAAGTTGGATTTTGATATTTTATTAATTTATAGAGTTATTAAATTATTGATTTTGAATCAAATAAACTTTTATTAATAATTAATTAAAATAAAAAACAAATTAAATTAAAATAATATATTCTGAAAATTTTATTATATTTTGTATAGTTTCATTCTAAAATTAGGGACGGATTCTAAATATATCAAATATATTTGAGTTCAAATAAAAAACAAATGAAAATTATACTGATATTTTAGTATATCATCCTAGATATGTATTTACATAATGGTAATTATTAATTTATGATACTAATGGGACCATATATTTACATAAGAATTTCAAAAATATTATTATTATATTATCTTATCAAATTTTGATAATTTTTACATTGGCCCGACTTGTGACTGAAAAAATTATTAATTTATAGAATTTATTAATTTATTGAATATTAATTTATAGAGTTTCTATTATACATTTTTCTTCTTCCTTAGATCCCTAAAAAATAAAACTAGACGGTTTGGTATATCCAATGTTTTTCAAACCGGACCGAACCGGTGGTCTGATCGAGTTGTCTGATCGAGTTTAACCATGAACCAGAAGTTTTTCCGAGTTGGGTTATGACTAAAACTATAGATATTTAGACTGATTAAAAATCCGGGTTTGACAAAAAAAATCGAAAATTGGTCCGTATTAAACAGAATTTTCTAATTTGTTTGTTTGGACATCAAATCTCAAACGTAGAGTATAAACGGACTAAATAAACTCTTCAACTTCCACAAAAACTAAGTAATCAAAATTCAAAAATTATCTTTTGACAGTCAGTCATGAAGATATTGTTCTTTATTGAGGGAAAAAAATGACAAAGGAACTAGATATACGTCCAGCGCTTAGGAAATAATAATATCGGAAATAAATAACAAAAATGGGGATGTAGCTCAGATGGTAGAGCGCTCGCTTAGCATGCGAGAGGTACGGGGATCGATACCCCGCATCTCCATTTGTTTTTAATTTTGCTTATTTTTAAATCTACTAACGTTATCGTATTCAAATTCGATTCTCTTGAAAATGATTTGCTTTGAATCTTCTTCAGCTCACTCAAGTCGCAGTCCGACTTACTTATCAAAAGGTCTTTATAATTAGTTCCACAAACTTAACTATCTCCATTTTTTATCTTCACTTCGTCTTCTTCTCCTTCTATTTCTTGTGGTATATGGAAAAGAAAAAAAAAACAAAATCATGACAGAAGAATCAGGAAAAACTGAACTTCCGGGAGTTAAAGGACTCGTCGATGCCGACATAGCCGAAGTTCCTCGAATCTTTCATTACCCTTCTTCTACTTTATCCAACACCAAACCGTCCGATATCTCCGGTTTAAACCTCACCGTTCCAATCATCGACCTCAGAGAAATCGACAACGAACGAAGCGCCGTCGTTTCGAAGATCAAAGACGCAGCAGAGAATTGGGGATTTTTCCAGGTGATCAATCATGGTGTACCTTTATCTGTTCTTGAAGAGATCAAACAAGGAGTTCGAAAATTTCACGAGGAAGATCCTGAGGTGAAGAATAATTATGCTCCTACTGCTACAGATTTCAACAAGAGATTTGTTTACAACCAAAACTTCGATCTCAACCATTCTTCTCCTATGAATTGGAGAGACTCGTTCATTTGTTTTCTTGCTCCGGATCCTCCAAATCCAGATGAAATCCCAGTAGCTTGCAGGTGAAATTATTTTTTGGTTTGGTTTAGTAAAATTTGAATTTGATTTGGTTTGGATCCAATTCGGTTTTAGTCAAAAATTAACTATTATATTTCTTATAATATGCATATAGATTTTAAAATATATTTTTTTTTCATATAGTTTATTCAGTTCAATTTGATTTCAATATAAACTTAGTTTCAGTTTTGGTTTTTTAGATTCATAATTAATGAATTTCAATTTGGTATTAACAAATTTTGTCCGATTTCGGTTTAAATATTTTTGTTTAGTTCAGTTTGGTTTTAAGAAATGGTGTTTTTCTTATTAAGATTAATCATCATTTTTCACAGTTTTGAAAACTGTATCCGCTATATATGATGCAATTGTTATATATGAAAACAGAAAACCACTCATCTACAAAGATCATCATTTCATGATTATCCTAAAGAAAAATTTTGAGCAGCAGTCAGACAAAAAAAAAAAAAAAAAAAAAAAATCAATTTCCTTTTAAAGTGTTTTGATTCTTGATATTTGAATCTGAATCCAACTTTAGGGATGCTATAATGAACTACTGGAAGCATGTCATGGACTTTGGAACTTTTCTCTTCCAACTTCTCTCAGAAGCTTTAGGTTTAGACTCTGAGATCCTCAAGAACATGGATTGTCTTAAAGGTTTGTTTATGGCCTGCCATTACTACCCACCTTGCCCACAACCTGACCTAACTTTGGGTATAAGTAAGCATACCGACAACTCTTTCTTCACGCTGCTTCTTCAAGACCAAATCGGTGGTCTTCAAGTTCTTCATAAGGATTGTTGGGTTGATGTAACTCCTATTCGGGGAGCTCTTGTTATCAACATCGGTGATTTCATGCAGGCAAGCCCCTAAATTGATGTATTGTTTTAACTAAAATATCATGGTTTAATTTACCAAGAAAATCTGAGATATTTGTGTTTGCAGCTGATAACGAATGATCAATTCTCAAGCGTGGAGCATAGGGTACGTGCGAACATAGATGGACCGCGGATTTCAGTTGCATGCTTCTTTAGCTCGAGTCTGTCTCCAAATCCCACGGTTTATGGACCGATCAAAGAGCTTCTGTCTGATGAGAACCCTTCAAAGTACAGAGATATTACCATACCAGAGTACACTGCCGGATACCTTGCGAGCAGTTTCGATGGAAAATCTCATTTGTCTAAATTTAGGGTATGAAAAAAACAAAGGACTTGTCCGGCTTTAACGGAAAAAAAATAATCATATACTCCCTCCGTTTTATTTTAAGTGTCACTATAACATTTTTCACACAAATTAAAGAAAATAGTTCAATGTTCAAAATTACCTCTGTTTGACTCTTCAAATTCTATAATATTTAATGTTTTTTCTTATAGATAAAATAATGATAAAAAGTGTATTGAAATTAGAGAATGACACTTATTTTGTAACAAAAAAAAACTTCTAAAATGACACTTATTATGAAACAAAGGGAGTAGTATCTATTTGCTCCGTCTTGGTTGATAATCCAATTTCCAAAACAATTCAATATGAGAGAGTATGCTTTTATGAATTTTATCAAGAATTTAACATGATTTATATTAAAATAAACTTTTTAATATAAGTTTTAAAAATTCCACTGTTATTAAACTAGTGATGTGAAAATATACCTTCAAGTGTGTTGTTATTATAAATAATGTTTATATGTATCTTATGATTTCATATTCGTAACAACTCAATAATATCTTATATTCTACAAACTTATTACAACTCTAATCATTCCAAATATATTTGGTTTAATACATACTACATTTTAATTTTCAAATTGGACCATGGCAAATTTAGATAACGTAAAATATATAAAATATACATGTAGTATAGTTAGTAGATATGTGATATCCCACATTCTCCATTTTTTATTTATTTTCCTCCAATTTAATCTGCTAACGTTATCCTAGTCAAATTGGATTCTCTGAAAGCGACGTGCTCGGAATCTGCTTCAGCTCGTTCACATACTCCACAAACTTCAATAACTCTCAGTCTGGATTTTATCTTCACTTCTCCTTCTTTTTTCTTCTTCTTGTATCAATCCGACAAAAAAGACCAAAATCATGACAGAAGAATCAGCAAAAACCGAACTTGGAGGAGTGAAAGGACTCGTCGATTCCGACATAACCGAAGTTCCTCCAAGTTTCCATTACCCTTCTTCAACTATTTCCAACAACAGGCCTTCTGATATCTCCGGCTTAAACCTCACCGTCCCAATCGTCGACCTCGGAGAAATCAACAACAACGAACGAAACGTGGTCGTTTCAAAGATCAAAGACGCCGCAGAGAAATGGGGTTTTTTCCAGGTCATCAACCATGGTGTTCCTTTATCTGTTCTTGAAGAGATCAAACAAGGAGTTCGAAGATTTCACGAAGAAGATCCTGATGTGAAGAATAACTATTCTCATAGAGGTTTCAACAAGAAATTTGTTTACAACCAAAACTTCGATCTCAACCATTCTTCTCCTATGAATTGGAGAGACTCCTTCGTTTGTTACATTGCTCCTGATCCTCCAAATCCAGACGAGATCCCAATTGCTTGCAGGTAAAAAACAAAATTGATGCTTGAATGCTTCACTGTTTCTCAAGTGTTATAAATAATTATGATTCTCAATATTTTTTTAGGGATGCTGTGTTGGAATACTCGAAGCATGTCATGGAATTTGGAGAAAAGCTCTTCCAACTTCTCTCAGAAGCTCTAGGTTTAAACTCCGAGACCCTCAAGAACATGGATTGTCATAAAGCTTTGTTCATGGTCTGCCATTACTACCCACCTTGCCCACAACCTGACCTAACTTTGGGGATAAGTAAGCACACCGACAACTCTTTCTTCACGCTGCTTCTTCAAGACCAAATCGGTGGTCTTCAAGTTCTTCATCAAGATTACTGGGTCGATGTAACTCCTGTCCCCGGAGCTCTTGTCATCAACATCGGCGATTTCATGCAGGCAAGTCCCTTACTTGATGCACACTCTTAACTAAAAACAAAAAAAACAGAGAAGAAGTTTAAGACATTTTTTTTCGTTTTTGCAGCTGATAACGAACGATAAGTTCTTGAGCGTGGAGCATAGGGTACGTGCCAATATAGATGGACCGCGGATTTCGATTGCGTGCTTCTTTAGCTCGGGTGTGTTTCCGAATTCCACGGTCTATGGACCGATCAAAGAGCTTCTCTGTGATGAAAACCCTGCAAAGTATAAAGACATTACTATACCAGAGTACACCGAAGGATACCTTGCGAGCGGCTTCGATGGCAAAACGCATTTGTCTAAGTATAGGGTATGAATAAAAATAAAAGAAGACTTGTCCGGCTTAACGGAAAAGATAATCAGATATTTGTGTGTGTGTTTTTGCATCTGAAAGTTTTCTAATGTTTTATAAGTTACCAAAGAAGTGGTAGACTAGTGGAAGTTGATTCTTTTGTGCCCCGGGTCCAAAGCTAATGTAGCTAAGAAGAAAGAAAAATTACTAACTACACTTTATTTCATTTATATTGACTTCCGCATCGTTACTGAAACGGCAATGTAGCTTAAGAAGAAAGAGAGAAGAGGATCAAGTCACAAATTGGGAAGTGTTTCTTTCTTTCTTCTTCAAACCACATGAGCTTCGTTTTTGAGCTTATCTATCAACTCATCCACTGAAGAAACGATAACTCCAGATTTCCTCTTTGGAGGCTCCGTGACTCCCACGATCTCTATGTCCGATTGAACGTCTACTTTCAGATCCTCCACCGTCATTTTCCTTATCGGCTTCGATTTCGCCTTCATTATGTTGGGGAGTGTTGCATATCTTGGTTGGTTTAGCCTCAAATCAGTTCTGCATTACAACAGCAAAGCCGTTATAAAAAAAAAAACGACGGTTCTTGCATAAGTCTTGACACAATCATGTAAGTAAGTCGGACTTACGTTATCACAGCGGGTAAGTCTACACTTAAGGTCTCAAGACCTCCATCGACTTCTCTATCCACTGTTGCAACATTCTTATCCTTATCCAACACAACCTACTAAACAACAATGACCAACTTGGAAATCAAAACTAAGAGATGTGGAAGAATTCAACAAACTTAATCACCTTTGATGCAAAGGTTGCTTGTGGCCAATCAAGCAACGCTGCAACCATTTGTCCTGTTTGATTGCAGTCATCATCTATTGCCTAAACACGTTTAAAAGGCAACAAACAACATGATAAGAACATCAAGCGAATTCAACATTTACGAAAGCCTTTTCGAATTCAAATTCAACAAGATTGCCTTGCAGTTGCTTAGAAACAGCAAACACTAAGCAAATTTTACATCCTCGAAAGCATTTTAAATCCCTAACCCAATAACAGAAGTTTCTTCAAAGTTCAAAATGTTCATCATCCTAAATGATCCACAAGGTTCATATGTATATAAAAATGATAACTTTTTGGCTTCCCAGGCTTGAAAAACCTGAACTTTAGCTAAAATTTCGGTTTTAAAAATCTCAAAGCTGGAAACTTTCTTCTTACCTGTTTCCCGAGGAAAATCAATCCAGGTTTCTCGACATGAGCGAGACTCTTCAAGATCTTAGCAATAGTCAAAGGGAGGAAATTGGAATTGGTCTGGACATGGATTCCTCGATCGGCACCCATGGCGAGACCAGTGCGAAGCGTGTCAAGGCACTGTGAAGGTCCGATACTCACTGCGATGACCTCTTTGGCGAAACCAGCTTCTTTGATTCGAAGCGCTTCCTCGAGAGCGATCTCGCAGAATGGATTCATCGACATCTTCACATTCTGGGTATCTACACCAGTCTGATGATGATGATGAAGAATCGAAATTAAACGATGATTCGACGATTACGGAGAAATCCGGAGAGGGGTTTTGTTTGTACCTTATCGGGTTTGACACGGATCTTGACGGCGTAGTCGACGACACGCTTAACGGCGACGAGGATCTTCATTGTCCGGTGTTACCGCAGGAGAAAAAGGAAGTACAAGAGCTTAAAGCAAGCAGAAGCACTTTCAATTGATGGGATCTAAAGACAGTGAAATCTCTGTCTGATGCAACATATAGTTAATAAATATTTTTATTGTTTTTTTTATTTATAGAAAATACAAGATGTGCAGTTCAGCCATCAACCCTCATCATGCATCCTTATATTTTCTTTGTTTAATTTTGGATTGCATTGCATATATATATATATTTTGTTATTATGGTTCTTTAAAAAAAAAAAAATGCAGTTCTAATTTAACATGAATGAGTGATGTATGTGCATTTAATTCAACCGTTATCAATTAAACTCAAATTATAAACACAGGTTTTCTTTTCAATCACCACACACATGTGGTCCAGTGGTAGAATGCGTTACAGCACTCTCTTTGGGTTCAAATCTTCGTGGAAACAAATATCACATTTGTATGGAAAGTCCGGACTTGAGTCCAAAGCCAATGCAATTTACATAGTATTCCAGTAACATATGATTTGGCTATCTCCTGACATTAGTTGGAAGAAATTCAAATTTGGGATAGACAGTTTAGTGCTCCATTGGCCTCATAGTGTCTGTTGAACCAATGGTAAAATCCACTTTAAAATATGTTTCTACCGGGGCTGCTCGGATTAGCTGATAGAATATATTAAGTTTTAGCCCGTATCTGACCCATTAGCAGTTATCTAGCCCATGCAATCACATGTCAAATGTACGAATTTTCCCTGGTTCAACGGTTGCCATTATTCATATTTTCTTTAACATATAGACATCGTCAATTTACATAGCAGTTATCTGGCCTCATGCAATCATCGTCTCTTTAGTCCCATGCAATCACATGTCAAATGTACGAATTCCTCCACCTTGATTTCACTCATTTATATTTTGCATTTTGCCATTGTTTATATTTTCTTTAATGATTGGCAAAATGACTCGACGATGATATCTTTGTCTTCTATCTAAAGAAAAATCAGATTTATAAATCCTTAAACGCCGCTTCTTCTTTTATTTCGTTTTTTACGTAGTTTTACTTTTAACTTGTTTTTTTTTTAATAGGCAAATATGGTTGATCTATAAAAAACTATTGATTTCTTTAATACAAAAATGGTGAATTTTAATTTCCGTACCCAGAGAGAGAGAGAGAGAGAGACCCAAGCAAGAGTCTTTTTTTTTTTTTTTTTTTGGTTCTAAAAAAGCTATTGATTTCGAAATTTAAGATCGCAAAAAAAATGAAAAATGATTTACTTAAAGAGGTCCGAGTTTTTGGTCGAATATGGCACAATTGTGGTAAATCTCCACCGCAGAACGCCTCACTACCACAAAAGCAGCTGTCTTAACAGTATTTTAGAACAAAGTATATGTAATTAATTAAAAAAATATTCAACAGTACACCTAGTTTGAAACTTTGAAATATAGTATGGACCGACTCATGAAATTTTGAAAATGCAATAAAAGCTTCAAAAATAAGTCGATGCATATGTGATTGCAAAAAATCAATGGTAGGGTCTCTTCTCAAGTCCGCCCATACCCGTACTTTCTTCTCCTTGATTACTTTTTGGATTCTCATGATCCCTAAGTTTCCAATGCCTCCGACCACTGTTCCCTACATTTTTTATGGCTTGTAATATTTGGATCACATGCATGTTTATAGCTTTGCTATGCAATTTTTTTAATTTGAAGTCCATGAATAATTATAGTTTATTAGATACATTAAATATGTTGAAGTAATGTAGATTATAGGACTAATATGAATTTCAACGCACAGAAAGAAAGAAAAAAAAGAACCGATTGTTATTTTTTTTTTGCAATAAGATGGAATATCTCTGTGATGAAATTAATGCTACATTCTTTCATTGGGCAATATGAGATTTTTTTTTTAAAAAGAAAGAAAGAAGTTTTTCAAACTTAATAAGTCCAATAATTTCTGTGACAATACAATTCATCAACTCTTTGACTTCTAAAATCTAAACACGCCTATATTTTGCCGACAAACAAAGATAACACCTATATTTTTCTCCTACCTCACCGACCAAATAATAAAACTCCATCTTATCAAAAATAATAAAAACAAATGTAGAAATTAAGAAACAAGAAAAAAAAAAGAACAAAGAAGCAGACCGGGCCATTAGGGTTCAAAATAAAGAGGCAATATGGAAGAACTTCTAGAACGTCTACTGCTCCCAAAAGAGAAGAAAGATCTCTTCACTCTGTTATTACTAACACTGCCACTACTACTACATCCTCCTCCGTCTCCGACCACCGGAACTTCCTGGTTTCTCCGTAAAATCGCCTCTTGGACCGCCAAGTAAAGCTGTCGATCTGCAGACGAATCCATCGAGATTGATCTCCTAATAGGTTGAACACTACCAAATTGCTCATCATTGTCTCTTCTAATGTCGATACATTCGTCTCCCATACTGGTGACTTTGTGAAGCTTTCTTCCTTTTCTCTGAAACCCTGCTCTCTCAATCTTCCTCGGAGAAGAACTGGCCGAACTTTGGGAGTTTAAGGTCACTACCCGACCTGAATTTGACCTTTCTTGATCCACAAGTAACCTTTCGTCTCTCAGGCTATCACGGCCCCTACTGGTGCTATTACCGTTCCCTATACCCAAATCAATGATCACATAGTCATTCTCGCCTCTGACGACCAAGACGGTATCCGGCTCCAAAACCGCATTATCCGGGGAAGTGCTCGGAGCAGAAACCCGATTCGGAGGGAAGCTTGTGTCACAAGAAACCCTTGTTCTACACATAGGGCAATTAGCATTGTTCTGAAGCCAAATATCGATACAATCGATATGAAACAAATGACAACAGTTTGGGAGAATCCTCAACTTCTCTTCTTCTTGAAACTCATTCAAACAAACAGAGCATTCCTGAGAACTCTTCTCTTCTTCATCTCCTACGCCATCGTTTTGTTTGTCTCCATCTACTCTCTTCTTGAACTTGAAGATTGGGATTGCTCTAATGACAGCTTCATCGAGACCACGGCTTCTGATCTCCGGAGAGTGTACCATTAAAGGATCTTGGTCGTGTCGTCTCCGTCGAGATATAGAGAATCGGCCAAGAATGTCGATTCTGTGCCAACTGAGACAACATTTGATAACGAAAACGTAATAGCTTACAAGTAAGAAAGCTGTTGCTAAGATTCCGATCACGGCGACGATTATGATCGGGAAATTCGTCCCCGTCGAGCTCGCACGGTGGAAAATAGGCGGTGGCGGAGGAAAGGTCACATCCCGGAGGGGATTGCGACGGTCTGATAGATCCATTAACTAGACGAACAAGCTCATTCTCTAATGGAGAAGAAAAGAGTAAACTTTGAAGATCTTGAGAGTTATATTCAAAAGGGTTTTGGCAAAGAAAAAAAAAGATTGATTGTGAAACAGAGGATGTTAGAGAAGATCACAACGGTGATATCGAATCTGATATTCTTCTCTTGTGTAGAAAGAAGAGAGAGAGAGAGCTTGGTAGAGGAGCAAATCAGAGAAAGAGAGAGAAAGAAAGAAGAAGAAATAGAGATGGAGTAAGATGAAAGTTCGGTGAGATCTCTTTATACGTTTAATTTAATATATTTTTCTTGATCGGTGCGACTGGTTTACTGTAATTTAAAAATTTACTGTTTATGTCTGAATATAAGTATTACAATATGATTAGTTGGGACATTTGAAAAATTGTTTGTTTGTTTGTTTATTTACTAGTGGTGGGAAACTTTTTATTTAATAAAAAGACCCTGACATATATTCGCATTAATTCTGATTTATAATCTGCTTGCATTAATAATGATTATATAATTTGATATACATTTGGGGTTTGGAGTGATGTTGCTTTTGATAACTCTTATTATTAATCTGATTTGATCTTTTATCATCTTTTGATTGAGAAAGTTCGTCTAAGTAGATCAAATTGTAATCTTAATTAATGCGATGTGATGATGATACAATCAGCTTCACTAAACTAACGTACCATACGCTAGCGATTATTAAATCATAAAATCCAACTATGATTATGATTTAGTATCTAACCAGTAACCATGCTTATTTGTCGGTAGCAATTTAAATAATTATTTGTAGTAGTGAGGTCATTGATTATCGAACCTTTTTCAATTTTCAGATGATCACACCACGTAGGCACGTACAAATATTCTTTTTTTTTTTTTTTGTGGTAAATTCTACGTACACAGATTGTTTTATCTCTTTGGAAAAATTATTTATATAGTATGCTTTCTCCATAGCCAATCTAAGTAATATGATACTGATGGTGTAAATGGTGGCAACAGAATACGTGAGGTTTGTGATTAATATTTTCTTTTAAACGTAAATAATATAACAAAGGTAACAACGTCATAAAGAAAAAAAAATGTATATAGTAGTATAAGTTTGTATATATATATATCAAAATTACCTCTTTTTAAGGTGTTTGTATACATATTAAAACACATTTAATTTTTATATCTTTTAAAATAAAAAATATTTTATCATCAATTCCAAAATTAAAAATAATATGCCAATATTCAAAAGCAACAAAAACACATTTAATTTTACATGGAAATTTAAAAACCTATTATAATATAAAAACAAAAAAAACTTTAAAACTTTTTATATTGTGAAGGAAGCATGTAATCCTTTTTAACTTTTTTAGTTTTTATCATCATTTCAAATTCTTTTATGTTATAACTTTAGGATGATCTGGACTACTAATCGTGAATGTAATCATACTGTACTTCCATTTTTGAATAGACGTAAAACGTATAGCACTATTTCAATTGGTTTCATGTATATTTTGTTAAATGATAGTATAAGCTTGATTGACTAAACTCATAGTTGACGGAAAAAAAAAATATTTTACTATTTGATTGATTATTCAAATCAAAAATTATATAATGATTTGAAATATATGTAATTGGTTCTGTTTGATAATCTAAAAACTCGTATTCCCTTACTAATATTAATTTTCCACAATATTCAAGAGCTTTCAAGAAAATCAAAATACTAAAATAACTCTAAACGGTGAGAGTGGTTAGTCAATTCGTTTTAACAAGAAAAATGTACTAATTATCCAATTCGAGTTTCTCAATTCTAGTATCATGACGTCTAACGTCTTAACCAAGAACTGTCTATACAGGTACGATGAATATAGGTTTAATGAGAAAAATATGGTTTAAAGAGAAGTAGTAGAGTAACACTAGGGATTCTTAAGAATTTATAGTATAAATTGATTTTAGGCATAGATTAATGATTGGAAACGTTTAAAGATAAAAGTGTTATATGACTTTTATAACACGTCCATTTCTAGTCAACATAGGTTGATTGTTAATTACAAATTGAATAAAAAAGGGAGGAAACAAAAAGTAAACTTTGTGCACATGCATCCCACAACACACTTCTTTTTCTCTTTTGAATACTGCGAAAATTAAACTGAAATCCGTACATTTTCATAGGTCCGAATTAGACCCGTTATAATAGTAAAGTATAACATAAATTGTAATATTATATATGAAAAAATTTAATAAAATTAATTTGGTTATTTATGTCATCATGCATTTGCATTTATCTATTGGATCAAAATTCAAAAAGAATTATAGAATTAAGTGTACTTATATCAGAGTAATACAATAATTGAAATTTTTTAACAAATACACTTTTGAAGATGTTAATTTTAATTTTCAAAATTACATCTTGTGTTAATTTTCAAAACTACGTTTTTAAAAAATTTAATATTTAAGTTTAGGTTCATTAGTTTTTAACTAGAGTTTAAATTTTAGAATTTAAAGTTTAGATTTAAAGGTTTAAGGTTAGATTTTAAAATTTAAAGTTTATATTTTGGATTTAGAGTTTTTTAATCGTAATTTTGAAAATAGATATCATATAAGTGTAGTTTTGAAAATGTATAGTTTTAAAATTTTCCTGTTGGTAAAAGTGACTTACCATATGAGTAAAGATAACATATGAGTAAGGTCAAAACATAGAAAAAAAAAATATCATGTGGATGATTACAGATAATAAACAAAATCTGTAGAGCTTTTCAAAAATAATGCATAAATCGTCGATGAAGAATGATGGAATCCACAGGCCTAAGTAGAGATTCTTGTAATAAGATTTCATCCAATACGTATCATTCACGTTAAAAAGCACATAAAGACAAAATCTGAAAATTAACAAGTGATTTTTAAGCCCATGTACGTTTAAATTGTTCATATAAACATTTCAATGTCAAAAAAATTAATCTCCGACGTAAGTCTATCTGTCTTACACTCTCTCTGTTTCACGATATAATAGATTTAAGATTTTTGCACATAGGTTAAAAATATATTTAATTTTTTGTATTTTTAAAAATAAAATATATTTTATCATCAATTCCAAAACAAGTTAGAAAAAATAATATGTAAAATTCAAAAAGAAAAAACAACAAAAATACATTTAATTTTACATAAAACTTGAAAATACGAAAAAAAACTTTAAAATCCTTTATATTGTGAAACAGAGTCAGTAAGAAAACTACGTTATTAAATGTCTTATAAGAAGATTGAAACATTGGATTCTATAACTTTCTTAAAAATCTTATGATAATTTTTTCCTTTGTTTTATTAATTAAGGCAATGATGATGCAGTATTAATGTATTATGAAGATACTCAAGTAACTTTCATGGTGGGGTATAAAAGGGAAGAGGACAAAGGCTGTCTAGATCTTAAGAGAAAAAAAACACCCGAAGAAAAGTCAAATCTGAATCCAATCTTCGTTTCCTTTTTGATTTTCACCTTATTTCTTATTAAATCTACCAGAAAAAGAAGGCAGATGACAATATGGATCGACCCTGTTTCCGTAGTCTATCGTGTGCGTATGTTGACGATTTTGGCACATAATAGTGTTGCGTTTGTGTAATGAAATAGTTCTTTTACTCTTTTCGTTTCACAGAACAATAAACATACTAAATAAAATTGATGGCCTACCCCAACTTTTAGAATGGCAAGTGACAGAAACTTTATTTTTTTTCGTCGAAAAAAAAAAGAAGTTTTGGACTTTTGCTTATATGACTTGGCATCGGAATCTTGAGTTAGTTTGTTTCACACTAGTCAGGGGGATTGTTGAATATATCATCATTTTCTTCTTATATATGAAATATTATTAGCTGGATATTGATACTTTGAAAGTATTCCAAATCAACTATTATTGCGCGCGCATTTGAAAAAAAAAAAAAAAGTTGGGACCCAAAAAATAAAGGGAGAATTAGGCATTTAGCCATATTGGACTTCATATTTAAATTTATAGCCATATGCTTTTCAAAATTAAGTGGATGAAATACACGTGTGGAGAAAAGTCTGATAAGTCCTTGATCTCTGGGCAAAAAATGAAACGCAAAAGCTGATCACGTCATTTTGTCAAGGGCATTTTCTGGTATTATTGCATATAATATGCTGTGTACTCTAACTCATCACTTGATATGGCTATTTATTTAATATTAGGTTTTTTTATGGTTATACAAGCTAATTTCCCAAAAATAAAGATATTAGGAATCAGAAATGTGATTCTTTAATAGAACTGAATATATAAAAACTATTAACGTTTCATACGCATCATAACAAAAAAAATATGGATTGAACTCCTATATTCAAAAACCAATATAATTTTCCACTATATGAGAGTTTTATACACATATTCCATCAACCATTTGTTGGTACTTGCTGAACAAACGATACATGTAACTGATGTTTTATCCCTTCTTGTAATTGGCGTATAGCTTATATGTAACTTTTTTGGGCATATTTATTCAAAACGATTTCCGGATTGGTCAATACTAGTAACTGTGTCTTTTACAAAAAAAAAAAAAAAAAATTCAAATTAAATATATTTTATTCTTATTGTCAAAAAGGATTTTGCACGACTCAATAACACGGCACAGAAATGCGCAGAAGAAGCTTCTCCAGTAAGTAGGATAACTTGTGTTGACTAGTTTCTGAAATATGACACAAAACAAGAAATTTGCTGTAAACCTATGTCAGAGAGAACATGATAAATCACTTGCACGTAGATTATGAAATCGAATTATAATCTTGAACTTCAAATCTAAAGTGGGGTTAAGATTGTGGGAGAATCCAAACAAGTGGATTTATGCTCTAAAAAGAGCGTAGTAACACATAAGAAACATAAATAAACACAGCTCATAGAGCTTTATTATGCAAACAAAAGAAGAAGAGAATGAGAACTTAAGATCAAGAGATAAAAGATGTTGATTGATCTATCATAAAATGAAGAGAAAATAGTATTGCTATTTTGAGCAGCCAAAATTACAATAACGAGATTCATAACACTCACACACACACATATCTATTACATTTGTAGGAACTCTAAACACATGGATCACAATATTGGATTCAGGCTAGTCTACTTTCTCCTTACAAAGATTTAGCGAGATCATCATTGTTTTATCCAACAAATATTGATTGCTTATAAAACGAAACATTATCTATTTGTATTTTATATGTGATTTATCATATAAAACGTTCCTATAATACGTTAGGATCTGAGCGTAACAAATGCTTTAACATCTCAACTGAAATGTCTTTTGAGTTTAACACTACAATCAGTGCCGTGCTTAGGTTCATAGGGGCTTAGTGCGGATTTTAAAATGGGGCCTTTTTTTAAGTATAGGGGCTTAGGGCGAATTAACTAAGATTGTGTTGATTAATTTGAAGGCGGCATTATAGCAAATTTTGTTGCTTTTAGAACGTAAAACAGAGGTTTTTCCAAGAACAGATTTTGACTGAAAACTCGCTTATATTGAAAGAATTTCAGATTGGCCGTTAAATAGACCTTAACCACTACTTGAAACAAAGTACTGCGAAACTTACGCTACTAACTTAGAACTAGTCTTACTCCTACAAAACAGGAGACTTATTCAATTGAAGAAAGACACGACAAACTAAAACAAACTTAGTTGGCCTAATGCTTTAGACTCTTATTCTTCATTCCCTCCCTTAAACTGGAATTGCTTACAGTTTACTCTTTCTTGACTCGCACTCCCATTCGTCCTCGCAGCTCTTCAAACACATCAACCTTCACAGCCTTAGTCATGATGTCTGCAACTTGGTCCTGAGTGTTGCAGTAATCGAGTTGAATTGTTCCATCGCAGAAAATGATACCGTACATGGATGTGTTTGCTCCTTCCGTGCAAAACAGGGTTCTTTGATAACTTAATGGTGGAGCTGTTATCACAAAACACTGTTGTGCCTTCTTCTTGTCTGCATCCGATTTCCTCCAACACGTTCCTAAGCCAAACAGCTTGACATGCTCCGTAAGCTGCTGACACGAATTCTGCCTCTGTTGTAGACAAGGTTACGATTGGCTGCTTCTTAGAAGCCCACGATATTGCTCCTCCTCCTAACATGAACACATACCCCGAAGTGCTCCTTATGTCGTCTGTATCTCCAGCGTAATCACTATCGACAAACCCATACAGCTCTGTATCTCCTCCACGTTTGTAATGAATTCCGAGATCTTGTGTTCCTTGAACATATCTCAGAATTCTCTTCACAGCAAGCATGTGTTGCTCATTCGGACTTTCCATATATCTGCTCACAAGATTCACAGAGTAAATGAGATCAGGTCTTGTAGTAGTCAGATACCTTAAGCTTCCGATGAGCTGTTTGTACTCGGTTGAATCAACTAGATCTCCAGCTCCTGCCTTTGTCAACTTCTGTCCTGGCACAATCGGATTCTTAACCGAGTTGCATTCCTCCATACCATACTTCTTCATGATCTCAGCTGCATACTTCCTTTGATTTATATATGAAAATGCCGTTTTCATCTTGTATCACCTCAACTCCCAAGAAATACTTCATCTTTCCCAAGTCAGTCATCGAAAACTCCTCCATCATCGACTTCTTAAATCTCTCAATCTGGTTTGTAGAGCTTCCTGTGTAGATGAGATCATCGACGTAGACGCTTACTATCAAAACATCATTCTTCTCCACCTTCACAAACAATGTGTGTTCGCAATAGCATTTGTTGAAACCTTCCTTCACAAAGTATCCCTCTATACGACTATACCACGCCCTTGGCGCTTGTTTCAGGCCGTATAGTGCCTTATTCAGCTTGTAAACCTTGCTGAGTTCTCCTTCTACCTCGAATCCCTTGGGCTGCTCAACAAATACATCTTCCATCAGATCGCCTTGTAAGAATGCGCTCTTAACATCAAGTTGGAACACTTTCCACTCTTTCTCTGCAGCTAGCGCAATGATCAATCTGATTGTGTCCCACTTTGCAACAGGAGCAAATACCTCATAGAAGTCAACACCATATCTCTGGTGATATCCTTTTGCAACTGATCTCGCCTTGAATTTGTCCACCTCACCTTTCTCATTGAACTTTGTCTTGAATATCCATTTCAGACCAATCACTTTTGCTCCTTCAGGTAACTCAGTTAACTCCCATGTCTTGTTTTCTTCTATGGAGGCTATCTCAGCTTCCATGGCCTTTTTCCACACTTCCATTCGAGCCGCATCTTCAAACACTTCTGGATCTTGATCATCTGGACCGATGAACATCGCCAGAATTTCATCGTCGCCTTCTTCTGCTATGAGGATTCTTGCGTTTTCAGTGATGTAGTCCTTCATCCACACAGGTTTCTGCCTTTGTCTCCCAGCTTGTGTCTCAAAAGGGTTTGTGTTTTGTTGAGCTTCTTCTTCTATTGCCTCTTCTTCTGGTTCCTCAGGAGCTTGTTGTTCCTCCTGATCAATCTCTGGACCCACTTCTTCTGCAGGTTCAGTATCAGAGTCTCTCCAACTGAGTTCTGTCTCCGGCTGCTTATCTTCCCACTCCCACCTTCTGGTTTCATCAAAGTGAACATCCCTACTGATCAGAATCTTGCCTGTCTCGGGTTGATAGAGCCGATAGGCCTTTGATTCTTTGCTCACTCCAAACATTACACACTTGATGCTTTTTTCATTAAGCTTGATTCTTCTCTGATATGGAACAAGTGCATAAGCAATGCTCCCAAAGATCCTCAGATGCTCCACTGACGGCTTCCAATTACTCCATTTTTCTTCCGGTGTTATATCATCAAAGGCCTTCGATGGACTTCGATTCAGTATGTATACTGCATACATAGCTGCTTCAGGCCAAAACTTCCTTGGTACTGATTTCTCCAACAGCATACACCGTACCATGTTCATGATACTTCGATTCTTCCTCTCTGCAATTCCATTCTGTTGTGGCGTGTAGGCTGCAGTGAGTTGTCTCTTGACACCAATCTCTCTGCAATACTCATCAAACTCCTTCGAGTTGTATTCTCCCCCTCTATCAGACCGCAGACATATCAGCTTGTTTCCCGTTTCTCTTTCTGTTTCAGCTTTGAACATCTTGAAGTAATGGAACGTTTCTGATTTCTCAGACAGCACATAAGACCAACACTTCCGGCTGAAATCATCAATGAAGTTGAGTATGTACCTTTTTCCACTCTCAGATGTCGGTTCAATTGGTCCACATATGTCTGTGTGCACCAATTGTAGGACTTGAGACGATTTCCACACGCTCTCCTTTGGAATTGATTCTCTGTTCTGCTTTCCCTTCAGGCATATCTCGCATGTTGCTTCTTCTTCTTCCTGACTGAGTTTTGGTAACCCCTTTACCATTTCTTTTTCAGCCAATGATCTCAATCCTCTGTGATTAAGATGCCCAAATCTTTTGTGCCATAGGGTGTCTGCTTTTTCAGTCACCAGCAGACATCTATCTTCTTCGATTTCCTTAGCCTTTCTGATACTTGCAAGTATGACAAACATGCGGTTCTTTGTCATCATTGAATGCATCACCATCTTCCTCTCTTGTTTGTGCCATATCTCACAAACATCATCTTCAATAATGATTCTCAATCCTTTCTGCTGCAGTTGACCCATACTTAAGAGATTGTTCTTCAATCCCGGCACAAAATAGACATCCGAGATTACTTGAGCACGTCCATCAATCTCCAGACGGAGCTTTCCTCTCCCTTCTACAGACATCCTTCGATCATCTCCCAGCTTTACGTTTTGTTTGAACCCATGATCCAACTCTATGAACCAATCTTTTGTTCCACACATGTGGTTGCTGCAACCCGAATCCAGAAACCAGATGTGTTTTTCTTCTTCATTGAGTTGTTCCACGTGAGCCATAAGAAGCAAATCTTCCTCCATTTCGACATAGTTTGCTTCCTTCTCCCAAGTGGGACATTCAGACTTGTAGTGTCCCATCTTGTGACATTTGTAACACTCAATCGACTCTTTGCTGGTATTACCTCGTCCTCTGCCTCCTTGATATCCTCATCGACCTCGTCCTCGAGTTGGATATCCTCCTCTGCCTCTGCCACCATCGGACCTCCACTGTCCCTCAACTTTCAGAGCGCGCTCTTCTCCTGAGTGTCTGCTCAGGTTCTGTTCGTGGACCATCAGTGAGCTCTGTAACCCGTCCACCGTCATGTCCTTGATATCCTTGGATTCCTCAATCGCACAAACGACATAGGTAAACCTTTCCACCAGCGTTCTAAGTATCTTCTCAACCACCTTAGAATCTGGTAGATCCTCTCCCAAGTTTCTCATGTCGTTCACGATCTCCATTACTCTCGAGAAGTATCCAGTGATCGATTCTCCAATGTTCATCTCAAGTACCTCAAAGCTTCTGCGCAACCTCTGCAACTGCGCGCTTTGCACTCGATCGTTTCCTTGATACTTCCTCTTCATCGACTCCCACAGATCCTTTGATGTCTCCTTCTGTAGAATCGTCTTGAGAATGGTCTTATCTATTGACGCAAATAGATAATTCTTCACTTTGTGATCCTTGACCGTCTTCTCCGCCACCTCAGTTCTCTGCGGTCCGGTAAGAATCACTCCTCTCTCTGCTCGTGGGATTCCAATCTCGATTATGTCCCACCACTCCTTTGACCGTATCAGATTCTCCATGAGCATCGCCCAATGCTCATAGTCTCCATCAAACTTCGGTATGATCTCTCTTTCACTCATGATGATCTTCCTAGTACCAAGCTCGTGACAGCTCTGATACCACTTGTTGCTTTTAGAACGTAAAACAGAGGTTTTTCCAAGAACAGATTTTGACTGAAAACTCGCTTATATTGAAAGAATTTCAGATTGGCCGTTAAATAGACCTTACACCACTACTTGAAACAAAGTACTGCGAAACTTACGCTACTAACTTAGAACTAGTCTTACTCCTACAAAACAGGAGACTTATTCAATTGAAGAAAGACACGACAAACTAAAACAAACTTAGTTGGCCTAATGCTTTAGACTCTTATTCTTCAAATTTGTCATTTTGAAAGGAATAAAATGTATAGAAAAATAAAATAAAAATTACAGAGGAAAAAAGAAAGAGGAGAAGAAGATTTAAAATACTTAAAACTGAATGAAAAAAAGATCTAAACTAACTGAGGTTTTCAATCTTTTTTTCTTTGATAAGTTCAAAAAAGTTAAAATAGATTATAGAAAGTCACCAAAATTTACTCGATCTTTGAACTTGGGTTATCAACACTACAGCTCACACGCTAAAACCCCTATGATACGTTATATATTTGAGAACTAGGAGCCCTAGATTTTTTACATTGATTGGGGGCCCGGTGCAAATGTCCTATTTCTTACCTCATAGGCACGGCTCTGACTACAATTGACTACTAGTAGTACTACAGAGAGACTGTGTCAACGAATTACGTTTGATTTGGGTTTCCTCCATCACACGCCACGTGGTAGGATCAAGGATGGCTGAAGTCCGTCAAAAAAGGAAGGGCTGACGATCAAAAACCCCCTGTACTATACGACTTCCGCCTCTATACACCCATACTTTTTACATCTGCCTAATTCCCCCTAATCTTTTAAATTTCTGTCTATTCCCCCAAATTCAATTAAAAACTAAAATTGCGATCAATTTTCCAAATTGCGTTTAGGCATATCACGTTTGGGGGGGTATACGCAGAAATTAATTTGTTTGGGGGGAAATATGCAGATGTATTTACATGATTTTTTTACTTAATTGATTAATATAATAAATATATATTAATCAAGTTATAATAATAAGATGATATGTCTATATACGTGAAACTTTTTTTTAATTGAATATAATATATATTGATTATAGAAAATAATACAACATCAACAAAAAAACTACAAAAAACTTGTTGAGTTGGGGGGAGGCGAGACTGAGATCATATTTGTTGAGTCAACCCAATATTTTTCAAATTATTTAACACTATACATGTCTATTTAATACGATAACATAGTTTGGTATAAACTTTAAAAATACATATATTACTATAAAAATGGTATAGAGCATAAAAACGCAATTTCAAATTTGGCTTTGTGTTTTATAAATATGGCGATTTTGCATTTCAACAAATCATATCCGCAGGTAAACCAAAATAATTGATTAGTGAATTAACGAGACCATAGACTTAGTCTTCTTTCAGATCACATTCTTTTGTTTTAAAATCAGCTTTTGAGGTTGTTCAAATTAGAAGTTAGTTAATGGGCTAGAAACACTAGTAGATGCGCTTTTGATTTTCCACAGTGTCATGAGGGAGAATTTTTTTTTCTAACATCGAATTTCATTAATTTTCAAAGGTTTTGAAAAAAAAAAAGTCATAAAACAAGCCGTAAAACAACCTAAAAAGGAGGAGGCAAGAGCAGTTGAAACACAAAGACAATATCGAATTAGTAGTGTTATCCCGGATCCAAATAGGAGGCTTCATACAGTTATGATATCATGGAGCCAAGTCGGGCAATTACTGGTAATATAAGTGGCTATGGGCTATCCTTTTTGGTTAAAATATCTTTTCGTTTCTGGTGTTTGTCAAACTAACATAATTGTTAGTTTAAATTAGAGTTGCTTTCTTTTAATCATTTTTTATTTTGGGTGATGGTTGTAGTTTTTTTGGTTGATATTGTATTATTTCGTATAATCAATATATATTATACTCAATAAAAAAAAAGTTTCACATATATAGATAGGCCAGGGACTTTTGACCGTAACCGATAACCGTAACCGTTCCGACCCGAGTCTAACCGATAACCGTCTAACCGATAACCGATCTAATAACCGAACGGTTTAGGTTTTCAGGGAATTCGGGTTCGGGTACGGTTCGGTTAATAACCGATAACCGACCGGTTAACTGAAAACCGACCCTTGGCAAATAAACAACATAGTTTACTCTTTACTTCACGACACATTCTCGATGAACACCTAAAAAAAAAACCTTTGCAATCTCTTCTCTCAATCGTCATCTCTCTCGATCATCTCTCAATCTCTACACCTCCTCTTCACACACACACACCTCCTCCTCCTCCTCCTCGTCATCTCTCTCGATCTTCCTTTTGCATCTCTTTGCAATCTCGAAATCTCTGTGTGAAAGCCCTGCCTCTCCACCATTGTAACCAGATCCGAGTCTCAGATCGACCGCACCGAGGATCTCACCGCTCACCGCACCGAGGATCTCACCGCTCACCGCACCGAGGATCAACCGCCCTGGCTGAAATCGCGGGATCTGAAAGCTCCGGAGCTGTTTTGAGGGCGGCAGCGAGGCGAGCGAGGAGGAGAAGTCTCGGCGGCGGTTTGGAAGCTGCGGCCGTGGCGGAAATTACGGCTCTAGCTTGGTGGGTGGCCGGGAAAACCCGAAAACCGATAATTACCCGATTTTTTCGGGTTTTCGGTCAAACCCGAAAACCGACCCGAACCCGAACCTTCAAACCCGACCCGACCCGAACCCGACCTAATACCCGACCGGTTACAAAACTTCAAAACCCGATTACCCGAAACCCGAGTTAACCGACCCGTACCCGGTCGGTTAACCGAAGTCCCTGGCCTATATATAGATATATCATCTTATTATTTTGAGTTGATTAATATATGTTATGATATTAATCAATCAAGTAAACAACTCATGTAAATACCCCTGTATATTTTCCCCCAACTTAACAAGTTTTTTTGTAGTTTTTTTTTGCTGATGTTGTATTATTCTCTATAATCAATATATATTATATTCAATTAAAAAAAGTTTCACGTATATAGACATATCATCTTATTATTTTAACTTGATTAATATATATTTATTATATTAATCAATTAAGTAAAAAAATCATGTAAATACCTCTGCATATTCCCCCCCCCCAAACAAATTAATTTCTGCGTATATCCCCCCAAACGTGATATGCCTAAATGCAATTTGGAAAATTGATCGCAATTTTAGTTTTTAATTGAATTTGGGGGAATAGACAGAAATTTAAAAGATTATGGGGAATTAAGCAGATGTAAAAAGTATGGGTGTATAGAGGCGGAAGTCGTATAGTACAGGGGGTTTTTGGCCGTCAACCCAAAAAGGAATCATCAGCGTGTGATCATTGGTTGGTCACGTGAGGCGGCCATGAGGGCATTAGAACATACACACACGGAGTCACGTACTATGGAGGTTGAGGAGATCGTAGTTAAGTCATTACATTAATTTTTTTTTTTGGTTAAAATAATTTCATTAATCTGAATCTCTCAATAATTTTTTGGGCAATTCTCACATCTACCATCAAAATATTTTTTAGTTCCTCTCATACTATTACTAGTTTTTTTTTTCCAACTCTAAACCTTCAATACTAAACCCTAAACCCTAAATACTAAACTCTAAATCCTAAATATTAAACGCTAAACCCTAAATACTAAACTATATGCCCTGAATACTAAATCCAAACCCAAATATTTATATTATAATTATTATAAAAATGGTATGAATTGGAAAAAAAAATATGAGAGGAATTAAAAAATATTTTCATGCTATAATATAGATTTTAGGGCATATGATGGATTTTCTCTAAAAAATAGCAGCTATATGATGGATTTTCTCTAATTTTTTTTTATATTTACAAATTTGTACTTGAATTAGAAACACTAAGCACTAGTTCCAACGGAAAAATGATAAATACAGAACCATCACAATGTCCTCGCAAGGCCAAATGAGATACACCTAAAATGAGATAAAGATAGGTTTGGGTAAGGGATAAATTAGAAATCTATTTTGAAAAGATTATATTGGAAATGTGAAACGATTTTAGAAAAAAACATATATGGATTCGAAAAAAGATACGTAAGACTTACATATTTAACTGTTCTCAGTGGACACTGAATGTTAAGTGTTAATATTTGAAGGGTCCTAAGTTAATTGGTGAACATTGTAAGTGTCAATGCTAAAGGCTTTTCCTTCGTTTACTTTTTAAAAACTTCCAGATCCATCTGTTTAATCTTCGTGGAGCCTTTTGTAATGGGCCGAAAAACGATTTTTTTTTTATTATTTATTTTTTAATAAACCACAAACATAATCGCTCCTAAATCTGTATCAAATTCAAATGTTTAGATCCTTAGATCCGAGGTTAATCAAGAGAGCAGAAACTGAATCTTCAAAATTTCGGGGCGAAAATTTTCTTTACTAAGGTTGGTAAGAGATTGTATTTTTTTTAGTCAATGTATCATACACTGATACACAAACAGGAGCTTGTGATAAACAAAATCTGTAGTAAAGATAAACTTGGAACGGTAATGCTTTAGTAAGTAGAGATGGACCTTTCCTAGATGCAATCTGTTACAAATTTGTGTCTGAGTTCATTCAAATACAACTTAATTATTTATTAACTCAAGTTTATTTTGCAAACATTATTACGATTGGATAGCTTTGGTGACATGTTACATCAATTTACTGTATGTTATTTTTAATGTATTAAACTTCAAAACAAAAAACGGATTTTGGAGAAAGATTACAAAACCAGTTGTCAAAGAACAATACTGGAACCAAATACCCATTTAAAAAAGCCCAAACAAAAAAAGCTTACAATCATTAATTTTACCACAATTTTACCGATAAAACCATCAAGTACCAACCATAAAATCAGGATTATCCCTATTAGCCACAAGATAACTGATTTTCGAACGAAAGTCTTGCTCAGAGTACAGGTCTTTACTCTTTAAGACAAGAAAGACGGTAACGTCGGAAGATGAGCCAAAACACACATGAGACCCACTGCCTCCTACGGCGAGCAGTGTATAAGAACGTCCACATCGAAAAAGTAGAACCGCAAAAAAGAGAACAACCAGCCTATGAATTTAGAAGCATTTCCATTGGTATCTCACCAAAGTATTTCAACTTCAAACAAAAATATATAATTATATATTACTAAATTTTTGTGTTTGAGGTTGAGATACCCCCAATGTAAATGCTCTTAGAATCCTCTCTAAACTGTAAGTTTAGAAGAATTCACAAGAAAATGCAAAATTGTTTATTTTTTTTCATCTCGGTTATCCAATGTGCGATCAATACAAAAGTGAATAAGTTAACAAGAAATGCTTTTATTTATTTGTTTGATACTTTAAATGTAAATTATGTACATAAATTAAGTTTTTTAAAACGTTTTAATTATCATAAAACTGTTGAGAAAATAAAAACTTACCAATCGGAGACAAGCAGGACCCACGTCGGCTATCGGCTTTACATTTGCTAGATTCTCGTTGTTATTATTAAGATCCTGTACTAAGTTTGGTTCGTGAATGAAGACTGAACATTTGCAAAAGAGTTGTACAGTCTATGTTGGTGACCCCAATCTCCAGATGTCACTCACACACTCACCAAAAGAGATTCTGGTTCCTTTTCAATATCATCCACACAATGTCTTATGCCTTTGGTCAAAAAAAAGAATAAGAAATCCACACAATGTCTTTTTATATTTGTTTTTTCTTGCAATATTAACCTACAAACAAATGAATGTTAAGTTCCGTTTCTATTTTTTTAGCTTTTTGTTTCTTTTGGTTTTGTAGATTCATCTCCCCTTATAAATGATGCACGAGAAACGGCATTCTGTCAATTCATAGATATATAGTTATATGATCAACTACTAAGTGAAGCTACTAGTAGTAACTTTAAGTTATGTACAATATAATTTCAGAAAGAAAAGAAAAGAATGCACAATATAATTTCACACTTCTACTAGTTGTAACTTTTATTTCAGATTCCATTATCAACAGTCGGTTCGTACGATTTGTCAATATGTTTAGATATCACCAACTTGGCCCTCACTCATATCACTAGTATTTGTTTAGTTTAAAATCTATTCCGGTTATAATCTGAAAAAATGGGTAAGAAACATTTTGTTCGGACTTGAAGATGATATGAAGCTCAAATATTATAAAGAATAACTCTTTTTATTATAGTTTAAGAAAATCTCTCAAAACTTAAGCTCTCTCAAACTCACAATTCTAAACTCATAAGTTATGTCATAACTTGAGATCTCCTTATATAACTAATTATATCTCATAATCCTATTAGATATCTCCTAAACAACTTATAATCATAAACTCTTTAGGACTCTATAGTTTAATAGGATTAGGACTTTAACTTGTTGCTCAAGCTTTTTTCAAGCTTATTCCAACATTGAATTCCATTTTCTCTAAGTCTTGCACACCAATAAGTTCTCTCATTTCCTTGAACTTAATTCTCCCAAGTGCCTTTGTTAGAATATCCGCCTTTTTCTCATTCCCGGGTACATGCTCAACCTCAATTTGTCCATTCTCTACACATTCTCTGATAAAGTGGTAGCGCCTGTGAATGTGTTTACTTCAGCCATGAAAGACTGGGTTCTTAGTGAGAGCGATCGCCGAACGATTATCAATGCGAATGATAACCTTCTCGCTTGATGATCCAGTGATCTCACAAAGGAGCTCTTGTAACCAAATCGCCTGTTTAGCTGCTTCTGTTCCAGCCATGAACTCAGCTTCACAGGAAGATAAAGCTACAACATCTTGTTTGTGAGAGCACCACGAGATTAGACTTCCACCAAGGTAAAAGATATGTCCCGCTGTGTTTTTCCCATCGTCTGGATCTACATTGTGGCTGCTGTCACTATAACCTATCAACTTTGGTATCTTCGATCTTGTAAACGACAAACCAAGTGATCATGAGGTAGTTCCTTTTAAGTATCCTAAGCACTGCTTCATGGCCACTCCATGTGATTCCCTCGGACTTTGCATATATCGGCTCAAAATTCCCACTGCATAAGACAAATCTGGTCTTGTGTGAAGTAGATATCTGAGATAGCCTACGTTTTTCCTGAAGAGTGTTGCATCGATCTCTTTTCCATCATCGGCTTTTGACAAGTTTAGTCCTATTTCCATAGGGGTATGCACGAGATTACAATCTCTTATTCCGGCCTCTTCCAAAATCTTCTGAGCATATCGTGTTTGATTCAACGTTATTCCCTCTTGATGTTGAAGCACTTTGATCCCGAGATAATACGTCAATTTCCCGAGGTCTCTCATCTCAAAAAGCGAGGCCATCTCCTTCTTAAAATCAGTAATAAGCTCCAAACTTGTTCCTCTACCTTCTCGCGAATCCAAGCCACGAAGGGTTGGAGATTCTTCTCAATCATCTCTCTCTGGGTCAAGAAGCCACCGAATTTCAGACGGCGCTTGCTCTCTTCAACTACTGCGCTATTAAATTCGCAAATCTCTTAACCTTAAAGCTTCTCAAGGTGTATCAATGTTCTTCCGACGTCGTCGTCAGAGTCCAATCGATCTATCTCCTCGCCGAACTCCAACTCTCTTCCGGTAGACAGATGGTTCCTTTGAGCACTTAACAAACTGAAGTCCCAGAAGGATATGATTCAGTTTATTGTTCCACACTCTTCGTGCTTGTCTTAAGCCGTAGAGAGCTTTGTTGAGTTTGTAGACTTTACTCTCGCTTCCTTTAATCTCAAAACCTTCTGGTTGGAATACAAACACTGTCCTTTAGTTCTCCATGTAAGAACGCAGTTTTGACATCAAGATGGTGTATCTCCCATCCATGGGAAGCTGCAAGGTCAATGAGAAGCCTTATTGTTTCGATCCTTGCTACCAGAGCAAATACTTCTTCAAAATCTACTCCGTACTGCTGCACATACCCTTTTGCCACAAGTCGAGCTTTTTGTTTGTTAATGCTCCCATCTGAGTTTCGTTTGAGCTTGAACACCCACTTCAACCCTATTGGTTTCACCCCGATAGGCAAGTCTACAAGATCCCAGACTTTAAATCTTTCGATCGAGCTGATTTCTTCTTCACAAGCACGCATCCATTCCTTGTGTTCTTTTGCTTCTCAAAAATTTCTTGGCTCATTGTTGAGACACAATAACAACATCTCTCCTTCCTCCACCGCAAGCAAGATATAATCCTCAAGATACTTCGGTTTGTTACTTGGTCTATCTGTCCTTCTTAAGACCGGGATTTCTTGTTTCGGCTCGTCTTCTTTGGTCTCTTTTGATTCCTCTTCTTCTTCTGATTCATTATGTTGTTCTTCTTTGTCCAAGTTTTCTTCTGTTTCTTTCCATTCTTCCTTTTCTTCAAGCCCATGGATTCCGAAAACATCACTCGTTATTTCGAAACCATATTCTCTGTCCTTTGTCGTGTCTCAATTCTTCCAATTCCACCCTTTTGTCTCATCGAACACAACATCACTACTCACAATGATTTTCCTTGCTTGCGGATCAAGGAGTCGATATGCCTTCGATCCTGGTTCTGTTCCCAAGTGGACAAGCATCCGTGATCTGTCGTCTAACTTCTTCAAATGGGGCTTGTCTATATTTGCATACGCAATGCATCCAAAGATTCGAATGTGCTCGATGCTTGGTCGTTTTCCTCGAAGGCACTCATATGGGGTCTTGTCTTCAAGAGCTCGTGTCGCTACTCTGTTCAAAAGATATGTTGAGTGTCTTACGGCTTCTCCCCATAAGTAATCCGGCATATGCATGTGCTTCATGATGCTTCTTGCCATTTCCATTAGCGTTCTGTTTCTCCTCTCTAATACTCCATTTTGTTGTGGGGTATATGGAGCCGTAAGATGTCGCTTAATACCTTCTTGTTCGCACCAGGAATTGAATTCAATAGACAGGAATTATCCTCCTTTATCTGTCTTGAATGTTTGTATTCTTGTCTCCAATTCCTTTTCAACCATGTTTTTGAAGTTTTGAAACTTCTGAAATGCATCTCCCTTTTCTTTTAGTAATACCGTCCACATGTAGCGATAAAATTCGTCGATAAACACAAAGATGTACTTGTTTCCAACGCTTGTACTTGTTGTTATGGGACTACATAGGTTTCCATGTATGAGCTCGAGTTTCTTCTTTGCTCGGAAAGTGGTTGCTTGTGGAAACATTCTTCTTGTTTGCTTCCTGAGCAGCCAAGAGCCACATATCTCTTTTTCAAGTGCTTGTTTTGGAGCTCCTTGAACTATCTCTTTTCTATCATCGAGTTTATGGTTCCATAGTTCACGTGTCCCATCCTTGCGTGCCACTTGCTTGACTCGCTTACATAACCAAAGTACAAGCATGCGTTGTCTTGAAGTCCCATCCGAACCTTGTACAATTATTCTTCGACCTTTCTGCTTTGATAAGTAATTTTCCTTCACGATCAAACATTGTTAGATATTCTCCCTTTAATCTAACATCACAACCTGACTCCGTATCTTGTCTAAGACTGATAATGTTGCTTTTTAATTCCAGTATGAAGTAGACATCTTTCAAAACTCTTGCTTTCCCATCCAAGTCAACGAACACTATCGTGCCTTTTCCTTTAATATCAATGCGTGAGTCGTCTCCAAACCTTACTTTTCCGGTTACAGAGGAGTCGAGTTTGTCGAAATATCTTCGATCTCCGGTCATATGGTTGCTAGCTCCATTGTCGAGGTACCAAACATTCTCTCCATCTAAGTTCGTCTCAAATTTGCTAGGTATGCAGTGTTTCTTGTTTAAGTAAACTACTTCATGCATCATAAGCTCGTATGCCTCTTCCGTGTCTTTGCTATCGCTTTCTTGTGATTCTTGGAGCTTAAGTAGCCTGTCAGGACATTGTGAAGCAATGTGACCTAGCTTATCACACCGAAAGCAAGTGATCTCTGATATATCTCTTCCACCATAGCATCCGCGACCTCTTCCTCTCGTAACTCTTCCTCCTCGACCTCTTCCTCTGAAATCTCCACTGAAATCTCTATTCGGATAACTCGTTTTTGCTTCCATATTTGCATACATCAGCTTGCTCTGCTCCTCCTGAGGTTCTTCTTTCGCGCAAATACGTTCTTCATACGCCTTGAGGCGTCCCATGATGTCTTCGAAGCTTGTAGTGTTAAGGTCTAACACTTGTTCCAAAGAAGCTACTATGTGTAGATATTTTCTCTGTAACATCCGTGAACGTGAAATGCTGTTTTAGAGGTGGTGTTGGACGACACCAAGTGATCGGGAGTAGTTGCATATGCTCTATACGGTGTGAATCTCGGGTTGGCTGTGCATGTTCTTGTTTGATTGTTGTGCAGTCGGTCTAAAGGTTCAAGCATTGTGTAGAAAAATGTGTAAATCGACTTCTGATTGGTTGGTGTCGAGCGACATAAGGAGGGTGTCGATCGACACCGGTTTGGGAATCGATTTCCGGTTTAAATCGATTGTGTTCGGTTTTGTGGAGTTGGTCGAGTGGTGTCGACCGACACCAGGGAGGGTGTCGCTCGACACCGGTTATTGGAATTTCGACCGGTTTGATTTAAGTCGGCTGGTTTTATTCGGTTTGGGGCGAGGGAAGCCCTATGTCGCGAATAAAAGTCTGGTGGCCGCGCAGAAAGTCACTTTTTCGTGACAGACACTTTTCAGAGGTGATTTTGGAGTTTTGTGAAGTTTGGAGGCTTGATCTGAGGCTTTGGGTTGTTGTTCTTCTCCTTCTCCTTCCTTTCAATCCGTTTCAAGGTGAGTGCGAGACCGTAGGCCCGTGAATCACTGGAGATTTGTTGTGTTGTTGCTATTTCAAGTTGTTCTTGAGTTGTTCTTGAGTTATTCGAGTTATTGATCGATTATGGGGGTTGAATCCCATTGATTTGGATGTTTCATACTTGTTTTCGCATTGTTTCGTTGCTGTTGGTTTCTTGGTTTCGGGTGGGTGTCGAGCGACACCTTTTGGTGTCGGTCGACACCGAGGATGCTAGTGTCGAGCGACACACTTTCTGTGTCGATCGACACCTAGCAGGGCTGTCGAGCGACACGGTGGGGTGTCGATCGACACTAGTGCTGTTGTGCGAGTTTTGTTGCTGTTGTTTACTGTTGATGGTTATTGTTTATGGATATTGTTGATATTGTTGTATTGTCTAGTGGTTGGCGTAATTGGCCTGTAGACGGAATGACCGTCTCACTGAGTATTTATGATAATACTCACGCATCTCTTTCGTAATGTGATGCAGGTAACAGGAATGTGTGACCGCGGGATCGAGGCTGAAGAGGGGGATGATAGGGTTATTGGTTTTCATTGGTTATTGGTTTATTGTTTCATTGTTTAAGTTGGTAGCGAACCTGGTGTTTAAGTTGCTAAATTTTATTTATGTTTCTGGAATCGTTCATTGGATTATTGATGATTTCGTTGGCTATTTAATTGGTTATAGATATTGAGATATTTGATGTTCAATTGAATGGATAATTTAATTATGTGTTTAAAGACTTCCGCTGAGTATTGATTTAATTGAATAAAAAAAAAAAAAGTTTGGTTGTTTCATTTTGGTATCAGAGCATATACGGTTTTAGGACTGTTAGATTGGGTGAATTGAGACTATGTGATTAAATTGATTATTGTGGTTAGTCGGTTTAGTAGTCTAGTATCATCCCCTTCGGCCTTCGAGAGATTCCGCGGTAAGTGTATTTTTGGTTTTGTTTCGAGTTGGTCTAGTTGCTTATCTTCTGTGCTTTGGTAGTGCAACAAGATGGACGCAGGTGCTAGAGGTCGTGGTGCGAGAGGGCGCGGTAGAGCCCGTGGGGGCAGAGCAGTTGGCCGTGGTGGCCGAGCTGCGGGCCATGGAGGTCGGGGTCGTGGGCATGGTTCACCAGAGGTTTCAGCGGAGAGTGCAGTGCCTAGTGTGGCGGCAGCGTCAGTGACACAGTCAGTGGCAGGTGAGGCCAGTTTGGGTGCCGGTGGTGGCGCCGGAGTTGGGGCGGCTCAGGGTGGGGGCGCGGCTCTAGCTCAGGGTGATTTGATAGTGGGGTTACCGACGCAGCTTTTGGCACGTCTTCCGCAGGCGGTTCCACAGCAGGCTCCGGGTGCACCTCCAGTGGCCGGAGCACAGGTGGGTGCTGGTTTTGTGGGGCAGCATGGGGCTGCGGGTTTTGTTGGGCAGCATGGCGCTGCGGGGTTTGGGCATCCGTCTTATCTAGAGATGATGAGGGAGATGCAGAGGATTGGGACACCGTTCTTTGAGGGCGGGAGTGAGCCCGAGCAGGCCGACGAGTGGCGGCAGAGACTGGAGCGGAACTTTGGTTTTGTCAGATGTCCAGAGGAGTATCGGGTTGAGCTAGCGGTGCATTACCGTAGTGGAGATGCGCATTTGTGGTGGAGATCTATTGTGACTCGGAGGGCTATGTGGACTTGGAGCGAATTCCTAGCGGAGTTCAAAGCCAAGTATTTTCCTCAGGAGGCTCGAGACAGATTCCAGATGAGGTTCGTGGCATTGACTCAGGGTGAGCGGTCAGTGCGGGAGTATGATGCGGAGTTCGGCAGACTCGTAGTGCATACAGGTTTTGGTTTTGAGGGCGAGCGGGCCTTGACGATGAGGTTTCTACAGGGTCTTCGGTCGAGTATCCGGACTCAGTGCAGAGGTGGTATGTACACCACGAGAGCGGAGTTAGTGGAGCTGGCGGCTTCCATTGAGGAGGACCTTCGTGAGCAGGTTGGTCCGGTAGCGTTACCAGCTGCAGTTGCTCCTGCTACCCGGCAGAGGGGCCAGCAGCAGCAGCAGCAGCACGAGAGAGTTGAGTCTAGCTCTGGCAGGATCGACAAGCCTGCGCAGGGTCAGAAGAGGAGAGCAGACGAGTTGTCTGTTAGTAGCTTGAGCAGCAAGGGTGGTTGCTATGGTTGCGGGAGCATGGAGCATAGAGTGGCTAGTTGCCCCAAGAGGTTGGCATCTAGAGAGTCTACGGTGTGTTTCCACTGTAGGGAGCCAGGGCATATCAGGCTGATGTGTCCCCAGTTGCAGCCGATGTCAGTGGCGGCGGTTCAGCCTTTGGCGATTCAGTTAGCGGATCAGATCGCAGCGTTGCAGCAGTTAGATCAGACAGGAGGAGTGGCGCGTGTGTACACGTCGACGACAGAGTTCGGCCAGATGAGTCGTTCAGGCCATATCACAGGTAGAATCTCTTACTCAGACTTTGTAAATTCTTAGTGGTAGAATTTTAGTGTTATTGTTGGTATCCTTTTTCTTCCGGCGTTAGAGTTTAGGAACCTTTTGCACAATTGGTGGAATTGTGAAAGAACGTTGTTAGTGTGCGTGTGGAGTTCAGAGGTGGCTGACTCGAGAATATTAAATGCTTCCTTACTCCGGAGCGTGCCAAGTGTATCGGCATCCGGAACAGCGTTGTTGAGCTTTTGGGTTTTGGCCAAGGTGGTCGGTGGAGGAATTTCGGCTACGTATGTGTTAGAGCGGTTAGTGGCATGGAGTTGAGTCGAAGGGGAGTCATTTTACCTAAAAGTGTTTTGTGAGGCTTTGCATGGGAGGCCGTGCAGGATGCCTGTATGCTGGACCCAAGTGGGGGAGCGCAGCATTAATGGAGTTACTTTCGTTCGGGAAACGACAGTGAAGGTTCGTGTTTGAAAAGTTACGCCGTTAGGCGAAAAGGAGAGTTCGAGTTTAAGGTGGGGAGATAGTGGGTATCTCCAATTGGTTTGTGGTTATAGCTTTGGTTTGAGGTGTTTGGCATTGTGGATATGTATTTTCGTTGGTGGTACGATGTACATTTTTTGAATTATATGAGATGGAGTTGCCTCATATTTGGATTGTGTTTCAGATGTTGCATGGAGGTGTTATACGCGTTTCAGATTATTACTCGATACAGTCCTAGAGACGGTGGGTCTTTAGAAGAGACGGGTGGGTCTTGATTAGAGACGGGTGGGTCTCTGGAAGAGATGGGTGGATCTCTTGTGGACTTATATGTGAGGGTCGCTACCTCAGTATAAGTGGTTTTGGGGGTACTATTGTGACGGGTGGGTCACAATGGTTTTGTGGTTACTATTGTGACGGGTGGGTCACAATAGGGGTATCGGAAGATGGGTGGATCTCTCGAGGAGACGGGTGGGCCTCATGTGTTGTTTTTAGAGTTGTGGTGTTGTATTGAGGAGTAATAATGTCTGGGAACGTGTGTATAACATAGAAATTTGGCGTGAATCTCTGAGATTAGTGGAAGATCTCTGATGTTGGGCCATGTGGGCCGGTTATTGTCGTCTGTGGTAGACGAGTTTGCGTCTGTGGTAGACGTGTTGTGTTGGGATTCGAGGACGAATCCAGTTTAGTGGGGGAGAATTGTAACATCCGTGAACGTGAAATGCTGTTTTAGAGGTGGTGTTGGACGACACCAAGTGATCGGGAGTAGTTGCATATGCTCTATACGGTGTGAATCTCGGGTTGGCTGTGCATGTTCTTGTTTGATTGTTGTGCAGTCGGTCTAAAGGTTCAAGCATTGTGTAGAAAAATGTGTAAATCGACTTCTGATTGGTTGGTGTCGAGCGACATAAGGAGGGTGTCGATCGACACCGGTTTGGGAATCGATTTCCGGTTTAAATCGATTGTGTTCGGTTTTGTGGAGTTGGTCGAGTGGTGTCGACCGACACCAGGGAGGGTGTCGCTCGACACCGGTTATTGGAATTTCGACCGGTTTGATTTAAGTCGGCTGGTTTTGTTCGGTTTGGGGCGAGGGAAGCCCTAGGTCGCGAATAAAAGTCTGGTGTCCGCGCAGAAAGTCACTTTTTCGTGACAGACACTTTTCAGAGGTGATTTTGGAGTTTTGTGAAGTTTGGAGGCTTGATCTGAGGCTTTGGGTTGTTGTTCTTCTCCTTCCTTTCAATCCGTTTCAAGGTGAGTGCGAGACCGTATGCCAGTGAATCACTGGAGATTTGTTGTGTTGTTGCTATTTCAAGTTGTTCTTGAGTTGTTCTTGAGTTATTCGAGTTATTGATCGATTAGGGGGGTTGAATCCCATTGATTTGGATGTTTCATACTTGTTTTCGCATTGTTTCGTTGCTGTTGGTTTCTGGGTTTCGGGTGGGTGTCGAGCGACACACTTTGTGTGTCGATCGACACCTAGCAGGGCTGTCGAGCGACACGGTGGGGTGTCGATCGACACTAGTGCTGTTGTGCAAGTTTTGTTGCTGTTGTTTACTGTTGATGGTTAATGTTTATGGATATTGTTGATATTGTTGTATTGTCTAGTGGTTGGCGTAATTGGCCTGTAGACGGAATGACCGTCTCACTGATATTTATGATAATACTCACGCATCTCTTTCGTAATGTGATGCAGGTAACAGGAATGTGTGACCGCGGGATCGAGGCTGAAGAGGGGGATGATAGGGTTATTGGTTTTCATTGGTTATTGGTTTATTGTTTCATTGTTTAAGTTGGTAGCGAAGCTGGTGTTTAGGTTGCTAGAGTTTATTTATGTTTATGGAATCGTTCATTGGATTATTGGTTATTTCGTTGGCTATTTAATTGGTTATAGATATTGAGATATTTGATGTTGAATTGAATGGATAATTTAATTATGTGTTTAAAGACTTCCGCTGAGTATTGATTTAATTGAATAAAAAAAAAAAAAGTTTGGTTGTTTCATTCTCCAAGGTAGACTTGTAAGGAACTTCTTGACCAGTTTTGCTTCTTCTATGGTTGTTCCTAAAGCGACTGACCATGAAGAGATTTCCGAAAGCTTTCCCGAGAAATCATCGATACTTTATGAGTCCTTCATCGTCAAACGCTCAAACTCGGCCATTAGTGTTAATTTGAATCATGGCCTCTTTGACTCTCTCCGCTCCTACATGTCTTGGTTCAATTGCATCCCATACGCTCTTAGCAGAATCAAGTTCTCCAACTTGAAGTATGAGTGCTTTTGGTATTGACTGAAAGAGAAGAGCCATCGCCATGTTATTCTTCTCTCCATCCGGTATAGATGGAATCATCTCTTTCTCTACTACCTCCCAAACTTTGTGAATCTTAAGAGCGATCTTCATTCTAATTGCCCACACCGTGTAGTTTGTGGAATTTAGCATAGGGCAGACAATGGAAGAAGATCCTCCTCCTTCTTTAGGTTTCACTACGGCTACGGTTAGATCACCTTCATCCCCTGCCATGTTTCTTTGACCTTTAACTTGGCTCTGATACCAAATATAGAATTTAGAAGATGATATGAAGCTCAAAGATTATAAAGAATAACTCTCTTTATTATAGCTTAAGAAAATCTCTCAAAAACTTAAGCTCTCTCAAACTCACAATTCTAAACTCATAAGTTATGTCATAACTTGACATCTCCTTATATAACTAATTATATCTCCTAATCCTATTAGATATCTCCTAAACAACTTATAATCATAAACTTTTTAGAACTCTATAGTTTGATAGAATTAGGACTTCAACTTGTTGCTCAAACTTCTTTCAAACTTATTCCAACAACTAGGTCTGGGCATTTTACCCGGACCCGAAGACCCGAACCAAACCCGACCCGAAATAAATGGAACCGAACCGAACCGGAAGTGATACAAATATCCGAACTGATCATAAACTCCTATATCCGAAAGAACCGGAACCGAACTGGAACCGAACCGAGAACCGGATGGGTATCCGAAATATCCAAAATATAATTATATTTCTATAAATATTAGTTATATTTACTTTTAAAATAACCAAAATATTTAAAATTACAATTATTAACCAAATATATTAGTTATATTTAGCACAAAGTAATCAAAAGATTTAATATATCAGAAAGTCTTTAGTTATATTTGCAAAATTTAACTTAATTTTATTTAAATAAATTATTTTTTTATTTTTATTGCGAAAATTTGGATATCCGGAACCGATCTGGACCCGAGAGAAACCGACCTGGATCCGAACTGAATTATTAATGATTCCTATTTGGATATAAAACCCGTAAAATCCGGACCCGAAATGATCCGACCTGAACCCGACCAGGCCTACCAACAACCCACGCACGACTCAGACGCCGAAGCAGCCAAAAAAAGGCTAGTTTTCTTTTTCTTTTTAAAGGTTACAAGCAATACGCTTCTTACATGTTATGGGTCCATTTGCCTTTTTGCCTTTTTCCTTTTTGTAATAGGCGTTAGAGTCTGTTTTACTCTTAATGATGTATTTAATTACGTGTTCTAAAACCAGCTAATTCTGTCCTGGATTAATAAAAGGTTCGATTTAGGAAATAAATATTCTTGTTTATCATGAAAAACCTTGAAAAACAACATTATTTGCTTAGTCAACACACGTGCGCACAATCAAAGTCAAAAGACATTCTCCAACGTTGCCTTTCCCGTGAGCTCATCACGACGACCTATGAGTACACTTCTTTTTATTCACTTGAAACAAATCTTTTTCGATTGACCATGTTCTTTATATTTCTCTAGGTTCCATATAACTTCTTATGTAAAATCTACATCTCTTATAATTGTCGTAGAATTCTACATCTCTTATAATTTTCGTAGAATTCTAGAATTCTGACATAAACTAGTTACAAAAAATAATTTGGTTTCTCGGTAAACATGACTACGAATCTAGAAGCTTATAAATTCTTTATATTTAAATAATATATCAAAGATGAAAGTTCAATTGCGTGAGAAAAGTTTAATAGTCAATGGACTTACATTATATATGTCGAGGGCCGAATATTAGGTTTTAACTTGGACCCACATTAGTTTCCCCGCCTATAAATTTCCCAAATCAAATTCCGTCAAAACACATGCAACAGAAAAAACACAAACACGTATACGAGACAAAGAATAATCCTTGTTCATTGTTCAACATTGTAAACTCTATACACATACGCATACATATTTATGGACCAAGGAGGTCGTGGTGGCGGCGGAGGCGAACAAGGAAAGTACCGGGGAGTTCGAAGACGGCCTTGGGGAAAATACGCGGCAGAGATACGAGATTCGAGGAAGCACGGTGAACGTGTGTGGCTTGGAACGTTTGATACCGCGGAGGAAGCGGCTAGAGCCTATGACCAAGCCGCCTACTCCATGAGAGGCCAAGCTGCAATTTTGAATTTCCCTCATGAGTATAACATGGGGAGTGGTGGTGGCTCTTCCGCAGCCACGGCGGCTGGATCTTCATCCTCCTCCGCTTCTTCATCTTCTAGGCAAGTTTTTGAGTTTGAGTATTTGGATGATAGTGTTCTGGAGGAACTCCTTGACGATGGAGATAATCCTAACAAGAACAAAAGTAACAAGGGAAATAAGAAGTGATGAGAGAAATATAGTTCGTTATCATTTCTAATGAAAGTAACATAATACTATTGGTCATGACTGGAGCAAGAATTGATGTTTTGGAATGAAATCGAATAAATCTTGATCTATATTTCTTTTCGAGAATATATATATTGATTTGATTATAACAACATTATATGAGAGCATCCTTTGATGTTTGCTTCGTATGTAAAATATATGATCTGATATATTTCAAATCATGATCATAAAGATATAGCATCTCCAGTTACTATTCCTTTTAGTGACATCATTTTTTTCATTTTTCACAATTTTATAGAATAATGAGATCTATAAAGTCGGTCATGGGTTAAACTAAAGTTATAATTTTATTATGCATATATTTAATTATATTAATAATATGTTAATTAATATTAGCTATAATTAATAAAATAATAATAAATTTAATTTAATTTAAGTTAATACAATACTATTAAAGATTAGGAAAATGAGCTTTTAAATTTTTGTACAAGTTAATTATGTTATTTAAAACATATTTAAATTTATATTACTAATTATTTTGTATAGTTGAGTATATTTAAGATATAATTTGGTAATTTTGAAATATTAATAAAATATTTTATAATTTAAGATCAAAATTAAATGTAAAATTTTCTAAATTAAATTATACTAAAATTGTTGACAAAAAATAAATTTAATTTTTCTTTAAAAAATTAATATTTTATCTTCTGAGAACCTCAACACGTATCTCATAAACACGGAGGAAACAATTGTGATGGCGTTCTAAAAAAAAAAACAAAAAATGAAAAACACAACTATTTTATTGTAGAGATACCATGTATATCTCACCAAAATCTCACCTAGGCATGAGGCTTTTAACCAAACCCGAACCGAACCGAATACTAAATAGGTACCCGAAAAATCTGAAATATATGTACATACTTAAAATATTATTTATATTTAGATTTAAAATAATCAAAATACACAAAATCATAATTGTAAACCGAATTAATATATTAGTTACGTTCATACCAAAATAACCAAAATACCCTAAAATATCCAAAAATAATTAGTTATATATGTCAAAATGAAATATTTTTCGGAAATAATCCACAATTTCATTTAAATTAAATAATTTTTGTGTGATTCGGATACCCTAACCTGGGCAAAATCGAAGCGAACCCGACCTGAAAAATAAAAATATCTGAATGTGGCTTATAGTCCTTAAACCCAAAAACTGAACATACCTGAACCAAATCCGAACAGATACCCAAAATTCCATGTCTAGTCTCACCAATGAAAATGCTTGACATTTTTAATATTAATATTTTATCTTATGAGAATCTCAACACGTATCTCATAAACACGGAGGAAACAATTGTGATGGCGTTCTAAAAAAAAAAAACATGAAAAACACAACTATTTTATTGTAGAGATACCATGTGTATCTCACCAAAATCTCACCTAGGCATGAAGCTTTTAACCAAACCCGAACCGAACCGAATACTAAATAGGTATCCGAAAAATCTAAAATATATGTACATACTTAAAATATTATTTATATTTAGATTTGAAATAATAACAATACCCAATTATAAACCGAATTAATATATTAGTTATGTGCATACCAAAATAACCAAAATACCCTAAAATATCCAAAAATAATTAGTTATATATGTCAAAATGAAATATTTTTCAAAAATAATCCAAATTTCATATAAATTAAATAATTTTTGTGTGATTCGGATACCCGAACCCAACCCTAACCCGGGCAAAATCGAAGCGAACCTGACCTGAAAATAAAAAATATCCGAATGTGGCTTATAGTTCCTAAACCCGAAAACTGAACATACCCGAACCGAATCCGAACAGATACCCAAAATCCCATGTCTAATCTCACCAATGAAGATGCTTGACGTTTCTTTCAGTATTTTGTTATTTATAATCAAATAATATATGTTTATTTATTTATTTTAAAAATCACTATATATGCAAAACAATGTAGATTTTCAGTTTTAATAAAAACTGATGATGACTTGATGAGATGATTTAGTTTTGAAACAAATTTAAAAGGTGAAACGAAAATTTACAAGGGTAAAGAGACGGATATAAAAAGGCTGTAATTTGCTCAACACATATAATTAACTAGATAAATCCCCGCATATAAGCGGGATTTATTTTAAAATTTTTGTAATAAATTATAAAAAATTATTAAAAAATATGATTATTCTTAAAAATAAATAAAAGAATATTGAGAACCTGATAAGAAATCTGTGAATAACATAAGATGCACAAAAACTTAAATTGTGTATTCCTGTTTAAAACAAAAACAAAAATTGTGTGTATATATATATTGTGAATATAGCAATATAAATAGAAAATATAATATGTTAGTAACTTTTTTATCAAGTAATAGAAGGTCCACTCCCATAAGGATATTATTTTCTTTAGGATTTCTAACTTTTCACTTTCAAATAACACATACGACGATAATTTTGATTTCTATCCAATTAACATTTTTTTCCGTTAGAATATTGCAAATATAAACTTTCCTTTGTTTAACATCTTTTTAAATAATTTTTTTTTTTCCTTTTTTTCAAAACATATGTCAAGATCTCAATATGTGTAAAATTAAAGTTAACACATATCGCGATCGTATGAATTATAAAATCTTATGTGTCTTAACCACAGCGCGCATCCAGTTTTATATATATAATAAGATAGTATTAAGTAATTAACTTTATTTGACCAATTAGATGTCTACTTTTCTTTTCTTTTTTTAATAATTTTCTTTCCTTTTTTGTTAAATGGCAGGTTCTCAATTTCTCATATATAGATGTTCTTATAAAAACCCAAAAAGGAAAAAAAATCTCATATATAGACATTTTCAATTATTTAATTACAAAGAAAATATTATTAAATATTGAAAACGAGAAAATAACGGGCCTGATTGGTTATGGCTGTAGGAATTTTCTGCTGTAGGATTTAAGCTGTACATTTTAGGCTGTAGATTTTATTGCTGTAGGATTTTTGATAGTAGATATTATGTCATTAAAAATATATATGATATATATGTAGCATTAAAACAAAAACAAATAAGATATAGAAAAAAAGAAGTAAAAAAAGAAGGTGAAGAAAAGAATCTATTATAATATTTTAAGGTTACCTTTTTTCACACTACATGAAAAGATGACATGTGTCTCTCTAATTTGATGACATGTGTCCTTTTTAATCTTTTTTAAATTATAATTTATTTTTCTTCTCCTTCTTTTTGGGTTTTCATTACCTTTAATTTAAAAACAATTATTCATCACCAAATCAATTCATATGTATTCATTATAATATTTTTTTGTCTACTAACATATATAATTTTATTCAAATAAAAGACTCAATTTTTTATTCAACATCAGTAGAAAAAATTATATATGTACTTAACAAAAACTAATTATGAAAAATCATATAAAAATTAGCTTTAAATAAATTTGAAAAATTTTTAACTATACAATCAACAAAAAAAAATTAGTATTTACTCAACATTATTAAAAAAAAACATATATGTACTTTAACAGAAACTAAATTTTTAAAAACCATATAAAAAATTTCTAAACATTTAACTAGAAAATCAACAAGAAAACATATAAATCATGTGTAAAATATACTTTCAAAATATTTATTTGTTTTCATTTTTTTTTTAAATCACTTACCTACATAAATATGTATATTAACTATACATTTACTAGAAAACCTATAAATCATGTATAAAATATAACTTCCAAAATATTTATTTGTTTTGATTTTTTTTTTAAATCACTTATCTACATTAATATGTACATTAACTACACATTTACTCATACTAAAATTTATTTGATTAAAAAATTAAAAAATATTGGGATTAAATGTGATTACATGTTCCTCCTCACCAAACCAATCCCTATGTATACATATAATTTTTTTTTTGTCTACTAACAACTATATTTTTGTTCAATTAAAAAACTTAATATTTTATGCAACATTAATTAGAAAAACTATATATGTACTTTAATAAAAACTAATTATTAAAAATCATATCAAAATTTGATATTTTTTCTCAATATTTTACTCAACATTATTCAAAAAATATATATATGTACTTTAACAGAAACTACATTTTAAAAAACCATATCAAATTTTTTGAAGTTTTTTTGGGTTTTTCGGGTTTCGAGTTTTTCAGGTTTAAGATATAAAAATCGTTTTGGGTTTTTTCAAATTTTGGTTCGGGTTCGGTTCGGTTTTTTTCGGGCAGCGGGTTCAGGTTTCAGGTAAAAGTCTCAGGCCTAAGAAAACCTGTAAATCATGTTTAAAATGTAACTTTCAAAATTTGTTTTGATTTTTTTTTTAATCACTTACCTACATTAATGTTTAAATTAACTACACATTTACTCATACTAAAATTTATTTGATTAGAAAATAAAAACATATTGGGACTAAATATGATTACATGTTCCTCCTCATCAAACCAATCTCTATGTATTCATTATAATTGTTTTTGTCTACTAACAAATATATTTTTGTTCAATTAAAACACTCAATATTTTGTTCAACATTAATTATAAAAAAATATATATGTACTTTAACAAAAAATAATTATTTAAAATCATATCAAAATTAATTTTCAATCAATTTTGAAAAGAAATTTAAATAAACAATCAACAAAAACAAATTTGAAATTTTTTCTTGTGATTACATAATTAGATGATTTATTTAGATCACTAACCAAACACTCAATATTTTACTCAATATTATTAGAAAAAACAAATATGTACTTTTAAAAAACCATATCAAAATTTAGAAAATAACTTTAACTATATAATCAACAAGAAAACCTCTAAATCATTTATAAAATGTAAACTTCAAAATATTTATTTGTTTTGATTTTTTTAATCACTTACTTACATATCATGTATATTAACTACACATTTACTAGAAAACCTCTAAAGCATGTATAAAATGTAACTGTCAAAATATTTATTTGTTTTGATTTTTTCTTAAATCAATTACCTATATTAATAAGTACATTAACTACACATTTACTCAAACGAAAATTTATTTTATTAGAAAATAAAAAAAATATTGAGATTAAATGTAAAATAAACTGCTCAATATCTAATGTCTAATAATTCTTCATAGTTTAAAAGAAAAGAGAAATTAATATACAACGAGCAGGAGCTCATAGGAAAACAATACAACAACAATTCAAGCAATACACACCTTCAAAACCACCAAATGGACAATATACTTGACGATCCTTTGTACCACCGATCAAATAATACAATCAAATAATTCAAAATTCAAATATTTACTTCGATAACTATACTATCATCTTGAGACGACACCGCACGATGTGTAACATCCGTGAACCAGAAAGTTGTTTTGGAAGTGGTGTTGGACGATGCTAGGGGTTCGGGAGTAGTTGGCACATGCTCTTAGAGGTGTGAATTGAGGATTGGCTGTGCATGTTCTTGTTTGATTGTTGTGCAGTCGGTCTAAGATTCAAGCATCGCGAAGAAAGTGTGTTAAATTCTTCTGAACGACTAGTATCGATCGACACCGGTTATCGGGTTTGATTTCCGGTTTAAGTCGATCGATTTGCAATTGGAGTTGGTTTGGTCGATTGGTGTCGACCGACACCAAGGGAGGGTGTCGATCGACACCGGTTATCTGGAAATCGACCGGTTTGATTTAAGTCGGCTGGTTTTGTTCGGTTTTGGGCTAGGAAAGCCCTAGGTCGCGATTTAAAAGTCTCCAGCCGCGTGAGAAGCTCAGTTTTCGAGAAAGAAAGGTTCCAGAGAGGCTGAGGTGTTTTCCAGAGAGTTTTTGGAGTTTGGAGACTCGTTTTGTTGCTGTTCTTCGTTGTTCTATCTCCTTTCCCTCTTTCCAATCCCTTTTCAAGGTGAGTGCGTGACTGTAGGTCCGTTAGCATTGGAGATTGTTTGATTTTGAGTTTATGTTGTTGTTTATGAGTTGTTCTTCGTTTTTGTGTGGTTTGATGCGCTTATGGGGGTTGAATCCCATTGATTGGTGTTAGTTTTTACTATTTTCGCACTGTTTCTTCGCGTTTGGTTTCTGGGCGTCGAGCCGGTGTCGAGCGACACTCGATGAGTGTCGATCGACACTCGGGAGGCTGGCGTCGATCGACACCATAGAGGTGTCGGTCGACACCGACCTGGGTGTCAGGAAACGTGGGTGTTTCCTGACAGGGAATGTTTATATTGTTGAGTATTGTTGAGCATTGTTATTGTTGTTGATTATTGTGATGTTTTGTCTAGTGTTTGACGTAATTGGCCTGTAGGCAGGATGATCCACTCACTAAGTATTTATGATAATACTTACGCATCTCTATTCCAATGTGATGCAGGTAACAGCAATGTTCTTCCGCGGAAAGAGACCGAGAGAAGAGGATGATGAGATTAGGAATTTGATTCTTGCCTTGTTGTTATGGTTGACAAGGAATTCTTAGGGTGTTAGTTTATTTTCAATAATGTAGCATACCTGGTGTTTAGGTTGCTTATTGGTTTATTGGTTTTATTGGTTATTGTTGAATAATTAATTATGATTTAATAATATTGGTTTCTTCCGCATTGTGTTGTTGAATTAGCTGTTGAGGATTAATATTTATGGGAATATTAATCTGGGCTAATTATATAAAAAAAAAAAAATAAGCTTGGTTGTTTCACGATGTCTATAAGTTTTTTCAAAATTTTGGATCTCAACCCAAATTCATCAAGAAGATTAGATGTCAACCGAGTAATCAAAGACCTATAAACAATGCAAAAACAAACTATGAAAGAATAAACAAGAAATAGTTACAACCTTCAATACAATAATCTTTACACAATTGTTTATAACAACAGTTGTTAAGTGTTTCAAATTATCCTCCAGATTTCGTAAAACTTCATTACAAAATGATTAAATTTCACTATAACATTTCTAATTTTCAATGATATATAATTAGCATATAATATTTAATTCAATCATATCAAATTGAAAGATTATTAAAAAAATATATGGTTGAACAAAAAAGGCTGCGGTGCAGCAGGGTGTTGCAGTTGGGTTTTCGCCTTATCGTGAGATGATGAGGGAAATGCAGAGGATTGGTACGCCTACGTTTGAGGGCGGTGTTACTCCAGAGCAGGCTGATGAGTGGCGTCAGAGGTTGGAGCGGAACTTCGATTCTGTTCGTTGTCCGGCACAGTTTCAGGTTGAGTTGGCAGTGCACTACCTTGGAGGTGATGCACATTTGTGGTGGAGGTCTGTTAGGACCAGGAGAGAGGTTTGGACTTGGGTTGACTTCGTCGAGGAGTTCAACCACAAGTTTTTCCCTCAGGAGGCTCGTGACAGGCTGCAGTTGAGGTTTTTGGACTCGACTCAGGGTGAGAGGTCTGTTCGAGAGTATGATGCAGAGTTCTGCAGATTGGTGGTCTTTTCTGGTGGTGAGCTGATTAGTGAGCGGGCATTGACGTCGCGGTTTCTCCAGGGGCTTCGGAGGAACATCAGGACTCAGTGCAGAGGTGGTATGTACCACACCAGAGCTGGTATGTACCACACCAGAGCTGGTTTAGTGGAGTTGGCAGCGTCCATTGAGGAGGACTTGCGTGAGCCCGTGAGTACGGCGGTTGTTCCAGTTGCAGTTGCTCCTGCTACCCATTCTAGGGGCCAGCAGCAGCATCAGCAGCGCAGAGGTCACAGTTCTGGCTACGGCAGGGGCAGTAGGCCTGCGCAGGGCCAGAAGAGGAGAGCAGAGGAGATATCTGCTAGTTGCCCGAGTACGGGTGGTTGCTTTGGGTGTGGGAGTCTGGATCACAGAGTTGCGACTTGCCCCAAGAGGGCGGGATCCAGAGAGTCGACAGTGTGCTACTACTGCAGGGAGCCGGGGCATATCAAGACTATGTGTCCCAAGTTGCAGCAGAGAGCAGTGGCAGCGGCGATTCAGCCGTTGGCGATTCAGTCAGCAGCGCAGGTTGCGGCGTTGCAGTCAGGTGGAGCGCCGAGAGTGTATACTTCGGCAGAGGTGGGCCAGACCAGTCAGTCAGGCCAGATCACAGGTAAAATCTTGACTCAGACTTTTAAATTCTTAAGGTAGAATTGTTGGTGTTGTCTGTTTCTGTTATTTTACTGTGTTAGAGTTAGAGGTTCTCAACACTTGTGGAATTGTGTAGGGACCTTGTTAGTTGGAGGTTTTGAGTCTCACGTTTTGTTTGACTCGGGAGCATCTAATTGCTTCATTACTCCGGAGAGAGCTGAGAGTAGTGGTATTCGGAGTAGCGATGGCGAGGCTTCAGGCTTTGTCAAGGTGGCTGGTGGTGGTTATTTGGCTACTTCGGGCAGAGCTAGAGCAGTTGATGTGCGTATTGCGGGGCAGTCTATGCCAGCAGATTTGGTCATCAGTCCAGTGGAGCTGTATGACGTGATTTTGGGGATGGACTGGTTATCTCTATACCGAGTTCATCTGGATTGCTACAGAGGTAGAGTGGTGTTCGAGCAGGATGCAGGGAAGTTGGTTTACCAGGGAGTGAGACCGACTTCGGGGAGTATAGTGATTTCAGCTATTCAGGCAGAGCAGTTGTTAGAGCGGGGCTGCGAAGCCTATTTGGCGACGATCACTATGACAGAGTCCAGTGGTGAGGTGAGTCTACAGGATATTCAGGTTGTCCAGGATTTCGAGGATGTATTTCGGTCGCTGAAGGGATTGCCACCATCTCGGTCAGATCCTTTCACGATTGATTTAGAGCCCGGGACAGCTCCGATATCGAAGACACCTTACAGGATGGCTCCAGCAGAGATGGCAGAGCTGAAGAAGCAGCTAGAGGACCTTTTGAGTAAAGGGTTCATCAGACCTAGTGTGTCGCCATGGGGAGCGCCAGTGTTGTTCGTTAAGAAGAAGGATGGCAGTTTTCGGTTGTGTATTGATTACCGGGGACTTAACCGAGTCACAGTGAAGAACAGGTACCCACTTCCGAGGATTGATGAGTTGTTGGATCAGTTGAGAGGGGCTACTTGGTTCTCTAAGATTGACTTGGCATCGGGATATCATCAGATTCCGATAGATGAGGCAGATGTCCGGAAGACAGCTTTTCGGACGAGGTATGGGCATTTCGAGTTTGTGGTCATGCCTTTTGGTTTGACTAATGTGCCGGCAGCGTTTATGAGGTTGATGAACGACGTGTTCAGGGAGTTTCTGGATGTGTTTGTCATTATTTTCATTGATGACATTTTGGTATATTCGAGGAGTCCAGAGGAGCATGCGACTCATTTGAGGCTTGTGTTAGAGAAGCTTCGAGAGCAGAAGCTGTTTGCCAAGTTGAGCAAGTGCAGTTTTTGGCAGAGGGAGATGGGTTTTCTTGGCCATATTGTGTCTGCAGAGGGAGTTTCTGTGGATCCGGCTAAGATTGAGGCTATCAGGGATTGGCCTAGACCGAGTAGTGCTACCGAGATCAGGAGTTTTCTGGGTTTAGCAGGCTACTACAGGAGGTTCGTCAAGGGGTTTGCGAGTATGTCTCAGCCGATGACGAGGTTGACTGGCAAGGATGTGCCGTTTGTGTGGTCGCAGGAGTGCGAGGAGAGCTTTGGGAAGCTCAAGGAGATGTTGACTAGTACACCAGTGTTGGCATTACCCGACCCGGGGAAGCCATATGTAGTGTACACAGATGCTTCAGGTGTTGGACTTGGTTGTGTTTTGATGCAGGAGGGCAGAGTGATTGCCTATGCTTCGAGGCAGTTGCAGGGCAGTGAGCGCAACCGTCCTACACATGATCTTGAGTTGGGAGCAGTGGTTTTTGCACTCAAGATTTGGAGGTCATATCTTTATGGTGGTAGAGTGCAGATCTTTACAGATCACAAGAGTCTACAGCATATTTTCACTCAGCCTTTGCTGAATGCGAGACAGACGCGTTGGGTGGAATTTCTGGCAGACTATGACCTGGATATTGTTTATCATCCGGGCAAGGCCAATTTGGTGGCAGATGCTTTGAGTCGACGGAGGGTTGATTCAGATAGAGAGCGTGGTGTTGAGGCTTTGGTCAGCGAGATTAGTACATTGCGTCTTTGTGCTATTTCAGAGGAGCCTTTGGGTTTAGAGGCAGCTGATCAGGCAGATTTACTCAGTAGGATCAGGGTGGCGCAGCAGAGTGATCAGGGTTTGATCGATGCTTCGCAGGCGGTTGATTCTGAGTATCAGGTCTCTTCGAATGGGACTATCTTGGTTCGTGGGCGAGTTTGTGTGCCCAAGGATGAGGAGTTGAGGCAGGAGGTTTTGGGAGAGGCTCATTCGAGCAAGTTTTCGATTCATCCGGGTGCGACCAAGATGTACCGTGATCTCAAACGGTATTATCATTGGGTTGGGATGAAGAGGGATGTGGCGGATTGGGTTGCGAAGTGCAACACTTGTTCTTTGGTCAAGGCAGAGCATCAGGTGCCTAGTGGTCTTCTGCAGAGTTTACCCATTCCAGAGTGGAAGTGGGATATGATCACTATGGATTTTGTTGTGGGATTGCCGATCTCACGGACTTTCGATGCTATTTGGGTCATTGTGGATCGCTTGACCAAGTCAGCACATTTCTTGGCTATCAAGAAGACAGATGGAGCGGCTGTCTTAGCTAGGAAGTTTGTGCGAGAGATTGTGAGGCTGCATGGAGTGCCAGCCAGTATCGTGTCGGATAGAGATCCGAGGTTTGCTTCAGAGTTTTGGAGGGCATTTCAGACTGAGATGGGCACTAAGGTGCATATGAGTACAGCGTATCATCCGCAGACAGATGGGCAGTCAGAGAGGACTATTCAGACTTTGGAGGATCTGCTTAGGATGTGTGTACTGGATTGGGGTGGTCATTGGGCTGATCATCTGTGTTTGGCAGAGTTTGCCTATAACAACAGTTTTCAGTCTAGTATTGGTATGGCTCCTTACGAGGCTTTGTATGGGAGGCCATGCAGGACACCCTTATGCTGGACCCAAGTGGGGGAGCGCAGCATGTTTGGAGCTAGTTTTGTTCAGGAGACGACGGAGAAGATTCGTGTCTTGAGGCTGAACATGAAGGAGGCTCAGGATAGACAGAGGAGTTATGCAGATAGACGGCGACGTGAGCTTGAGTTTCAGGTGGGAGATAGAGTTTATCTCAAGATGGCTATGTTGAGGGGCCCTAACAGGTCCATAGCAGAGAACAAGCTCAGTCCGCGATTTATGGGTCCGTTTCCAGTGGTGGAGCGAGTTGGGCCAGTGGCTTATCGGTTGGAGTTGCCACCGATTATGAGCGCCTTTCACAAGGTGTTTCATGTTTCGATGTTGAGGAGGTGTTTGCGTCCTTCAGAGGAGGTTGTGGTGGAGATTCCAGAGGATCTTCAGCCAGATATGACAGTTCCGGCAGTTCCTGTAAGGATTCTTGAGAGGAGAGTCAAGGTTCTGCGGAACAAGAAGGTGCCATTGTTGAGAGTCTTGTGGGACTGTAGTGGCACAGAGGAGCAGACTTGGGAGCCAGAGGCAAAGATGAAGCTGAAGTTCGGAAAGTGGTTCGACAAGCAGGCTGTGGAGTGATTCATCTTTGTGGTTCTAGTCTTGTTTTTGGTTTTGTTGTTGTTGGTTTTGGACTTATGTATCTTCGTTTTGTTGTACGATATACATTTTGGAGTTATATGAGATGGAGTTTTGCCTCATATTTTTGGTTATGGTTTGGATGTTACAAGTTTCTTTGGCCGGAGGGGTCATTGAGAGTTTAGTCATATGTTGGTACGCGTTTCAGATTTTATTACTCGTTTTGTCTAGAGGCGGTGGGCCTTGTAGACGGTGATTTTATTTGTGTTGGGACGTTAGGTGCCCAACGGACTTATATTGGGGGTCGCTACCTCGATATGGGTTGTTTGAGTGACAGTGGGTCACGTTTTGGTTGTGACTTCGGGTCACGTTTGGTTTTGTGACATTGGTCACATTTTGGTACTGGACTGCGGGTCGCAGTACGGATGTCATGACTGCGGTTATGGCATTGAGAGTAATAATATCTTGGAAACCTGCGTATAACATAGGACTAAAATTTGAGTTTTGAGGTCTTGGAGAGACGTTTGTGTTGGGATTCGAGGACGAATCCAGTTTAGTGGGGGAGAATTGTAACATCCGTGAACCAGAAAGTTGTTTTGGAAGTGGTGTTGGACGATGCTAGGGGTTCGGGAGTAGTTGGCACATGCTCTTAGAGGTGTGAATTGAGGATTGGCTGTGCATGTTCTTGTTTGATTGTTGTGCAGTCGGTCTAAGATTCAAGCATCGCGAAGAAAGTGTGTTAAATTCTTCTGAACGACTAGTATCGATCGACACCGGTTATCGGGTTTGATTTCCGGTTTAAGTCGATCGATTTGCAACTGGAGTTGGTTTGGTCGATTGGTGTCGACCGACACCAAGGGAGGGTGTCGATCGACACCGGTTATCTGGAAATCGACCGGTTTGATTTAAGTCGGCTGGTTTTGTTCGGTTTTGGGCTAGGAAAGCCCTAGGTCGCGATTTAAAAGTCTCCAGCCGCGTGAGAAGCTCAGTTTTCGAGAAAGAAAGGTTCCAGAGAGGCTGAGGTGTTTTCCAGAGAGTTTTTGGAGTTTGGAGACTCGTTTTGTTGCTGTTCTTCGTTGTTCTATCTCCTTTCCCTCTTTCCAATCCCTTTTCAAGGTGAGTGCGTGACTGTAGGTCCGTTAGCATTGGAGATTGTTTGATTTTGAGTTTATGTTGTTGTTTATGAGTTGTTCTTCGTTTTTGTGTGGTTTGATGCGCTTATGGGGGTTGAATCCCATTGATTGGTGTTAGTTTTTACTATTTTCGCACTGTTTCTTCGCGTTTGGTTTCTGGGCGTCGAGCCGGTGTCGAGCGACACTCGATGAGTGTCGATCGACACTCGGGAGGCTGGCGTCGATCGACACCATAGAGGTGTCGGTCGACACCGACCTGGGTGTCAGGAAACGTGGGTGTTTCCTGACAGGGAATGTTTATATTGTTGAGTATTGTTGAGCATTGTTATTGTTGTTGATTATTGTGATGTTTTGTCTAGTGTTTGACGTAATTGGCCTGTAGGCAGGATGATCCACTCACTAAGTATTTATGATAATACTTACGCATCTCTATTCCAATGTGATGCAGGTAACAGCAATGTTCTTCCGCGGAAAGAGACCGAGAGAAGAGGATGATGAGATTAGGAATTTGATTCTTGCCTTGTTGTTATGGTTGACAAGGAATTCTTAGGGTGTTAGTTTATTTTCAATAATGTAGCATACCTGGTGTTTAGGTTGCTTATTGGTTTATTGGTTTTATTGGTTATTGTTGAATAATTAATTATGATTTAATAATATTGGTTTCTTCCGCATTGTGTTGTTGAATTAGCTGTTGAGGATTAATATTTATGGGAATATTAATCTGGGCTAATTATATAAAAAAAAAAAAATAAGCTTGGTTGTTTCACGATGTCTATAAGTTTTTTCAAAATTTTGGATCTCAACCCAAATTCATCAAGAAGATTAGATGTCAACCGAGTAATCAAAGACCTATAAACAATGCAAAAACAAACTATGAAAGAATAAACAAGAAATAGTTACAACCTTCAATACAATAATCTTTACACAATTGTTTATAACAACAGTTGTTAAGTGTTTCAAATTATCCTCCAGATTTCGTAAAACTTCATTACAAAATGATTAAATTTCACTATAACATTTCTAATTTTCAATGATATATAATTAGCATATAATATTTAATTCAATCATATCAAATTGAAAGATTATTAAAAAAATATATGGTTGAACAAAAAAGGCTGCGGTGCAGCAGGGTGTTGCAGTTGGGTTTTCGCCTTATCGTGAGATGATGAGGGAAATGCAGAGGATTGGTACGCCTACGTTTGAGGGCGGTGTTACTCCAGAGCAGGCTGATGAGTGGCGTCAGAGGTTGGAGCGGAACTTCGATTCTGTTCGTTGTCCGGCACAGTTTCAGGTTGAGTTGGCAGTGCACTACCTTGGAGGTGATGCACATTTGTGGTGGAGGTCTGTTAGGACCAGGAGAGAGGTTTGGACTTGGGTTGACTTCGTCGAGGAGTTCAACCACAAGTTTTTCCCTCAGGAGGCTCGTGACAGGCTGCAGTTGAGGTTTTTGGACTCGACTCAGGGTGAGAGGTCTGTTCGAGAGTATGATGCAGAGTTCTGCAGATTGGTGGTCTTTTCTGGTGGTGAGCTGATTAGTGAGCGGGCATTGACGTCGCGGTTTCTCCAGGGGCTTCGGAGGAACATCAGGACTCAGTGCAGAGGTGGTATGTACCACACCAGAGCTGGTTTAGTGGAGTTGGCAGCGTCCATTGAGGAGGACTTGCGTGAGCCCGTGAGTACGGCGGTTGTTCCAGTTGCAGTTGCTCCTGCTACCCATTCTAGGGGCCAGCAGCAGCATCAGCAGCGCAGAGGTCACAGTTCTGGCTACGGCAGGGGCAGTAGGCCTGCGCAGGGCCAGAAGAGGAGAGCAGAGGAGATATCTGCTAGTTGCCCGAGTACGGGTGGTTGCTTTGGGTGTGGGAGTCTGGATCACAGAGTTGCGACTTGCCCCAAGAGGGCGGGATCCAGAGAGTCGACAGTGTGCTACTACTGCAGGGAGCCGGGGCATATCAAGACTATGTGTCCCAAGTTGCAGCAGAGAGCAGTGGCAGCGGCGATTCAGCCGTTGGCGATTCAGTCAGCAGCGCAGGTTGCGGCGTTGCAGTCAGGTGGAGCGCCGAGAGTGTATACTTCGGCAGAGGTGGGCCAGACCAGTCAGTCAGGCCAGATCACAGGTAAAATCTTGACTCAGACTTTTAAATTCTTAAGGTAGAATTGTTGGTGTTGTCTGTTTCTGTTATTTTACTGTGTTAGAGTTAGAGGTTCTCAACACTTGTGGAATTGTGTAGGGACCTTGTTAGTTGGAGGTTTTGAGTCTCACGTTTTGTTTGACTCGGGAGCATCTAATTGCTTCATTACTCCGGAGAGAGCTGAGAGTAGTGGTATTCGGAGTAGCGATGGCGAGGCTTCAGGCTTTGTCAAGGTGGCTGGTGGTGGTTATTTGGCTACTTCGGGCAGAGCTAGAGCAGTTGATGTGCGTATTGCGGGGCAGTCTATGCCAGCAGATTTGGTCATCAGTCCAGTGGAGCTGTATGACGTGATTTTGGGGATGGACTGGTTATCTCTATACCGAGTTCATCTGGATTGCTACAGAGGTAGAGTGGTGTTCGAGCAGGATGCAGGGAAGTTGGTTTACCAGGGAGTGAGACCGACTTCGGGGAGTATAGTGATTTCAGCTATTCAGGCAGAGCAGTTGTTAGAGCGGGGCTGCGAAGCCTATTTGGCGACGATCACTATGACAGAGTCCAGTGGTGAGGTGAGTCTACAGGATATTCAGGTTGTCCAGGATTTCGAGGATGTATTTCGGTCGCTGAAGGGATTGCCACCATCTCGGTCAGATCCTTTCACGATTGATTTAGAGCCCGGGACAGCTCCGATATCGAAGACACCTTACAGGATGGCTCCAGCAGAGATGGCAGAGCTGAAGAAGCAGCTAGAGGACCTTTTGAGTAAAGGGTTCATCAGACCTAGTGTGTCGCCATGGGGAGCGCCAGTGTTGTTCGTTAAGAAGAAGGATGGCAGTTTTCGGTTGTGTATTGATTACCGGGGACTTAACCGAGTCACAGTGAAGAACAGGTACCCACTTCCGAGGATTGATGAGTTGTTGGATCAGTTGAGAGGGGCTACTTGGTTCTCTAAGATTGACTTGGCATCGGGATATCATCAGATTCCGATAGATGAGGCAGATGTCCGGAAGACAGCTTTTCGGACGAGGTATGGGCATTTCGAGTTTGTGGTCATGCCTTTTGGTTTGACTAATGTGCCGGCAGCGTTTATGAGGTTGATGAACGACGTGTTCAGGGAGTTTCTGGATGTGTTTGTCATTATTTTCATTGATGACATTTTGGTATATTCGAGGAGTCCAGAGGAGCATGCGACTCATTTGAGGCTTGTGTTAGAGAAGCTTCGAGAGCAGAAGCTGTTTGCCAAGTTGAGCAAGTGCAGTTTTTGGCAGAGGGAGATGGGTTTTCTTGGCCATATTGTGTCTGCAGAGGGAGTTTCTGTGGATCCGGCTAAGATTGAGGCTATCAGGGATTGGCCTAGACCGAGTAGTGCTACCGAGATCAGGAGTTTTCTGGGTTTAGCAGGCTACTACAGGAGGTTCGTCAAGGGGTTTGCGAGTATGTCTCAGCCGATGACGAGGTTGACTGGCAAGGATGTGCCGTTTGTGTGGTCGCAGGAGTGCGAGGAGAGCTTTGGGAAGCTCAAGGAGATGTTGACTAGTACACCAGTGTTGGCATTACCCGACCCGGGGAAGCCATATGTAGTGTACACAGATGCTTCAGGTGTTGGACTTGGTTGTGTTTTGATGCAGGAGGGCAGAGTGATTGCCTATGCTTCGAGGCAGTTGCAGGGCAGTGAGCGCAACCGTCCTACACATGATCTTGAACGACTAGTATCGATCGACACCGGTTATCGGGTTTGATTTCCGGTTTAAGTCGATCGATTTGCAACTGGAGTTGGTTTGGTCGATTGGTGTCGACCGACACCAAGGGAGGGTGTCGATCGACACCGGTTATCTGGAAATCGACCGGTTTGATTTAAGTCGGCTGGTTTTGTTCGGTTTTGGGCTAGGAAAGCCCTAGGTCGCGATTTAAAAGTCTCCAGCCGCGTGAGAAGCTCAGTTTTCGAGAAAGAAAGGTTCCAGAGAGGCTGAGGTGTTTTCCAGAGAGTTTTTGGAGTTTGGAGACTCGTTTTGTTGCTGTTCTTCGTTGTTCTATCTCCTTTCCCTCTTTCCAATCCCTTTTCAAGGTGAGTGCGTGACTGTAGGTCCGTTAGCATTGGAGATTGTTTGATTTTGAGTTTATGTTGTTGTTTATGAGTTGTTCTTCGTTTTTGTGTGGTTTGATGCGCTTATGGGGGTTGAATCCCATTGATTGGTGTTAGTTTTTACTATTTTCGCACTGTTTCTTCGCGTTTGGTTTCTGGGCGTCGAGCCGGTGTCGAGCGACACTCGATGAGTGTCGATCGACACTCGGGAGGCTGGCGTCGATCGACACCATAGAGGTGTCGGTCGACACCGACCTGGGTGTCAGGAAACGTGGGTGTTTCCTGACAGGGAATGTTTATATTGTTGAGTATTGTTGAGCATTGTTATTGTTGTTGATTATTGTGATGTTTTGTCTAGTGTTTGACGTAATTGGCCTGTAGGCAGGATGATCCACTCACTAAGTATTTATGATAATACTTACGCATCTCTATTCCAATGTGATGCAGGTAACAGCAATGTTCTTCCGCGGAAAGAGACCGAGAGAAGAGGATGATGAGATTAGGAATTTGATTCTTGCCTTGTTGTTATGGTTGACAAGGAATTCTTAGGGTGTTAGTTTATTTTCAATAATGTAGCATATCTGGTGTTTAGGTTGCTTATTGGTTTATTGGTTTTATTGGTTATTGTTGAATAATTAATTATGATTTAATAATATTGGTTTCTTCCGCATTGTGTTGTTGAATTAGCTGTTGAGGATTAATATTTATGGGAATATTAATCTGGGCTAATTATATAAAAAAAAAAAATAAGCTTGGTTGTTTCACGATGTCTATAAGTTTTTTCAAAATTTTGGATCTCAACCCAAATTCATCAAGAAGATTAGATGTCAACCGAGTAATCAAAGACCTATAAACAATGCAAAAACAAACTATGAAAGAATAAACAAGAAATAGTTACAACCTTCAATACAATAATCTTTACACAATTGTTTATAACAACAGTTGTTAAGTGTTTCAAATTATCCTCCAGATTTCGTAAAACTTCATTACAAAATGATTAAATTTCACTATAATATTTCTAATTTTCAATGATATATAATTAGCATATAATATTTAATTCAATCATATCAAATTGAAAGATTGTTAAAAAAATATATGGTTGAACAAAAAAAAAACCTACCACGTAGTAAATTTAAATGCATAATTTTGACAAGCATAAAATACTAATAATAAAAATATTTTTTTCAAAAATTCATAGGAACGAGTTTCCGCGCAACGCGCGGACTTCTCCCTAGTAAGGAAATAAGAGAGAGAATTCACAGGACCCTTAATTTGGTGCTCTGAAAAAATTGCTTTCTAGAACCAAAATGTTTCCTTTTCCAAAGTTATTGCTCTGAATTTCTAAAATGAAAGCAAAACATGATTGATGACACATTAGTGCTCTACACTCACAGCATTTACCAATCACCTCTAACGTGGCACTAAATGACAAAGAAACACCACCACGTCTCCTACATGCTCCGAATCAAATCCCTCCTTTACATGAGGTGTTAATGTACCTCTCATTATCAATAATCCTTAACCAATTTTCTCTGAAGTCAAAACCCTCCTGAGAAGAAACAGAGACCATCATCGTTCGTCGCTCTTTTTCAATGGCTTCTTCTTCTGTGACTCTTCTTGGCCCACCTTCCGTCGCATCCAACGAGACTCCGATCATCAAACCCGCCACCATCAATTCGTCGGAAACCGCTGTTTCCGACGATCACAATTTGATCTCCAAGACCGCGACACTAAACCTCGGAGAAAACCCACCGATGGGTTTGACTGAAAACTTATCGGCGACGTTTCTCTCCTCCGGGAACCCATGTCTAGATTTCTTCTTCCACATCGTCCCCGACACGTCCCCCGACGATCTGATCCAAAGGCTGGCGATATCTTGGTCACACGACCCGTTGACTACGTTGAAGCTCGTCTGCAATCTCCGAGGAGTTCGAGGAACTGGGAAATCAGATAAAGAAGGGTTTTACACGTGTGCGTTTTGGCTTTACCAGAATCACCCCAAAACCCTAGCTTTGAATCTCCCGGCCCTCGTCGAATTCGGGTATTTGAAAGATCTGCCTGAGATTCTGTATCGGATCCTCGAAGGTCAGCAGATGGAGAGAGGGAAGGGTCGGGTGTGGAGGAAGAAGACTCAGAGGAAATTCAAGCGGACGAGCGACGAAAGCTCCGACATTTCTGGGGATTTGGAAGATCGGATTATTGAAAACGCGGAGGAGATCGGTGGTCCCGTCGATAAAGTAAAGGCGAGGGCTTTGAGGAAACAGAGAGAGTTAGAGAAGGCGAAGAAAGCTTTAGAGAGGTACAGATCTGATGCTAATTACAGATTACTGTTTGATCGGATTGCGGATTTGTTTGCTGATTTGTTGAAATCTGATCTGAAGTATCTGAATTCGAATGAGGTGAATAAGATTGGGTTAGCTTCGAAATGGTGTCCTTCTGTTGATTCTTCGTATGATAAGACTAGTTTGATATGTGAGGCAATTGCTAGAAGAATGTTCTCTAGAGACGAATACGAAGGAATCGAAGAGGCTCATTATGTTTATCGGATAAGAGATAGATTGAGGAAACAAGTTCTTGTGCCGTTGCATAAGGCTCTTGAATTGCCTGAGTTGTCTATGAGTGCAAAAGAATGGAATCTGTTGAAGTACAATAGAGTTGCTTCCGTGGCTATGAAGAACTACAAGAAGCTCTTTGAGGAGCACGATAGCAAGAGGTTTACGCAGTTTCTGGAGGATGTCAAGTCCGGGAAGGAGAAGATTGCGGCTGGTGCGTTGCTTCCTCATGAGATAATCAAACAGCTGGAGGAGGATGATAGTGGGAGCGAAGTTGGTGCTGAAGTTGCAGAGCTTCAATGGGCGAGAATGGTGGATGATATGGCTAAGAAAGGGAAGCTGAAGAATTCGTTGGCTGTTTGTGATGTCTCGGGGAGCATGAGCGGTACGCCTATGGAGGTTTGCGTGGCGCTAGGGTTATTGGTGTCGGAGCTTAACGATGAGCCGTGGAAAGGGAAAGTTATCACCTTTAGCGAAAACCCGCAGCTTCATGTGATCACGGGTTCGAGTCTGAGAGAGAAGACTCGGTTTGTCAGAGAGATGGATTGGGGGATGAACACTGATTTCCAGAAGGTGTTTGATCGGATTCTTGAGGTTGCAGTGGAGAGTAACCTAACCGATGATCAGATGATCAAGCGGTTGTTTGTGTTCAGCGACATGGAGTTCGACGATGCGACCGGAAACAGACATTCGGAGTTGAGTTACTCTATGAGTTTGGAGGAACGGTTGAAGATGGGGAAGCAGCTGGCGAAGGAGAAGTGGGAGACGGATTATGAGGTGGTGCAGAGGAAGTATAAAGAGAGAGGCTTTGAGAACGTTACGGAGATGGTGTTTTGGAATTTAAGAGACTCGTCGGCTACACCAGTGGTGGCTAATCAGAAAGGAGTGGCTTTGGTTAGCGGGTTTTCGAAGAACCTACTTACTCTGTTTCTTGAGGAAGGTGGGATTGTGAGTCCTGATGATGTCATGTGGTTAGCCATTAAAGGTGAGGAGTATAAGAAGCTTGCTGTTTATGACTGAGCTACACGTACCTAAGCTTTAATGCTTAAGTCCTTAGCACCATCTTGAAGTTTTTTTTTTTCTTTCTTGTTCTGTTTTTGATCTGTTGAATGATGTGAGGATATGAATATGACATGGATGAATCTTGGTTATCTTTTTTTTTTTTGGGTCTAAGGAAATGGATGAATCTTGTCTAATTGGATACAACTAAGAAAATGAAATGATCTAGAAGTCCTAAGAGGAGGAAGCATCACTTTTTGTTTCCTCCTAACTTTGGAATCTTTCCTTTCTCTCTTTTGGTTCTAATGGAAGCAAAGGGCAAAGCCAGACTAATATTCTCTTCCTCTCTTTCTCTCTTTCCTCCTTATTCCTGTGGTGTCCTCTCACATCCGGTAGTTTCATAACGAATATGTTCTTGTACGTACATGGCCAAGTTGCTTGATATGATGCGAACAAATCAACAAACAACCTTTTGAGTTTTGAGCATTATTCTGAATCCAAAAACCAACGTTTTACGCGCTCTATTTACCTGCGAATGATCTTGAATCCGAAGCATGACGTACTGAATTGGATCCAAGCCTAAAAAACTCAATAACCAAACAAAGAAAGTGTTGTTAAACTAGCTAACATTTTGGTTATTAGATGATGTAGTTGAAGACTTGAAGTTAGAACAATGTAGGTAAGTGTATTAACACATGGGCTAAAAAGGTAAGTAGAATATATTCTTCAACGCGTTTTATAAAGCCCCTTCATCAAAGTTGACAATCACCGTTCTTTATCTCAAAGAGCAAAGCATAAAAGAACATAAAGCTCAAAACTTTTTAGTTATTTTCTATATATTCACTAGCTTCTGTTTGTTATAAATCTTCCTGGTTTGTTTGTCATTGTTGTTTCGTCTCATTGTTGCTCTGTATTCTTGAGGTTTTATTAATGGAAGCTGGTGCTTTAAACTCGGTGATCAATAGGTTGCTTGAAGCTAGAGAGAAACCTGGAAAGATTGTTCAGTTGTCTGAAACAGAGATCAAACAGCTCTGTTTTGTCTCTAGAGATATCTTCTTGAGACAACCAAATCTCTTAGACCTCGAAGCTCCTGTAAAAATCTGCGGTAAGTAGTCTTCTCTCTCTGTTTCTCTTTGTCTCTTGTCTGAGTTTTTGTTCTAATGTTAAACAAAAACAGGGGACATTCATGGACAATACTCCGATCTTTTAAGACTATTCGAATACGGAGGGTACCCTCCTCGTTCAAACTACTTGTTTCTTGGAGATTACGTCGATCGCGGCAAGCAAAGCATTGAGACGATTTGTCTCTTACTTGCTTACAAGATCAAATTCCCTGAAAACTTCTTCCTTCTTAGAGGAAACCACGAAAGTGCTTCCATCAATCGCATCTACGGCTTCTACGACGAGTGTAAACGCCGTTTCAGTGTCAAGATTTGGCGAATCTTCACCGACTGTTTCAACTGTCTCCCTGTCGCTGCACTCATCGATGACCGGATTCTCTGTATGCACGGTGGTCTCTCCCCGGAGCTGCTTAGCTTGAGACAGATTAGGGATATTCGTCGTCCGACGGATATTCCTGACCGTGGTTTACTCTGTGATCTCTTGTGGTCTGATCCTGATAAAGTGGTTAGAGGTTGGGGGCCTAATGATCGTGGAGTTTCTTATACATTTGGAGCAGATACAGTTTCAGGGTTTCTCAAAAAACTCGATCTTGACCTAATCTGTAGGGCTCATCAGGTTTGTTTGTTGTTGTTACTTGTGCCAGAATCAACCTTTTTTTTTTCTTTCTTTCTGTGTGTGTTTCTTTTTGACACAAGCAACAATTTTGGTCTCAGGTTGTTGAAGATGGGTTTGAGTTCTTTGCCAATAAAAAGCTCGTGACGATATTCTCAGCGCCGAATTATTGTGGGGAATTTGATAATGCAGGTGCGATGATGAGTGTGGACGATGATTTGACTTGCTCTTTTCAGGTCTTAAAACCTAATGAGAAGAAATCGAAGTTTGGTTTCGGAAGCAGAAGTGGTGCTAAAACTAGCTTCCCTTATCCTAAAGTCAAGGTATGTTGTTATTAATCACCTAACTTTTCAAGTTTTCATTACTTGAGTTAAATGATCCATGTTTGAGTTTGAGTTTAGGATTTAGAGTTCGAATTAAATGTGTTTCGGATTCTCTAAAAATATAGAATTTATTGGGTCATGAAATTTAACGGATTTAAAAATCCAAGAAAAATGCATAAAAGCTTTTTCCTATTACAATATTTTGTTTTCTCTGTTTCATATATGTCATTTCTAGAGTAAATTGCATGTTCACCGTAGATATCGATTAGGATTTCATTTTATTTTTAAAACCATAAAATATCTAATTTGTCTCTACTTATTAACAAATGTTAAACTGAATAGAATTTCAAGAGTTAATTTATTTTTTAGGGACATCAAATAATTTAGTTATATTTAATTCACGTGAAAAAAGCTTCAATACAATACTTATACTAAAACAGAGAGAATATCGAATGATTTAAATACATTGTAAAACTATAAGTTTTGAGTATTATCTCTTTAAAATTCAAGAGGAAAAACAAAAATCAACACTTTCGATCGGTTACATATTTGAACATCTTTGAATTTCTCACCACTAGTTATTTTGGTCATTCATTTGGTGATATGATGTTGTTACATGGCAACCGCAAAATATCTAACTATTTGATTGAAATATTTGATTTACAGTCGATTCTGAGCTCTCAAAGTTCGAAAGAATACAACTGATGAAGATCTAATGATTCACGATGACTGCTAAAATGCGTACAAGTTCAGCATTCACGCACCTGTGAGAATGTCGGAAGAATTGAGTTTGGTTTTTGGGTTCCATAACACTGAGCATGTTTAGCAATCATGCCAACGTAGTTCGACTACATGATGAAGTCATGTCATGGTATGAGAGCAATATGATTTTTGAATTTCGGATTTTTGGAAGCTTCTGGGTTTTTTATTTGGTCACTTGTGTGTGCTTCTTTTTTTTGTCCTTGTAAAATTTGGTTTGTAATTGTTGGTGTACTAATTTAATAATATAACATGTTATTTTTTGTCCAAAAAAGAAGAAAAAACATGTTTTCGGCAAAAAACTGAAAAAACTCAAAACTTACAAGAAAGATTAAGAACAACTTTTCTTATTGATTTAGAAACTTCTCAAAACTAAATCCCTTTTCTTGTCTTATGGAACATCTCTCCATAGACTCTTATTTATAGAACTAGCTAACTCCTAATTCTAGTAGATTTCCTTTTTGCTTAACAAGAAAACTAACTTGATCCTTTAGTTAAGTTTCCATATTTCTTAACCGACTTGTTAAGAGATAATTACTTCTTCAAGCAATTGGAATTAACCAACATTCTCCCCCTTAATTCCAACTTGAACTCTGGAAAGTTTGACGTCTTCAACTCCGATTAATCTCCTCATTTCTAAAAACTTAATTCTTGCCAACGGCTTAGTGAGTATATCCGCCTTTTGTTCTGAACCCGGTACATGCTCCACTTCGATCTGTTCATTCTCCACGCATTCACGTATAAAGTGATACTTCTTGAGAATGTGTTTACTCCTTCCATGAAACACTGGATTTTTAGTTAGAGCAATGGCTGACTTGTTGTCGATTCTTAGTATGATCTTCTCTTAAATACTTTGTATCTCTTCCAACAATTCTTTAAGCCATATAGCTTGCTTTGCTGCTTCCGTTGCCGCCATGAACTCTGCTTCACATGACGATAAAGCGACGGTCGGTTGTTTTTGAGAAGTCCATGTAATAAGCGATGAGCCAAAATAGAACATATGACCCGCCGTGCTTCTTCCATCATCAATGTCAACGTTGTGACTACTGTCACTATACCCAACAACCTTTTGTGATCCGTCTCTTTTGAAAAACAGCCCTAAACCAGTGGTTCCTCTCACATACCTCAGAACATGTTTAAGTGCTTGTCCATGTGATTCTCTTGGATTTTGCATATACCGACTTAACACACCAACTGCGTATGCAAGGTCTGGTCGTGTGTGAAGAAGATACCTCAAACACCCTATGGTTCTTCTGTACCGTGTAGCATCAATCTCTGGTTCTGTTTCAGCCTTTGAGATTACGGTATTTGGCTCCATTGGCACAAGAGCCAAATTACATGACTCCATCTCCGTATCTTCAAGTATTCCTTGAGCATAACCTCCTTGTTTTATTTTAACTCCATCAGCTCCTTGAATCACTTCTATTCCAAGATAGTATGTTAACCTTCCAAGATCCGACATCTCAAATTGATCCGACATATCCTTCTTGAATTGATCAATGATGTCTCTTGAAGTTCCCGTCATGAACAAGTCATCGACATAGATTGCGACAATTAAGAAACTCTCCTTGTCTCTCTTGAGATACACCGACGGTTCCTTTTTACATTTCTTAAAGCCCATCTCCTTTAAGACCTGATCAAGTTTCACGTTCCACGCTCTCGGAGCTTGACGTAGCCCATACAAAGCTTTGTATAGCTTATATACTCGATTTTCTTCTCCCTTTTTAACAAAACCTTCAGGTTGAGCAATATAGACCAGCTCCTTTAAATCTCCATTCAAGAACGCCGTCTTGACATCTAAGTGATGAATTTCCCAACCTCTTGTTGCTGCAATAGCTATGAGCAATCGTATAGTTTCGATCCGAGCTACGGGTGCAAAAACTTCATCGAAATCTATCCCCTTTTGTTGCACGTAGCCTTTTGCCACAAGTCTTGCTTTGTATTTATTTATTGAACCATCAGCGTGCTTCTTGATTGTATAAACCCACTTCACTCCTGGGTTTAACACCATCTGGTTTCTCAACTAACTCCCATGTCTTGTTTCTTACGATAGAATCCAACTCAACTTCCATTGCTTCCATCCATTCTCTCAAACCCATTGCCTCCATAACGTTTTCTGGCTCTCCATCTACAGTAAGCAGGAGTTTCTCACTCTCAAGATCAGCTAGGAGCACGTAATCATTGAGATACCTTGGTTTATTAATGATGCGACCGGTTCTTGTCATTATCGGTTGATTTCCAGCTTCCTCATCACTATCTTCTTCTTCGAAGGCTTCATCATGGTATATGGGCTCTTGTTGATCATTGTTATCTTGGTTGTCATGATCATTATTTTCTTCTTCGGTTCCATCTTCAATACCACCTCTATAAGTTAATTTAAACTTTCCCGGTTCACTTTCAGTTTGTCTCGTTGTGGTTGACCAATCCCAAGCTTTCTTTTCATCGAACACCACATCAATGCTTACAATTACTTTTCTAGTAATTGGATCGTAAAGTCTGTACGCCTTTGAGCCTGGTTCTATTCCTAGATTGATGACCATTCTTGAACAATCATCTAACTTTTTAAGATGAGGTCTTGCGATCTTTGTGTATGCAACACACCCAAATACTCTCAAGTGCTCAATGTTTGGTTTCTTGGAATTAAAACACTCATACGGGGTTTGACCTTGTAAAGCTTTCGTAGGAACTCGATTAATGAGATACGTTGAATGACGTACGGCTTCTCCCCACAGATCATTCGGAATCTTCATTGCTTTGAGTAAGCTTCTTGTCATCTCCATCAAAGTGCGATTTCTCCTCTCAACCACACCATTTTGCTGAGGTGTGTATGGTGCAGTTAAGTGTCTAGAGACTCCTTTCTCTTCACAAAACGAATTGAACTCAAGCAAGGTAAATTCTCCCCCTCTATCGGTGCGAAAGGTCTTGATAAACAAACCGGTTTGTTTTTCTACAACCTCTTTAAACCTTTTAAACCGATCGAAAGCCTCGCTCTTCTCCTTCAACAGCATCGTCCACATATATCTCGAGAAATCGTCAATTAGAACAAACACATACCGATTATCAGCTGGTGTCGGTGGTGAGATCGGTCCACACAAGTCTCCGTGAACTAACTCCAAAGCTTGAGTAGCACGGTAAGTTGCTTTAGTCGGGAAAGAGTGTCTAATCTGCTTACCGGCCAAGCAGGCGCTGCACACATTCATCTCATGTAGAGCTTGTGGCATTCCAACGACCATATTTTGCTTCACCATGTTATTCATCACACCAATACTAACATGTCCTAATCGTGCATGCCATGTTAACGTGGTGTCATCATCTTGTACAAGGAGACTCTTAGGATAATCAATTTCCATTGGAGCTTTGTAGAGCCGATTTGTTGATCTTGTGACTTGTACGAGCAATCTTCCTACGGGATCCTTTAACGTCAAAACGTCTCCTTTCATGTTAACTTCACACCCATTCTCAGTCACTTGTCCAAGACTGATAATGTTGTGCTTTAGAGCCGGTATATAATAAATTTCTTTGACTGATCTCCTTTCACCCGTTTTGGCTATAAATGTAATCGAACCCTTCCCGGTAATTTGAACAAACGTGCCATCACCAAACTTTACTTTCCCTGTGATTGTCTCGTCTAGGTATGAGAAGAACTCTTTGTTTCCCGTCATATGGTTACTAGCGCCATTGTCTAGATACCAAATACTCTTATTATTGGTATCATAAAGCTTTGGAAACACTCTATCTTCGTTCAAGAGTACCACTTCATGAACGTATAGAGCATCAACCTCGTGTGTCTCATGTAGATTTGTTTCCTGGTGTTGTATCGGCTTCTCAGGACATGTAGATGCATAATGACCAGCCTTGTCACATCTCCAGCAAATTATTTTGGATAGGTCCTTCTTTGGTTTGTGGTTACCGGTTTCTCCTTCTTGAGTTTGCCGGTAGGATCTACCTCGACCTCTTCCTCTAGAAGAGCTATCACCGCCGCTGCTTCCTCTACCATAACCACCACGGTTAAAACCTCCTCTGTTATAACCGCCTCTGTTTCCTCCTCGAAAATTGCTGAAACCACCATGGTTATTGTTCGATTTTGAGAACATGAGTTTGCTTTGTTCTTCTCCTTGAGTTTCTTCCCCTACACGTTCTTCATATGCCTTTAGTCTCCCAACAATGTCTTCGTACCCTGTTGCGTTTAGGTCTAACACTTGTTCTAGGGAGGCTACAATATGAATGAACTTGTTTCTTGGAAGTCCCTTCAAAAATTTCTTCACTAACTTTGTTTCATCAATCGTTTCCCCAAGAGATGCAGATTGAGCTGCAAGGCCTGAGATCTTGCCCGCAAAGTCATCAACCGAGTCGGTATCACTCATCTTCAACCGATCTAATTCAGCCATAAGAGTTTGAAGTCTCGCCTCCTTCACCCGGTCTGCTCCTTGGTGACGTGCTTTGATAGCGTCCCATAGTTTCTTTGCCGTGTCCTGGTCTCCTACTTGAAGTATGAGAGATTCGGGGATGGATTGAAATATTAGTGCCGTCGCCACGTTGTTTTTCTTTGTGTCAGCAGATCCTGGATCAATTGTATCCCATACTTCACTAACTCGGAGAGTGATCTTCATACGTATTGACCAAACTGTGTAGTTTGTCGATGTTAACATTGGACAATGGATTGATGGAGCTCCAAGGTCCTTGGTTCGTGGTGCGTCCCCCATGCTTGGTTACGAAACCGCTCTGATACCAATTCAAAACTTACAAGAAAGATTAAGAACAACTTTTCTTATTGATTTAGAAACTTCTCAAAACTAAATCCCTTTTCTTGTCTTATGGAACATCTCTCCATAGACTCTTATTTATAGAACTAGCTAACTCCTAATTCTAGTAGATTTCCTTTTTGCTTAACAAGAAAACTAACTTGATCCTTTAGTTAAGTTTCCATATTTCTTAACCGACTTGTTAAGAGATAATTACTTCTTCAAGCAATTGGAATTAACCAACAAAAACCAACACAACCAAAAACGACCCAAACAAAACCAAAGTCTATACCCAAACCATTTGATTAAGTTTGTGATACATTGTTCTCTTTACATAGAAGAAGCTTTGTAGCTTTTTGCAATTCCATTTCAATTATATATGAATGTGAAGGCTGTGTAAACCTCTTTTTGCGTTTGTGAAGATTATGCGGATGATAAATCCCTTAGCGTTTGGAATTTGTAAAGTAATGGGCATATTAAGACATGAAATGTCATGATAACAAATGAAGTAGTATTGGATGTTACAAAAAAAAAAAAAAAAAACAAATGAAGTAGTATTGTATGGAGCTAAGATTGTGTCATCTCTGTGATTGATAAGTAAGTTTCTAACTGTTCAATAAGTGTGAAACTGTTCATATGTCTGTTTCCCTCTACAAACTGCGTATCTTTGCCTATTTAAAAGCACACTAAAAAACTATGGAGTAACAAGGGAGAGATTGTTGAAACTTGGAATGATCCTAAACTTGTATTGCATTTTCCTTGATTAATACTATATAGGACTAGGTATTGAACCCACGCGAATATTACAATGGTTCAAAGAGTTGCAACTGTTCACTTAAATCTCTAATATTTAAGATCTTTGAAAAAAACACAGTTAAAATTCTAATTAGAACTCTTGTTGTGTAAACTCTGCATCTATAGAAACCTTATATACTAAAGCTTTACCTTTAGAAGTCATTCATTTAAAATATTTTTGAATAAATATTAAAAATTTAAATCCTAATATAATTTGACCTCATTATTATATTTGCCGGGGGAACAATACTATCTACAAATGTATCCCTATTCAAATTCATAATTACTTAACTTTAAAAAAATAATTACCAGCACTTTTTTTTTACCAATGCAATGTTTCAGATAAGATAAAGGTTTTATGGTACATGTAAATGCATAAACATGTAAAAGCCAGCATATTTAGCAGTTGTAACCTATAGAATATTTAGAATCTACTCATCTATTTTTCTTAATGAATGTTTTTCATGATCATGGAGAAAAAAATGATGATAAATATGAAGGAAAGAATAAAATTAGAAAGTTGAACCAAACCACCAGCTTTAATTAAAGGTACGTTTTTCTTTAATTCATAGCAAAAAATCTTCTATGCTAATATAATAAACTGATCTGAACGTCTTCTTCTAATAGCTTATAATTGATTCACCGTAATGTGTAAAGAATTTAGTGATTAGATTCAAATTTGCTAAGGATTATATGGGTTGTGATTATGAATATAGTCACGGGAATAAGAATCAAATAAAAGCTATATGAATGCATTCATAAATGATCGATCGTTGAAACTTGTGAGTGCTAAATCTGGATTTTAGTTTGATTGTAGTAGGGAATATGAAAATTCAGAAAGAAAAAAAAAAAAGAATCTGTAAATTCAAGATTAAAACCGCCATTAAAACAAAAAGTGATATTTAGAGTCCAGAAAAAGTTATCAAAAATCTAAACTATGAAATTTCTTTCTCGATGTTTATGTAAGAATCATGAAACTTTGTGTAAAACACAGTTTCTAAAAAAAAAGTTTACCAGATAAGAGAAATCAAAACAAAAACAGAAAACAAGAAACAAGATTTTTACCAAAATATTGAATAATGGTTTACTGATCAATCTTTTGTCTATTTTTTAGTGTAACAATCATATTGTTATAATAATCTGCATTAAATTTGTTTATGCATGTCGTACAATAAATTCGTAAAAACATGAACAATTCACGTGGTAGTGAGACATACACATACCTAATTGGGAAAAAGAACAACACAGTCGCATAAAAATAAAATTTGAGACCCAATCAACAGAGTAAAATGAAAGTGAATCTTTTTCTCTTGCACTCTGTCTTTTTCTCTATTTTCTTGTTGTTGATGTTCTATTTTGTCCATGCCCTCAACTATATATATAGAATATCAAAAGTTAACAATGGTTTTAAAAATTGCATTGCTAAAAAGGTTGCAATGATTTCAAAAGTTGCAATGGTTCCAAGAGTTACAATGGTACTTGCAACAATTCACTGAATGTGCCCGGTTGGAACTATTTTCCCGAATTTTCATGATTTGAAAATCTCGAGTTTTAGTGATATCTGAAACACATAATAACATTAGCAACCAGGCCCGGTTTGTAGCCAGTGTGACATAGGCTCTGTCACAGGGCCCATTTAATTTATATAAATTAGTTTTTGTATTTTAGGACCTAATTGTTTGATATATTTACAAAATCGGGCCTAATATTTCGGAAACATTACAAAATAGGGTTTAATATTTCCAAAAATTGCAAAAATAGGGCCTAAATATAAGAAATTAGTATAATTGTAGGTATATATGGGAAAAAATAAATTGGGCTGGAACAGGACCTAGTTTCAACTGACCCGGGCCTGTTAGCAACTATAGTCAGATAAACTTAGCGTTATATAAAACTTATATATTTATAAAGAGTTTTTCCTTTAGAATACTAGTTAATCAAGGGGATGGATGGCAAATCAACTTTAAATATTTTAAAGACTTTAACAGAAACTTAAATATTTAAAATTCAAATAGACTTTATTTATTGTAAATTCTTAAAAGTCCTAAAATCACTTCTTAAAAAATTAAAACCATTTTTGAATATTTTTTTTCATGGTTGGACATATTTTTTTGAAAGCCATCAAAATATGAATTTTATTTTATTTTAATTCACATCCATAGTTTTAAAGTTAAATTTTCTACAGTAAAATATAAAATTAAACCCTACGTCTTGAAGTCCACAACAAACAATTCTTAAATATAGTTTTGAATAAAATTATAACATAGAAGGTGTGAATGGTAGAATAAAATATTTTGTCTTGAAGAAAAAAATAGAGAAACAAATAACTCTATCATGAGCGTTACTGAATATAATATTTATCTATTCCTTTTTCACTTGATTCGTGAATAATAGAGAAAGTGAGAGTCAAAAAAATTCACATGCTTTTTTACTCTAACATGGCAATCCAGTTATAGAACCAGAGTCATATTAAAAGTAAAATTTAGATATAAGCGATACACATAGTGAAACTCTACGAAGATCTTTCGTTCTACTTAGGTGGAGCAATCCGAACTACAAAAAGTAGAAAGTAGTCAGACTGAAATCAAATATACTTATCTAGATAACAAATATAGCCACCAAAAAAGCCACCAAAAAAGAGATTTCAGGTGCAAATATGATTGATGAAAAATCAGCAATTAACGATAAAAAGAAATTTAGAAAGAAATACATACCAAAAAAGAAGAAATAAATTTTCAACCAAACGGATGAATGTGTCAACAAACTACGATGTAAGTAGGAGATTATAAAAAAATATAGCGATGGTGAGAGATAAAGAACAAGCAAAATCAGAAAAAAAAAGTTGGGAAGATTTTAATTGAGAGATGAAAGTGTAGTAAACTTTAATCTACATCTCTCGTCGAAGATTTAATGTTTTAAAATGAAGACTGAAAAAGATGTACTAAACAATATATATAGAAATGAAAAATATCATGTTGCAACTATTCGTCAAATTATGCGGTTATAAGTGAAAACATGCGATTCGAAATGACATATCCCTTTAGATGAACGGTTATAGGCGAAACAGTTAAAAACGAAAATGTATTAACACAAAAGGCATTTATTCAGATTGCTATTATCAGAAATTAATGATAAAAAGAAATTTAGAAAGAAATACATACCAAAGAAGAAGGAATAAATTTTCAACCAAACGGATTAATGTGTCTACAAACTACGATGTAAGTAGGAGATTATAAAAAAAATATAGCGATGGTGAGAGAAAAAGGACAAGCAAAATCAGAAAAAAAAAAGTTGGGAAGATTTTAATTGAGAGATGAAAGTGTAGTAAACTTTAATCTACATCTCTCGTCCAAGATTTAATGTTTTAAAATGAAGACTGAAAAAGATGTACTAAACAATATATATAGAAGTGAAAAGACATCATTATTAAAGGTTGCAGTTGTTCGTCAAGTTAGTCGGTTATAAGTGAAAAGATGCGACTCGAAAAGACACATTCTTTAGATAAACGGTTATAGGCGAAACGGTTAAAAACAAAAAGGTACGAACAAAAGACATTTATTCAGATTGCTGTTATTTATAGATATATAATTAAAATTCGAAAAAAAAATGAAGACTCGACAAAATTTTCACGTAACCTTTGTACAAAACCAAATATTAATAGATAAATAATATAATACGTTCATGTAAGCAAAATGAAACTAGGACTATTTGTGCTCAAATGAGCTTCATTTAAATGAAATAGAAATAGCTCATGAGTCAGCTTTATTGTGCAAATCATAATGTAAAGAGAAAAGAGGAAACTTTAGATTGTCACCAAGAAGAGTAAGATGTCGATTGATCTATCGTAAATGGGAAAGGAGGTTGCTTCAATGGCAGCCAAAGTTATCTTTCATTATGCTCAGAGCTTATATATGAGTGTAGAGAATCCTAATTACATGGATCATGGATCATTAATGATAGAGTTGGGCTTCATGTGGGCTTCAATAGTTGGTTGCATGTGGCATTCACACTACTGGTTTACTCTTTGGTGGTTTGTCTTGTTTTCTGCGAAATTCTTAAACTACGTCCATTGGCATATTACCATAAAAATTAAAATAATGTACTATGAACATACATAGTTGAAATTTGTGACCCTCTTGTTACAATAAATAAAAAATAAACATATAATATGTATGGTCAACAAGTCAACAACCGCGTGGATATCTCCTTGGGGGGATGGGAGTTTCTCTTATCTCCATTTAAGCTATTTATCCTAAAAACATTAATTTATTTTCCAAGATTTCTGGTGATTATCCTTTTAAAGAAATTTAGAATTTCCAGTCAAATAAGGAAAAGGTCATTTGAAAAGAAATAACAAAAATCTCATTTTGTCATTTACTTAAAATTCAATGTTTTAACATTCTAACGTTTGCAAGTGGGTTGGAGACGAATCCTATCCACTTCTCTCTCTCTCTCTTTTTCTTTCAATCCTATCCATGTCGAAGTGTGAACTATATTTCTTGTACTTATTTTATACAATCGGGATACTTTTCTAATAGTCCAATAAAAATTCATGCACTTTGTTATGTTTTTGCTACAACATAATACGAAGAAGCTTGCATCATTCAACCTTCGGTTCTCGGAAAGAAACAAATATTCAATTAAAACAGTCCAGAAAACTATATATTATGAAGGGACCCTATTATGAGTACGTATCATATATGTATATAATTCAAAAATGATTTATTAATCCGGTCTTAGTAGAGGACTGAAGCGCCAGAATTCATACTAGCTAGTTTCACTATCATTGTAGTATTGAGGTTCTTATTCTAATACAATTTATAAAACACAAAAAGATGAGAGTACATGCTTCTTTAGATTCCGATGTATTAAGTATGTACGTTGACTTTGAGATATAATTTGGTCTATAAGTAGCACACACATTTTCTAACTTTAAGATATCTTAATCAGTTTATAGACGTCAAAGTTTTAAGAATAATTTCTTCAGTCGTTTCTTGAACTCCGACAACCAAAAAGCCTCATCATAAGCATCAAGGTTAGTTAACTGATTTCATGATTAATTTTGTGGTTTTTTTTTTTTTTTTTTTTTTTTTTTTTTTTTTTTTTTTTTTTTTTTAAGTTAGTTGGGGGGATGAATAGGTTTCCGTAAGTTCAATCTGAAATTACTGAAACTTAAGTCTAGGATCAAGTAGTTTGAATGAATTGTTGAGTTCATGCAGAATGAATCAAAATCGTAAAAACCGAATCTACGATAAAACATAAAAAATAAGTATTTACAGAAAAATATTCAATTCTAAATTATTCGTTTATTGTGTTTGTAGATACTTAAGCAGCAAAATCAATGGCTGAAAATCAACAGTTACGAGTGCTCAAGGCACTCGATGTAGCCAAAACACAGCTTTACCATTTCACGGCAATTGTTATCGCCGGAATGGGTTTCTTCACCGATGCATACGATCTTTTTTGTATTTCATTGGTCACAAAGCTCCTAGGCCGCATCTACTATCACAAGGCTGGCGCAGAAAAGCCTGGAACACTCCCACCACAAGTGGCGGCTGCGGTCAATGGTGTGGCTCTATGTGGGACACTTATGGGTCAACTTTTCTTTGGGTGGCTAGGAGACAAACTAGGCCGGAAAAAAGTGTATGGAATCACTTTGATTATGATGATCCTTTGCTCTGTCGCCTCCGGTCTCTCCTTCGGAAATAGTCCCAAAGGCGTCATGACCACTCTTTGCTTTTTCAGGTACTTATCGACTAATTTTTCTTCTAACCAAAAGAATTTTGGATTCTTTACAATGATATATTCCACCCGTTTTACGATAACAATTATTTAAATTTAACGAATAAAATAATATTTTATTGAGATTTCAGTTTCATTTTATTAATTCTATAGAGAAATTAAATGAGGCCTTACTTTTTCTTAAATATGGATATGTATTGATAACTTAATAAAGGATATAATAGACATTGTAAAATGTTATTAATAGGTGAAATGTGAAAATCTTGAAACATAGTCGTATATTGACACTATAAAAATATAATAATTGCATATCAAGACGATTAATGACTCTTGATACCCAAAAAAAAATAATTGTAATTTAATTTGTGAATTTTGGGTAACTTTGGAAAAAAGGTTTTGGCTTGGAGTTGGTATTGGAGGTGACTACCCACTCTCAGCTACGATCATGTCGGAGTATGCGAACAAGAAGACTCGTGGTGCGTTCATCGCGGCTGTGTTTGCTATGCAAGGGTTTGGAATCTTGGCTGGAGGCATCGTTGCACTAGTATTCTCGAGCATTTTCGATCACCAATTCCCATCGCCGATCTATAGTGTAGACCCTGTAGGCTCGACCGTACCTCAAGCTGATTACTTATGGCGTATCATCCTTATGGTGGGTGCTCTCCCCGCGGCTATGACCTATTACTGGCGTATGAAAATGCCTGAAACTGCTCGCTACACCGCTTTAGTCGCTAAGAACATCAAACAAGCCACACAAGACATGTCTAAAGTCTTGCAACTGGATCTTGAAGCTGAGGAAGAAACTGCTGAAAAGATTGTTAGAGATCCTAAGCTTAACTATGGTTTGTTCTCCAAGGAATTCCTTAGACGCCATGGACTTCCTCTCCTTGGAACCACATCCACTTGGTTTTTGCTTGACATTGCGTTTTATAGCCAAAACTTGTTTCAGAAAGATATATTTTCCGCCATCGGATGGATCCCAAAGGCGGCAACAATGAATGCCGTCCACGAGGTTTACAAGATCGGTAGGGCTCAAACCCTTATCGCGCTCTGTAGTACTGTCCCTGGTTACTGGTTCACGGTTACGTTTATTGATATCATGGGAAGATTTGCGATCCAGCTCATGGGATTCTTCTTCATGACCGTGTTTATGTTCGCTATAGCTTTCCCTTACGACCACTGGATCAAACCGGACAACCGTATCGGTTTCGTCATTATTTACTCCCTAACTTTCTTCTTTGCAAACTTTGGTCCAAATGCAACTACATTTGTTGTTCCGGCGGAGATCTTCCCAGCTAGGTTGAGATCCACTTGTCACGGAATATCAGCCGCAGCAGGAAAGGCAGGAGCTATTGTGGGCGCGTTTGGATTCTTATACGCAGCTCAATCAAAGGATAAGACCAAGACTGATGCTGGATATCCACCCGGTATTGGTGTCAAGAACTCCTTGATCATGCTCGGTGTTGTCAACTTTGTTGGTATGATCATGACGTTTTTAGTGCCTGAATCTAAAGGTAAGTCTCTTGAGGAACTTTCCGGCGAGAACGTGAAGGATGAGACGGCCTCGTCCGTGGTCGCTACCTCCGGAAGAAACTAAAAGGCATAAAGACTTCACCAAAATTCTATAGTAGTTATTTCACAAAAAAAAAAGGAAAAAGAAAATTATACGTATTAGTTTCGTCCATTTAATCTTTCTTTTAAAATGTGTTGTTTATATTATGTTGTGGACAATTCATAATAATTTATAGAGCTGGTTGGTCTTTTACTTTTTATTAGGTTTTTAAATTAAAAGTGATGCAAATTTTCGATATGGTGTGCTTTACATTTTTCTAAAGCTCTATTTAAGAAAAAAAACAATCAACGACATATAACAAAAATTTGGAGGTATAGTAAGCAAAAGGTAACTTATACTTTTCGCAGGGAGCTTGTATAACATTTTATAGTTGGGAATTTTCCAATTACAAACATCGAAACTACCCAAACAGCAATTTTCCCTTTATAGTTTGCTTTTTTTTTTTTTTGGTCGTCTATGATAAGATGTTTATATTAATATAAAGTACAAGATTATATAGTATTCATAATACAGAGAACTAGACTACAAGACTCATTTATTGAAGGAATAATTTTCTCAATGAAAATTTTAAGATTAAGATGATAATGAAATAATGTAAATTTGTATGCAGAAGATGAGGTACAGACTACACGAGAGACTCGGACGTTAGAATTAAACACAAATAGTAATAATAATAATAAAAATTTAAAAAGGTTCTTTGACATTGTTGATATGAGTACAAAGAGTATTGCACTCAGGGCAGTCAGGATTGAAATATTCCACAAACAAACGGACACAAACAAATTGAAAAGAAACAAAAAAACAAACAAGCCACACAAAAATTACATTTGATCATTTCTCAACCTCAGTCTCGCCGGAGAGCTCTTCGAGAGACTTTCCTTTGGGCTCAGGGACAAGGAAAGTAAAAAGCATACCGACAAAGTTAATGACACCAAGCATGATCAAAGAGTTCTTGACTCCGATACCCGGTGGATATCCTGCGTCCGTCTTGGTCTTGTCCTTTGACTGAGCCGCGTAAAGGAAGCCGAAAGCTCCTACGATGGCTCCAGCTTTACCTGTAGCAGCTGATATTCCGTGGCATGTGGACCTAAGCCTGGCTGGGAAGATTTCAGCCGGCACAATGAAAGTGGTTGCGTTTGGTCCAAAGTTAGCGAAGAAAAACGTGAGAGAGTACATGATCACGAATCCGATACGGTTGTCCGGTTTGATCCAGTGGTCGTAAGGGAAGGCAATGGCAAACATGAACACGGTCATCATGAAGAATCCCATTAGCTGGATCGCAAACCTTCCAACGATGTCAATAAACGCGACCGTGAACCAGTAACCTGGGACAGTACTGCAGAGCGCAATGAGAGTTTGTGCCCTAGCGATCTTGAAAACCTCATGGATGGCGTTCATGGTGGCTGCCTTTGGGATCCATCCAATAGCCGAGAAAATATCCTTTTGGAACAAGTTCTGGCTGTAGAAGGCAATGTCAAGCAAAAACCAAGTTGAGGTAGTTCCAAGGAGAGGGAGACCATGGCGCCTGAGGAATTCCATGGAGAACAAGCCATAGTTAAGTCTCGGGTCTTTGGTGATTTCTTCTGCCCTCTCTTCCATCTCAAGCTCTACTTGTAAGACCTTGGACATGTCTTGTGTGGCCTGTTTGATGTTTTTCGCCACCAACGCGGTATAACGAGCAGTTTCGGGCATTTTCATACGCCAGTAGTAAGTCAAGGCTGCGGGTAGAGCACCAAACATGACAATGATTCTCCAAATGTAATCAGCTTGAGGTGGCGTTGAGAGAGCCCTGTTTTCCTCATAGGTCGGTGATGGGAACTTTTTGTCGAAAATGGAAGCAACTGCAAGTGCCACGAAACCTCCGGCCAAGATACCGATACCTTGCATAGCGAACACGGCCGCGATGAAAGCACCACGAGTCTTCTTGTTGGCATATTCAGACATGATGGTGGCAGAAAGAGGGTAGTCACCTCCAATACCGAATCCCAACCAAAACCTAAAACCAAATTGTTTAATGACATATATAATTAAGTATATATACTTTATATATATATATAGATAGAGAGATTATTAATTAGTAAATCATGTGTATATATATGATGATAATTAGTACCTGAAGAAGCAAAGAGTGGTCATGACACCCTTGGCCTTGTTTCCGAAAGATAAACCGGAAGCGACGGAGCACACGATCATCATGATTAAAGTGATACCATACACTTTTTTCCTTCCAAGCTTGTCACCGAGCCATCCGAAAAAAAGTTGACCCATAAGTGTCCCACATAGAGCCACACCGTTGACCGCAGCGGCAACATGAGGTGGGAGACTTCCAGGCTTCGCTGACTCTGGATTGAAGTAGTAGAGACGGCCAAGGAGCTTGGTCACCAAGGACACGCAAAAGAGATCGTAGGCGTCTGTAAAGAAACCCATACCGGCGATGACAATCGCCGTGAAATGGTAAAGCTGCGTTTTCGCAACATCGAGCGCTTTCAGCACTCCTAGTTGCTGTTCAGCCATCTTAGCCTCTGTTGTCTCTCCTGCTTTCATGCAGTAAAAGTTAATATTGTGTATTGACTTTTGTTGTTGTTCCAAAAAATATATATTTGATTAGCTTTTGTTGTTATTCCAAATATTATAGATTTACTACTATAGAATTAAGAGAAACACTTCTTAATGAATGCCAGTGTTCAAGAAAAGAAAACACCAGACGTTACACGGGTGGTGATCCAGCTTCTAGCGTATAAAACGTTTAATTGGAGTCTAGATGATTTTTATTCGTTTTAAGTACTGTTTCCATGATATATAAACCTATATATTAGATATGTTTTTAATATGTAGTGTAACATATATAAATACCATGATTTGTAAATAAGAAAATTAAAATATATATTTTAAATCTTTAAAATAGATTCAAAAATCAAAATATATAAAAAAGCAAAAGATGTAAAAACCAAACTGTTAAACCATAAATGAAAATTAGATAAAAACATTCATTCAATTTGTAACAAACATTATATAAACTTTTATAACCATATTTATGAGACAAACTTATATAGTTAGAAATTCAAAAAAAAAATAAGCCAAAAAATTATAAATTCAAAAACAATTGTTTGACCGCCTAGAGCCTAAGACCGTATGCATAATCAAATAGTTTAAGTGAGTGCAAACAAAATTTATGATTGTGTGTGTGTGAGAGGAAGATACAATAATTAAACTTGTTACTAATCTTACCGTCACGATATGTTAACTGTGGCGAAGGACGAGGCAAGAGAGAGACTTTTAAGAGAAAGAGGTAGAGAGAGATGGTGGTTATGATTGATTGTGTCTGAGACGGCGGAAATTTATAGAGGAGATCGGAGAAGCATAGTCTCCGGCATCTTAAGGGTATATCCACATTATTATTATTTTTTATTAATTTTCTTCTTAACTTCGCTTTCTTGCACTTCTGGGTATGTGATGTATGGTATGCACATACTTTAACTTCCTTTTAATAACCTATTATTAGTATGAATGGTTTCTCTGTGAGATTATTGATCATGGACTCATTCTATGATTTGGTCCAACCAATTAGATAATTTCTCGCACTTAAATATATGCTAGGTATTACATTAATAAGTGGATAGATAAGCACCTGCAAATATCCATAAATCATATACATGGTATGCAATTGTTGTAGTTGTAAGATGTATATTACTTGTACTGCGAACTAATATCCAGTTCATATTTGAGAGAGAACTAATGATACTAAATCACTTTTGAAGATTTACTCGTAACCTAGCAAGTAATCTAGCTTGACTAGCCGAGGAAGGTGGAGGAAGTAAATATGAAGGTTAAAGAATTATGAACTTATATATATATATTGCGACAAAAAAAAAACTTATATATATTAGAACCAAATCAAGACGAGAGTGCGTGCTTACACCATCTCTGTGAGTCTATAACGATATCAGCTTCCAACCAAAATGTCGTGTTTTGTCACTAAGTATGTAATAAGATTACAAAGATCTAACTTGATTACTTTTACAAAAAAAAAAGAAGATCTAACTTGATTAATTATGTATCTGCGATATGATTATATAGAAATTATGGGACTAAGAGTGACATTTAAAGTGAAATATAATATACGTACGATACAAAAAACAGGCATGATCATCTGTTGCTAAACTATCCTTTAGAAGCATTCATCTTAAACCTTTTTATCAAAAAAAGAAAGACATCATGCTGGTTTAAGTCTGTAGATGGACGCATAACAATACCTGCTCGTTATTACAGGTATACACTTTCTCTTTGATATCTGAGAGCGTAATTTGAATATTATTTTTTTGTAACTTTAATTATGTTGTCAACTACTGTAAAAGGGTAGTCTGTTTTTTAATGTCGACGAAGCGTATTTGATTTTATCCTCATAATTACTAAAAGATCGAGTTGACTTAATTCATTGAACAAAATTTAATTGTTCATGAGAGTCAGTCATATTACAATTTTTTTCTTGGGGGAATTTCATTTTATGTACCCAAACATTGTTTTTTTTTAAAAAAGTATACCCAATATGACTTTTTAACCAAAAGTATACCCCAAGGGGTGTAAAATGACCATTTACTCTTTTACGAACAAACAATAAACGAGTGTCGAAATGACCATTTTACCCATGGTGGCGAAGTCTACATAAGAAGTTTACGTAAAGTAGACTTCTAAACGAAGTCTACAACGCCTTAAAATCTTAAATTTAAATTATAAAATTAAAAAAAAATATTTAAACCAAACAAATTATACATAAATAAGACATTAAAGTTTGACATCTTTTAAAAATAATTTTGCTTATAAATGAATTACCCTAAGTACAACAAAGACAAAGTAAGTCACAAACCTAGAAATCTGAAGAGAAGTCTACACATGAAGTCTACTAAATTACAAAATCTTAAATTTTAATTTTAAAATTTATTAAAAATATTTTTCCAAGAATTTTTTTGTCAGTAATCTAAGTAAATACAAATGTCATCTATATAAAATACAAACTCGGTAAAATGTATAAGCTTATAAGTTTCATGAGTATTTGGTCCAACAAGGATAGAGTATAGGTTTGAAGATTAGGGTTTGGTAGTATAAATTGTTAGGGTTTAGACAAATTTTTTTTGAAAACAAAGTTTACATGTTGTCTAATCATTTAAGGTTCATATATTTTTGTTGTTTATAGTGTAGATTGTGTATATGCAAAGAAAACTAATCTATGCTATAAGTTTTTATGTAAAACATTCGATTTAGTGTTTAGGGTATGGCAGACTTCGTTTGTAGACTTCCTATGTAGATTTCGTGAAGAAGTCTAAAATCCAAATAAAACCGAGCGGGAATCGAAATTATTTAGGCGGGATTTAATTCAGAGACTGTAGACTTCTTTGGTATACTTCCACTGTATATTTCTAGAAGAAGTCTACATAACCGGAATTTTAAATTAAACCGGGATGATTTACCCTCATATATAAACAGAGTTACAACCATAATAACCTAATTTTGATAAACTAAAAAACTCCTCCTCTCTAGAACGGCGGCGCTTTCCTTTCCTCTCTCACGCTCTCACCATGAACCTCCAATCTTCTTTTTCCTTCTTCTCCAATCTTCTTACGCTCAAGGGTATTACCCAATTCTATGCTTTCGTTGAAGAGCGCCAGAAGATTCATTGCTTAAATACACTTTTCTCCAAGGTTAGATCTGAACTAAGCATTCATTGTTTGGTTTTTGTTTTCCTTAGCTGGCGCTTACTCTCTTCTTCTATGCAGCTGCAAATTTTGTTTCCGTGGTTCTCTTGAGGTCGGAGTTCCCGTCACCGCCGTTCACTCCGTCGGATCTGTTAGGTTGTGCGCCGCTATTCTCTCATCTCCGGGTGTTTCGCTCTTCGATTCAGCCCACCCCTCCACCGGAGCCTCCAGATCAACCAGATCTGCCGGACTCTCGCTATAGTCCTCCGTCTATCTCATCGTCATGTGCCATCGTGAAATCCGTACAGATAATGGCTTAAGCTTGAGAAAAAATGAGTTTCTTGTAGGCATATATCTACGGTGGAAAGCATATATCTCAAAGCCATGTAAGTATTTTGAGAGTAAATGAGTTTGTTTGTCTGTGAGATGGATGTTAAGCTTGATTCTTTCAATCTGTTTCTTGTAGGCGCTTGATCTGCCTCACAGGGGTTTGGTGTCTCCTCTGATCATATCCGGCCTCCTCCTTCCATCGCGAGTAGACTTCTCGTGTAAACTTCACGAGTAGACTTCTCGTGTAGACTTCACGAGTAGACTTCTCGTGTAGACTTCACATTATTTTTAAAAAATTACAAATTCAATGTTCACTGATGAATCTTGAGCATGTATGGGTTGTTAAAGTTAAAGGTTTTCTCGTGTTTCTTTAGTGTTAAAGCTAGAAACTGATGTTTTGCAATGTTCACTGATGAATCTTCTCCCTCTGTCTTTTTTGGTCCACTAGTGATTCTCTGGACAAAGAAGAAAGTCTATAAACTGATGTTCTATTTTTTCTTTTCGCTTTCAGCCTAATCTCCGTGACAAACGTGAGACGCTTTGGTGTCTTGTACGTGGGAAGAAGTTTCCTGTGATAATTGATGAGCTTGTAACCTTTAATATCAAAGGAAGATGTGACTTTGAACAAGACTTCGTAACCTGTAAATTATCAGTTTTTGTTCTCGTGTTGCTTGTCTTATTTTGTGTTTTGTGTTTCAACTTGAGTTTCTCTGTTATCTACGTGTTTGTTGGGTCTTTTACTTTCCTTAAATCTCTTTTAATTGTTTGAAAGACATTGATCTTTTTGTTGGTCGTCATCATCTGTTTTGAATTAACCATAACTTGATGCGTTATGTTGATTTGTTAGGCTATTCCCATGATACTTTTGAGGGTCTGGAAATTTTGGTGCTTTTATATTGGGTTGATATTGTTTTTTTTTTGTTTTAGATTGCAGCTATTGTCAATGTACTTCATAGCAAAACAGATGAGGATTAGTGTAAGAGCTATATTCGTCGAAGCCGTTAATGGTGGTTATCTTGAAGAGATTTGATGAGGAGAAGCCCATAGTTTCTCCACGGCTTGTCTCTGATGTGATGAGGATGAGGAGAATGAGCGGCATTGTAGAAGTAGATGCTAAGTGTTGTAAAACCAATTAAAATTTAATGATATACATATTGTATATTGTACTAGAACGGACCAAGTTCGAAAAAATAATTATACTTTATTTGTAGATTTCATTAATAGACTTTTCGTGTAGACTTCACATTTGTTTTATAAAAAAACTCAAATTTAAGTGGACTAAAAAAATACAAATTCAAGCTCATCATGTGTACAACCATCCCTCAAAGGATAGACTAATCTTGTTTATATCTTAAACAAGTTACAAACTTCCTATGGAGATTTAGCCATCTTTATCTTTAAAAACTTACGTATTAAAAGAAGAAAATTTGTCTAACCTGATATTAGGAATCAAGCTACAAGTATAAGAAAAAAAATTCTAGTCAACCCCATAATCATCTTTTGCCATTTCAACAAGCTCGACATGGGTACAACCATCTTTTTGACCCATTTTCCATAAACGGCAGCTACGTACACCTTTTTCGAAAAAGAAGACATAACACGTTATTAGTTGAGATATTGACTAAGTAGACATCAGTAAGAAGTCTACTACATAATCACCTACTTTCGAACAAAAACAAGAAAATTGATTTCCTTCTAAATATAATGATTAAGCATGTCAAGATGAAACACATGCAAGTAAACAGGTTAACACAACTTATTGTCTAAGAATTTTTTTAAAAAGTAGTTAGTCATTAGGCACAAATATCGAATTTAAGAAACAGCATCAAAGTAAACTTCCTCTGTAAAGTTTAAATGTAGACATCATAAGGAAGTCTACTGTAGGGTATAGATTTGCAATTGACCAAATCACGACTTTTTGGAGAAGTCTACAACTGAAGTCTACTGGTCAAGGGGTATAGATTTGGAATTGACCAAAGTTGACTTTTTAGAAGTAGACTTCTTTTATCAAAGTAGACTTCAATATGAAGTCACTTTGTTGAGTATACTTCAATATGAAGTCTACATATGAAGTCTACCCATCAGGGGTATAGATTTGCAATTGACCAAAGTCAACTTTTTTGAAGTAGACTTCTTTTTTAAAAGTAGACTTCATATTGAAGTCTACTTTCATGAGTAGACTTCACGATGAAGTCTATTGCCAAAGTAGATTTCATCAAGAAGTCTACTCGAGAAAGTAGACTTCATGAAGAAGTCTACATACACAAAAGAAGTCTACTTCGAAAAAGTTGACTTCGGTCAATTGCAAATCTATACCCCTGATGAGTAGACTTCATCTGTAGACTTCACAGACAAAAGTCTTCGTGTGGTCAATTGCAAATCTAGACCTTTTCCGAACAGTAGACTTCTTAGGGAAGTCTACAAACGGGACCCACACTTTTTTTGTTGTCAAAGGAAAAATGTAGACTTCTTCAAGAAGTCTACAAGCCCGAAATGTCAAAAAGTCAATTGCAAAACTATACCCCGCGTTGACAAGTAGACTTCTTCAAGAAGTCTACTTCTCGCCGGAGCTTTGAAATTCGCGAAAAACGAGCGAAAAGTCATCTTGGAGAGCTATTCGGTGTCGTCTACGGCGGATTGCTTCGATTTGAAGCTTCAATAGAGAAGCTCAGCCGTCGCCGTGAGCTTGGTGACCGGAAATGGTATCATACAATAACTTGAAATTTTGAGAGATGGATTATAGAGTTTTTTGTGATGAAATGGAAGATAATAAGGTGGATAAGAAGGTTAGAAGTGAATAGAATGAGATTTAAGTGGTGTAAATGGGAAGAAGAAACATTAAAAGCTTGATTATGGTTGAAAATGGTGGTTGGATGAATTGAAGTGGATGGCATTTTCGTGAATAAGTGTAGGAGATGAGGTTGGTGTGGACATTATCATTTAGAGTAGACTTCCCTAAGAAGTCTACTTAATGGCATTTTTGTGATTATGTTAGAAGGGTAAGGATGATATAGGAAAAATGGGGTGTAAGTATTTTAAAAAGTGAGAGGGGTGTAGATCTGCAATTCCCGAAATGTTTAAGTATAGTTTTGAAATCACCCCTTTTTTCTTTACCACTTATTTTATTAGAAATTTGGAAAGCTATCTCTCCATGTTAAAGTATACTTCATTTGGTTTCGATTGTTCAATTTGAAAGTTTAATAAAAACATCATTTTCCAAAAAAAAAGTCAGCCATTTTCATAAGAAGAAAAAAGGCCATAAAAAATCTATGAAATAAAAACTGAAACATCATTTGAAGCTATGTCCAAACAATTTCTGATTAGTTATGGATTAGAGCTAGATATGTTTAGGTCAACTAATCAAAATAACAAGGCTCCCACTAAAAAAAGTTGAGGCCTTGTATTCAACAAATTTTACATTTTTATCATTTGCATCAGAGTATATACTCCACATCAATATTATTCAAGACAAACTTTCAGTTAATGCATAGCTTTTTTTTCCGGTCAAGATGCATAACTTATATGTGCTTAATTATATAGCTGTAATGATAGTAGAAAGAAAAAACAAAAAGAGCAGCTGTAACGATTACAAAAATCATTTGTTATATTATAGTGTGTTGTATAGTTGCTGCAAAAGTCAATGCGTGATGTGCTGTATGATCGTATCTATTAATGCCGGGATCCCATTAATGCACACACCACATCTTTGAATAAAGTCAGACAGAAAGAGATAATTTTCAAGTTAGAACAGTTGTAGCTTAAGATAACTGTTATAATGGATGTGAGAAAAAAAAATCGCAATGCAAAGATACAAAGATATAAGGAAGTGATACCTAACTTATATATATACTTAATTATATATGTCATTAAACAATTTGGTTTAGGTTTTGGTTAGGATTCGGTATTGGAGGTGACTACCCTCTTTCTACCACCATCATGTCTGAATATGCCAACAAGAAGACTCGTGGTGCTTTCATCGCGGCCGTGTTCGCTATGCAAGGTGTCGGTATCTTGGCCGGAGGTTTCGTGGCACTTGCAGTTTCTTCCATTTTCGACAAAAAGTTCCCATCACCGACCTATGCGGAAAACAGGGCTCTCTCAACGCCACCTCAAGCTGATTATATACATTTGGAGAATCATTGTCATGTTTGGTGCTCTACCCGCAGCCTTGACTTACTATTGGCGTATGAAAATGCCCGAAACTGCTCGTTACACCGCGTTGGTGGCGAAAAACATCAAACACCCGAAACTGCTCGTTACACCGCGTTGGTGGCAAAAAACATTAAACACCCGAAACTGCTCGTTACATCGAGTTGGTGGCGAAAAACATCAAACAGGCCACACAAGACATGAAACAACCACTTCTTTATTTTTTCTTTTTTTTTATAATTAAATCAATACTCAGCCGGAAGTCTTTAAATAAATAATCCAATAATCAATTCAGTTCAACAACAATTAACTCAGTATCAATGACCAAATAAATAACCCATTAACAGATAATTCCAGAAACATAAATAAATTCTAGCAACCTAAACACCAGGTTTGCTACCAATTTAAACAATAAAACAACAAACCAACATCCCTATCATCCCCCTCTCCAGCCTCGATCCCGCGGTCACACACTCCTATTACCTGCATCACATTAGAATAGAGATGCATGATTATTTAATAAATACTCAGTGAGACGGTCATCCTGTCTACAGGCCAATTACGCCAACCACTAGACATTACAGTAATCAAAAGAAACAATAAACAACACTATCAACAATAACCATCAACAATAAACGACAACAACAATACTCGCGCAACAGTACCCGTGTCGACCAACACTCCCACTGTGTCGCTCGACACGCCTTGCTAGGTGTCGACCGACACACCCAGAGGGTGTCGCTCGTTACTAGCAAAAATCGGTGTCGACCGACACCTTTTAGGTGTCGCTCGACACACGCCCGTCAACTCGAAACCTAGAACGATAAACAGTGCGACACAAGAATATAAACACGAATTCAATGGGATTCAACCCCCATAATTGATCAATCACTCAAATAATTCAAGAACAACTCAAAATATCAACAACAAAACAAATCTCCAGTGATTCAAGAACCTATGGTCACGCACTCACCTTGAAACGGATTGAACAAGGAAGAACAAGAGAGAAGATAATGAACACAAACTATCCTCTCCAGAACAAGCCAAAACTCCTAGGATCTCCCAAAATCGCCTCTCTTTTCCTCTGCCTCGAAAACTGTGCCAAAATGCGGCTGCACAGTGTTTTGTCGCGAGAATAGGGTTTCCTTCGCCTAAATCAGACTAAACCAGTCGACTTGAATCGAATTGATCGATTCCTCGATAACCGGTGTCGAGCGACACATTTCATGGTGTCGGTCGACACATTTGCTAGTGTCGGTCGACACCACTCGACCAAACTAACAAAACCGAACAACAATCGATTTAAACCGGAAATCGATTTCACTAACCGGTGTCGATCGACACCCTCCTGGTGTCGCTCGACACCAACTAACCAGAAGCTGTTATACGAATGTTAACACAAGAAAGGCTCAATCTCTAGATCGACTGCACAACAATCAAACAAGAACATGTACATCCAACCCGGAAACCAATAACTTGTATAACACAAGCAAACAACACCTGATCACTTGGTGTCGTCCGACACCACCCCCAAAACAGCATTTTTCGGTTTACGGATGTTACAAGACATGTCCAAGGTCTTACAAGTAGAGCTTGAGATGGAAGAGAGGGCAGAGGATATTGTTAAAGACCCTAGACTTAACTATGGCTTGTTCTCCAAGGAATTCCTAGCTTGGTGTCGTCCGACACCACCCCCAAAACAGCATTTTTCGGTTTACGGATGTTACAAGACATGTCCAAGGTCTTACAAGTAGAGCTTGAGATGGAAGAGAGGGCAGAGGATATTGTTAAAGACCCTAGACCTTAAACGCCATGGTCTTCCTGTACTCGGATGTACCTCTACTTGGTTCTTGCTTGATATTGCCTTCTACAGCCAAAACTTGTTCCATAAGGATTTTTTTTTGGCTATTGGATGGATCCCAAAGGCAGCAACCATGAATGCAACCCACGAGGTTTTCAAGATCGCTAGGGCACAAACTCTCATTGCACTCTGTAGTACGGTCCCTGGTTACTGGTTCACAGTCGCGTTTATTGATATCATGGGAAGATTTGCCATCCAGCTAATGGGATTCTTCATGATGAACGTGTTCATGTTTGCCATTGCCTTCCCTTACAACCACTGGATCAAACCGGACAACCGTATCGGATTCGTGATCATGTACTCTCTCACGTTTTTCTTCGCTAACTTTGGACCAAATGCAACCACTTTCATCGTCCCGGCTGAGATCTTCCCGGCCAGGCTAAGGTCCACATGCCATGGAATATCAGCCGCAACAGGCAAGGCTGGAGCCATTGTGTTGAATCTGAAGTAGCACGTATAAAGTGACGAGATACTAGAGATGCGGGAATTGGGAAAGTACGACTTTATTAACTCGAAGAGGCGGAAAGGATTACAAGAGGGTCTCGTCCAACAAGTCTTGACAAGATGAAATACGAGAGACAAGTGAAAAGAGGAAAAAAGGGTAGCAATTGCTCTAAGTGATTGCAGAGGATTTCAGATGATCTTCAAGAAATGAGGATTCTTTCTTATATAGTTGTAGGAGGGCGGCTCTTACTGAATATCTTCCTCTTTATCAAATTGAAAAACTTCCTCTTGTCTTTTATTTCTTTCCATTCTTCAAGTCGCGCATCTCAATCTTTACATTTTCCCAAAGGTTTGCCTTTCTCCCCAATAGTTTCCATTTCTTTGAGGAGGTTAAGGCTGAAGACGGGCTAAACTTTTGTGTTGTTACTAATCGTGACGGGTTCAGGGAAATGTACTCATTTCACATCTAACACATTGTTGGAGCTTTTGGGTTCCTTTACACAGCTCAGCCACAGGACAAGATCAAGACGGATGCAGGATACCCACCAGGTATTGGAGTCAAGAACTCATTGATCATGCTTGATGTCATTAACTTTGTTGGTATGCTCTTTACCTTCCTCGTCCCTGAGCCCAAGGGTAAGTCCCTTGAAGAGCTCTCCGGTGAGACTAGGTTGAGAAATGATTACATCGCCATATTTTCAATTTTCATTGGTTCTGATTGCTTAAATGTTGTTTTACCTTTAATTTTTTTTTTTTTCAATGCGTGATGTGATATTTGTAATGGTGCACCTATACTTCTTTTTTTGTGTGACAAAATGTGATCAATCGATACTTTGTAGTTATTATTAATTATATTGATTTGATTGTTTATCTATATAACATGGTATTAGATTCTTATAATTGTTATGATGTATATACCTGCCTACAGCCTACCTCTCGCATAACAAAAAAAAAAAAAGAACCGTTTGAAACATTATATTGGAAGATTTAAGAGATCGACCATATTGGAAATAAGGAAATCAAGAAGATCTAGAAAATTGATATTTGAAAATATTCAAGATTAGGAAATTTAGTTTTATCTTAAATATTCCTATTCTATATTGGTTTAGGAAATTAGTTTGTTTTCATTACGAGAGTCTATTATAATTATTCCTAAACATTTTTGTGTTACTCTCATCAATTTGCCATGGTATCAGAGCAAGCAATTCTAATCCTAGTGGGTTATCCAAAAACTATGTTATGATTTCTGTCTATATTTTTATTTTGTTCTTGATCAAGCTCGTTCTATCTCGAATTGATCTTCTTTTTCATTCAATGTCGCTGCCTTGATTTCTCATTCACGAGAATAGAGCCGATGCCACGATTTTGTGAGAGATATCTTCTTTTTCATTCAATGTCGCCGCCTTGATTTCTCATTCACGAGAATAGAGCCGATGCCACGATTTTGTGAGAGAGAGTTTGGTTTGTTTGGGTTTTGTCCAATTCTGTAAAAAAAAAAAAAAAAAAAAAGTCTTCTCCTTACGTTGAAGAAACGTGAAGCATCTCCAAGCTGTTGGAACTTAAATTAACAAGTGAACTTAAATGTGAAGCATCTCCGGCAAGGTCATTGCCCAAAATTACCGGATTATGAGCTCATTAGAAAGCTTGTAGTATGGACTACAACTTTGAATGCTCATATGATAAATTTGAAAAATTGGTGAATGAGAAATTGTTTGGTCAAAGTGTGATGTGGGAGACATAACAAGTTTTGTCCCACATTGGAAGTGGAGAGTTTTTCTCTCTACTATATAATAAGACACATCATGGTTGATGATCAACAACATACATGGAGTGAAAGATGGACCGACCACGCGCGCACCACCACCACCACCATCTCGACTCCGTTTTTTCATACGCGTTTTAAGAATCAGGTTTTATCTATCTTTCTTAATTCGTTCTTATATTTTACATTCGGTATTCTCAATTCCGTTTTTGCGGTCCTACAATCTTAATTCGAAAAATCCGCTCAACGCTTACCGCTTGATCGGATTGACAATTTGCTGAATTTTCTTTATCACTTCTTTCTGTTAAAAACAAAAACGGAGTTTGCGATCTGTTTTACTTATCCGCGAATCGTTTCTGTATTTTCAAAATATTTTCTGTGTTTTCTTAAAAACGTTTCTGCAATTTCCGAAAATCGTTTCTGAAATTTGTTTTTTCTTACAAACGTTTTTTGGTTTAAACATTCTGTACAAGAATCGTTTCTGTTTCCGCGAAATAGTTTGCGAAACAAATATCATTATTGATATCACTTCTGTTTCTCTGTTATCAGAATGGCGGATGATGATGTCAATATGAGTGGGAATGACAACCCTGTTACTGAGACGAATGTTGACTCTGTAGCCCGAGATCTGATCGGAGTTCGTCTTCAAACGCCGTCTGTTTCCCAAGACAACTATGGGATGTCTCAGTTACCCGCTGCGATGGCACATGGTTTAATGCCGGAAAAATTCGACGCCAAAGGCTTCAAAACGTGGCAGAATAAGATGCTCTTCTACATGAGTAACTTGAACTGCGAGAAGTTTCTGAAGGAGGATCCACCGATCGTTCCACTCGGAAACAAAGACTCTCACGTTCTTGCTTCTGTTGATGCATGGAAACATGCAGATTTTGTGTGTAGAGGTTGGATCTTAGGCCGCCTCATTGATCTACTGTATCAAGTATACAGTCAAGTACGAACTTCTAAGGAACTCTGGTTGGCCTTGGAGAAGAAGTACAAATCTGACGATGCTTGTTGTCAGAAGTTTGCCGTTGCGAAGTTCCTGGAATTCAAGATGGTGGACTCCAAGCCTATCATGGAACAAGTCGATGCTTTGACTTTGCTGTGCCATGAGATAGCGGCCGAGGGAATGAAAATCTGTGAGATTTTTACTGTCAATTTCTTCATTGAGAAGCTTCCCCCAAGCTGGCAAAGTTTTAAGAAATACCTTAAGCACAAGAAGAAGCCGATGTCTCTCTCTGATGTCATCACAAGGCTCCAAATGGAGGACATAAACCGTGCTAATTTCTCTCCTCCGGATCAACACAATGTTAATGTGGCTGAGCACAACAATAACGGGAAAAGGAAGAGGAGCTCTTCTCAACAGTCCCTAAAACCGACATCCTCAACAAACTTCAAGAAGGTTGCAAAACCAGGAGCTAAGTTTAAAGGTAAATGTCACAATTGTGGCAAACTGGGTCACAAGTCCGATGTCTGCAGGAGCAAACCCAAGGGTAACAAAAAGGCTGAAGCTAACATCACTGAAGAAGAGATGTGTGCGGTTGTGAATGAAGTGAACATGGTCGATGACAATCCAATGGAATGGTGGTATGACACTGGAGCAACCACTCACATCTGCACTGATAGGTCGATGTTCACAACTTATCAGAAAAGCAAAACAGAGGAGCAGCTGTTCATGGGAAACACAGCCTTCTCGAAGATCAAAGGTCGCGGCAAGGTGGTTCTGAAGCTGACTTCAGGACGTGAACTGTCACTCACCAACGTCAAGCACGTGCCGGACATGAGGAAGAACCTAGTTTCAGGAACTCTCTTGAGCAAGGCAGAATTCAGCGTCAACCTCGAAGCTGACAAATTAATCCTTAGGAAGAATGGGGTTTATTTGGGAAGGGGTTTTGAAAAAGGAGGACTTGTCAAGTTGTGTGTTACGACAGTCCTCAGTACTGATAAAGTTACAAACCTTAATGGTGTAATTGCTGACAATGCTATTAATAATAATTCTGTTGCTTATTTGGTTGAGTCTTTTAATGTTTGACATGAAAGATTAGGCCATGTGAATTATAAATCCATACAAAGGTTAATGAATTTGAACCTTATTCCAAAAGTGAAAGCACCAAAAGATAAATGTGAAGTTTGTGTACAATCTAAACTCACAAAAACCCCATCGTCTCAAGTACATAGAGAAACATAACCTCTTGGTTTAATACACACAGATCTCTGCGATCTGAAATTTATACAAACTAGAGGTGGTAAAAAGTATTTTGTGACATTCATTGATGATCATACAAAATATTGTTATGTATACTTGTTACGTAGCAAAGATGAAGCTTTGTCTAAATTCAAGGAGTATAAACTTGAAGTTGAAAACCAATTAGGTAAAACTATTAAAATAGTTCGAAGTGATAGAGGAGGTGAGTATGATGGTCCGTTTAATGACTTTTGCCAACAAAATGGCATCATACATCAAACCACAGCTCCCTATTCCCCAGAATCTAACGGAGTTGCGGAACGGAAAAACCGAACTCTCAAAGAAATGATGAATGCTGAAACAACAAAGTTTTTTTCTTTTTTTTTTTTATAATAATTATCGATGCGGAAATTCTCAAGAAGAAATCAATAATATAAAATAATAAATAATCGTTCAACAACAAAAGCCATAAATCAATAACCAATAAAGAATAAACTCTAGCAACCTAAACACCAGGTTTGCTACATTATGAAAATAAAGACTAACACGCTAAAATCAGGAATTCCTTGTCAACCACAACAAAAGAGCCAAAATCAAATTCCTAATCTCATCATCCTCTTCTCTCGGTCTCTTTCCGCGGAAGAACATTGCTGTTACCTGCATCACATTGGAATAGAGATGCGTAAGTATTATCATAAATACTTAGTGAGTGGATCATCCTGCCTACAGGCCAAGTACGTCAAACACTAGACAATACATCACAATAATCAACAACAATCCACAACGAGAACAATAAACTACAACAACATCAACTCCCTGTCAGGAAACACCCACGTTTCCTGACACCCAGGTCGGTGTCGACCGACACCTCTATGGTGTCGATCGACGCCAGCCTCCTGAGTGTCGATCGACACTCATCGAGTGTCGGTCGACACCAGCTCGACGCCCAGACACCAACAACAACGAAAATTGCATAAACACACAGAATTCGTGGGATTCAACCCCCACATCGATCAAACAACAATATAACTTAACCATACTCAAGAACAACTCGAAAAACTCAATAACAATCTCAAAATCAAACAATCTCCAATGCTAACGGACCTACAGTCACGCACTCACCTTGAAAAGGGATTGAAAGGAAGGAGAAGAGATGAAACAACGAAGAACAGCAACAAATCAAGCCTCCAAACTCCAAAAACTCTCTGGAAATCACCTATTTCTCTCTGAAAACTTTCTGCCTCGAAAACTGAGCCTTTTCCACGCGGCTACAGTGATTTATCGCGGACCTAGGTCTTCCCTCGCCCCAAACTGAACAAAACCAGCCGACTTAAATCAAACCGGTCGATTTCTCCATAACCGGTGTCGATCGACACCCTTCCTTGGTGTCGGTCGACACCCATCGACCAAACCAACTCAAACCACAAATCAAACGCGCAATCGACTTAAACCGGAATCGACCCTGATAACGGTGTCGATCGATACTAGTCGTTCAGAAGGATTTAACACACTTTCTTCGCGATGCTTGAATCTTAAACCGACTGCACAACAATCAAACAAGAACATGTACAGCCAATCCTCAATTCACACCTCTAAGAGCATGTGCCAACTACTCCCGAACCCCTAGCATCGTCCATCACCACTTCCCAAAACAACTTTCTGGTTCACGGATGTTACAAATGCAATGCTGCAAGAATCGGGATCACCCCGGTCAATGTGGGGGGAAGCTTTGCTTACTACGAACTATATCCTCAACAGAATGCCACATAAAGTTACTGGCAAGACGCCATATGAAATTTGGAAAGGTATGTTACCTTCGTACAAATACCTTAAAGTGTGGGGGTGCCTGGCAAAAGTCGCAGTACCACCTCCGAAAAAGGTCACGATTGGACCTAAAATAGTTGACTGTGTTTTCATAGGATATGCACACAACAGTAGTGCCTATCGGTTTCTGGTTCACAAATCTGATATACCTGATATCCATGTGAACACAGTAATGGAATCACGGAATGCATCGTTCTTTGAAAATATTTTTCCTTGGGACGATAAGAAATGTCAGAAAAGGACACTTCTATAATTTCAACACATGATGGAGAAAACATAGAAGATGAACCTCGACGTAGCAAACGCGCTCGTAAGGAAAAATCATTTGGTGATGATTTTCTGGTTTTTCTTATAGAGAATGCACCACGAACCTACGCAGAAGCCATGTCTATACCAGACGCACCTTATTGGAAGGAAGCTATGAATAGTGAGATTGATTCACTTTTGCAACATCATACATATGAGATTTGTGATTTACCCGAAGGGTGTAAAGCACTAGGATGTAGATGGATTTTCACAACGAAAATGACAATCAAAGGTCTTATAATTGTATATAAGGCTAGGCTTGTGGTTCAAGGTTACCGACAAAAAGAAGGTCTGGACTTCTTTGACACATATTCTCCAGTGACGCGGATAACCTCAATTAGAATTTTGGTTAGTATTGCAGCGTTAAGAGGCCTGGAAATATATCAAATGGATGTCAAAACTGCATTTCTACATGGAGATCTTGAAGAAGAGATCTACATGAAAAAACCTGAAGGTTTTGTGATTCCTGGACAAGAACACAAAGTTTGCCGACTTATCAAATCATTGTATGGGCTAAAGCAAGCTCCAAAACAATGGCATGAAAAATTTGATAATGTGATGATGTCAAATGGTTTCACCATTAACGAATGTGATAAATGCATATACATCAAAGATACTCCCTACGGATATGTTTTGTTGTGTTTGTATGTTGATGACATGCTCATTATTGGCAGCAATAAAGACATGATTACTCAAACTAAAAGTTTACTTAATCGTAACTTTGAAATGAAAGATCTGGGTTTAGCTGATGTTATTCTCGGTATTCAGATTCACCGACATGCCGGAGGAATAATCTTATCACAATCACATTATGCTCAAAAGATACTTGATCGATTTAAAAACTATTCAAGTGGAGCTGCAAAAACTCCAATTGACCCTCATATTCATCTGACTAGAAACTCAGGAGCTGGAGTCTCCCAGCTGGAATATGCACGAGTAATTGGAAGTCTAATGTACTTAACGAATTGTACTAGACCCGATCTAGCACACGCAGTAAACGTACTAAGTCGTTATACTAGTAACCCAGGACATAAACATTGGAAAGCTATCACGAGAGTATTGGATTACCTACGTTATTCCAAAGATTATAGTCTACACTATGGTAAAGAACCCGGAGTTATGGAAGGATACAGCGACGCAAACTGGATAGCGGACTCCAAAAACTCAAAATCCACAAGTGGATATGTCTTTACACTTGGAGGCGCGGCAGTGTCCTGGAAATCTACAAAACAAACCGTGATAGCCACTTCCACAATGGAATCTGAATTTATCGCCCTTGATAAATGTGCTCAAGAAGCAGAATGGCTTCGCAATTTTTTGGAAAATATCCCCATGTGGGAGAAACCAGTGCCAGCATTACGTGTACATTGTGATAGTCAATCAGCTATCTCTCGGGCACTGAATAATAATTATAATGGTAAGTCTCGACACATTCGACGACGTCATAAAACCATTAGAAACTTGATCTCTACTGGAGTACTCACGATAGATTATATCAAATCTGCCGATAACCTAGCTGATCCATTCACTAAAGGTTTGGCAAGAGATCAAGTAATCAAATCATCTAGAGGAATGGGTTTACAAGCCTATAGAAAAGATGCGACTTGATGGTAACCTCACCTACATGACTGGAGATCCCAAGAAATAGGTTCAAAGGGAGAACAACTTCAAGTTAAATCGATGGACACTGTGAGATTAGTTCTCTACCCGGTTCCTAGGATGTTGAAACAGTGTTATACATGTAAGTAAATACGGATAAGCATATTGCTTTTAATGATTCTATAGCTTAATATAATGGAGTAGTGCAAGATACTTCCAAAATTAAGTTAATAGCAGATCACCTAATGAGTGTGAAATGCGGCCGTTTCTAGGAGAATGAAGGAAAGGCTATATTCTCCAAGTTCACTCATGATAACCAGGCAAGTTCAAGGCCAAAATGAACACAATAGAGAACAAGGTTCTATGAGAAAATGAAACTGTGTTATAGCTGTTATCTAGTTTTACATCAAACTCCGGGGGGTTCAAGGCATCATGTCCACCTTCTGGCCAAGTAATTCCGACAGCTACTAACTACGAGTGGTTCAAAGCTGAAAAATTGCTACCAGCTCAGATACAGTAATTTTTCGTAATACTCTCGAAAAGTCCGTCTGTCTGTCTAGTTAACTAAGTTAGTCTATTCAGTAGAGTCTTAGAGTATATCGAGTTATATGTTTAGAGGTAATTTCTATTCATGTGGGGGATTGTTGGAACTTAAATTAACAAGTGAGGTTGAGTCACTTTTCCGGTGTCATTTCCGACAAGGTCATTGTCATTTGCAGCTGGAATATGCACGAGTAATTGGAAGTCTAATGTACTTAACGAATTGTACTAGACCCGATCTAGCACACGCAGTAAACGTACTAAGTCGTTATACTAGTAACCCTAGACATAAACATTGGAAAGCTATCACGAGAGTATTGGATTACCTACGTTATTCCAAAGATTATAGTCTACACTATGGTAAAGAACCCGGAGTTATGGAAGGATACAGCGACGCAAACTGGATAGCGGACTCCAAAAACTCAAAATCCACAAGTGGATATGTCTTTACACTTGGAGGCGCGGCAGTGTCCTGGAAATCTACAAAACAAACCGTGATAGCCACTTCCACAATGGAATCTGAATTTATCGCCCTTGATAAATGTGCTCAAGAAGCAGAATGGCTTCGCAATTTTTTGGAAAATATCCCCATGTGGGAGAAACCAGTGCCAGCATTACGTGTACATTGTGATAGTCAATCAGCTATCTCTCGGGCACTGAATAATAATTATAATGGTAAGTCTCGACACATTCGACGACGTCATAAAACCATTAGAAACTTGATCTCTACTGGAGTACTCACGATAGATTATATCAAATCTGCCGATAACCTAGCTGATCCATTCACTAAAGGTTTGGCAAGAGATCAAGTAATCAAATCATCTAGAGGAATGGGTTTACAAGCCTATAGAAAAGATGCGACTTGATGGTAACCTCACCTACATGACTGGAGATCCCAAGAAATAGGTTCAAAGGGAGAACAACTTCAAGTTAAATCGATGGACACTGTGAGATTAGTTCTCTACCCAGTTCCTAGGACGTTGAAACAGTGTTATACATGTAAGTAAATACGGATAAGCATATTGCTTTTAATGATTCTATAGCTTAATATAATGGAGTAGTGCAGGATACTTCCAAAATTAAGTTAATAGCAGATCACCTAGTGAGTGTGACATGCGGCCGTTTCTAGGAGAATGAAGGAAAGGCTATATTCTCCAAGTTCACTCATGATAACCAGGCAAGTTCAAGGCCAAAATGAACACAATAGAGAACAAGGTTCTATGAGAAAATGAAACTGTGTTATAGCTGTTATCTAGTTTTACATCAAACTCCGGGGGGTTCAAGGCATCATGTCCACCTTCTGGCCAAGTAATTCCGACAGCTACTAACTACGAGTGGTTCAAAGCTGAAAAATTGCTACCAGCTCAGATACAGTAATTTTTCGTAATACTCTCGAAAAGTCCGTCTGTCTGTCTAGTTAACTAAGTTAGTCTATTCAGTAGAGTCTTAGAGTATATCGAGTTATATGTTTAGAGGTAATTTCTATTCATGTGGGGGATTGTTGGAACTTAAATTAACAAGTGAGGTTGAGTCACTTTTCCGGTGTCATTTCCGACAAGGTCATTGTCATTTGCAGCTGGAATATGCACGAGTAATTGGAAGTCTAATGTACTTAACGAATTGTACTAGACCCGATCTAGCACACGCAGTAAACGTACTAAGTCGTTATACTAGTAACCCAGGACATAAACATTGGAAAGCTATCACGAGAGTATTGGATTATCTACGTTATTCCAAAGATTATAGTCTACACTATGGTAAAGAACCCGGAGTTATGGAAGGATACAGCGACGCAAACTGGATAGCGGACTCCAAAAACTCAAAATCCACAAGTGGATATGTCTTTACACTTGGAGGCGCGGCAGTGTCCTGGAAATCTACAAAACAAACCATGATAGCCACTTCCACAATGGAATCTGAATTTATCGCCCTTGATAAATGTGCTCAAGAAGCAGAATGGCTTCGCAATTTTTTGGAAAATATCCCCATGTGGGAGAAACCAGTGCCAGCATTACGTGTACATTGTGATAGTCAATCAGCTATCTCTCGGGCACTGAATAATAATTATAATGGTAAGTCTCGACACATTCGACGACGTCATAAAACCATTAGAAACTTGATCTCTACTGGAGTACTCACGATAGATTATATCAAATCTGCCGATAACCTAGCTGATCCATTCACTAAAGGTTTGGCAAGAGATCAAGTAATCAAATCATCTAGAGGAATGGGTTTACAAGCCTATAGAAAAGATGCGACTTGATGGTAACCTCACCTACATGACTGGAGATCCCAAGAAATAGGTTCAAAGGGAGAACAACTTCAAGTTAAATCGATGGACACTGTGAGATTAGTTCTCTACCCGGTTCCTAGGATGTTGAAACAGTGTTATACATGTAAGTAAATACGGATAAGCATATTGCTTTTAATGATTCTATAGCTTAATATAATGGAGTAGTGCAGGATACTTCCAAAATTAAGTTAATAGCAGATCACCTAGTGAGTGTGAAATGCGGCCGTTTCTAGGAGAATGAAGGAAAGGCTATATTCTCCAAGTTCACTCATGATAACCAGGCAAGTTCAAGGCCAAAATGAACACAATAGAGAACAAGGTTCTATGAGAAAATGAAACTGTGTTATAGCTGTTGTCTAGTTTTACATCAAACTCCGGGGGGTTCAAGGCATCATGTCCACCTTCTGGCCAAGTAATTCCGACACCTACTAACTAAGAGTGGTTCAAAGCTGAAAAATTGCTACCAACTCAGATACAGTAATTTTTCGTAATACTCTCGAAAAGTCCGTCTGTCTGTCTAGTTAACTAAGTTAGTCTATTCAGTAGAGTCTTAGAGTATATCGAGTCATATGTTTAGAGGTAATTTCTATTCATGTGGGGGATTGTTGGAACTTAAATTAACAAGTGAGGTTGAGTCACTTTTCCGGTGTCATTTCCGGCAAGGTCATTGCCCAGAATTACCGGATTATGAGCTCATTAGAAAGCTTGTAGTATGGACTACAACTTTGAATGCTCATTTGATAAATTTGAAGAATTGGTGAATGAGAAATTGTTTGGTCAAAGTGTGATGTGGGAGACATAACAGGTTTTGTCCCACATTGGAAGTGGAGAGTTTTTCTCTCTACTATATAATAAGACACATCATGGTTGATGATCAACAACATACATGGAGTCAAAGATGGACCGACCACGCGCGCACCACCACCACCGAGCCGAGCCGCGCCGCGCCGCGTCGGCGTCGTGGCCGTGGCCGTGGTCGTGGGCTTGGGCTTGGGCAATTGGACCTTCGGTCCATAAGTTAGTTCTTTTTGGGGTATTTCGTTTTGGTTCAATGAAACCTTGAACCGGTACAACGAAACATTGCGTGGTTTAATTCGCGCAACGAAACATTGTGCTGGTTCGATTCGCGCCCCTCCGGTTTATTAAAAACCGAACTCCATCGTCTTCTCCGACGATCACTCATAAATTTTCAGAAAACAAAAACAACGAAAAGTTCTACGATCTTCCTGCAAGTAAGTCTCGAGAGTTATTCATAGAATCTCGTGTTCGTCAGACTACGATTTGAGTGTTGCATATCGTTTTCATATACGGTTTTATCCTGGGATTCGTAATCGTATCGAACCGTCACACTACGGGCGATTTTTCGAATTAAGGAAAGAGAGAAATCTCGACTCCGTTTTTTCATACGCGTTTTAAGAATCAGGTTTTATCTATCTTTCTTAATTCGTTCTTATATTTTACATTTGGTATTCTCAATTCCGTTTTTGCGGTCCTACACAAGCTTCATCAATGGCTTCCACCGGATTTCTCCATATCATCTTCTGATTTCTCCTTACGATTCCCGCTGCTGTTTATGGTCTCTTACCGCCACTGCTTCTATGCTTCTAGATTTATTCGTTGGTGATTAAAAGGAACCGTTTGTGTTCTTTTTAAAAAAAAAAAAAAAAAAAAAAAGATTGAATGAAAAAGAAAAGAAGCGAGAGTTGTTGAGACGTGATCTTTTTATTTGTATCGTTTTGTTGATTTGTCAGTGATTGACAATGTTGATTTTCTATTGGCTAGCACAAATGCTAGTTTCTTGGAGCACAAGATTTCTATTGAAGATTATGTTGATTTATGAACATGAACCTATTGATTGGTTCGTTCAGTTTCGATGATGATGTTCTACTCACCCTCGTGAGTAACATTATTTTTTTAATCCGGCTTCTTATCTTTATGAGTTGTTTTTGGACTTCACAATCGCGAATTACTTATGGACATCCCTTCCTACTGATATGACCCTACGACTGGGTATAATGTCGTGTTGATGACCTAATGGCTGGGTTTGTAGCCCATTTACCATTTACATGACGGCCAGGTATATATGCCGCTGAAGAACCCTACGATCGGGTACAAACATCGATTACTCAACAGATGAGTATTACGTTGATATTTTGAAGATTTGTCCAATTTCACATGTGTTACCACGTATGAGTTTGTGGGAGGATATTGAAAGATTGACGAGATCGACCATATTGGAAATTAAGAAATTAAGAAGATCTAGATTGATATTTGGAAATATTCAAGATTAGAAAATTTAGGTTTATCTTAAATATTCCTATATATTCCATATTAGTTTAGCAAATTAGTTTGCTTTCATCCCTATATAAGTTTATACATCTTGTAATATTATTTTTATGAGAGTCCATTATAATTATTCCTAAACATTTTTGCGTTCTTTACTCTCATCAAACGGACACAAACAAATTGAAAAGAAACAAAAAAACAAACAAGCCACACAAAAATTACATTTGATCATTTCTCAACCTCAGTCTCGCCGGAGAGCTCTTCGAGAGACTTTCCTTTGGGCTCAGGGACAAGGAAAGTAAAAAGCATACCGACAAAGTTAATGACACCAAGCATGATCAAAGAGTTCTTGACTCCGATACCCGGTGGATATCCTGCGTCCGTCTTGGTCTTGTCCTGTGACTGAGCCGCGTAAAGGAAGCCGAAAGCTCCTACGATGGCTCCAGCTTTACCTGTAGCAGCTGATATTCCGTGGCATGTGGACCTAAGCCTGGCTGGAAAGATTTCAGCCGGCACAATGAAAGTGGTTGCGTTTGGTCCAAAGTTAGCGAAGAAAAACGTGAGAGAGTACATGATCACGAATCCGATACGGTTGTCCGGTTTGATCCAGTGGTCGTAAGGGAAGGCAATGGCAAACATGAACACGGTCATCATGAAGAATCCCATTAGCTGGATCGCAAACCTTCCAACGATGTCAATAAACGCGACCGTGAACCAGTAACCTGGGACAGTACTGCAGAGCGCAATGAGAGTTTGTGCCCTAGCGATCTTGAAAACCTCATGGATGGCGTTCATGGTGGCTGCCTTTGGGATCCATCCAATAGCCGAGAAAATATCCTTTTGGAACAAGTTCTGGCTGTAGAAGGCAATGTCAAGCAAAAACCAAGTTGAGGTAGTTCCAAGGAGAGGGAGACCATGGCGCCTGAGGAATTCCATGGAGAACAAGCCATAGTTAAGTCTCGGGTCTTTGGTGATTTCTTCTGCCCTCTCTTCCATCTCAAGCTCTACTTGTAAGACCTTGGACATGTCTTGTGTGGCCTGTTTGATGTTTTTCGCCACCAACGCGGTATAACGAGCAGTTTCGGGCATTTTCATACGCCAGTAGTAAGTCAAGGCTGCGGGTAGAGCACCAAACATGACAATGATTCTCCAAATGTAATCAGCTTGAGGTGGCGTTGAGAGAGCCCTGTTTTCCTCATAGGTCGGTGATGGGAACTTTTTGTCGAAAATGGAAGCAACTGCAAGTGCCACGAAACCTCCGGCCAAGATACCGATACCTTGCATAGCGAACACGGCCGCGATGAAAGCACCACGAGTCTTCTTGTTGGCATATTCAGACATGATGGTGGCAGAAAGAGGGTAGTCACCTCCAATACCGAATCCCAACCAAAACCTAAAACCAAATTGTTTAATGACATATATAATTAAGTATATATACTTTATATATATATATATATATATATATATATATATAGATAGAGAGATTATTAATTAGTAAATCATGTGTATATATATGATGATAATTAGTACCTGAAGAAGCAAAGAGTGGTCATGACACCCTTGGCCTTGTTTCCGAAAGATAAACCGGAAGCGACGGAGCACACGATCATCATGATTAAAGTGATACCATACACTTTTTTCCTTCCAAGCTTGTCACCGAGCCATCCGAAAAAAAGTTGACCCATAAGTGTCCCACATAGAGCCACACCGTTGACCGCAGCGGCAACATGAGGTGGGAGACTTCCAGGCTTCGCTGACTCTGGATTGAAGTAGTAGAGACGGCCAAGGAGCTTGGTCACCAAGGACACGCAAAAGAGATCGTAGGCGTCTGTAAAGAAACCCATACCGGCGATGACAATCGCCGTGAAATGGTAAAGCTGCGTTTTCGCAACATCGAGCGCTTTCAGCACTCCTAGTTGCTGTTCAGCCATCTTAGCCTCTGTTGTCTCTCCTGCTTTCATGCAGTAAAAGTTAATATTGTGTATTGAGTTTTGTTGTTGTTCCAAAAAATATATATTTGATTAGCTTTTGTTGTTATTCCAAATATTATAGATTTACTACTATAGAATTAAGAGAAACACTTCTTAATGAATGCCAGTGTTCAAGAAAAGAAAACACCAGACGTTACACGGGTGGTGATCCAGCGTCTAGCGTATAAAACGCTTAATTGGAGTCTAGATGATTTTTATTCGTTTTAAGTACTGTTTCCATGATATATAAACCTATATATTAGATATGTTTTTAATATGTAGTGTAACATATATAAATACCATGATTTGTAAATAAGAAAATTAAAATATATATTTTAAATCTTTAAAATAGATTCAAAAATCAAAATATATAAAAAAGCAAAAGATGTAAAAACCAAACTGTTAAACCATAAATGAAAATTAGATAAAAACATTCATTCAATTTGTAACAAACATTATATAAACTTTTATAACCATATTTATGAGACAAACTTATAAATTTAATTATATAGTTAGAAATTCAAAAAAAAAAAAGCCAAAAAATTATAAATTCAAAAATAATAGTTTGACCGCCTAGAGCTGCCTAAGACCGCATGCATAATCAAATAGTTTAAGTGAGTGCAAACAAAATTTATGATTGTGTGTGTGTGAGAGGAAGATACAATAATTAAACTTGTTACTAATCTTACCGTCACGATATGTTAACTGTGGCGAAGGACGAGGCAAGAGAGAGACTTTTAAGAGAAAGAGGTAGAGAGAGATGGTGGTTATGATTGATTGTGTCAGAGACGGCGGAAATTTATAGAGGAGATCGGAGAAGCATAGTCTCCGGCATCTTAAGGGTATATCCACATTATTATTATTTTTTATTAATTTTCTTCTTAACTTCGCTTTCTTGCACTTCTGGGTATGTGATGTATGGTATGCACATACTTTAACTTCCTTTTAATAACCTATTATTAGTATGAATGGTTTCTCTGTGAGATTATTGATCATGGACTCATTCTATGATTTGGTCCAACCAATTAGATAATTTCTCGCACTTAAATATATGCTAGGTATTACATTAATAAGTGGATAGATAAGCACCTGCAAATATCCATAAATCATATACATGGTATGCAATTGTTGTAGTTGTAAGATGTATATTACTTGTACTGCGAACTAATATCCAGTTCATATTTGAGAGAGAACTAATGATACTAAATCACTTTTGAAGATTTACTCGTAACCTAGCAAGTAATCTAGCTTGACTAGCCGAGGAAGGTGGAGGAAGTAAATATGAAGGTTAAAGAATTATGAACTTATATATATTATTGCGACAAAAAAAAAAACTTATATATATTAGAACCAAATCAAGACGAGAGTGCGTGCTTACACCATCTCTGTGAGTCTATAACGATATCAGCTTCCAACCAAAATGTCGTGTTTTGTCACTAAGTATGTAATAAGATTACAAAGATCTAACTTGATTACTTTTACAAAAAAAAAAGAAGATCTAACTTGATTAATTATGTATCTGCGATATGATTATATAGAAATTATGGGACTAAGAGTGACATTTAAAGTGAAATATAATATACGTACGATACAAAAAACAGGCATGATCATCTGTTGCTAAACTATCCTTTAGAAGCATTCATCTTAAACCTTTTTATCAAAAAAAGAAAGACATCATGCTGGTTTAAGTCTGTAGATGGACGCATAACAATACCTGCTCGTTATTACAGGTATACACTTTCTCTTTGATATCTGAGAGCGTAATTTGAATATTATTTTTTTGTAACTTTAATTATGTTGTCAACTACTGTAAAAGGGTAGTCTGTTTTTTAATGTCGACGAAGCGTATTTGATTTTATCCTCATAATTACTAAAAGATCGAGTTTGTTATGGGTAAATATGTGGATGCCCATTAGCCCATTGGGTCCACTTCTCTATTTGTTTCTTCTACCTTGAAACCCTATGTTATACTGCTATATATAGGAGCTATCACTCATGGAATAAGACACTTCATTCTCTCTTTCTCACAACACGTTATCAGCACGAAGTTTCTCACAATAAGAGAGATATTAAGGTATTTCTTAATACATCAACAAGTTAGTTGTATGTATCAATGTTATAAATCTGCAACTTGAAGTTTGTGAGATGACTTGGTAGTGCTAGTAAATTCACATCTTAAGCATTTGATAAGAAAATCATGTTTGTAAGAGTAAACGTTGAACATCTAGTAGCAAATGTTCATACACATAATGCAGAAGCATTAATTCGCATAAAGCCAAGGTGTAACTAAAGGTTCTCTCCATTGAAATTGGTTTTAGGTCAGAAACCTAATATATTCCATCTTTAAGTATTTTGATGTACAATATACATCAATATTGCTCCACCACAGCAATATAAGATGGATCCTCGAAAGAGGTGGTAGATATATGTTGGATATGAATCTCCTTTGATAATATCTATAGCTATCCATGAAGGATTTAAATATGGCTTGATATGCATATTGTCATTTTAGTAAGCCAACCTTTCCAACATGAGGGGGAGAAAATAAACAGTTGGAAAAAGACTAAAGTTGGAATGAATTATCATTGATCCTCGGACTATAGAATGTGAAATAGAAGTCCTAAAGATAATTCATTCACAAAACTTATTGTATCAATTGCCAGATACATTTAGTGATCCAAATATAGTGATTGAGTCACTTACAAGCTGTAAATGCTCTTATAAGAATTGATGTCCCAGAAGGATAATATCAAGCTGCTAGTAAGTCTAAAGAACGCATGAAGCGTGATAGACCGGTTGGTTCCAAATATTAAAATCCTCAGAAAAGTGAAAAGAGCATAAATTGATAATGGTCAAACCGAGGAAACAAATAATTTTATATGATCTCCAGAAGAGACATAAACATGACAAAGAAATAAATTCAGGTACCTGAGACAATGAAAAAATCTCGAGAATTAATTATGTCATGTCTGGAATAAATTGGAACAGAGAAGCAAATTGACGTCGTAAATAATATATTTGCATGCAATATAGCAGTTGATATTATGAATGAGAAAGAGGATCAAGAAACAAAGTCTATCGCATTGTGTACACAAAGTAATGATTTGGCCAAATCGAAAAGAAGCAATAGACGCAGAACTAAAATCTCTTAGAAAAGAGAAAAATATTTGGACCAGAAGTCCTTACACCTAAAAAGTGTAAAACGAGTGGGTTATAAAAAGGCATTTGTGCCTAAGAAAAATGATATGAAGAGATATAATCTCATGTGGTGGATGCAACTTTCAAGTTACTTAAGTTTGGCAATAAAAGAAGAACTTGACATATATGACCCACTAAACAATGACATTTATATAAAAGTCCCTGAAGGATATAATCATTGAGGAATTAATAATTTAATCATTACGTTCCTGAAGAACATTAGCTATTCAATCAAATGAAAATAAATATGTTTCATGGGTATAATCACGAAAGTGAATATATAAGGCTAACTAATACCCATTTATCAAAGTATTATGGATCAAAAGAGATCTTTAATATGAATATCAAACTCTTGAAGAGTTATCAAAAATAGTATGATGCAAAGAATATGAGATAAAAGATTTTGGAAGACAAAGTTGTCTTCGGTTATCTCAAATAGACAATTTAGCAAAAGATATGTTATCTTAAAAGATCATTGCAGTATATACATAAAGAATGCTCATATATATTTGGTCCCGAGGTATCATATTTAAAATGTTAATTGAGCAATGTATTGATCTTTTCACATAAAGTTTGGACCCGAAGTTCAAAAGATCAAGAAATGATTGTTTTTGTGAAAAGTTGTTATGGACAAGAAGTCCAATAAGAGATTATAAGATAATCACATGACTTTATTCATTAATATTATACTTATAATGATTACCAACATATGGTATATATGATTGGAATGCATCTCCTGAAGAAGATACTTCCAAGGAGGAGATATATGACGATATGTGTGGTTGTACTCTTTTTCCTTATCATGGTTTTTATCCCATTGGGTTTTTCCACGAAAGGTTTTAATGAGACAACAAAGAACACACAAATGAGAAACACGAAGGTCTCCTTTCCAAAGTCCTTGTCATTCACTTATGAGATCAAGTGGAGTGAAGAGAATGATAAAGTAGATTCATTACCAAACCCAAGAAGAATGGCGATGTCAATGTTCTAAAGATTGTTCAAGTGAAGATTTTAAAGGAGTTTTCATCTACTACTTTCAAGGAGTTAGTTTATCTTATTGGATCATATCATATCAAAGATCTAGACGGATGTTCTCATGAGGGGGAGTAATTACGCGCTGCACTCTTTTTCTTTAACAAATGTTTTTCCCATTGGGTTTTCCTTGTAAAAGTTTTAACGAGGCATCATCTTACGCATTTAGAAGATATTTTAGATAATGGACATCCAAGGGGGAGTGTTATGGGTAAATATGTGGATGCCCATTAGCCCATTGGGTCCACTTCTCTATTTGTTTCTTCTACCTTGAAACCCTATGTTATACTGCTATATATAGGAGCTATCACTCATGGAATAAGACACTTCATTCTCTTTTTCTCACAACAGAGTTGACTTAATTCATTGAACAAAATTTAATTGTTCATGAGAGTCAGTCATATTACAATTTTTTTCTTTACCACTTATTTTATTAGAAATTTGGAAAGCTATCTCTCCATGTTAAAGTATACTTCATTTGGTTTCGATTGTTCGATTTGAAAGTTTAATAAAAACATCATTTTCCAAAAAAAAGTCAGCCATTTTCATAAGAAGAAAAAAGGCCATAAAAAATCTATGAAATAAAAACTGAAACATCATTTGAAGCTATGTCCAAACAATTTCTGATTAGTTATGGATTAGAGCTAGATATGTTTAGGTCAACTAATCAAAATAACAAGGCTCCCACTAAAAAAAGTTGAGGCCTTGTATTCAACAAATTTTACATTTTTATCATTTGCATCAGAGTATATACTCCACATCAATATTATTCAAGACAAACTTTCAGTTAATGCATAGCTTTTTTTTTCGGTCAAGATGCATAACTTATATGTGCTTAATTATATAGCTGTAATGATAGTAGAAAGAAAAAACAAAAAGAGCAGCTGTAACGATTACAAAAATCATTTGTTATATTATAGTGTGTTGTATAGTTGCTGCAAAAGTCAATGCGTGATGTGCTGTATGATCGTATCTATTAATGCCGGGATCCCATTAATGCACACACCACATCTTTGAATAAAGTCAGACAGAAAGAGATAATTTTCAAGTTAGAATTGTTGTAGCTTAAGATAACTGTTATAATGGATGTGAGAAAAAAAAAATCGCAATGCAAAGATACAAAGATATAAGGAAGTGATGTTATGGGTGAAATGAGCACATTTCCCCGAGCCCATCGCAACGAGTAACAGCGCAAAAAGCCCGGCCCGTCTTCAGCCCTAGCCTCCTCACAGAAATGGAAAGCCTTGAGGAGGAAGGTAATACTTTAAGCAAAAAGGAAAAAGCAACAGCCGCCACTCGAAGAAAGGAAAGAAATCAAGAGAAGAATAAGATTTCCTTTATGATCAAGAGGAGAATATTCAGCAGAGAACCGCCTTAACTCAACTATATAAGGAGAGGTCTTCATTCCCTGAAGACCAACTCACGCAACCCTGCAAACATCTAAAGCATTAGCTCACTTTTTCTCTGTTTTATTCATCCTTAGCATTACGTCTCGTCAAGGCCTGTTTGACGAGACGACCTCTTGTATTCAAACCTTCTTTCGAGTAATAAATCCACAGTTTCCCAAGTCTCCCATCCGAAGTATCTCGTCATAAAAACACGTGCTATTTCTGGAATCAACAATTGGCGCCGTCTGTGGGGACTGGGAATACTTATGTCGGATTAAACATCTCGAAAGAAGCTCAGACGCCAAGAAAAGTAGCCGATGTCTAACTCACCAGGAAGCTCCCCTGAGAGAGAACCTCGACATGCGAACAAGACCCTCCCGGAGAATCCTGACGGAGAAGACCTTCTCGAGCATGAGGAGGACCGCGTCGAGCACGACGGAAACACGCCGCGTGACGAGCCGGAACCCGAGGATGAAATTCCGCCGCCAGCTCCCGCTCGCCGCAAATCCAGAGCAAAGGCCGTCACGCAGGACGACCTGGTGAAAACAATCCGAAAGGCTATGAAGCCATTCTCCGATGAAGTCCAGACGATGCGAGCATATCAGAAGAAGACGCAGGAATTCATCAACTCAGAGACAACGGAAGACGGCAAGTTCTCACCAGCTCGTCGACTCTCGTTCGATACACCGACAGGTCATGCCACGGGGACCACGATAGCAGAAGCAACTGCTAATCGAACAGAAGCGACGAGTCGAGTCTCGCGGGCCAGCAAGCAGACCCATGTCAAGCTCGATAAAATTAATTGTCGGCTGGACGAGTTCAATTCCAGAGTGCATATCGTCACGAGCTCCGCACCAGAATTGGCAAAAATCCTTGCTGATACCTGGAGAAGCCCGCTTACGGAAAGGATTCGCAAAGTCCGGCTCCGCGAAAGAGTCCGACTAAAGATCGAGCCTTTTGCCGGCGAAGAAGATCCGAAGAAGTGGTTGACAGCTTTCAACCTCGCTATGACAAGGGAACAGAATGCCACTCCCGAAGAGAGAGAGGCAAACTATTGCCAAGTCTTCGTCGAGCATATGATGAAAGAAGAACTCGGATGGTTCTCCAGCCTCCCTGCCGAGTCGATCGATAACTTCGACGACTTGACGAACGCATTCCTGAAACACTATTCCATGAACAAGACCAGGGTGACCCGAAACATGTTCACCATGACGCAATCAAGAGGGGAACCCCTGCGGAGCTTCATGGAAAGGTTTAAGAAAGCCGCGATGGATCTCGACGACATGCCCGATAGCGTCCCGCTGGAGGCACTCCGCAACGGTCTCCGGTACGACTCTAAATTCAAAGCAGACCTCTCGATTCAACCATCGCCGACCCTCGAAGACGCGCTCCATCGGTCCCAGAGATACATCTTCCTAGAAGAAAACACCAACTTCTACGCCGAGAGAAGCGGTGATAAAAAGCCCGCTATCACCAGACCTAAGGAGAAAAATCACGAACAGCGACGCAGGCCCGAGGTCAGGCGATCACTCTCCTTTGCCGTGGACGACGATCTCAAACACTGCTGGGACCCAGCAGAGCAGCCGCAAGCACTCGCACTATCATCGTCTCGTCCAGCCGTCGCCGATCCAAATGACGATAACAATCATGACCTGTTCTGTAGCTTCCACGGTCGAACCGGTCACGCAACGGAGAACTGTAGGCATCTCATCGGTAGCCTCCTCAGGAAATACCGAGAAGGAGCCGTTGCGGTGGAAGGCGACCGATCTCAACGCAAAGATTTTGCGCCGAAACCAGCCAAAGGAGGCCAGAAGGGAAAGCGACCCCGCCAGTTTCGCCCCCAAAGGCAGGGGAAAGCAAACCCGAGACCAGCATATGAGAAAGAAGATCATGACTATCCAGAAGATTTGCCGCCTCCGCCAAAGCGACAGGTCAGCATGATCATAGGAGGTCTCTTAGACAATGACGATTCCATCTCGGCAATCAAGGAGTATGAGCGAAAGGCTGTCTCGGCACAGCGCCGCCCCAGTTTCCACCAAGATGGAGAAGCCCTGCCTTGCCAATCTATCCGTCAGGACACAGGTGCGATATCCTTCACGGACAAGGATGCGGAGGGGCTGGATACCCCGCATCTCGACCCGCTGGTGGTCAAATTAAATACAAGTCCACGATTGCGATGTGGCAAAGATACTAGTTGACACCGGGAGCACGGTGAACCTAATCTTCAAAGAAACCCTAGACCGGATGGGGATCGAAGAAGAAGCCATCAAGCCAGCATCTCGTCCGCTGACTAGATTCACCGCCGACACCGTATTTAGTATCGGCACTATCCGCCTACCCGTCTATGTCGGGGGAATTTCCAAGCTCGTGAAATTTACTGTCATAGACAAACCAGCAATATATAACGCTATTCTAGGTACGCCATGGATCCACGAGATGAAAGCCGTCGTCTCGACCTTTCATCAATGCGTCAAATTTCCAACATCATTGGGCATCTTCACATTACGTGGAAGCCAAAGAGTGTGAAGATCCTGCTTCCTCCAAGAGCGTCGACTCCGCTCTTCATCCTCATGCATGATCAATGAAGAGCTGGACCCGCGACTCCCCTATCATCGCAGACCTAAACCCGATCTCGTCAACCAAGTCAGCATCGACGAGACGAGACCGGAAAGGTGCGTTGGTATAGGCAGCAATCTCAGCGCCGAGATCAGAACCCAACTGGTGGATCTACTGAAGGAGAACGTGCATCTCTTCGCATGGTCGATGGCGGATATGAAAGGGATAGATCCCAGGATCACCTCGCACGAGCTCAACATCGACCCCACCTACAAACCGATCAAGCAGAAGAGGCGTAAGCTCGGCACCGATAAAGCTCAAGCAGTGAATGACGAAGTCGAAAAGCTACTGCGAGCCGGATCAATCACTGAAGTAAAGTACCCTGATTGGCTCGCCAATCCGGTCGTCGTCAAGAAGAAGAACGGGAAGTGGAGAGTATGTGTGGACTTCACCGACTTGAACAAAGCTTGCCCAAAGGATAGCTTTCCGCTCTTGCATATCGACCGCCTCGTAGAAGCTACGGCGGGGAATGAATTACTCTCCTTCATGGACGCATTTTCCGGCTACAACCAGATATTCATGCACCCAGACGACCGCGAGAAGACAGCCTTCATCACTGATCGAGGCACATATTGCTACAAAGTCATGCCCTTCGGCTTGAAGAACGGTGGCGCTACTTACCAATGATTGGTCAACAAGATGTTTGCAAAACAGCTTGGCAACAGCATGGAAGTCTACATCGACGACATGTTGGTAAAATCTGCTAAAGCCCAGGATCACGTCAAGAACCTTCAAGAATGCTTTCAGGTTCTGACAAAGTACGGAATGAAGCTCAACCCGGCAAAGTGCAATTTCGCCGTCACTTCCGGAGAATTCCTTGGCTACATCGTAACTCAGCGCGGCATCGAGGCAAACCCGAAGCAGATCTCGGCAATTCTCGACCTCCCCTCGCCGAAGAACGCAAAGGAAGTTCAGAGGCTCACTTGCCGAATTGCCGCACTGAATAGATTCATCTCGCGCTCAACCGACAAGTGTCTTCCCTTTTACCAGCTGCTCCGCTCCAACAAGCTCTTCAAATGGGGCGAGAAGTGTGAAGACGCATTCAAGCAACTGAAAGAGTATCTCACCACCCCGTCGATCCTCGCAAAACCCGAAGATGGCGAGACGTTACTCCTCTACATCGCCATATCGAGCACAGCCGTTAGTGGCGTACTGGTCCGGGAAGATCGTGGCGAGCAGAAGCCCATCTTTTACGTGAGCAAAACCCTCAACGATTCCGAGACGAGATATCCTACCCTCGAAAAGCTTGCATTGGCGGTAGTGATCTCGGCGAGGAAATTGAGACCATACTTCCAGTCCCACGCGATCATCGTCTTCTCAAGCCAACCATTGCGCCAAATCCTTCATGGCCCAAATCAGTCAGGTCGCATGGCAAGATGGGCGATAGAACTGTCAGAGTACGATATCGAATTCAAAGGCCGAACCAGCGCAAAATCCCAGGTTCTTGCCGACTTCATTGTCGAGATCCCACCAGAGCTCGTCGTAAGCGAAGCCGAGCATGTATCCAAATGGCTCCTGCACGTTGACGGAGCTTCATCCAAGCAAGGATCTGGTGTCGGCATCCGCCTCGTATCTCCTACAGGCCAGATTCTCGAACAATCTTTCAAGCTCAACTTCCCTGGCCTCTAAGATCAAGAAGCACGGCCTTTTCTGGCCAAAGATGATTGAAGACTGCGAAAATTACACCGCGAAGTGCATTCCCTTGCAGAGATACGCCCCAATCATCAACGCCCAGACGCAAGAGCTTCAAGCTTCCGTCCCGGCATATCCCTTTATGCGCTGGGCGATGGATATCGTCGGCCCGATGCCACGATCCCGGCAATGAGCGTACCTCCTGATCGTCACAGACTACTTCACCAAGTGGGTAGAAGCTAAAGCCTTCAAGAACCCCACTGCCAAAGACGTGCAGAACTTCGTCTGGTAATACATCATCTGCCGACATGGTCTACCATATGAAATCGTCACCGACAATGGTGGCCAATTCATCGCGGCAAGCTTCCGCGAGTTCTGTGCCAATTGGAAGATCAAGCTCGCCTATTCCACGCCAAGATACCCCCAAGCCAATTTGCAAGCCGAGGCAACAAACAAAAATATCGTCGACAGCCTGAAGAAAAGACTCGAAAGCTACAAAGGAGCGTGGGCAGATGAACTTGACGGAGTACTTTGGTCTCACCGCACAACACCCAGGTCAGCATCTGGTGAAACACCTTTCTCCCTATCTCACGGTTGCGAAGCATTAGCCCCTGCCGAGCTACACGTTGCGAGCCTACGCCGAGCACTTATGCCCCTCAACTCGTCATTGAATGACGAATCTTTGCACGATAATCTCGTCAACACTGAGGAACTAAGAGATCGCGCCCTCTTGCGTATGCAAAACTAACAGCAAAAAGCAGCAAGATACTACGCCAAGAAGGTTCGCAACCGCCGCTTTGCACTACATGATCTCGTCCTGAAGGAAGTCCACGACTTCACCAAACCCGAGCACGCCGGCAAATTTGGCTTTAATTGGGAAGGACCGTACCGCATCACGAGAATCGTCAAACCGGAGGTGTACCAGCTCGAAGATGACGACGGAAGCATACTCCCTCGCTCGTGGAACTCCATGAACTTGCGTAAGTTCCACCACTAGACGCGTAGCTTCGCATCTCGCAAAAGAAAAAAAAAAAAAAAAAAAAGACATGTTCACTGCACGAACACTTGTAACGAACTACGAATGGCTTGATCCCGGCACGGGTACGTAGGCAGCCTTTTCACCGAGGCGCAGCTGTAACTTAATAAAAATAAAAAGCTGTTTTATTTTATTAATTCGCTTGTACGCATGCATCTTTTTCTGAATCCTTGAGAAACATTCCATCTCGGCAGAAAAACTCAAGCAAGAATTTCCTGATTGACTTAGGTCAAAAGAGATGTTTTGGTGTGCCTAGTGAGCTTGGCAAAATCAGAGTCACAAAATTCCTTTATTACTCGGTAAATTAATGAGTCTCAAAGCCTCTGGAACTCGGCAAAATAATGAGTCCTTGTCTACGAGCTCGGCAAACAAAGAGAGTCTCGAAGCTACTCTAAAGCGCACGCATAAAAGAGTAGTGTCAACGTTCTGGCCAAACGATTGACCGCACATCGCATCCAGTGGACTGATCATCCACCATTCTTTAAGAATGAAGCACTACAAGTCGAGAGCACGCATATCTTGCACGACCCTAAGCCATATGGGCAAGAAAAAATCGCTATCTTGTTAATCATATTCGACTTAGCGGCGTAGGAGTAATTCGAATTTCTAGACTTCGGTTCCTATTACCGGCCTAAAAAGTGCCACTGCAAACAGATCCAATAAGCACGGATCGGTGTCTCTTAAAAATGAGAATTCTGACGAGCTGCGTGACATCGCATCTCGTCAGATGCATAGCATTGTCATAGCGAGTAGCATCTCGTCCCGACAGAACTTGAGCATGCCGAGTTATCTCGGCAAGTTGAACCACTTGTCTAATAACGATTAGACACTTGAATCATTCCGCTAGATTGACAACATAGTGCACCTCATTAAAGGATATAGATTAAAAGCCAGATGTTTCAAAAAGCACGAAATCATCAACTATATTCGCGATATTCATCTCGCACAAAGCAAAAAGATGAACGACGAAGTAAAGCAAATACTTAAGTTTTAAATCCTGAAAAGCATACGGATTAAAACCCTCCCGGGAAATGTTGTTACATCGGCATGAACCGCCGAGACGAAGATAAAAGTTCTAAAAATACAGAAAGAGGAGAGAAAAGAGACAGAGTTTCAAGCAGCTGAATCCTCGGAAGCGACCAGCCCCGCTCCCGTCCTGTCTCCAGCGTTAGCCACTCCTGAACTCCCTCTCGTCGGCAATCCACCAATTATCAGCTCGGCAAGATTGGGCCTGAATGTATGATACATTGTCCCAAATTGATCAAAACCCCTCGGAGTAACCCAAGTGTTATCAAAACAAAAAGCGGCAAGATGAAAGAGGCAGTCTAACCTGTGTGGCGCTGCATAATCGTCCGCGCCGATATCGACCTCGTCGATCTCATCCCCGGCAGCTCTGCTCTCCTCGACGTCAGCCTCCAACTTTGCAATCACGGCGTCAAAATTCTGGGAGACCCCCTTCGTCTTCCGAACGTAGTCGAGCAACGCCTCATCGACCGCGATCTTGACAACAACCTTCTCCACCGCTTTGCGCTGGCCGACGAATTTGCTGAGACGATCCAGGCGAGGAGCATACCAGTCCTGCATGTCGTCATAGACACGATTGGCGATGTACTCAGCCTGCTTCTGGCGGGACTGTCGGAGACGGGAAGCCTCAGCCACAGCATTCTCTGTATCTCGGCGAGATTTCTCTTCGAGCTCCGCAACTTGGGCGCACAACTTGGTCACCTCGCCCTGAAGGCCAGCTGCCTTCAGGATCTCACCATTCAGGACGCCAACCTTCCACTCAAGGCCAGCCCTCTCCAGCTCAAGACACTCCATCCTTGCATCCTTCCCCTTAGATTGCTCGGACTGCAGCCTGCTAATCTCCTCCCGAGCCGCCTTCAACATAGTGTCATACTGCTGAATAATCGAAGAAAACTTCCCAGCAGCACTGACGAGATCCGCAGAACCATCGCAGAAGTCATCCTTCAGCTCGACCTTCTTGAGTGGGATTCCCCAATGAGGCTTCGGCTTACAGCTCCATACCAACTCGGCGCAGAACTTTGGGTTAAGCATGAGAGGCACACCACCCGACCACACTATGGACACTGCGTCTGGATCTGGAGCCGCGGGATCAGCAGGCTCAACCTTGGGGCCCGACGGGCTCGCCCCAGTATCAAGACCAGAACGGCCTCCTGGTCGATGAGACGGATCCTCGCCGAGCTCGTCACCACCTCCTTGACGAGATGGGTCGTCGCCACCAGGAGAAATGTCTTCCTCATCAAGCACGACCTTAGGTGTCGTCCCGACAGCAGGTGACGTCTCCTTGGCCTTGGTCTCTCTCTCAAGCTTGGCCTTCTTCGCAGCCCTGCAAGAGCAACGTTACATTCGCAGCATTTACTAAAGCTTTAGTAGAGAATCAAACCCGTCCTAAGAAAACTTACTTCGTCCTCGAAGCAATCGAAGAAGCCGAACGCTTAGATGGATTACTCGGCACAGCAGCCGATCTGGTCTCCCTCTCCTTCGGGGGGGAGTCGGATATAAGAATGGTGTCGTCTATGGCCACCGGAGTTTTCTTCTTAAGCACCATCTTCTTAGGACGACGAGACGGTTCAGCTGCAAAAACAGATCACGGAAAAATCACTAACAAGCAAACTCGCGACGGCTAATCTAAAGAAGGAAGAAGCAATCATGCCCTTACCAGTAGATGGAGTTGACGCGGATTTGGTCCTCTCTCGCTTCCTCTTGTTCCTCTCCTTAAGTTCCGCGACAAAGTCAGCCCAGATGATCCGAGTTCGATACCGCAAGAGCTGAAACTTCCTCCGAAATGCAGTAGATGCTGGTCTCGGCACAACCCTCTCTGCGAGACAAAAACGAAAGGTTAGCACAAAAACAAACCATCGGATGTCGAGGTAAAACCTACAAGCGATCTACCAGCTTCGTGAACCCATCCCGTAAAAACGTGGTTGGGGTCAAAATCCCCAATTGACGCGCTGTTTTTCTTGACAAAGAAATAATAGCGTGACCAATTGTGAATCTTGTCCCGGTGATTACCAAAGACAATGCCGTGCTTCATTATCGTGCAAAAGCGTCGGAAGTTTCCCTCCTTCGCACTGGCACGAAGATCGGTGACGCGCTCAAAGAGCTCCCGGTCAAAGGTAATCTCGAGATGCTTAGCGAGAGCCCCGGTAAAAACCATATGGCGAACCACGCCATGAGTCAGCTGACTCATAGAAACGCCGCGCTGGAAAGCATAATCCAGCAGGAGGCGAAAGAGGGGAAACCGCACCCCAAACTCCGTGAACCAGCACTCGTAAGCGCAGAACCATCCCGGCGGAGCATCGAACGGCCTCTGCTGGGCTGACCGAATCTTAATTTCCACAGCATCGGAGATCGAGCATCTCGACCTGAGTGCTGCGATAATTCCTTCATCAATCCAAGACCTACCATCGGCGGTCAAGGAGATTGCCGGAGTGCGCCAAGGCATCTCGATGGTCGGCGGAAGACCCTCGAGCTCGACCTGATCCGGAACCAGCACTTCGTCCAGTTCTATCTCGGAATCCGCATCCGAGTCATCCTCCGGGATCCTGTCACGGTACCCAGAACTCCCGGAATCCTCATGTAACATCCGTGAACCTGGAAGTTGTTTTGGAAGTGGTGTTGGACGATGCTAGGGGTTCGGGAGTAGTTGGCACATGCTCTTAGAGGTGTGAATTGAGGGTTGGCTGTACATGTTCTTGTTTGATTGTTGTGCAGTCGGTCTAAGGTTCAAGCATCGCGAAGAAAGTGTGTTAAATTCTTCTGAACGACTAGTATCGATCGACACCGGTTATCGGGTTTGATTTCCGGTTTAAGTCGATCGATTTGCAATTGGAGTTGGAGGATTTTAAGGCGATTTTTGGAGGATTGGAGGTGATTTCTGAGTTTCTGAGTTTAAGGCGATTTTTGGAGGATTGGAGGTGATTTCTGAGTTTATGGGTGGAATCTGTTGCTGTTCTTCATTGTTCCTTCTCCCTTCCTTCCTTTCAATCCGTTTTCAAGGTGAGTGCGTGACTGTAGGCCCGTTGATCAATAGAGATTGTTTGATTTCGAGTTTTGGTTGTGTTCTTGAGTTGTTTATAGTGGAAATCGTGTTTGATAGTATTGGGGCGTTGAAAACCCCTAGATTTTGTGTTATTGCGATTTTGGAATGTGATTTTCGTAGCTTCTGGTTTCTGGGCGTCGAGCCGGTGTCGAGCGACACTCGATGAGTGTCGAACGACACTCGGGAGGCTGGCGTCGATCGACACCATAGAGGTGTCGGTCGACACCAACCTGGGTGTCAGGAAACGTGGGTGTTTCCTGACAGGGAATGTTTATACTGTTGATTAATGTTGAGCATTGTTATTGTTGTTGATTATTGTGATGTATTGTCTAGTGTTTGACGTAATTGGCCTGTAGGCAGGATGATCCACTCACTAAGTATTTATGATAATACTTACGCATCTCTTTCGTAATGTGATGCAGGTAACAGCAATGTTCTTCCGCGGAAAGAGACCGAGAGAAGAGGATGATGAGATTAGGAATTTGATATTGGCATTGTTGTTGTGGTTGACAAGGAATTCCTAGGGTGTTAGTCTATTTTCAATAATGTAGCATACCTGGTGTTTAGGTTGCTAGAGTTATTCTTTATTGGTTATTCTTTATTGGTTATTTGTTGAACAATTATTATGATTTAATAATATTGGTTTACTTCCGCATTTTGTTGTTGAATTAGCTGTTGAGGATTAATATTTATGGGAATGTTAATCTGGGCTAATTATTATTATTATTAAAAAAAAAAAAAATTTGGTTGTTTCACCTCATCCCGCAAGGATGGAGCCTCGAAGTCATCGCGAACCTGGTGAGAAGAACCCTTAGCCTCAGACGCTCTCTCCGCCGCCGCCGCTTCCTCCGCCGCCTTGCGACGACGTTCCATGATCCGACCGACTCGGACCGCATCCCCGAGAAAACCCGGGACTAGACTTGAGAGTGGGACGTCATCGTCGTCCTGCACGACAGCCTTTCCTTTCCCTTTTCGGTCCGACGGATCCATCGCGCACCAACAGACGAGAATCAGAAGACGAAAAGCCAAAATTCGACGAAGAAAAACCCTAGAAATTCTGACGAGAGGAAGGATCGAGACGAGAAGAGAAGAAATTCCGAGTCAAGAAGCAAGCAAATCTAAGGAATTGGCGAAACCCTAAGACAATTACGCAAAACCTATCGATTTAACCAAGCAACGCGACTCGAATTCGAGGGAGATGGAAGAAGGAAATTACCTTTTCTCTTTCAGGGCAGTTGAAGGCAAAAAAAGGAATTAATGTGGAAAAGAAATCCGAACGGTCCCTTTAAGAGAAGTTTCGCGGCTTTCAAAAACTTCCCTCCTTTTTCCCGCCTGGAAAAACCTAACAGGACTTCGGCCTTTTTGGCAACATCTCAACCGCCGACCCACTTTTGCATTTTTAATAAGATGCGCGAACGCGCGCATCGATGACGTGGCAACCCCACTCTTGACGAGATGCCCATTGAATAGCAGAACATCCACCCCGACGAGCTGGTCCGACAAATGGAGCTAAACAGTTAAATCTCCTTGACGAGCCTATGTCAAGTTTGAGAAAAAGCACTAAAGCGCATGATCTTTTGCGGACAAGATGACGTCAACGTACTCTTTTCCCTTCTTATGGTTTTTATCCCAAACCGGGTTTTTCCATATCAAGGTTTTAACGAGGCGGTACGAATCTAAAGTCAATCACATCGAAGACGAGCTAGCGCTGGCATCTCGAACTTGTTACTAATAGCTCTTAGGCTCAACTCCCATTCATGAAGTTCGCCGAGATCAAACTGCATTTGACTCGCAAAACTGGAGGGGGGGGGGGGACTTATTGTTAAGGGTGAAATGAGCACATTTCCCCGAGCCCATCGCAATGAGTAACAGCGCAAAAAGCCTGCCCGTCTTCAGCCCTAGCCTCCTCACATAAATGGAAAGCCTTGAGGAGGAAGGTAATACTTTAAGCAAAAAGGAAAAAGCAACAGCCGCCACTCGAAGAAAGGAAAGAAATCAAGAGAAGAAGAAGATTTCCTTTATGATCAAGAGGAGAATATTCAGCAAAGAACCGCCTTAACTCAACTATATAAGGAGAGGTCTTCATTCCCTGAAGACCAAGTCACGCAACCCTGCAAACATCTAAAGCATTCGCTCACTTTTTCTCTGTTTTATTCATCCTTAGCGTTACGTCTCGTCAAGGCCTGTTTGACGAGACGACCTCTTGTATTCAAACCTTCTTTTGAGTAATAAATCCACAGTTTCCCAAGTCTCCCATATGAAGTATCTTGTCATAAAAACACGTGCTATTTCTGGAATCAACAAGTGATACCTAACTTATATATATACTTAATTATATATGTCATTAAACAATTTGGTTTAGGTTTTGGTTGGGATTCGGTATTGGAGGTGACTACCCTCTTTCTGCCACCATCATGTCTGAATATGCCAACAAGAAGACTCGTGGTGCTTTCATCGCGGCCGTGTTCACTATGCAAGGTGTCGGTATCTTGGCCGGAGGTTTCGTGGCACTCGCAGTTTCTTCCATTTTCGACAAAAAGTTCCCATCACCGACCTATGCGGAAAACAGGGCTCTCTCAACGCCACCTCAAGCTGATTACATTTGGAGAATCATTGTCATGTTTGGTGCTCTACCCGCAGCCTTGACTTACTACTGGCGAATTAAAATGCCCAAAACTGCTCGTTACACCGCGTTGGTGGCGAAAAACATCAAACACCCGAAACTGCTCGTTACATCGCGTTGGTGGCGAAAAACATCAAACAGGCCACACAAGACATGAAACAACCACTTCTTTATTATTATTTTTTTATAATTAAATCAATACTCAGCGGAAGTCTTTAAATAAATAATCCAATAATCAATTCAGTTCAACAACAATTAACTCAATATCAATGACCAAATAAATAACCAATTAACAGATAATTCCAGAAATATAAATAAATTCTAACAACCTAAACACCAGATTTGCTACCAATTTAAACAATAAAAAAACAAACCAACATCCCTATCATCCCCCTCTCCAGCCTCGATCTCGCGGTCACACACTCCTATTACCTGCATCACATTAGAATAGAGATGCATGAGTATTACGTTGATATTTTGAAGATTTGTCCAATTTCACATGTGTTACCACGTATGAGTTTGTGGGAGGATATTGAAAGATTGACGAGATCGACCATATTGGAAATTAAGAAATTAAGAAGATCTAGATTGATATTTGGAAATATTCAAGATTAGAAAATTTAGGTTTATCTTAAATATTCCTATTCCATATTAGTTTAGCAAATTAGTTTGCTTTCATCCCTATATAAGTTTATACATCTTGTAATATTATTTTTATGAGAGTCCATTATAATTATTCCTAAACATTTTTGCGTTCTTTACTCTCATCAAACGGACACAAACAAATTGAAAAGAAACAAAAAAACAAACAAGCCACACAAAAATTACATTTGATCATTTCTCAACCTCAGTCTCGCCGGAGAGCTCTTCGAGAGACTTTCCTTTGGGCTCAGGGACAAGGAAAGTAAAAAGCATACCGACAAAGTTAATGACACCAAGCATGATCAAAGAGTTCTTGACTCCGATACCCGGTGGATATCCTGCGTCCGTCTTGGTCTTGTCCTGTGACTGAGCCGCGTAAAGGAATCCGAAAGCTCCTACGATGGCTCCAGCTTTACCTGTAGCAGCTGATATTCCGTGGCATGTGGACCTAAGCCTGGCTGGGAAGATTTCAGCCGGCACAATGAAAGTGGTTGCGTTTGGTCCAAAGTTAGCGAAGAAAAACGTGAGAGAGTACATGATCACGAATCCGATACGGTTGTCCGGTTTGATCCAGTGGTCGTAAGGGAAGGCAATGGCAAACATGAACACGGTCATCATGAAGAATCCCATTAGCTGGATCGCAAACCTTCCAACGATGTCAATAAACGCGACCGTGAACCAGTAACCTGGGACAGTACTGCAGAGCGCAATGAGAGTTTGTGCCCTAGCGATCTTGAAAACCTCATGGATGGCGTTCATGGTGGCTGCCTTTGGGATCCATCCAATAGCCGAGAAAATATCCTTTTGGAACAAGTTCTGGCTGTAGAAGGCAATGTCAAGCAAAAACCAAGTTGAGGTAGTTCCAAGGAGAGGGAGACCATGGCGCCTGAGGAATTCCATGGAGAACAAGCCATAGTTAAGTCTCGGGTCTTTGGTGATTTCTTCTGCCCTCTCTTCCATCTCAAGCTCTACTTGTAAGACCTTGGACATGTCTTGTGTGGCCTGTTTGATGTTTTTCGCCACCAACGCGGTATAACTGTTGGGGTCGGATTCCACCCCGAGATCGTCATTTGGATTGGACAAATGGAGGAAGACCGAGTTAGACCGCACCAGCCGAACCGCACCAAACCGGGCCGAGCCGGGCGTCAAACCAAAGGCCAGCCGGAGACTCCTTAATGGGCCGAACCAACATCCGACGAAGCGATTCGAGCCGAGGCCCATCAAAGACTTTCCTTGAACTGAAATCGGCGCGAGCCATAAAGGAAAGTTTACATTTTTGCGGAGTCGGCGCGAGCAGAAAAGGAAAGTTTACATTTTGGCGTAAAGTCGGTTGTAAAAGTCGGTTCCTATTCTCTTATAAATAGGAACCGATAGTCATTATTTAGAGGGACTTTTTTGACACACTTAAAAGGCACAGGCCACACATATTATAGCTCGCTCAACAGCTAAATAAAATAACCATCATTTGGATCGACTCTTGTGTTTATTTACGAAATTCTCGGCTCTCCCTAAAAACATTAAGAATACCGTAGTGCAGTTTCGGCTCGCACAATTTGGCGCTAGAAGGAGGGGGATTTGAGACTAGAAAACACAAGAGCTCGACGAAATGACCGACGAAGAATTGAACAGATCCATACCAACCGGTTTGCAGAACGGGGACAGCGAAACAACAGTTCAGACGGAAGCGGAAAAGATCGCTGCCCTACAGAAGCAGACCGAAGAGCAAGAGATTTTGAACAGCTCGTTGACGCAAGAGCTCGCAACCTTGCGAGCCCAACTAAAAGAGAAAGAAGCACGGGGTGTCGCGCGACGTAAAAATTCCCATCCGAAAAATCTGGCTTTCGACTCCCGGGCTGATGAAGTGGACGGAGAAGAAGGGGACGACGTGGAAGAAACCCCGGAACGAGAGGAGATAGAATCCGAGTCAGATGGTTCGCCACCGCCACTTCAGAAGAAGCAAAATAAAGTCAAGAGCGCGCCGCCAACCAAACCGATAAGAATGAACTTAGGAGATCCGCTCCCCAGCGAAATCACTCCCGAGGCATTGACCAAAGCCCTGAAACAGATAATGTTGGAAAGCAAAGGAACTAATAGGGCGATGGGGCAGGAAACCGGCGATTCGCCAAGCTTAGATTCTGCGGAGCTCGCCGAAGCAGTGTCGCGCCTCTTGTTGGAAACGCGAACCGAAAAGCAACCGTCCCGAGGCGTGAATACGGCAAGAAAAGACAAGGGTCAGAGCATGAGTCGCGACGAATTGGCCGAGATCCGAGCCCGTCTTGAAAAATCCGACAACGAGGCCAAATTACTTCGATCACAGATCCACAGGGCACTCAGCTCAGCACCGGAAATCGCTCAGATATGCGAAGACGCCGAACACACTCCCTTCTCGGCGAAAGTGATGGGCGCCAGAATAGTGGATCCCGGAAAACTTAGCATTCAGAAATATGACGGTTCGACCAATCCGAAAGATCACATCAATGCGTTTCGGGTCGCCTTGAGTCGAGCCAAATTCCGAAACGCAGAAGAGAAAGACGCCGGCTTCTGCCTCCTATTCGCCGAATACCTGAAGGGTCCGGCTCTGGACTGGTTCCTAAGTCTCGAGCGAAACTCAATAGAAAACTTCCAACAGTTGACGGCTTCCTTTCTTAAGCAGTATTCCATGTTCATCGAGAAATCGGCCTCGGTGATTAATCTATGGAACATGTTGCAAGGTGAAGGCGAATCGCTTCGCAGTTTCATGGACCGCTTTAAAACCACCATGTCGAAAGCCGGAGCGGTCAACGATGAGATCGCCATAGATTCTCTGAAAAAAGGTTTAAGCGTCAAATCCGAGTTTCGGAAGGAGCTCGCGTACAACAAACCCAAATCGATCGCCGATGCCATCCACCGATCTGTCGTGTTCATCGAAGAAGAGGAAGATATGAAGTTGCTAGCGGCCTCGCATTCCACGTTGAAGGCAGCCACCAAACAACCGCCTAACCTGCCGATAACGCATCAGCCGCCGAACCAGCACCCCAATCACCTCAACCACCGGCGCGGAAAGAACAATTACATCCATCACGAAGGGCCGAACTTCTCCGGATCGCATAACTACCAGATCGGACCAAGCCAACAGTCAGGCGGCACGAGCCAAGCAGGCGCCGGAAGGGGGCGAGGATCGAAAAACTACGTTTGGACAAGGAACCAAAATCCCGCGCCACAAGACGAGAAGGTTTATTGCGAATTCCATCAATGTTACGGCCATTCGACAGAGAGATGCCGCCATCTCGGAGCAGAACTCGCGAGAAAACTACTTAGCGGTGAATTGAAAGGTGATCTAAAGTTGGAAGATCTGGAACGTCCCGAGCCAAGAGAACGACCGGAACAATCAGATCGACAACCGAGCCAACCAGCGGATAGACCGAAACGCGGAAGACGCGATGATTCGGACGAACCGTCGGGATCGCGACAAAAAATCTACCTCATTCTGGGTGGCTCGCAATACTGTCAGGATACGGTGACATCGATCAAAGCTTTTCAACGGCGAACCGACGCAGCGGTTAACTGGTATGGACCACCCAAAATCCCAAACGTCGAGGTCACTTTCACGGAAAATGAAGTCATTGGGATCGATAGGCCGCACGATGATCCGCTCGTAATCACGCTTGCAGTCGGTAATTATGACATAGCTCGGGTCCTGATCGATACGGGTAGCACAGTCGATATAATCTACAAGAGCACGTTGATAAAAATGGGAATCGATCCGAACGACGTAAAAACGACGCCAAAGCCTCTGACCGGGTTCGGGGGCGAGACGACGATGTCCATGGGGAATATCATACTCCCAGTCGAAGCGGGAGGGATTACAAAGATGGTGAACTTCTCCGTCTCGGATAATCCTCCAATCTACAATATCATCATGGGCACTCCTTGGATAAATTCGATGCGAGCCGTACCATCCACTTATCACCTTTGTCTCAAGTTCCCCACTCCGACAGGAGTCAAGACCATCCTCGGCTCGCAGAAAGACTCGAGAATCTGTTTCATGACGGAACACAAACTCCGCAACCCGTTACAAAAACCAACTCCAGAGGAGAACCGAAAGAAGACTAAAACAAACCGAGAGTCAGCAAACGATTTATCCAAACTCTTATAGCAATTACAGATCACCGGCGAGATCGAGCCGCCCAGAAAGAAAGCCGGCAAAAACGAGGATTTCGTCATCAAAGAACCGAGCTGTGAAGCGGTAATATCCGTCAGCATAGACGAGCAAAACCCTGAAAGATGTGTGGAGATCGGAGCGAACCTAAACGAGACAATAAAAGAAGAATTGATCTCCTTTTTGAAAGAAAACGTCAACACCTTCGCTTGGACAGCTGAGGACATGCCGGGGGTAGATATCAACATCGCCTGCCACGAGCTGAATGTCGACCCGACGTTCAAACCAGTGAAACAGAAGCGAAGAAGATTAGGGCACGAGCGGTTAAAGGCAGTAAACGACGAGGTGGAACGCCTGCTAAAAGTGGGCTCGATCGCCGAGGCAAAATACCCAGAGTGGCTCGCCAACCCAGTAGTAGTCAAAAAGAAGAACGGAAAATGGCGGGTTTGCATAGATTTCACGGATCTGAATAAAGCGTGCCCAAAGGACAGTTTCCCGCTCCCTCATATCGACCGGCTCGTGGAAGCGACGGCGGGAAACGAACTGCTGACCTTCATGGATGCCTTCTCAGGCTATAATCAGATCCGGATGCACCCCGATGACAGAGAAAAGACGGCGTTCCAAACAGAGCGAGGCATCTATTGCTACAAGGTCATGCCGTTCGGACTCAAGAACGCGGGAGCGACATACCAGCGGCTCGTAAACAAGATGTTCGCCTCGCAGCTTGGGAGGACGATGGAAGTTTATATCGACGATATGCTAGTAAAATCTCTGAAAAAGGAAGAACATGTGGCCCATCTCCGCGACTGCTTCGAGCAGCTGAACTCACACGATATGAAGCTAAATCCAACAAAGTGTCGGTTCGCTGTAACGTCCGGAGAATTCTTGGGATATCTGGTTACCTACAGAGGCATCGAAGCTAATCCGAAGCAGATCCAGGCTTTAATCAGAATGAGGTCGCCAGAGACGAAGAAGGAAATACAACAATTAACCGGACGCGTCGCCGCGCTCAACCGATTCATTTCACGATCCACGGATAAGTGTCTCCCTTTCTACGACACTTTGCGAGGAAACAAGAAGTTCGAATGGACAGCGAAGTGTGAAGAGGCTTTCCGCGAGCTGAAGTTGTACCTAGCAAACCCACCGATACTGGCGAAACCAGAAGAAGGAGAGCCATTATATCTGTACATCGCCGTATCAGTAACAGCAGTCAGTGGGGTCCTGGTTCGCGAAGACCGAGGAATCCAGAAACCCATTTTCTATGTAAGCCAAAGTTTGGCTGACGCAGAGACGAGGTACCCCCAGACCGAGAAACTGGCACTAGCAGTCGTAGTGGCGGCCCGCAAACTACGCCCGTATTTCCAATCTCACACGATCGTAGTTCTAACAGCGCTACCGTTAAGAACGATCCTGCACAGCCCGAGCCAATCCGGAAGATTAGCCAAGTGGGCAATCGAGCTGAGCGAATACGATATCGAATATCGAAATCGAACGAGCGCAAAATCACAGGTTTTGGCTGATTTCTTGATCGAGCTGCCAATCGCCGCCAGCGAGGAACCAAATCTTTCCGCTGATTGGCTACTTCACGTTGACGGCTCGTCGTCGAAACAAGGCGCCGGAGTCGGCATTCGACTCACCTCCCCGACGGGCGAAATCTTGGAACAGTCTCTTCGCCTCAATTTCGGCGCGTCAAACAACGAGGCAGAATACGAAGCATTAATAGCTGGATTAAAGTTGGCACTCGGGATTGGAGTTCGAAACATACATGCCTACTGCGATTCCCAGCTCGTCGCGAGCCAATTCACTGGAGAATACGCTACGAAAGATAAAAGAATGGAGGCCTACCTTGAAGTAGTCAAAAATCTAGCCGGAAAGTTCGAAAAATTTGCCTTGGAGAAGATTCCGCGTGGAGACAATACCCAGGCCGACGCCTTGGCATCCCTAGCCTCGACCTCCGATCCAGACTTGAAAAGGATAATTCCCGTAGAATTTATCGAACATCCCAGTATCGACATCAACGAACCCGAAGTTCTGATGACTATCGTCACAGACGAGCCGAACGATAACGATATACTTGACGGAGATCAGCCCGCGGATATGGAAATCGAGGAAGATACGGAATACGGTTGCGACAAAGAGTGGCTCAATCCGATTCGTGTATACATAGCCGATGGAGAGGTACCAGCAGATAAGTGGGCGGCTCGCAAGCTGAAAGCTCAAGCTGCTCGCGTGCGTAGAAGGAAAGAAGGCAAGAGAGATAATGAAAGAAGTTCACAGTGGATCATGTGGAAATCATTCCGGAGGACGAGCCCTGGCTATCAAAATCAAACGGCATGGCTACTTTTGGCCAACTATGATCAACGACTGCGAAAAATACTCGCGGAAATGCGAGAAATGCCAGCGTCATGCTCCAACGATACATCAGCCGGCCGAGCTGCTGTCTTCCATCTCCGCACCATACCCATTCATGAGATGGTCGATGGATATTGTCGGGCCGCTGCATAAATCGAAGCAGAAAAGGTTTTTGCTGGTTCTAACCGACTACTTTTCTAAATGGGTCGAGGCCGAATCCTATGCAAGTATAAAAGACGCCCAAGTTGAACAATTCATTTGGAAAAACATCATCTGTCGGCACGGTGTCCCTTACGAAATCGTCACGGACAATGGCTCGCAATTCATATCGGCTCGATTTCAAAACTTCTGCGACAAATGGAAGATCCGCCTTAGCAAGTCAACGCCTCGCTACCCGCAAGGGAATGGTCAAGCCGAGGCGACTAACAAGACGATTCTCGACGGGCTCAAAAAACGGCTCGACGCCAAAAAGGGCCGCTGGGCAGACGAGCTAGAAGGAGTCCTTTGGTCTCATCGGACAACCCCGAGGCGAGCCACCGGCGAAACGCCATTCGCACTCGTCTACGGGATGGAATGTGTCATTCCCCCCGAAGTGCATTTTCCCGGCGTACGACGATGGTTGTTACCAGAACAAGCAGACTGCAACCATATGATGATGCTGGACGAGCTGGATTTGATCAACGAACGGCGCGACCAAGCACTTATCAGGATCCAGAACTATCAGCAATCCGTGGCTAAGTACTACAACTCCAATGTCCGAGCCAGGAGATTCAGAACAGGAGACCTAGTTCTCAGAAAAGTGTTCCAAAACACCGCAGAGAGAAACGCCGGAAAGCTGGGTGCGAACTGGGAAGGTCCTTACAAAATCACCGAAACAGTTCGCCCGGGAGCTTATCGGCTCGAAAACATGGCTGGCGAACCAATACCAAAGCCATGGAACGTTATGCATCTCAAGAAATATTACCAATAAGGCGCGAGGCACCATCACCTAGAACTACGCGTGACTTGATCCCCGCAAGGGGTACGTAGGCAGTTCACTTTCGAGTGGATTCAGTTGCCCCTCCCAAAAAAAAAGGGGGGGGGGAGTGGGGTACGTGGCTATACACTCCCATTCAAATGCAACACGGTTCGCCGTCAAAAGCATTTTATCGTCGCTAACACGGTTTACCGTTAACGCACTCTCAAAATCGTTGTAACCCGATTCGCCGTTAACATAAGGCGAACGGTGAATTTTCCGTCTGTAACACGGCTCGCCGTTAAACACAACGATGAATAAAATTCGAACATCAGTTCTCTTAAACAGTTCGTTATTAACATCTCGATGAAAACTCATAAACTGCCACGAGCCGAATGTTGTTGGCCGCAACATTCGATCATCTCCAATCTCTTATTACAACTCTCACGCGCGCGCTATATAAATATGATCATCATCGTTTATTCCGACCCGTTAATCACTAATAGATGAGGACACGGAAAAAACTGGAATAAATCGATCAGAAACCCAACATAAACGCTTCGCAGCAAAGTTGGTCTAACTTAATTCGTCGCTATTTGTCCGCGGCAAAAACCGAAAAAAGCTGACAAAAACCCAACATAAATGCCCCGTGGCAACGTTGGTATAAATTGTTATCATCATTATATTGAACACTTCACGAAAAAACGTTGATACAATATTATAACGCCTCGCAGATATGTTTGTTTCGACTGGCAAACATTTCATCAAGCCAAACCATTCGATCAGAAAACGGTTCGATTAAATATAAATTCTAAAAGGTCTGTGGATAAAGCCATCCAGGCATCAAGTACAAAAATAAAATAAAAAGCCATCGAGGCAACATACAAAAATAAACAACAGTTTAAATAGGGGCTCGGTTCGACGATTCCTGAACATCGGGCACAGATTTCTCGGCAATATCCTCCGGCTTCGAACCCACCTCATCAACTTTGCCAGGAACGCCCAGGACTTCGGCCACGTCCTTCTCAGAAGCCTCCAAAGCTCGGTTCGATGCCTCCGGGATATCGGATGAAGCCTTCTCAACCAGACCCTCGGCTCCGGGAGGCGGTCCGCTAGCTTGAGCAGGATTTATTGGGACTTGGCTCATCAATTCCAAGCTCGCACCAACTGGCCTCGCCTCGGGAATCATCACCGGTTCAACTCCACTCTGAAATATAAGGGATTCCCTATTAGTACCCCATTGATCGACAATACCGAGACCAAGACGGTCTAACCGAGTAATAGTGTCGTCCCTAAGGTGTACCTCGGGCGGTTCGACGGGATCCGGAAAGGGAACGAGCTGACCGATTACGCTGTCTAGCAGGGCACTAGCCTCTTCGGCGATCCCGGGATCCGAATCAATAAGCGCCTGAAGATCAGCAAGCTCAATATCAAGGTCCGGCGGATCGTCGCCTCGCATGTCGTTGATCAGTTCAACGTTGCCTTCTGCCTGAGCGATGCGCACGGCTCGTTCATGCATTTCATGAAGTCTCGTCAACCCAGACTTGATCGATTCGAGAAGTTTGGCGTACCGACCGTTTACTCGGCACTTCACTTTTCTAACCTCGACCAGGAAGTTGGCATCCATGGCTCGCACTTTCTCATTAAGCTCGCAGATTTTACCATGAAGAGCTTTCATTTTGATGGCATCATCAACGTTTTTGCCGGCCATCTTGGCTGCAGCCTCCCGGTGCTTGGCCGATTCCTCCCGCTCCCTGGCCAACTCAGCCTCGAGCTTAGCCGCTTTCTCCTCGGCTTGTTTAGCTTCTATGGCACGCGCCTTCGCTTCGACTTCATGCAATCTCTTCAGACTATCGGCATGCTTTTGAAGCTCTTCGAGAGCGGCCTGACTCGAGCGAGCCCTGGTCTCATAACCTTCGACGACCCTGTCGAAAGCCTCCGAAAACTGAACAAAAACGAAAAGAAATTGAGTATATATACGGAAACCTTCTTCGAAAGATAAGCGAACGGAAAAAGAACTTACCAAATGAAGACGAGAAGCCGCCTCTTCATACGCTTCCTTTTCCAAAAGCATGTCTGGGGGAGGAAGGCGAACCCCAGGAGTACTCCTGGCGAGAAAATTCGCCGCCTCGGTCTTCTGAAGAGAGCGAACCAGAGTGGGATCGACAGAGGAACCCGAAGGAGCGTCCCCTTTGGCTTTCTTGGGCGCGTTCTCCTTAAGCCCTTCGATCGCAGCTCTCTTCTTGCCCGTCGCCCCAGATGGCTCGCTCGCCAACGGCTCGCCGGTAGGGTTGGAAGCCTTCTTTCGCCCCCGGTTAAGGACTAAGGCATCCGGATCCCTCGATGTGTTCGAGCGAGCCGGAGAAGGAGGTCTGGGAGAATTTCTCCGCTTCGAAGCCTTGCTCTTCGCCAAAGCTTCCTGGGCTAACTTGACCGCCTTCCCAACTTCCGTAGGCGGCCTATTACCAGGGTCTTTCTTCTCTGGATTGGGTTGTACTACCCTCTTACCCTCGCTCTTCGAGGATACAGCCTCACGGCGAGCCACCGGATCAACTTCAAGACGAGCTTCCTTCGCTCGTCGTTGCTCTTTGAGTAACGCGCGTGCGGACTTTGGGGGCATTGTATTCGAGGGCTTGGGCCAATTGGGAACTTCCTCGTCCGAACTATCTGAAGAATCGAATGAGTCGTAGGCTTGTTCGCGCGCCCTCTCCACTCGCTCCAGAGTAAAGTCTCGTTCCCAATTAACTTTCAGCTCGCAGGAACGGGTAAGGAACTCGGAAAGATCTGGCGGGAATCGAAGCGCCAACCGTCGATCTGTAAAACAAGAAGACCGAGCAATATTAGATAACGGTTCGCGAGAATTTGAAATACTGATTTTTCTTCGGCTCGCACCGATTTCCTGCCAATTGTTCCTGATAAACTTCCTCCGCGTACTCCCAACCGAAGCTCCACTTATTGGAACGAAGAAGAAATATTTCTCCCAGCCATCATCCTTGTTGGGGAAGCCATCGATGATCTTCCGATTCTTCTTGTTGGAGATGTAATAGCGAAGCGACTTCCCGCTACGACGAAACTCCAAGAGATTCTGAAGGTGATGGATCCCGAGCGGAATGCCAAGCTCATAGCTCAAGACGATCAACCCAACCAGATGCCGCATGCCTCGCGGCAGAAGTTGACCAAGTGCGAGCCCGTATTTCCCTAAGAAATGAAGAATCAGGCTCGGGATGGGAAACCACAGGAAAGTCTGGTAGAAATAGCTTTCATATAACGTCAAGCATCCAGGCGGCGGATCATCGGCTCTCTGATGGCTCGCTGGAAGGAGAAGCTCAACTTCTTCAGATATGTTGAAGCAACGGCGAAGCGATTCCAAGGATGTCTCGGTACAAAGCGTTGCACCAGGAGGGTTCCGGACTGACTTTTTCGAAGAACCCCTCGGGGCTCGCGTCGATTTGGTTCGCCTCTTTGCTCCCTGGGACGAACCGGCTCCAAATTGTGGCCGACTCGATGCTTGAGCAAAAGGAGGTACAAATGGTATGAGAATGTCGCCGATCGCCCCATCATCAAACGCTCGCTCAATTTTGATCGCCTCCGCATCATATATCGGATCAAGCGATAATGGAACGCGACCCGATTGATCATGGGAAAGCCAACGCTCTCCCATAGCCCCTTCATCTACATCAGTTGGCTCGCGTGCCTCGTTAGAACCATCACGCTGGGCAACCAGAGGCTCAGTCATCAGTCGGTCGATCTCAGCATCCCCCGTGGACCGAACCGATTGATTTCTGACTTTCGATTGCGAGCCGCCAGAATCATCGGATGAATCTGAAAACCAACGTCGACCCGAAGTCCCCGAATCGTTGGAATTATACGAATGATCCTCAGAGTGATCTGGCCCAATGGAAGGAGTACGACTGCCTGAAGACATTCGGCTCGGAAGAAGATAGATCGGAAAGTTTGAAGATGCACCGGAGATGTGTTTTATCACGGTGGCGCGACCGAAGAACACGAAGAACTTTCAAAAAAAAGAGAGAGAGAGAAAGAGAGAGCTACCTTTTACTCGGTCGAGGAGAGAGAGGCAGAATGAGAAAAATGAGCCCCGAGCTTCTTATTTATAGAAATTTTGGCGCGTGGGCGCGTCGGTTCGGGAAGATGAAACGGCGCGACCTAATCCACGCGCTGGCTCGGGAAGGCGAAACGGCATGACCTAATTCCCGCCTAAACTTTAGGGCTTCCATTGAAGGTTAGTGGGCCCGGAGACGTTTCAGATTCTAAGTTCACATACCGATAAAGCAGTCGACATCGTTTCATCAGAAGCGATTAGCGAGCCAAACATTTTGCGAGCGAAGCAACATTTGGCGAGCCATATCCACGGAAGAATCAAATGACAATGTCTTCTCACTTTCAAATTTTAGCTCGTCACTCTTACATCGAAGACTAACGAGCTGGGGGCAAACTGTTGGGGTCGGATTCCACCCCGAGATCGTCATTTGGATTGGACAAATGGAGGAAGACCGAGTTAGACCGCACCAGCCGAACCGCACCAAACCGGGCCGAGCCGGGCGTCAAACCAAAGGCCAGCCGGAGACTCCTTAATGGGCCGAACCAACATCCGACGAAGCGATTCGAGCCGAGGCCCATCAAAGACTTTCCTTGAACTGAAATCGGCGCGAGCCATAAAGGAAAGTTTACATTTTTGCGGAGTCGGCGCGAGCAGAAAAGGAAAGTTTACATTTTGGCGTAAAGTCGGTTGTAAAAGTCGGTTCCTATTCTCTTATAAATAGGAACCGATAGTCATTATTTAGAGGGACTTTTTGACACACCTAAAAGGCACACGCCACACATATTGTAGCTCGCTCAACAGCTAAATAAAATAACCATCATTTGGATCGACTCTTGTGTTTACTTACGAAATTCTCGGCTCTCCCTAAAAACATTAAGAATACCGTAGTGCAGTTTCGGCTCGCACAATAACGAGCAGTTTCGGGCATTTTCATACGCCAGTAGTAAGTCAAGGCTGCGGGTAGAGCACCAAACATGACAATGATTCTCCAAATGTAATCAGCTTGAGGTGGCGTTGAGAGAGCCCTGTTTTCCTCATAGGTCGGTGATGGGAACTTTTTGTCGAAAATGGAAGCAACTGCAAGTGCCACGAAACCTCCGGCCAAGATACCGATACCTTGCATAGCGAACACGGCCGCGATGAAAGCACCACGAGTCTTCTTGTTGGCATATTCAGACATGATGGTGGCAGAAAGAGGGTAGTCACCTCCAATACCGAATCCCAACCAAAACCTAAAACCAAATTGTTTAATGACATATATAATTAAGTATATATACTTTATATATATATATATATAGATAGAGAGATTATTAATTAGTAAATCATGTGTATATATATGATGATAATTAGTACCTGAAGAAGCAAAGAGTGGTCATGACACCCTTGGCCTTGTTTCCGAAAGATAAACCGGAAGCGACGGAGCACACGATCATCATGATTAAAGTGATACCATACACTTTTTTCCTTCCAAGCTTGTCACCGAGCCATCCGAAAAAAAGTTGACCCATAAGTGTCCCACATAGAGCCACACCGTTGACCGCAGCGGCAACATGAGGTGGGAGACTTCCAGGCTTCGCTGACTCTGGATTGAAGTAGTAGAGACGGCCAAGGAGCTTGGTCACCAAGGACACGCAAAAGAGATCGTAGGCGTCTGTAAAGAAACCCATACCGGCGATGACAATCGCCGTGAAATGGTAAAGTTGCGTTTTCGCAACATCGAGCGCTTTCAGCACTCCTAGTTGCTGTTCAGCCATCTTAGCCTCTGTTGTCTCTCCTGCTTTCATGCAGTAAAAGTTAATATTGTGTATTGACTTTTGCTGTTGTTCCAAAAAATATATATTTGATTAGCTTTTGTTGTTATTCCAAATATTATAGATTTACTACTATAGAATTAAGAGAAACACTTCTTAATGAATGCCAGTGTTCAAGAAAAGAAAACACCAGACGTTACACGGGTGGTGATCCAGCGTCTAGCGTATAAAACGCTTAATTGGAGTCTAGATGATTTTTATTCGTTTTAAGTGTTTCCATGATATATAAACCTATGTATTAGATATGTTTTTAATATGTAGTGTAACATATATAAATACCATGATTTGTAAATAAGAAAATTAAAATATATATTTTAAATCTTTAAAATAGATTCAAAAATTTAAATATATAAAAAAGCAAAAGATGTAAAAACCAAACTGTTAAAAAAGTATCATATATTTGAACTATACCGAAACTTTCTACTAAAAAGGAATCTGTTAAACCATAAATGAAAATTAGATAAAAACATTCATTCAATTTGTAACAAACATTATATAAACTTTTATAACCATATTTATGAGACAAACTTGTAAATTTAATTATATATAGTTAGAAATTCAAAAAAAAAAGCCAAAAAATTATAAATTCAAAAACAATTGTTTGACCGCCTAGAGCTGCCTAAGACCGCATGCATAATCAAATAGTTTAAGTGAGTGCAAACAAAATTTATGATTGTGTGTGTGTGAGAGGAAGATACAATAATTAAACTTGTTACTAATCTTACCGTCACGATATGTTAACTGTGGCGAAGGACGAGGCAAGAGAGAGACTTTTAAGAGAAAGAGGTAGAGAGAGATGGTGGTTATGATTGATTGTGTCTGAGACGGCGGAAATTTATAGAGGAGATCGGAGAAGCATAGTCTCCGGCATCTTAAGGGTATATCCACATTATTATTATTTTTTATTAATTTTCTTCTTAACTTCGCTTTCTTGCACTTCTGGGTATGTGATGTATGGTATGCACATACTTTAACTTCCTTTTAATAACCTACTAGGTTGAAGGCCGCGCTACGCGCGGGTAGTGTTATCAAATTTTCTCATTTAATTTGTTTTTCATGTTTGTTAAGTTTGTTTTAAAATATTAATAATATGATAATCTCTCCGACGTAGTATTTTATTTTATTTCTCGAGTTATTTTTTCCACCACTCATTTGACGGGACAATTTATTTCCGAAATTCATAGTTGCAATTCCGACATCATACATATATTTGACGGAACTATATGAATGATGTTGAATCTCATATAAGTAAAACTCCGGCCTGTTCAGTTAATAAATCAGTTATCTTATCTCAATATGTTGATGATAGCCAAAATTATTGCTACCCACGAGGTTCTTTTCATACATTGTTTATTTATAATGACTATGAACATAAGTTCAAGATTTTGTCTTTATAGCCTTCACGTTGACGACTCCTCTTATTATAATTTTATAAGTCCAGTAAAGATTCTTTTTTTCATATATAATTCTGAGAAATCATCTTTGGTATTTGGTGCTTTGTTTGTCTATAATAGATTCTGAATCAAACCATCAAACATTGTTGGACACTACAACATCAATCAAAAACAAATACATACTATACATGCAATATATGCTATATGTGGAGTAAACATCTTGGAACATTATGAACAAAAGCAAAACATGATTTATGCTGAATTTGGAATTAGTGCACCAAAGCTTTTGTGTTACGTGTGATAGTGTCCATAACTTTTGCTATTTTTGTACGTGTACACCCCACTCCAAGCAAAGCTGTAATACATAATTAACTGATAGACTTTTCAGTTTTTTTGTTTACTCAATAGACACAAAGCTGTTTGATTCTAATAACTAATATCCTTGTATAGTAGACAGAGCCAAATCCTTGTATAATATAACAATAAAGAGTATGTTTCAGTGAAAGCTGTATAAGGAACTTAGCATAGTAGGTTAAGAGTAGTTGTAGTTATGATTTCCACATTTCAGACTTCAGATTCTCCTTTTGAACTCAAATCTGGACTTTGTCCCTATTAAGATATTTCGAAGCAGTATGCCACGAGAAAGATTGCAACTTAGAGTCAGCCGAAATATATAGATAAACTTTAGTTTCTCAACCGAGGAATATGGGAAGGATGATTATTAAGGCATTTGAAAGACGTACAGATTACATGGGTGTTTGACAACATTAAACACTTAAAACCATAAGAGATTTAAAGATCTCTTAATGATATCATAAGACAAAATTTAAATTACAACTTTTCAACTTTGGTGTCTTAAAACAAAAACAAAAACAGAGCAGAGAAGATTACATTACAACGTCCGTACTTTCCCACCCTCATAACCTTTTAAACTGAATGCCGAGGTATTCCCAGTAATAGTTTAGCATATGATGATCAGGTCTCAAACAATCCCACTTTCCATTACAGAATATCACATACACATCCGCTGCATATCTATTAATTCTCCAATATCCATCATGAACAAATATTCCGCAGCAACAGGTAAATTTGACTTTTCCAATTTTTTGGAGAAATCTCAAAGGAATTACTTTCCAACGCCATGAAGTTGAGTGACATGAGTCCAGTTCTCTTGAAGATACTCGTGAGATAACCGTTGTATCATTTTGGCTCTCTTCTTCTGTAATCTAAGAGGTTTTATGAGAGTCTCCATCTCCTTTTCTTTAACTTCTGTTGCAGTCCTTGCGTCAGGACACAGCGGAAACACGGCCGTTATCACTCCTCGCGTCTACGATTCATTTTCTTGGTTTCCATCCGCAGAGACGTCATGGAAATATCTTGAAACTTTCCGGACATTAAAATACTGACCCAAATTTCCTGGGGGCGGGTTTGGTTTTTCCGAAACAGACGTTCCCTGGAAGTATTGTGAAACTCTTCGAACCTTTTTAGCTTGATCTTCGCTGGTTTATTTCCTATAACTTAAAGAAGCAATCTCAGAATGACATTGTGAATCAGCTTATGACTTGAAGAAAGATAAAGGAACCTTTTACCTCACCAACAAAAGTGAAGGAGATACCAATACTAAGAGCAAGCCCATAGAGCAGATAAAGAAAACATCAAGTGTTAGTTTCAACCTAAGAAAAGAGGTGTTCAAAAGGAGAAACAGAGAAAACACGTTATTTATTAGAACCAACAAACCAAGATAACACGGAAGACACCAAATAATAGTTTCGTCTCAATCTATAAACTATTCAACACATGTTTTACAGAGTTTGCAAAGCAAAATTATCAAGAAGCTTATGATGATCATCAACAACAGTAACTCAAGAAGTTTGAGGAGAAAAAGAAGATTACTTTTTGTTTAACTTCGAAAGTCATCTCTTTTCCTCTTCCTAACCCCATTATAAACGAACCCAGAGAACAAATCATCCAAATTTCTTTAAAAATACGGACAATCTTTCACAACAGAAACACATGTTAGCTACGCACGGGTTTATATATTCAAAGTATTTTTTTATAGTTTTTGGTTTTAAGCCTTTTTTACTTTTTTGTTGTTGTGTGTGTATTTTTTGTATCAAATTACAATGGTTTCATATGAAGAACCTGTCAATATGAAGCCGCATTTTCCACTTGAAACTGATGGCATCTTATTCATGTCCTCAAGTCCGTTTGCAGGAGCCCACTCCAGATACAGGGGAGCATCTCTGTAATGATAGGGTAATGTGTGATAAGGCATTTACTGTTAATGAGAAAGAAATAGTGTTGTTGGAGAAAACTATCGTCTTTAATATCTCTGTGCATATATCCTTTCTAATGTATATTCAATTATTCTTAGCTGTAACACATTTAGATGATTAATGTATCAGCCAATAGAAATAATTAGTATGTAAAACACATGCCATACCATTTGATTAAAAGCAGCAAGACTGTCTTTTCCTTCCAGAATAGACGAATAGATCTTTTGAGCCTTGGCCCTAATAAATACATCACCAATGCATTTTCTGTTCCCTCCACTCTGAACCATCTTATATGTGGAATTCCACCTGCAGACCACAAACAGATGACCAAAATAAGCTTCTACGAAGTAATAATTGGTCTCGTTAAAGCATAAGACGGTAAAGAGAGAAGCATAATATAAAATCTAGATTTTTTTTTTTTTTTTTTTGGTTTTAATGTTAAGAGAATGAGAGTTAAGATACATATGAGAAGCATACTTTCTCCTTCAAGATTTCTGTCCAGGTCGGCTTCATAGAGGAGGTAGGGATGATTTGTTATCATGTTCTCCTTGAAACAAGGATTTTTTATGGGTTTCAATTACCAATCCCACTCATGTCATTGTGGTCTTGAGAGTCAATCCAAAATGGAGAATGATAAGACAATTTCGAATACAAGAAGTTCAACAAGTCAAGAGCAATGGGTTTTTGTGGTTTCAAATCAAGAAGTAAATAAACTAAAACTAAGCAATAAATAAAAGAACAGCAAACTGAAATCAATAAATTGCGAAATGAACAGTAACTTCGAAGTGAACAGTAACTCCAAAATCAAGAAAAGACAAGGAGCAAACTTTGACAATAAAGGAAAGGTCTTGGGATGAGGTTATCGATTACAAGGTTTTAGGGGTCAACAAGGGTGTCTAGAAACACTGAATTAAGAGCTAAGTCTTAGGAGGAGAATTCATAAAACAAGGTTAACCCACTTTCATGGTGAAAACCACAAAGCTAAACTTGAAATCAAAGGACCTAACTTTTGGTTAGTGAGTTCAAGAAAAGCCAGCCTTAAGAAAAAACTCTCCTAAACCGATAAGCTCTCTAAACAACCACCATCGTGGGTTAGACAAGCAAATCTCCTTGTTGGTTGGGTCCAACAATTTCCAAACACTTTTGATGTAGGAAATGTCTAAAATCAAGATCTAATTGATCAAGGAAGACCAGCAAGGAAAGACTTTTGGAAGAATTAAACACCTCTAGAAGCAAAATCGTCCCCTAATTACTCCTAATCTACCTCATCCCTCAAGACCCAAAATAGCTCACTCACTCTTCATGTAGAAACGCCCAATTCCTCTTAAGGAAAGGAGTTTAATTACACTCTAGAGCAAGAAGCGTGAGGTGAGAAGAAGATAAAGCAAGAAGAAGAAATAACTTTAACTTGATTAAAATTTAAGAAGAAAGATTCAAAGTTACAAAAGGAATATTCAAAGTGAATCTCCAAAAAGTGGAAGAGTTTCTGATTTTTGTTTTCAGATTCATCTCTGCCCAAAAGCTGCTGTGAAAATGAGTTTATAAAGTCTTATATAGTGGGAGCTTGGAAAACAAGGGCACCCTTCACGTCAACTAACTTAAATTGACTTTCTCTTCTTCTTAACTCGCACAGCTTTTCTTCGTCAAACGGGTTCTTCATCCCGTTTCATATCCCGTTTGCTCTCCGAAATCCATGCTCCTACCTCTTGATTCCAAATCTCCTCCTTTTGCACTCAAAAGCACCTGATACAACTCCCATATGCACGAAATATGCAATGCAGGTCCTAAATGCTATGTATTAGCATAATGCATGAGATCTATATTAAAATGCTGAAGATATGGGCTAAAATAGGAGAAAATCTAAGGGAAACATGTGCTTAAAAGAGACAAAATGCAGAGACATCACTCCTGCAAAACAATCCCAATGATCGTGTTAAAGAAAATTGTCAGCTAAAAGAAGATTTAACCCAAAAGCACCAATTTAAGGAGCGTATAGCTTGCCTCACTTATCAATTCAGAGAACATCGATTCAGAGCCTCAAGTGCACGAAGATGATTTAAGATTAAAACAGAGTAGATCAAATCTACAGAATAGCTAAGGGAAATGATGCGTTGGGTTTTATGCTTCAAACTAATACAATTTATAACCCAACTTGGTAGAGCTGCAAGTGCACAGCCGTGGTAAGTCGGGGTCGAACACAAGGAAGAGAGATTTCGTTTCTAGTCTATGTTGAGTGATGAGTAGCTAGAACAAAGAATATGAGTGTGGGGTGATCTAAAATTAAAGGAAAACAAGTGAGTAAGTGAATGAGGTTGTAAACAAGATGGGAAAGATGTTAGGCAAAGGATGATCAATGGAAACTTTCAATGAAATGACAAGAGATTGCATGGGATAATTTATAAACCGCCTTGAACTCACAACACTACGGTATAACCTTTCCACTTTCGTGGCTCCGGCCACTATGCTTAAACAACCTAATAGACTCAACTTTCGATGGTTATTACAAGTTATAAGCATGCATTAACTAGTGTTCAAGTCGTGATTGCTCACTAAATTCCTTAGGTCGACTTTTGGAAGCCTAAGACACTTAGCTCATCAAATACTAGTTTCGGCAATACAACAAGCTTTTGGAGAGTGTATCAACCTAGAATCAAGTTGTTTAGGCGCGCTTTCCTAACAACAAGCATTATGAACAAGCAAAGATGAAGGTCCAAATGGTGAAATCCCGGTTTATGCAATCATATAAGTCAAATCATATCATGAGCCCATCGATCTCCCTCGGCCTAACCGAGAGATCTACTCGGCCATGGCGCAAACAAGCAAGCAAAGCATGATTGAAAGCATAATCATAAGCACAAGTAAGAGATAAAGGGAATAGAAAAGCTTCTCTATTGAAGAAACAAGTCGGGTCTCCTTTGATAACTTGAAATCTCGAGTACAAAGGTAACAAAGCAAAGAAGATGGAAGAACAAGGTTTTATGTGAGCTAGGGTCTTGAGCGGCGCCTCCTTTCTCCTCCCTTGGACTGCGCAGCTCTCTCTCTGGTTCTTCTTGACGGCCAAAACCCTTCTCTCCTTTTCTCTAAGGCTAAAAACTTGTATATATAGGTAAGGAATCGCTTAGGTCTTCGTGGTGCCGGAAAAGGAAACTTTCCGATGAGCTGGAGTCAATCTTTTGCGACGTGTATGGGCCGAGATAAGGCCAAGGAAACCTCCAAATAATAGCTAAGCCTCTTCTCAAGCGAGCCAAAGTCCATGCCGCGGTATCCTGGGCCTTTAGACACGCGAGATCCTCCACGGGCTTCATCTTGTCGCTATACGGACACGTCTCGGTATAAAGTGAATTTCTCCTTGATGGTTGATCCAAATGGCTTGATTCCACTTCGTCGTGATGCATAACTCAAATATCTATCCAGCAAGACCAAGATCATGATTTTTGGACGTCGGGAAGACCCCTTGCCGCGGTCAACTTCCAGATGCTCCGGTTCTGTCCGAATACGAGAATCGGACAAATGGAGTTATAATGATGCTCTTGACTTGGAAACTTGCATGGATCATGGTTTGAGGCTCTTTTGCTCCTTTTGAATCCTTTTTGATGTTTTAACCTGTTAAGACTCCAAAACCAACAAATACAAGAAAACTACCTCCAAAGGCATAAAACCTTATTGAAAGCACTTGAAAACATATGAAAATACTAAGTAAAAACATGCAAAATATGATGATATCAACTCCCCCAGACTTAGCCTTTGCTTGTCCTCAAGCAAACTAAGAAAGGAAAAGAGGTTTGAAAACGTGAGAACTCTCAAATCTTTTGGAAATCCATGTTGACCTTTGTTTTAGTAATCCACATGAATCAGCAGCGGCATTAATAATTAAGAACAAGGAAGTACATACCGTGAGTTTTGCAATCGTCCCAAAGCAATCCACTTCTCTTTAGACCATCCAAATTCGCCACCTTTGACTCCTTTAGTTTCTAAAGGTGTGGTCTCAACTAGGGAATATCGATCAAAGGGTTTAGGGACTCTTACTCATCCTCTTGTGTTTAGACACTTGTCTTGGCTCATGCCTCACCTCTCTCTCTTCTCACTCCTTAAGCCGATTCATCCCTTTTTTAGGGTAGCATGGTATTTTTTTTTATTCGACTTCTTCTCCTCTTTGTGGAGGTTTTGGATGATCTTCCATAGACGCGAGTATTGATGGTTGTAGCCACCTAATCCCCGGTTACTTGAATCAAATGGCCTTCCATAGACGCGAGTATTGATGGTGGTTGCCACCTAATCCCCGGTTACTTGGACCTTGATGCTTTTTCTTAAAATTGGAGGGGAGAGAGAGGGAAAACCGAACTCACATAGACTTTCACTATTTGGTGAGGATGAGGAGTCGTACCCTTTGTAAAACCAAGCCCCTAGCTGAGAAGGTTAAGTTCATTAAGGTGCGGAGTCAAAGATGTATCCTTCTTAAGCCCTTGGAGATGTGGACGTTTTTGGTAGATCGATCCACTCATGGTGCACATGTGATGGAGTAGACTGCCAAATACTGATCAATGGTCACTTAAACGCATGCAAAACAATGGTTAGGTCCAAGATAAAGTCATAATTCTCGACAAAAGTTTTGACTCAATAAAAACGACTCGATTAGATGAAAACAATGCAAACAAAAATGTCAAAATGAACAAACTTATTAGTATAATCCCCCCAGACTTAACTTGCACCGTCCCGGTGTAAGAAAAATCAGATTAAGAGAGGTGAAATACGTAATAGATTTGAAAAAGGGAAAGGTTAGAATGATGTTACCAAGGGATGACCAATTGTTATGAAGATCAGGGTCATATGATTGATTGGGGCTCCTCTGGAGACAGGATGGGTCGGTAAGTGTTGAAGGTCAAGGCCCGAAATCCTTTGGTTTGCATTTAGGTCGGGTACGTCTCATTCGGTCGACCCGGAATGAGTGCTATGAACCACATGACAAACCGTTAAGAATTTTATGAACGGGATTGAAAATTTACCGTCCAATATGATGTTTTAGAGCCGCTGGTGAAGTTTCAGATCGTTTGGTCGAGCAAATGTGAAAATCCTGTGTCCGGTGGATCTCTCGGACGGCCGTAAGGTGATGGGATGGACCACAGCTCGAACCGTCAACATTCCGTCGACCTATCTTGAAATTCCACCGACCAATCATATATTTTAGGAGCAGTGGTGAAGTTTCATGTCAAACAAACGAGCGGTTTTGGATTTGCATCATTTGGTGTTCCATACGGTCGACCGGATGATAGTGCAATAGACCACAGCTCAAATGGTGACGAATTTCTTGACCGAGATTGAAATTCCACCGACCAACTTCATATTTTATGAGCACTGGTGAAGTTTGATGTCAAATGGATGAGCGGTGTGAGACTTCCTTCACAACGTGGTCTAATCGGCCCCGGAAAGAGATTTTTGACCCTCCTCGAATTTGGCTCGTTCGTTCCATGATTTTCTTTTGGAATAGTGATTTTGAAGCTCCAAGAATTCATGTCCAGGTGGTGGTGTCGCCATGCCGTGATGTTGGTTTTTGCCGGCCTTTGGTTACCCGCCATCGACCGGATGTGGCATTCGTGCGTATCTCCCCATCCGTTCACATTTCTCCGTCCTATCTTTTGGATTTGCCGACCAATATGGTATTGTCTGGTCGTCTGTGAAGTTTGGTGGACTTTGGTAACACGGATTGTGAGATAGGTCAAGTGTGTACTCCTTTGCACCCGTGTGGCCGAGAAAAGCACGCCGGATCGAATATCTGGAATTTTACGCGACCGTTTGGTGATTTTCTTTGACCGAAATGATTCTGCTTCCCTCCTTTATTAGTCTCGGGTGGTTCCCGCTCCTTGGTGTCGGTTTGGACAAGGGTGGGATGAATGGGTGGGACATTTCCTTGTTTGGTCTCCTCTTGGTTTGTCATCCTAACAAAATGCATGCAATAATGATGTGAAAACTAAAAATGAAAAAGGAAAAGAAAAATACCGTGTGGGTTGCCTCCCACAAAGCGCTTGTTTTAAAGTCATCTAGCTTGACTCCCGTTTTTCTTTGTTCGGTTAGGTGCGGATGTGATCGGCCAAAGGGTTTGGGATCCCTTTGGTGTCTTCACATTCTGGTTCAGGTGGCTCATGAGGTGGTTTGGGCTCTCCATGATCATCTTCCATGTCGTCCTTAAGGACCAAAGCTCTCGGAAAAAGTTTTAAGGTTTTTCCGAGTCTTTCCTTTGCGGTTTGCTCATCTTTGGGGTCCGGATCCTTTGGGAGAATGATTCTTATGCTGGCAAAGGACTTAGGCACACCGTCAGGTTCTTCTTCAGCTCCATGATTGTTAAAAGACGATGACAAGACCGAGTGAATATCCTTGAAGACATTCTCATGCTTCGGCTTCAACGGTTTCATCGCTTCTTTTGGTTTAGGGTAGGGCTCGCCCTTCTTAGTGCTTCTTGGCCGCTCGGCTCCTTCTCTTGGCATGAGTGTGCTCCTTTCTGGTGGTAGTTTGACTGCGCTTGGAGCTTGTTTGAAGTTGATGCTTGGGAAAAAGACATCTTGCCGGACATGACCAAGTGTTAGTTGGTTTCTCATGTAATTAATGACCGCCCCGGCTGTGGCTAAGAATGGGGTACCAAGAATCAGCTGATTCCTCTTTGATCCTTCCCATACCATGATTTGGAAATCAGTTGGGACATGTCTCTCTCCAATCTCTAGCATAACATCTTCAAGCACTCCATAAGGCTCCATGCTTGATAGATCCGCAAACTCCACTCTCACCTTAGGCTCTTTGAAATATTTGAATCCCAAATCTTTGGCTAGTGCAAGAGACATGAGGTTCACGTTTGCTCCACTATCACACAAGCAATCGGTGAGTTGGTATCCATTGATACAAACGGGGATAACAAACTTCCCGGGATCTCCTTGTTTAAGCAACGGCTTGTTGTCAAGCCTTCTCTTGTAAGCTCGCCTTGACTCCCATGTGTACCTCTCTGGTTTGTACCTCTCCTTAAGCTCATCTTCTCTTTCTTCTTCTTGAGATGGTACGGAGACAATGGCCGGTGGATCCTCTTTGGATGAAACAACACTACAAAACTTTTGCGGATTTGCCTCTTGTTGCTTTTTAACCGCCTCGGCTGTTTGAGAGACTTGAACATCTAACTTCTGGACGTGAGTTGACAACGCCCCAAACTTATTATTTAGATCACCAAACATGTGATCCATCTTCTCATGTAAGCTCTTGGTAGCTTGTCTTTGCTCCTCCATATATTTCTTAACCGCCACATCTACTTTTTCTTCTTGTTGAGCCGGTGCAACTCCTTGGGGGAAAGTGAGTGGCTGTTTCACTTGGTAGACTCCCTTAGGATAGAATTGTTGCTTAGGCTGGTATTGACCTCCTTGGTAAGTGTTTTGGCCTCCTTGATAAGTGTTTTGGCCCGGATAGACTTGATCATTTGGATTCTCCACATTGGTGCTTCGGTAAGAGAGGTTGGGATGGGGGCGGAATGGCTGATTGTATCCTCTATTACCGTAGTTACCTCCTATGTAGTTGACTTCCTCTTGATTCTCTTCTGCTCCATCTCTCATAAATTCCATGAGAGGCTCTTCATTAGTGGCCAAGACATCATCAATCGCATGCACTCCTCGGTTGCTCTTTAGTAGTTGTGAGACCATGTTCTTCAACTCCATGATTTGAGCCGATTCCGATGATGAGCTCGTGGTTCTCACTCCTCTATTGTACTCAGGGCATGCATTGGAATCACTTGCAGCAAGATTCTCGATCAAAAGCTTAGCCTCCGGCACCGATTTGGTCATGAAGTTGCCATTGCTCGCGGTGTCAAGTGAAAGCTTGTACTTGTGATCAATCCCATTGTAAAAGATGTTCCAAAGGTTACCTTCTGAGAAGCCATGATTAGGGCAATCTCTTGCATACTCCTTGAAGCGCTCCAAAGCTTCATAGAAAGACTCCATTGGTGCTTGCTTAAACCCGGATATCTTACTCCTTATAGAGTTTGATCTTTGCTTGGTGTAGAATTGGTTTAAGAAAGCTCCTTTGTATTCATTCCATGTTGTAATGGATTGAGGTGGTAGAGACTTTACCCATCTAAGTGCCTTGTCACTTAGAGAGAAGGTAAACAACTTGCACTTGAAGTAGTCCGGTGACACTCCATTGATCCGAGTAGTGCTACATATCTCCTCAAAGGTGTCGACATGGTCAAGTGGATGTTCGGTGGACAAACCATGGAATTGGTTTTGTTTCACCAAGGCAATGATTTGTGGCTTGATCTCAAAGTCGTTCCTTGGGGGTTGTGGTGGTCGGATTGGATTCCTATCCAAGAAGAATGCATCGGATGAATCAAAATCTCCCATAGTCGGATGCCTTGGATGCTGAGCGAATTGTTCCCTCCTTGGAGGCGCATGTGGTTGAGCTTGAGGCATCCCTTGGTGACCGCCATGGGGGTTTTGGTGATGCTGGTTTGGTGGTTGACCTGCGTTTTGTTGCTCCGGTTGTTGTTGATGTTGTTGTTGCGGCTGCGGTTGATCGGCTACACCGGGAGCGTTTTGATTAGGTTGAGGCACGGCTCCTCGTGCTGGCTGGTCAACTCCGGCTTCTGGTAAGACATGAGGGGCTTGTGGTTGTTGTTCTTGGTCAGGGGCTTGTTGTTGGCCACCTTGTGCCGCGGCTTCACCGCCTTGATTCATTCTTTCTCTTCTTTGTCGCCTAAGTGTTCTTTCAAGTTGGTCAATGTCAAGATCTTCTTCTATGGTATTATCCGGATTGGACCTTCTTGTCATGCACCTAAGAGACACAAAGAAAGAGTATTAAGTAAAATTTTTATGGTTTTTTAAAGTTTTATGAAAAACAGAAAATGAAATGCAAAAATAAAAAGAACTAGACTAAAAATCAATCAAGAAACTTGAAAGAAATGCAACTCTTCCCCGGCAACGGCGCCAAAGAGCTTGATGCGTTGGGTTTTATGCTTCAAACTAATACAATTTATAACCCAACTTGGTAGAGCTGCAAGTGCACAGCCGTGGTAAGTCGGGGTCGAACACAAGGAAGAGAGATTTCGTTTCTAGTCTATGTTGAGTGATGAGTAGCTAGAACAAAGAATATGAGTGTGGGGTGATCTAAAATCAAAGGAAAACAAGTGAGTAAGTGAATGAGGTTGTAAACAAGATGGGAAAGATGTTAGGCAAAGGATGATCAATGGAAACTTTCAATGAAATGACAAGAGATTGCATGGGATAATTTATAAACCGCCTTGAACTCACAACACTACGGTATAACCTTTCCACTTTCGTGGCTCCGGCCACTATGCTTAAACAACCTAATAGACTCAACTTTCGATGGTTATTACAAGTTATAAGCATGCATTAACTAGTGTTCAAGTCGTGATTGCTCACTAAATTCCTTAGGTCGACTTTTGGAAGCCTAAGACACTTAGCTCATCAAATACTAGTTTCGGCAATACAACAAGCTTTTGGAGAGTGTATCAACCTAGAATCAAGTTGTTTAGGCGCGCTTTCCTAACAACAAGCATTATGAACAAGCAAAGATGAAGGTCCAAATGGTGAAATCCCGGTTTATGCAATCATATAAGTCAAATCATATCATGAGCCCATCGATCTCCCTCGGCCTAACCGAGAGATCTACTCGGCCATGGCGCAAACAAGCAAGCAAAGCATGATTGAAAGCATAATCATAAGCACAAGTAAGAGATAAAGGGAATAGAAAAGCTTCTCTATTGAAGAAACAAGTCGGGTCTCCTTTGATAACTTGAAATCTCGAGTACAAAGGTAACAAAGCAAAGAAGATGGAAGAACAAGGTTTTATGTGAGCTAGGGTCTTGAGCGGCGCCTCCTTTCTCCTCCCTTGGACTGCGCAGCTCTCTCTCTGGTTCTTCTTGACGGCCAAAACCCTTCTCTCCTTTTCTCTGAGGCTAAAAACTTGTATATATAGGTAAGGAATCGCTTAGGTCTTCGTGGTGCCGGAAAAGGAAACTTTCCGATGAGCTGGAGTCAATCTTTTGCGACGTGTATGGGCCGAGATAAGGCCAAGGAAACCTCCAAATAATAGCTAAGCCTCTTCTCAAGCGAGCCAAAGTCCATGCCGCGGTATCCTGGGCCTTTAGACACGCGAGATCCTCCACGGGCTTCATCTTGTCGCTATACGGACACGTCTCGGTATAAAGTGAATTTCTCCTTGATGGTTGATCCAAATGGCTTGATTCCACTTCGTCGTGATGCATAACTCAAATATCTATCCAGCACGACCAAGATCATGATTTTTGGACGTCGGGAAGACCCCTTGCCGCGGTCAACTTCCGGATGCTCCGGTTCTGTCCGAATACGAGAATCGGACAAATGGAGTTATAATGATGCTCTTGACTTGGAAACTTGCATGGATCATGGTTTGAGGCTCTTTTGCTCCTTTTTGAATCCTTTTTAATGTTTTAACCTGTTAAGACTCCAAAACCAACAAATACAAGAAAACTACCTCCAAAGGCATAAAACCTTATTGAAAGCACTTGAAAACATATGAAAATACTAAGTAAAAACATGCAAAATATGATGATATCAGGAAACTGAAACTTACGAACTTAACAGCTACGATCTCAAAGGTATCGACACTCCGCGACTTTGTACTTGCCGTCGATGATACGTTCCATGGGAGCTCGGAATTTAGGGCATTTTTATACCCACAATATACAAACCCTTCTCTCCGCGCCCTCTTCCTCCACCTCCGCCGAATCTGACACTCGAAAAACCGTGTCCATCTTCCTCTCCTACTCTCACACCAGATCCGTCTTGCAAATGTGTGGTCGTTGAGCTTTCTATATAAATGACGATCGTAATACTCGAGTTCTCTTTGCCTACTTCTTCAAAATCTTTACCAATCCTGTAGAAACTCATTCTCCAAATTCAGTCGAAGAACTGAGAAACTCCATGTCCATGTAGTTGAGGAGAAGAACCATACCGACTTGGAGATTGACGACAGTTTTCTGATCTTCAATCGTTTACACAATTGAATAGACAATCAATGATGAGTGAACCAATAACCTTTGCGATGGAAGACGAAGAGAAAGTTATTAAATGTTTCAAAAGCGTCTTCACGAAAGAACACACATAATTTTTTTTTCTAAATATAAGGAAATCTATTGCCACGTGTCCACTCTAAACTCACTCGAAAATTGCTGATGTGAACAATGTGAGGAGCCACAAATAGTCCCTTTTATTATAGTAGATTATTAGTACGAATGGTTTCTCTGTGAGATTATTGATCATGGAGTCATTCTATGATTTGGTCCAACCAATTAGATAATTTCTCGCACTTAAATATATGCTAGGTATTACATTAATAAGTGGATAGATAAGCACCTGCAAATATCCATAAATCATATACATGGTATGCAATTGTTGTAGTTGTAAGATGTATATTACTTGTACTGCGAACTAATATCCAGTTAACTAATATCCAGTTCATATTTGAGAGAGAACTAATGATACTAAATCACTTTTGAAGATTTACTCGTAACCTTGCAAGTAATCTAGCTTGACTAGCCGGGAAGGTGGAGGAAGTAAATATGAAGGTTAAAGAATTATGAACTTATCTATAATACTTTAAAACAGGTGTTTGGGCCCTCTCAGGCCCTCCACATCAGTTTCCTGAAAAGCTCTACCACGGCGCCACGTCAGCTGATAACTCAATAGATTGCCACGTATATAGTGTATATGTCAAGAACTCATTCTCATCGTGGTTTCCACGATTAAGAAAAACTTACCATCTTCCCTGCTTTTCAATCAGTCGATACCTCTACTCGGATCCATACGTTATTTGTGACGCCTTAAATTAGGCCATACATATAATCTCCTTCGATTCTTCTTTTAAATGGCAATTCCTCTCCCATCCTCTTCTCTCCTGCAGTTTGATTTAGATTTGATGCATCTCTAGATTCAATTGTAGGATTCATTTTTGGTAGATCTCTTTGTTCAGACACTGGTTATTCTTTCTCTAGAATTGTAAATAAAATCACCGAATTATGGTGTATGCAGAATAACTGTTGCTGTTTTAACTATCAACAATCTGATTTTTGAGGTGTTTCAAACTTTTTTTGGTTGGTTCTTAATATCCCAGTTCTTCTGCCTTATTTCGCGTGGGACAGTTGAAGAGGTGAACGTCTGAATTGGAAGAGTTTCGAGCAGAAGAATCCTCAATTTCTAGAGTTACGAATTGGTGGTGAAGGTACTGGTTACATGTACCTGGTGAAGATTCAAAGTTACATGTCTACTCCTCAATTTCTTCTTTTATTTCGCTCGATTCTCTGCCTTCTCCCTTTGCATTCAATTTTCGCTACTGGTTTTTGAAACAGAACTCGGGTTACTTTGTTTTCCCTGATGATTGATAAATTCGGGGTGAGAAGTGATTGTTGAATGTAGGTTTCAGATTTTACAATCCATATACGTCTCCTTTTCCTTGTGATTTTGAAACTGCACGGTGAAGCTAAATCTTAGAATATAGTTGTGCTTAGGGATGCTTATTGTTGTTCTTTGCTCTTGCAGTCAAGTTTACATGGCTAGAGATAAAAACCAGTGAAATTGTGGCTCAGAAAAAAAATTCCCTATGCGACAATGAAAGAGAATGGGTATGTGCTTCTTTCTCTTCATAACTATGATAAGTTTTTATGTTTCTCACTGTATTTTGAATAGATGCAAGTTTCCTCTATTTTCCTTGCCCTTATGTTTTTAGCTATTAAACCCTTGCGCGTTGTTTGTTATAGCTGGCTAATTTGTATGATTTATGACTCTGATTTTGGTTTGGATTGATAGCTAATGGTCTATATTATGTGAAATCAGTGTTAAAAAAAGTGGCCTAGGCGCTAGGCGGAGCTTACCCGATTGGATTTCATGTAAATCGCCCTGATTAAGCGGATATCTCATTCAGCGGTTTAAAGCGGTTATTAGGCGGATATAGGCGGTTTAAAGCGGTTATTAGGCGGATATAGGCGGTTTAAGCGGGCTAGGCGGATTTAATTTTTTTTTTTAAATGTTTAATTTAATTTTTCTATTATAGTTGGATCATTTTATTGAAATTATTTTATGATATATATTTAATATTTATATATTTTATTAATATTAAAAAACGCCTAAACCGCCTACAAAATCGCCTAGGCCCCGATTAGGCGTTCTAGGCACTAGGCTAAGGGTCACCGCCCGCTTAGCGCCTACCGCTTTTTTTAACACTGTGTGAAATAGGTTATAAATAAGGTGGATTTTCAGTATATGTTTTCGGGATAATACACACAGAGTGTTGCATATGAACACTGAGAAGCCACCAAAAGACGCTTCTAAATACAATGAATTATTCGTTTCAGTACACAGATTTGCTGATTTGTCTGAGAGCTTTTAGCTAAATGCAGGAAAAGGTGACAAACCAGGCTGTGATGTCGAAGTTACATCTTTTTGATAGGTGATTCGTTATCTTCTACCTAACTAGCTAATGTGGGTTGCCATCAGTTTGGTTTCCGGTGAGTTTATAGAAAAATTAGGTAATTAATTTCACACTAATCTTACAGAAGCGCATTGAATTGTCAGGATTACAGTGGTTTGAGCTTTAAGACAAGGAAACTACCTCTTAAGCATTATTGAGAATCGTAGACCTCCAAATGCATTCACGAAGAGAAGTACCCCGTCAATAGGTTTCACCACCAGTCCCCTCCTTGCTATGCAGCTGTTCTCTTTTTTTTCTCATTGGTATATACCCCAACTCAAATGTTACTTTAAATCAGTTATCTTTACCTTTAAGTAGATTATTTCAATAAGTATGTTCTCACTTTATAGATTCTATTAACAACAAAGAGATGATAAATTTTACGCACAAGATGGTGCACGAAACAAATCCAAACTTAAGTTTTACAATGTTTATTGTTTAATTTTCTTGACATAGACCATTAGAGATAGCCAGAAATTGCTAAATTGGAATGGACCCAGCATCATCAAGCTAAATGAGGTAATATCCCATATTTCCAATTTTTTAGCTCAATGAAATCATACAAGTTTAAAATTATAGTTTGGTTTTACCATATGTTACTGTCTAAAGGAGGAATAACAAAAACTAAATGAAGTCATGGTTGAAACTTGAAAGGTGTGAACTTTTAGACTTATAATTTCCAAAATTTTGCAGGTTTCAGATATTGAGAAGTGATTATAAGAGAATTATCTATAGATGGTTAGTGCAAGGTACAAGGTACATATCTCAAACTTGATATGTTTTTTTTTGTGGTAATGTTATAATTAAAACTTTATTCATATTTAAAGCTATTTCGACCTTTTACTACTCTCTGTTTCAGATGGCAAACAAACAGGTAGGCTTAATTGATTGTTAACAACTTCGCACCAAGAACGTCAAAGGAATCAGAAAATATAGGTTTTTCAAGAAGCAAGAGGTGGAGATGATGAGAACAAACGTCAAGACTGGTAAATGGGTATGTAGTGTTTTTCTTTGTGATATTGTTCGATAACTACCGCAAGTTCATGTACTATTGGCCAGTTGATCTCAATTACAATAAGGCAAAGAATATGTGTCCCATGATTTTTTAATCACAAGACTTGGGTTTCTTGGAATGGGTGGTTGTATTTCGTGTATAGCAAGTAATCTTTATGCTGGTTTTGATTATATATAAAATACATTTCTTCAGTAGAGTTTATAAATGTTTTAGTATGGAATAGGTATTTTTATATCTTGAAAGAAAACCATGAGAGACATTGTTGAAAAGCTTCCAAAAATAAGTGAGGGGGTACTAAGAAAAGATACAGTAAGCTTATTTGGTTTTTGGTATCTTTTGGTATCAGGTATGGGAGCATGGCGTAGGGAAAAAGAAAAAGAAAAAGAAAAAACAAGGTTTTCGTGGAGGTAGAAACGGAGCAAGAAGCTAGAAAATAATTTTTCTCATATTCCGTGACACGAGGGTTGGTGTATGACGAACACCAGCCATCAAACTAGGGGTGGGCGTTCGGATTATCGGGTCGGGTTCGGATCGGATATTTCGGATTTCGGGTATTTCGGTACTAGGAAAAAAGGATCCGTTCGGATAATTATAAATTTCGGAGCGGATTCGGTTCGGTTCTCTTCGGGTTCGGGTATTACCGGATATACTTTTCGGATCTATAAATACTTTCGGTTCGGACTCGGTTCATTTACTTTATCACCAAATGTATACGGTAAATAACTGAAATTATCTGAAAATCCGGAAAAAAATTTATAATAACAAAAAATTCGACAAAAAAATGAAAGTAATTAAAAGTATAAACTAAATAATCCGAGCAAGAAACCGAAATTACCTAATAATAATCAAATAATATGAAAAACGTAATCAAAGATACATGAAACAAAAAAGTTTAGGGAAAATTAACCTAAAGTATTTAAAATTAACCTTAAATCCGGATATTTCGGATACTTGTTCGGATCTCGGATATTACCGGATAATACCCGGTACCCGAATGCTGAAGAGAAATGTATCCAAATGGGTATTATTAAAATATCGGGTCGGTACCGGATCGGGTATTTTCGGAAATGTATCCATCACTTTTAGGGGCATCAAACTTTTACTATGGCAACTCGGTGGGAGCAGAAGAACAATTTATTGTGACCCCCACTATTCACAACATATCTAGAGATAATCGAATAGCATATCTCTGATTAAAAGATTGAGGGGCTTCTTTGACGTTGGTTAAATGGAATAACAAAGCGGGAAGAGGAAAAATAATGGGAAAAAGAAACGTTATTAGTTTTAAACGTCGTGCTAACTTATACTCATTCTCATACTTTTTCTTCTGGTGACATTCGAAACTCCTCCAACCAACATATCAAATGAACAAAATTGATCTTTAAATTGGTCAACTAATTATAAAGCTTTAGTTAAAAAAAAAAAGAAATATAGGAAGTTAACAACTCTAAAAGCTGAAAATAGTATGCCAACTGCATAAATTCACATTGAACATCAAATGTTTAATTAACATTAATTTGTTAAAACAACTGAGAATTTGGATTATTTATCAAAGAAACAAAGAATTGTTGGCTAAATGTTTGACCTAAAGGTTAAAGTTGAAAAATTATAAACAATACCTAGATTAATTCTAACATTTCACAGTCATATTAAGATTTGAAGCTAAAATAAAAATATTAGTCTTGAAATATAGTTTTCAAATAATACATAAATAATAATAAACATATTATCATTTTGATTAAAATACAGAAACAATGTATATAAGAACAATCCGTGCGTAGCGCGGTCCATCCCCTAGTATATATTATTGCGACAAAAAAAAAACTTATATATATTAGAACCAAATCAAGACGAGAGTGCGTGCTTACACCATCTCTGTGAGTCTATAACGATATCAGCTTCCAACCAAAATGTCGTGTTTTGTCACTAAGTATGTAATAAGATTACAAATATCTAACTTGATTACTTTTACAAAAAAAAAAAAAAAGATCTAACTTGATTAATTATGTATCTGCGATATGATTATATAGAAATTATGGGACTAAGAGTGACATTTAAAGTGAAATATAATATACGTACGAAACAAAAAACAGGCATGATCATCTGTTGCTAAACTATCCTTTAGAAGCATTCATCTTAAACCTTTTTATCAAAAAAAGAAAGACATCATGCTGGTTTAAGTCTGTAGATGGACGCATAACAATACCTGCTCGTTATTACAGGTATACACTTTCTCTTTGATATCTGAGAGCGTAATTTGAATTTTTTTTTTTTGTAACTTTAATTATGTTGTCAACTACTGTAAAAGGGTAGTCTGTTTTTTAATGTCGACGAAGCGTATTTGATTTTATCCTCATAATTACTAAAAGATCGAGTTGACTTAATTCATTGAACAAAATTTAATTGTTCATGAGAGTCAGTCATATTACAATTTTTTTCTTTACCACTTAATTTTATTAAAAATTTGGAAAGCTATCTCTCCATGTTAAAGTATACTTCATTTGGTTTCGATTGTTCAATTTGAAAGTTTAATAAAAACATCATTTTCCAAAAAAAAGTCAGCCATTTTCATAAGAAGAAAAAAGGCCATAAAAAATCTATGAAATAAAAACTGAAACATCATTTGATGCTATGTCCAAACAATTTCTGATTAGTTATGGATTAGAGCTAGATATGTTTAGGTCAACTAATCAAAATAACAAGGCTCCCACTAAAAAAAGTTGAGGCCTTGTATTCAACAAATTTTACATTTTTATCATTTGCATCAGAGTATATACTCCACATCAATATTATTCAAGACAAACTTTCAGTTAATGCATAGCTTTTTTTTTCGGTCAAGATGCATAACTTATATGTGCTTAATTATATAGCTGTAATGATAGTAGAAAGAAAAAACAAAAAGAGCAGCTGTAACGATTACAAAAATCATTTGTTATATTATAGTGTGTTGTATAGTTGCTGCAAAAGTCAATGCGTGATGTGCTGTATGATCGTATCTATTAATGCCGGGATCCCATTAATGCACACACCACATCTTTGAATAAAGTCAGACAGAAAGAGATAATTTTCAAGTTAGAACAGTTGTAGCTTAAGATAACTGTTATAATGGATGTGAGAAAAAAAAATCGCAATGCAAAGATACAAAGATATAAGGAAGTGATACCTAACTTATATATATACTTAATTATATATGTCATTAAACAATTTGGTTTAGGTTTTGGTTTGGATTCGGTATTGGAGGTGACTACCTCGCGCAACAGTACCCGTGTCGACCGACACTCCCACTGTGTCGCTCGACACGCTTTGCTAGGTGTCGACCGACACACCCAGAGGGTGTCGCTCGTTACTAGCAAAAATCGGTGTCGACCGACACCTAAAAGGTGTCGTTCGACACACGCCCGACAACTCGAAACCCAGAAAGATAAACAGTGCGACACAAGCATATAAACACCAATTCAATGGGATTCAACCCCCATAATCGATAATTCACTCATATAACTCAAGAACAACTCAAGGACAACTCAAAATATCAACAACAAAACAAATCTCCAGTGATTCACGGACCTACGGTCACACACTCACCTTGAAACGGATTGAACAAGGAAGAACAAGAGAGAAGATGATGAACACAAACTATCCTCTCCAGAACAAGCCAAAACTCCTAGGATCTCCCAAAATCGCCTCTCTTTTCCTCTGCCTCGAAAATTGTGCCAAAATGCGTCTGCACAGTGTTTTGTCGCGAGAATAGGGTTTCCTTCGCCTAAACCGGACTAAACAAGCCGATTTGAATCGAACCAATCGATTCCTCGATAAACGGTGTCGAGTGACACCTTTCCTGGTGTCGGTCGACACCACTCGACCAAACCAACAAAACCGAACAACAATCGATTTCACTAACCTTGCTGCTCAGACTACTAACATATATCTCGTTCGCTATCCTCTTCTGACCCTACGCAGGCTTGTGATAGAATATTCTTTATGTGTAATATAAATGATTCGAGTCCAGAGGACCAGTGTTGCGCTTTGAAACCTTAAGAATTGAAACGGAGCTAAGACAATGACGATTGGTTTGGTGGTGAAATGGTAACAAGAAACGAATGCGAATCACGATTAAAATTTAGTAGAGGACAAACACTAGATCGAGGCAATTCGCAGGAGCTCACGGAAAGTAACCGAACAACTATTCAGGGCACGGATTAATGAAAGTCTCGAACTCAAACATAAAAGTGTGTCAATCCACGGTTTGATCTTGACAACTTTGCTTGACAACCTAGATGTCTAAACTGTCGTTTGAATCTAGCAATTGAAAGCAAGCAACATGGACAGGTTCGATACGTTCACAATTTGCCTTAGCATCAACTCTCGCAGGCTAAGGGCGAACTGCTCACCAATGTTCGTTCTAGCAACCTATTACACTTTTGATGAGTAGATTAACCTAAAGTCAGAGATTAAGTGATCAATTCAATCTAGGCATTAAACTCAACAATGGCGAAGGCAATTTGATGAAGGCCCTATTCGTATTCAGTTTATCTATCACATGAACTCCTTTGAAAACCAAGATCTAGCAAAGGGATTACTCAGACATGATGAAGCAATTAACAACAATAGAAGAAACGGAATTCATTGAATAAGAAAGAAGAAACAAAGGGTTCAGAAAATCTTCTCCAATACTGTCACAATGGTTCAGACCTCTTCTCCCTCAAAGAACAATCAAAATCGCGTATCTCCCAAAGCGTCAAACTCAGTAAAAGCGTAAAAGAAAACGTAGCCGAAACAATGGCTCAAAATAGGTCTAAGTAGTTCGGGGTTGAGCGTGTTCGATCGGACGGCTCAGATGGAAGCACGTGATTGAACGGTGTGTAAGCGTCTTGACAGCACTCGACGGAACGACGTCGTGGGGGCGCTCGACCGAGCGACGTCGTGCAGGCACTCGATCGAGTGGTTGCTTGCATGCACTCGATCGAGTGATAGCTTGCATGCACTCGATCGAGTGACGGCTTACATGCACTCGATCGAGTGACGGCTTGCATGCACTCGATCGAGTGGCAGCTCGCATACACTCGATCGACTGTTTCCTTGAACACACTCGGTCGAGTGTTTTCTTGGATTCATTCGATCGAGTGGTTTCTTCACGCTATTCTCCTGCTTTCAGCTCCTTTCGCCTCTTGTTGCTCCTTGTTACCAAAAGTCTCCCCGGAACGTCTTTAGACCTGAAAAGACTCAATAAGGACTAGAAAGACTCGATAAAACCTGTCAAAAACAATCATTAGAATGCGCCAAAACGCAAGACATCAACTCCCCCGGACTTGGTCTTTTGCTTGCCCTCAAGCAAACATAGATTCCAAGAGTAGAGAAGAGGTTTGAAAACGCGGGAACTCAAAAATCATCAGCAACCATACCCCGAAGGAAAATCATTAGACCTCAATAAACAAAGCTCGAACAGCGCATAATCACTATAGTCCCCTCAAGGTCTCGCAATCCTGATCCCTTCATGAACCTCCATCCTGCAGAAACTCTAGCTACACATTGGTTAACTCTCTACATTCATTAAGATTAAGCGTGGACCTCTCATTAAGAGTGTTACACAGGGTAGACGGTGTTGGGTATCAAAGGGTCTATTTATTGGTGAGGATAAAGTGTTTAAAGGTTACCAGATACGCCGGAGGATGCATGATATCGCGCAAAACCGCAAGAGAGAATGGTTCTGTTGACAGCCACAGTTCCCAACCACTTCACTCCTCAACTCCTTGTATGTTGGATTTCACCCAATGTTGCTTTAACTCCACGCCTTGATGTATGGTGTTCCTTGGAGATTTTTGCACTATATTCGTCATTTTGTTGAATCACTAGTCCCTTTCCTCAAGTTTTTTTTTTTTTTTCTTCGATTGAGGGAGACTAGTGACTAGTGTTGAAATTGTTACCATGTATTCGTGCTTCTCCAAGGAGTAACCATCTCTTCGACCAAGACTTCATATTCCACCATCTCTTCCCATTCTCAGTGTTAAAGATTGAACACTCGTCTTGAATGCGGTTGGGAAACTGTGTCGAACCCTTCTCTCCGACGTTTTTGCACATATCTGCATATATGACAAAGAAGAACAGAGTGCATGAAGTTTGAAAGGAGATAAGGTTCGAGGTGGGGTACCAACCAAAAATGGGTCGGCCACTCAGGATCAACAAAGAATGGTAAAGTGAATAAGAAGAATGGTAAAGTGAATAAGAAGTCCTGAGTGTTTGATCCGTTTCCCTGATATAACATTCCTAATGAGAAGTATTTAATAATCAGATTAAGGGTCCAATATCGTTAGGGTCAACCAATTGCTTCACCAAAATTTCTGCAAAACGGAAATTCCTGGGGGAGGTCTGCTTTTTGCACTTAACAAACCCTGCAAAATTGGTCACTAGATCGAAAGAATTCAAGAGCATAAGAGGTTGTAGATCATCATCAGATTTAATCATTGTTCCCTACAAGTTTTGACTCAATAAAACGTTGACTCAAAGAAAACATCAAAATGACTCAAGATGAAAAAGAAAACAAAAGAAAGAAAATGACGTTAGTAAACACAAAGACCCTCCCCCGGACTTACTTCACACCGACCCCGGTGTGAAGATAAACCAAAGAGAGAGTTAAACAGACTCAAAAGAAAGAAAATGGAAAAATGGTATAGTACAATGGGAAAGAGAGATGAAGTGGACCTCTAGCGGTGGCCACGAATGAGCGCGTCGATCTCCTCGTTCATGCTCTCCTGAGTGTATGGAGGGATGGTGGTGTATCCAGCTCGTGCGGCGGTCTGTGGCACAGAGTGTTCTGTCGGAGCACTCGACGGTGGTGTTTGATGAGCAGAAGGTGCCGTCGTTCTTGCAGCAGAGGAACATCGCCGGAAAGGCATGTCGCCCTCAGCACGTGCTTCTGACGATCTTGCTGTATGGTGCTCGCGGGTGCGTCTCTTCCTCTGTCTTGGCTCAAAAGAGAAGTGACGTGGTTGGTCAGGATGAGGTTGGTGACCATCGGCAGGGTTGTCGTCGAGGTCATCTTCGGAGAGCTCCATTGGCTGTTCGGTGACTGGTGCCGGTCCTCTCTGTAATCCCGCAGAAGAAGTGCAGCTCAACATATCCTGCAGTGCACGGATTTGAGCAGCCATCTTTTTGACCTTCTTCCTCAATTTGTTGCTCATTCTGTCTTGGGCCTTGTTCCATCGTTGGAGGAGGCTGATATGCTCGTGAGCTGCCTTGAGCCCAGCGCCCTGCCTAGACGAAGTCGAAGTGTAATCCGGGAAATGGAAGTGGTCAAACTCGTACATTGGTGCGATCTCTTCTTCCTGTGGTTGATCGCCTAGGTGTCCGGTTGTCTGCGGGGTTTCGTAACTTCGAGTGGTAGAGCTGGAGCGAGTTCGAAGTGCTGAATGAGCCGGGTTGAAGTCGACATTGGATCCGCCTCGGATAGCTGTCCATCCTGGGTTAGGGAGCGACATCCGAGCTTTCCCGAACTGAAGGTGAGTGAACTGATAGAGAAGATCTCCACCGTCTGGTGTCTTCTTTAGAAAGCCGCAGTTCTTCAAATAGTCGAGATCGAGCTCTTCTGGTGGCGCAACATCTTCGGTCATATCAAGAATGAATCCCACGGCGAGTAAGAGAGGGGTAATAAGTCCACCCATCCGTAGCTCACACTGGTGTCGATTGCCCTCGTTCAAAAGTGCCCAACTTTGGTAGGAGCGTAGTTGCTCCATCATTGCGCGCGTGATCCCTCCGCGTGTTGTACTTCCTTTCAACTGCATTCCATTGTTCAACCTTGGGAGAATCCCTGCGAGTGCTACAGCGATCAAGCACATCTCGTTGGAATTGACGTTTCCCGTCGAGTGCCTCGGGTATAGTACGTTGGCGAGAGCTTTGTGGACATATCGAATCGGCGGGCTCCTAATCTGGGAAGATTTGGCGCTTGAGGACTGGTATTCTCCAGATGAGATAGTCCCCCATAAAGCCTTAATCTCCGTTTTGTCTACATCGAGTCCGTCACGGTTGCTGGGGGGAAGGTAATGGGCCCAATCGATCTCCCGGAAAGAGAGAATGTGACTCTGTCCTGTCGCCCAAAAGCTGATATATCCGTCACTCCCGTCTTGTGTGAATTTTCCTGGGGCGCAGAGATGTAGTTCGAGTGTGGCTAAGAAGAGACAGGATGCTTTCCGGTAGGAGTCGTGCCTTTTGAACATGAACGCCCCGATGCCTAGATTGTTTAACATTTCATCCACAACATCAGTGATGCGTAGTCTTCCCATCGTGTCTCGGTCTGGGTACTTCGTCCCTCCAAGTTTCATGTCGAGGAGTATGCGAAGTATCTTCATCTCTGCGTTTGTCAAAGCGTCAACAGCGTCGTCTCCTCTCAAATCGCTTGGTGATTCAACATCCTCCATCTCGTCGTCCAACTCAAAGTCGCTATCAGACTGGACAACCCGTTTTCCTCTCGAGATTTTTGCTCTCCGACTCGAGTACGCGTCACCGTCACTCCGACCTGTGTTCCTGAAATCCATATATAAGATAAACAAATTAGAACAGCTTGAGTGACTCTATCAAATCTATCATATTCAAAAACAAGTTTCTGCTCAAGTAGATTCAGGACACAAAGAACGAAGTTCCATCATACTCATGTGTCAAGCAAGTTCACACAAATCACTCCTAACCGTCTTTTAACAACTCGCAGTCGACAATTACGCAAAATGGGAGCTAAATCGCAACAATGTATTTTCCGAATTCGACATATAAACAAAGCAACCGCAATTTCAGCTCAAGATTATGAAACACATGCGAATGAAATCGCTCGGTCAGAGGAACGGAGTAGACGCTCGGTCGAAACCAAACGCTCGGTCGCGGTCGGATGACACCGAAGGAAACGCTCGGTCGCGGTCGGATGACACCGAAGGAAACGCTCGGTCGAGCGATTTCACCGAAACCTGCGCAACTCAAACAGAATATATAATGGTTGTGGTTGATGGCTTCATACCTTCTGGTGCTCATGGTTAGATGCTGTAGAGGAGATTCAAGAGAGATGAATATGAGTGTATGAGTGTTAGAATGTGTGGAGTGAAGAGAGGATATGATGAAAGTGATAATGGATGTGGGGAGTGGGAAAAGAGTGTGTTTGGCGATTTCAGTGTGGGTGAGGGATGAGAAGATAAGGTGAATGTGTGAAGGAGACTTACCTGGTGGGGCCCGCTCGGTCGAAATTGAGGGTTTTTTTTTTTTTTTTTTTTTTTTTTGAAACAGAAAAACAAAACTAAAAATTAGTGGTTAGAAATTAAAAAGACTCAAAGTTAGAGACTCGTACCGGTGGGTTGCCTCCCACCAAGCGCTTGGTTTAAGTCACTAGCTTGACTTGAATTGCCTGTTAGGCTGGAGATGGATTACAGAGAGAAACGGATTCTATCTCCGTGATGTCGGAATCAGCAAGGTATGGCTTGATCCTCTGGCCATTGACAACAAACTCTCCCCCTTTGGTGTCCAACAACACTACAGCTCCGTATGGTCTGACTTCTTTGATGGTGAATGGTCCAGACCACCGTGACCTCAGCTTTCCAGGAAATAGCTTCAGTCTAGAGTTGAACAATAAGACTTGATCTCCTGGGGAAAAGTTCCGTTTCAGGATCTTTTTGTCAAGATAAGCCTTAGTCCGTTCCTTGTAGATCTTCGAGTTGTCATAGGCCATGTGCCTGATCTCGTCCAACTCCAGCAACTGCATGTTTCTCCTCTCCGCCGCAGGCTTCATGTCGTAGTTCATCTGCTTTACTGCCCATGCAGCCTTGTATTCCAGTTCCACTGGTAGGTGACAAGCTTTGCCATAGACAAGGTTGAATGGCGTTGTACCTAGAGGTGTTTTGTAGGCAGTGCGATACGCCCATAGAGCATCATCCAACTTTGCAGCCCAGTCCTTGCCTGTCGTTCCTGAAGTCTTCCGCAGAATGTTCTTAATCTCTCTGTTGGATATCTCCACCTCCCCACTCGTCTGAGGATGGTACGGAGTTGCCACCTTGTGCTTCACGCCATGTCGCTTCAGCAGATTATCAAAAGTCTTGTTGATGAAATGCGAGCCTCCATCGCTTATGACAACCCTTGGTACTCCAAACCGCGGAAATATAACAGACTTGAACATCTTCAGCACCACCTTTGCATCATTAGTGGGACTGGCCAAAGCCTCTACCCACTTAGACACATAATCAACAGCCACCAAAATGTATTGGTTGTTGTAAGAAGATGGGAATGGTCCCATGAAGTCTACTTCCCAGACATCGAAAACTTATACTTCCAGAATGAAGTTCTGTGGCATCTCGTTTCTCTTACTGATGTTCCCTTCTCTCTGGCATCTATCACACTTGGAAACAAATATTTGCGCATCTCGGAACATGGTAGGCCACCAATAACCAGCTTGTAGAGCCTTAGACACCGTCTTGTACGTGGCGAAATGCCCTGCATAGGAGGAGCCGTGACAGTGAAACAAGATACCAGGTATCTCCTCATCAGCTACACACCTCCTAAAAACTCCATCAGTGCAGTGCTTGTATAAGTATGGCTCATCCCAAAAGTAGTGCCTGATGTCTCTCAGAAACTTCTTCTTCTTGTTCCCCACGAATCCCGTCGGTTCTTGCTCAGCAGCAAGGTAGTTCGCTATCTCTCCAAACCAAGGAAAATTGCGACGGTTGACATCATCAAGGGAGCCAACAAAGTCGCAGGTCACTGCGTGAGTAGGTGCTCCGCAATCTTCGAGTAGGTGCTCGCCATAACCAATCACCTCGACTGCATAGACGTGCTCATCGCGTAGGCTGTCATCGAGAGGAACTTCTTCGTCGATCTTCATTCTGGACAGATGGTCCGCTACACCATTGTCGATCCCTTTCTTATCCTTAATTCCCAAGTCGAACTCTTGTAGCAAAAGAATCCACCTCAAGAGTCTTGGCTTCGCATCCTTCTTCGTCAGCAAGTACTTCAACGCAGCATGGTCTGTGTGGACAATCACTTTCGATCCTACGAGGTAGGACCGAAATTTCTCAAACGCAAAGACCACTGCCAGCAGCTCTTTCTCAGTCGTAGCATACTTGCACTGTGCTTCATCAAGGGTACGGCTGGCATAGTAGATCACATGCAGCTTCTTTTCCTTCCTCTGTCCCAAAACTGCTCCCACAGCATAGTCACTGGCATCTGTCATAACTTCAAAGGGAAGATTCCAGTCTGGAGGCTGAACAATTGGAGCACTCACTAGAGCTCCCTTGATCGTGTGAAAGGCCTCCATGCATGCATTGTCAAAGTCGAACTTGACCTCTTTGCAAAGCAGATGCGTCAAAGGCCTGGTGATCTTGGAAAAGTCTTTGATGAAACGTCTGTAGAACCCGGCGTGTCCCAGAAAACTGTGGATCCCTTTCACTGAATTGGGTGGCTGCAGACTCATCATCACCTCGATCTTTGCTCTGTCAACTTCAATACCCTTCTCTGATATTCTGTGGCCTAGAACAATCCCGTCTCGCACCATAAAGTGGCATTTCTCCCAGTTCAGCACGAGATGTCTGTCCTCACACCGCTGCAACACCCTGCACAGATTAGACAAACAAACAGCAAAAGAGCTTCCATAGACTGAAAAGTCGTCCATGTAAACTTCCATTATATATTATGTCCTCAATAAGGTCAGTAAAAATAGACATCATGCAACGCTGGAAAGTGGCCGTTGCATTGCACAAGCCAAACGACATTCTGCGATAAGCATAAGTGCCGTATGGACATGTGAATGTCGTCTTCTCCTGGTCGTCCGGGTGGATGGGGATCTGAAAGAAACCTGAATAACCATCTAAAAAGCAGTAATATGGATGGTTAGCCAATCTCTCAAGCATCTGATCAATAAACGGGAGAGGAAAATGATATTTTCGAGTTGCAGCATTTAGCTTACGGTAATCTATGCACATGCGATGCCCAGTGACAGTCCTAGTAGGTATCAGTTCATTCCTATCATTCTTAACAACAGTGATACCACCTTTCTTAGGAACTACATGAACTGGACTAACCCAAGTACTATCAGATATAGCATAAATTACACCAGCCTCAAGAAGTTTCATTATCTCTTTGTTGACAACATCTTTTAGATTCGGGTTTAACCTCCTCTGATGCTCTACAGAAGTCATCGACTCATCTTCTAGATGTATCCTATGCATGCAAAGATCAGGAGAGATTCCAGGAATGTCATCTAAAGAATACCCTATTGCTTTCCTATACTTCCTAAGCTCACAAAGAAGCAAAGCAGTTTCAACATTATTCAGCTCAGAATTCACTATCACAGGGTATGTTGAATTAGGTCCCAGAAATGCATACCTGAGCCCGGCTAGGAGTGTTTTCAGTTCGGGCTTGGGGGCTTTCAACTCACTCCAGGGGCTGTTGATGGGAGTCTCCTGAGGTGGTGCCTTGTCAGGCTTCTGCTTCAGCGTATCCCCCTCGTTTTCCAGACTCATGTACGCAACCAGTCTCTCCATCTTGTTGCTTGCATCCATCATCTTTGCCAAACCATTGGCCTCCTCATTCAGATAGCTGAACTCTCCTTCAGCTTTAGTCAAAGCGACCTGCAGAGGGTCGTCAAGAAGCACTTCTTCTCTCACTTCTTCCACGATGTTTGGGCCATCTTCTATCACAAATGTTTGCCCATCCAGCATTGGCTTCTTTAGGAGCTTGTTCATCTCAAATCTCATAACCATGTCTCCCAGCTGGAGATCAATGATTCCTCCCTTTACATCGATAATTGCACCAGCTGTGCATAAGAAGGAACGCCCGAGTATCAGTGGGTCCTTCGGCTCTTCGTCTGTCTCAAGTACTACAAAAGCAGCTGGAATGAGTGTGTTCCCTATCTGCACATGTAGATCCTCGAGTATACCAAATGGGAACTTGGTCGACCGATCAGCAAAGACCAAAGAGATCTTCGTAGGCTTGAACTTCGTGAATCCCAGTCGCTTTGCCACAGAGTATGGCATCAGGTTCACACTCGAACCAAGATCACATAGAGAGCATGCAAAAATCATATGCCCAATCTTCACTGATAAAACAAATCTGCCCGGATCGTTTCTCTTCTTTATCACCTTGTTCTGCAGCACAGCGCTACACTCCTCTGATACTAGCATAACGTTTTCTTCCTCAGCTACTTTCCCAGAAATCAGCTCCTTCATATATCTTTTCAGCGCAGGAATCATCTGCACAGCATCAGAGAGAGGCAGCTTCACCGTCAAGTCTCTCAACATCTCCTTACACTTTGCTTCTTCCAAACTCTTCCTAGACTTCTTCGGTGCAACAGGATAAGGCACCTTGGGCTTGTATGTTCGTGCAGGAAGTGTCTCTGCAGCAACAGGCGTAGGCAGGTCGGATACGGGAATGGGTTCCTGAGATGATGAGGTGTCATCCTCAGCTCGATCGACTCCGCTCGGAGTTGCTCGATCGACTCCGCTAAATTGATCTCCTGTTTCAGCGAGCAGGTGCTCGTCAACTTTCTCATTCCCTGACCTCTTCAGAGGAGTTGCTGCAGGTAACAGTTTCTTCCCACTTCTCAGCTCAACTTGTGCAACATACTCATTCCTGGGATTCGTTTCTCCTTTCCCAGGAAGAGTTCCAGGAGGTCTCTTAACAGCCTCGGCTATCTGAGCTACTTGAACATCCAGCTTCTTCTCATGAGCCCACACAGCGTCATGCTTCCCATTCAGATCATTATACATTGTGTCTATCTTCAAATTGATCTCTGCAGAAGACTGCTGCTGGTTCATCAACATCTGCTGCATCATGCTCTTCAGCTCGTCATTTGAATTGTTCGATGAACCTGACGCTTGTTGCTGATTGCTGAACTGCACTTTCTGGTGACCAAAGGTCTTCTGGTTAGGAACAAAGGTCTTCTCCTGGAAGGTGTTAGAGTAGCTCTTCTGAAAACCCTGCTGGTTTTGGCTCGACCTAGGCGGATATACTTGATCCTGAGGATTTTCGACGTTGGTACTCCTGTAGGACAAGTTTGGATGACTCTTGTAGTTCTGATTGAAACCTCTGTTCTGCACAAAGGCTTGACCATTCACGTAGTTCACCTCCATCTGATCATCCTCGTCCTCTCCGACCCCGAACTCTTGACAGAGAGGCGTATCATCATTTGCATCCACGAAGTGAACAGATTTCTATGACGCCTTCAGCAGCAGATTCACCTTCGCCGTGAGTTCATCAATCTTCTGCGCTTCAGCACTGCTTCCTTTGACGGATACATTGGTCACCGTTCGGTCATATTCAGCGCTTTTGTTGCTGGAGCTCGCAGCAAGATTCTCAATCAGCTCGTATGCACCTTCTTTTGACTTCGTCATGAAATCACCATTGCTGGCTGAGTTTAAAGCGTTCCTGTAGTCCTAGTTGACCCCATCGTAGAAGATACCCAGAATATGCTCATCAGTGAATCCGTGATGAGGACACTCTCTCCGGTACTTCTTGTACCTTTCCCAAGCTTCACAGAAAGCCTCTCCGTCATGCTGGTGAAAGGCGGAAATCTTAGTCCTGAGAGAAGTCGTTTTGGACTTGGTGTAAAAGTGGTCCAGAAATGCCGCTCTACATTGGGCCCATGAAGTCAAAGACCCAGGTGGCAGAGACTTCAACCAGCGAGATGCTTTGTTGGAAAGCGAGAACGGGAAGAGCTTGCACTTCAGGAAGTCAGCTGGAACTCCATTCGATTTCGTCGTACTGCATATCTCCTCAAAGTTCTCGATGTGGTCCATCGGGTTCTCAGCTGGTAGTCCATTGAAGAGGTGTGTCTTGACTAGTGAAATCATGTGAGGATGGATCTCGTAGTCCTGCCTCTGAATGGCTGGAGGAACAATCGCAGACCGGTTTTGATAGAAGGTGTGCGGATTGTCTTTATCTCCAATGGCATTACGAGGTTGCGGCTCTCTGTCTTGTTGAGCTTTTCGCATCTGCTCGATCTGCTGTTGGAGTTGCTGCATCTGAGCAGCCATCTGAGCGTTCATGTCTGCATTACGTTGGTCGCTCATATTGGCGGAATTAGGCCTGTTCTATCTGTTTTCTCGTTCTATTCTCGCGAGTTCTGCGTTGGACAGGACGACAAGATCTTCGGTACGGTTGCTCCTTGTGGATCTAGTGCTCATGCACCTGAAACACGCACAGAATCAAAAAGAGAAAGAATAAGTTAGTAAATCTTAGACTTAGTTCCAAATCAAGATTCAAAAGCAACGAATCGATCCCCGGCAACGGCGCCAATTTGATAGAATATTCTTTGTGTGTAATATAAATGATTCGAGTCCAGAGGACCAGTGTTGCGCTTTGAAACCTTAAGAATTGAAACGGAGCTAAGACAATGACGATTGGTTTGGTGGTGAAATGGTAACAAGAAACGAATGCGAATAACGATTAAAATTTAGTATAGGACAAACACTAGATCGAGGAAATTCGCAGGAGCTCACGGAAAGCAACATGGACAGGTTCGATACGTTCACAATTTGCCTTAGCATCAACTCTCGCAGGCTAAGGGCGAACTGCTCACCAATGTTCGTTTTAGCAACCTATTACACTTTTGATGAGTAGATTAACCTAAAGTCAGAGATTAAGTGATCAATTCAATCTAGGCATTAAAATCAACAATGGCGAAGACAATTTGATGAAGGCCCTATTCGTATTCAGTTTATCTATCACATGAACTCCTTTGAAAACCAAGATCTAGCTAAGGGATTACTCAGACATGATGAAGCAATTAACAACAATAGAAGAAACGGAATTCATTGAATAAGAAAGAAGAAACAAAGGGTTCAGAAAATCTTCTCCAATACTGTCACAATGGTTCAGACCTCTTCTCCCTCAAAGAACAATCAAAATCGCGTATCTCCCAAAGCGTCAAACTCAGTAAAAGCGTAAAAAAAAACGTAGCCGAAACAATGGCTCAAAATAGGTCTAAGTAGTTCGGGGTTGAGCGTGTTCGATCGGACGGCTCAGATGGAAGCACGTGATCGAACGGTGTGTAAGCGTCTTGACAGCACTCGACGGAATGACGTCGTGGGGGCGCTCGACGAGCGACGTCGTGCAGGCACTCGATCGACGACCGAGAAATTCGCGCTAGCAGTCGTTATGTCGGCTCGAAAATTACGCCCGTATTTCCAATCCCATTCGATCATAGTCCTGACAGCAATACCACTGCAGATGATTTTACATAGCCCGAGCCAATCAGGAAGACTGGCGAAGTGGGCAATCGAGCTGAGCGAATACGACATCGAGTATCGAAATCGAACGAGCGCAAAGTCGCAAGTCTTGGTTGACTTCTTAATCGAGTTGCTAATCGCCACCAACGGAGAACGGAGCCTTCCCGCTGACTGGCTACTTCATGTCGATGGCTCGTCGTCAAAGCAAGGCGCTGGAGTCGGAATTCGACTCACTTCCCCAACAGGCGAAATCTTGGAACAATACTCAAGCTGATGCTATGGCATCATTGGCCTCGAACTCTGACCCAGACTTGAAAAGAATAATTCCCGTAGAGTTCATCGAGCGTCCCAGTATCGATACCGACGAACCTGAAATCCTAATGACCGTAGTCGTAGACGAGCCGGACGATAATGGTGTACTCGATGGCGATCAGCCCGCGGATATGGACATCGAAGAAGACACGGAGTACGGTTGTGACAAAGAGTGGCTCGCTCCGATCCGTGTATACATAGCCGATGGGGAAGTACCAGCGGATAAGTGGGCGGCTCGCAAGCTGAAAGCTCAAGCAGCACGATACATTCTGATACGCGACGCCGTGTTCCGATGGAGGTCTTCGGGACTGTTGCTCGCGTGCGTAGAAGGAAAACAGGCGAGAGAAATAATGAAAGAAGTTCACAGTGGATCATTTGGAAATCATTCCGGAGGACGAGTCCTGACTATCAAAATCAAACGGCACGGCTATTTTTGGCCAACGATGATCAGCGACTGCGAAAAATACACGCGGAAATGCGAAAAATGCCAACGTCATGCTCCAACGATACATCAGCCAGCCGAGCTGTTGTCTTCTATCTCCGCACCATATCCATTCATGAGATGGTCGATGGATATCGTCGGACCGCTGCACAAGTCAAAGCAAAAAAGGTTTTTGCTAGTCTTAACCGACTATTTCTCTAAATGGGTCGAGGCAGAATCCTACGTAAGCATAAAGGACGCCCAAGTTGAGCAATTCATTTGGAAGAACATCATCTGTCGGCACGGTGTCCCTTACGAAATTGTCACGAACAATGGCTCGCAGTTTATATCGGCTCGATTTCAAAACTTCTGCGACAAATGGAAGATCCGCCTTAGCAAGTCAACGCCTCGCTACCCACAAGGGAATGGTCAAGCCGAAGCGACTAACAAGACGATCCTGGACGGACTCAAAAAACGGCTCGATGCTAAAAAGGCCGCTGGGCAGACGAACTGGAAGGAGTCCTTTGGTCCCATCGAACAACCCCGAGACGAGCCACCGGCGAAACACCATTCGCACTTGTCTACGGAACGGAATGTGTAATCCCACCAGAAGTACATTTTCCCGGAGTGCGTCGCTGGCTGTTACCAGAGCAAGAAGGCTATAATCACCTGATGCTGCTAGACCAGCTGGATCTAATCAACGAACGACGCGACCAGGCGCTCATTCGTATACAGAACTATCAACAATCCGTCGCTAAATATTACAACTCCAACGTCCGAGCCCGAAGATTTAGAGAAGGCGACTTGGTTCTCAGAAAAGTATTCCAGAACACCGCTGAACGAAATGCCGGAAAGTTAGGAGCAAACTGGGAGGACCCGTACAAGGTCATTGAAATGGTTCGTCCCGGGGCCTATCGACTCGAAAATATGGCTGGCGAAGCAATCTCGAAGCCATGGAACGTGATGCACCTCAAAAAATATTATCAGTAAGGCACAACGCGCCATTACCTAGAACTACGCGTGACTTGATCCCCGCAAGGGGTACGTAGGCAGTTCACTTTTGAGTGGATTCAGTTGCCCCTCTCCAAAAAAAAGGGGGGGGGGAGTGGGTACGTGTATATATACACTCCCTTTCGCGTGCAACACGGTTCGCCGTTAAACGCATTTTTAGCCTGAAACACGGTTCGCCGTTAAACGAGCCACTTTAGCTTGCAACACGGTTCGCCGTTAAACGTATTTTGTCCCTCGTAACACGGCTCGCTGTCAACACGACTGGTCAATAAAATTGTTTCTTGTAACGCGGTTCGCCGCTAAAACATGATTGCTAATAAAAATTCGAGCTTTTATTACGTCAGTTTGTCAACATAATCAAACCATTTACGCCACTTGGTACAATTCGGTATACGCTCTTAATCTATTCCGAGCCGGGTGTTGTTGGCCACAACATCCGATCTTAATCATCTTACTTTAACATTATATCATGCGCGCGCTATATAAATTGATCATTCATCGTCTGTTCCAACCCGCTAATTACTAATAGATAAGGACGCGGCAAAAACAGGAACATACAGATCAGAAACCCAACACCCGAAAATGTTCGCTAGAACGTTGGTTGAACAGTTAAATCGCCACTGTTTCGGTTCGCAGCTCATTGATTCATGGGAATGCGGAAAAAACAGAAATTAGTTGGCATAAACCCAATATACAGAAACGCCTCGCGGTGACATTGGTTGAGTATTAATACGCGATCAAAGTTGGAACAAATCAACTTAAACCCGATACAGAAATGGCTCGACACAACATCGGAAAAAGCGGCTTTAAAAGAACTAAGTCTAATACGTGGAATTAAGGTCGATCTCGCCAAACGGCTCGAATATATTTTCCAAACACAAGGGCGTTGAAACAAACTTTGTCATTGATTACACAAGTCAATAAAAGGATAAAGCCATCCAGGCACTATTTACAATCAGAATGGATAAAGCCATCCAGGCGCCATGTTCAAAAATCTAAAATAAAAAACAAAAATAGTTCGGCGATTCCTTAAACGGCAGCCGGAGCTTCATCAGCAACATCCGCTTGTTTCGAATCCGGCTCGCCAAGGGCTTGATCCGACATTTCCTGAACGCCAACAACAGCTTGGCTCGTCGGTTCGATTCTGTTCTGAAAGATAGAGGAACCAAAGTTAGTACCATACTGCGAACATACTCCTATCTCGAATCTGTCTGACCAGGTAACCTTCTCGTCTCGGAGATGTACCTCGGGCGGATTAGAAGAAGCCATGGAGACGTCGAGGCGGTTGATCATTTTTGCGAGCAGCGCATCGGCCTCCTCACCAGCTTTGGGATCAGAAGCGACATGCTCCTCGAGTCCCGCGAGTTCGACTTCGAGATCGGGAGGGTTCGCGCTTCGGATATCACCGATCAGCTCGATGTTACCCTGAGCCTGAGCAAGATAGATGGCTCGGGAGAACGCCTCTTTGAGCTCTTCCGCGTCAGATTTAATTGTCCCGAGCAAAGAGGCGTACCTACTGTCCACCTCGGACCTCACTCTTTTAACCTAAGCCTCGAAGGATTTACTCCTCTCCGCGATCCTAAGATTCGAGTCAGCCATCTTGATGGCGTTCTCCTTGTGAACCTCCGCTTCGCGTTGGATCTTGGCAATCTCCTCCTTGGCTTGAGTCAACTCCTCGGCATGACCTCTCTCCGAAACCTCATGAAGCCGCTTCAGATTATCGAGCGATTTCTGAAGATCGTCGAGAGCAGACCGATCAGAACGAGCCCTGGCCTCGTATCCCGCCACGAGACCGTTGAAGGATTCCGTGAACTGAGACCAAAAATATATGAGAACACGCGTACCTTTCTCATTTAACTTAAGCGGGAAGAAGACTCACCGAAAGAAGTTTGAGAGCTGCCTCTCCATAAACCTCACTCGCCAATAAAGTATCGGGGGGAGGAAGACGAACCGTCGAAGTGCTACTTGTAAGGTAGCTGGCCACCTCAGCTCTCCGGAGAAACTGAGTCTGGTTCGGATCGGCGAGCAAACCAGAAGAAGCATCCGCCTTGGCTTTCTTCGGAGCTTTCTCTTTGAGCTCGCCAGTTGCCGCTCTTTTCTTCCCTCCCGCTTCGGAAGGCTTGTCCACCGCCGGCGCGCCAGCAGGTTCGGAAACCTTTTTGGCTTTCCGATTGAGGACCAGAGTCCCTGATTCTCTGAACGCGTCCGAGCGACCTGGAGAGGAAGGCACAGCAGGTCCCTTCTTCTTTGAAGCCAAGGCCTCCTTGGCGCGCTTCACGGCCTTCCCAAGATTTATGGGCCCTTCGCTTCGTGGCCCTTCGCATAGAGCTACGGTTGGGACTCCTTACTACTTCTGTTTCTCTCAGGATGGTAGCTTTGATGTTCCTCTCAAGGAATGAGAATCATGTCACACATGTTGCTCCTCATACTCACGTGGAGAACATAATGCATGTTTGGCTAAGTATGGGTCCGTTTTGATCATTACATACACTACAAGTATGTTCCTACAATATGTGGAGGCATAGGGCTACGATTGGGACTCCTTACTACTTCTGTTTCTCTCTTCGGAGGGCTCGGCACCATAGTCCGCTTGCTCTCGGCTTTGGATTTCGCAGCCGCCTCCGCGGCCTTAGCGCGAGCCGCTTCCTCGGCTTTCACGCGAGCTTCTTCATCCCTTTTATCCTGAAGTCTTTGACGGATGGTTTTCTTCTGCATTTCGTCGTCTGAAGACTCGGGAACTTCCGGGATTTCTTCGTCCGAGCTGTCTGAGTCGTCGAAAGAATCGTAGGCTCGGGCTCGAGCACTTTCTACTCGCTCCAAAGAGAAATCTCTCTCCCAGTCGTTTTTCCCTGCGCGAAAGCTTTCCACGGCTTCTGAGAAATCGCTGGGAAGACGGAATACGGCTCGTCAAACTGAAAAATAAACGGAAAAAGTTAGAAGCGATCCACACAAATGAAAACGATGATTGTTTTTCGGTTCGGCTACCGATTGGCTGCCAGCTCTGTTTGACAAATTTTCTGGGAATGATCCCGACAGTCGCCCCACATATCGGGACGAAGAAGAAATAATTTTCCCAACCGCTGTCTTTGTTGGGAAAATCGTCAATGATTCGCCGGTTCTTCTTACAAGAAATGTAATACCGGAGCGACTTCTTCGATCCGGCTCGGATCTCCAGGAGATTCTGAAGATGATGGATCCCGAGCGGGATGCCGGTCTCAAAATTGCGGACGATAAGCCCGATCAGATGACGGAGACCTCGCGGCATGATCTGGCCAATGGCGAGCCCATACTTGCTCAAGTAGTGCAGGATCAGGCTCGGGATTGGGAACCATAGGAAGTAGTCATAGAAGAAGCTCTCATAAAGCGTCAGACACCCCACGGGAGGATCGTCAGCCCTCTGATGGCTCGCCGGCAGAAGAAGGTCGACTCCTTCTGATATGTGGAAACACCGACGAAGCGTTTCCAGAGACGATTCGGTGCAAAGCGTCGACCCAGGAGGATTTGGAACCGTCCTCTTCGTGGCTCGCCCGTGAATAACTTTCCTCGAAACCCGTCTCTTCGAGGAGCATTTCCTCATCCCCTTTGACGAGCCGGCACCGAAGGCGCTGGATAAGACGTAATCGAGAGAAGCGTCATCCAGAAGGGTTCTCCTCGGCAGCTGAGGAGGCCTAGGTTTAAACGGCCCGAGGATATCTCCGATCGCCCCTTCAGACATCATCTGTTCGAGCTTAATCTCTTCAGGATTATATACCGGGTCAAGTGGTATCCCGGGACGAGCCGACTGGTCCTCAGCAAATTCTGCCTCGGCACGAAGAAGGTTCAGCTCATCCCCTTCATCCACGTTCGGCCTCGGATGCTCCATTTGAACCATCACGATTAGGCCTGGGCGCGGGGGAAGTACTTGCGATATTTGCAAAATTTGCGACCCGCTTTGCCACTCTCGATTTTCACTAAAACCGACCCGTGACCCGTCCCGCCCCGTACAAGTGCTTGCAAGTGCAAGTATTTGGCAAAAAATAACTACTTGCAACTAACCCGCCCTGCCCCGCCCCAACCGCAATTAACTATTTGCAAGTAAATGGGCTTGATAAAATGGGCTTCGGTTCTGAATTGATAATATGGGTTTGTGTTTAATAAAATGTAGATTGATAATATATGGGTTTGGGTTATATATTTGGGCAACGATTAATGACAGGCTGCGGGGCGGGTATAAACGGGGCAAATATCTTAATAAAAATTACTACTTGATATTTGCCCCTCACTTGCAAATATTAACATTTTCCGACTTGTTACCCGACTTGTTATAAACAGGTACTTGCCTTGAAAAGGCGGGTAAGAGGCGGGTCGCGGGTTTTGAGCAAGTATCGGGTACTTGTGCCCAGGCCTAATCACGATGAAGAACTGACGGCTCGCTCAGCAATACATTAACTTCAGCAGTCTCGGCGACCCTGAAAGATTGATTTCCCTCTTCAGATCGAGGCGAATTAATTACTTTCCGACCCTGCAGAGTGAAGGAGTTGTGAGATCCCACCGAATCGGATGGCTCGGAGGAAGAAGACGAGCGGCGAACCGAGATCTCCGAATCGTTCGAATTATTGGAGCAATCCTCAGAATGATCAACTCCGACCGAAGGAGTGCGACTGCTTGAAGACATCTTTGGCTCGGAAGAAGACGGATCGGAGAATTTAAAGAGTGGTCGGAAAGTTTGAAGATCGCGATGCAAAACGATTCACACCGGCGGAGCAAACAAAGAACACTAACGAAATTTGAGAACAGGAAAAGAAAAGCTAGAGAGAGAAAGAGAGTTCTACCTTTTTTCTTGATTTGGAGAGAGAGCGAGATGAGAAAAGTGAGCTCCGGAGTCCGATATTTATAGAAGTCTTGGCGCGTGGGCGCGTCGGTTCGGGAAGGCGAAACGGCACGACCTAATTCCCGCCCGATTTATAGGGTTTCCACCGAAATCAGCGGGCCCCGAGACGCTTCGGATTCCTCGACCGGTTAAAGTAACAATTCTACGACATCGTTTAGAAGAAAGACGAACCAACTTCTCTCAGAAAGATGAGCCAAATACGTCGACAACTCGGTTCGAGCGACAATGCTTTTTCCTGATAAACTTGTAGCTCGCCACTCTTATACATAAGACTAGCGAGCTGGTGGAAAATTGTTGGGGTCAGATTTCCCTCCATCACATTGTCGTCCGAACCGGAGTGATCAAAGCAAGCCGGGTCGAACCGTCAACTAAACCAGAAAACCGAAAAGACATCTCTCGATGGGCCGAGCCAACATCCAGCGAAGCGATTCGAGCCGAGGCCCATCGAAGAAGGCCCATATTCAGAGCTTGCCATAAACACGAGTCGGTGCTAGCAGAAATGGAAAGTTTCATTATGGAAAGTTTACTTAAATCTTGTAAAGTCGTTTCCTATTCTCTTATAAATAGGAATCGATGTCAATTGTTTTATGATGACTTTTTACCCACGGCAAAGGCATACGCCACAAATTTCACAGCTCGCATAACAGCTATAAATAAAACCATCTTTGGCTCGTCCTTTTCGTATTTAATCAATAGAATTCCTCGGCTCTCCCTAAAAACGAACTAAACAATATTGCGCAAGTTTCGGCTCGCACAGGCGACTTGAATCGAACCGATCGATTCCTAGATAACCGGTGTCGAGCGACACATTTCTTGGTGTCGGTCGACACATTTCCTAGTGTCGGTCGACACCACTCGACCAAACCAACAAAACCGAACAACAATCGATTTAAACCGGAAATCGATTTCACTAACCGGTGTCGATCGACACCCTCCTGGTTAGAGATGTCAAACGGGCTGGACCGCACCAAAACGGGTTGGACCGCCGCGGTTTCACTTCTCCGGCGGATCATGCGGGTTGGACCGCGGCGGGCTGCGGTTTCCAATAGCTCGACCCAAACCCGCACCGCGTTATATTGGCGGTTATGCGGGTCAGCCCGCGGGTCAACATAAACTTGTAACTTGCTATTCTCTGTAACTTGTTATCCTCTTTGAGACTGCAATCGAGGCTCTGCAATTGTTTCTCTTGATGTGTGTATAAAACAGAACCAAACAAGTGTTGACAAAACTTGTACCTTATTCCCTTATAGATGCGAAAACTAACTCATGAGTCATGACATTATAATAAAAACCTGAAATATTCATTGTGTAACACAGCATTATTCAAAGTTTGAAACCAACCATGAACGGAAAAACAGAGGTCCGATAGCAAAGTAAAGAAATTCAAAACTTAAATCGGAGAAGCAACAAAAGTAATATGAAATTTTATTCAAACCAAAAATCTAAACTGGAAAGTTTGTAATTTGAGAACCAAATAGAACACCAAACATGTCTCTTCCCCAACGTTCATTTCCTCTTCACCATCATACGTCCAAACTGAAACTGAAACCAGCTGATCCGGAGCAAGAAGAACATACAACCATTTGATAGATGAAACAAACCTAAAAACATATGCAATATGCATATAAGTACTTAATTATCAATAATTAAAAATCTGAAAACATTGACATGTATACTTAAAAGCCACGAGAAGTATTTTTAACGGCCAAAGGGATATCACCAATCACGCAAGCAATGATGAAACCAAACCAAATCAACAATGTAGTCAAGTTTGACTTCTCAATCTAACTGGTCAAGAAACGTACGACAAAGCATAATACTCAAACATGTCTAATTTTCCTATTTTATTAACTTACGAATGAAAAAAAACATTACACAATATTTATGGAGAAGAAAGCTATCACTGCATTTCTCAAGATCAAACATAAGAAACTAAAGAAAGACACAAAACAAACCTGATCCGAACACACCAATCATTTGATCATCAACCTGCATTTCGGTCATTGACAGGGGATTGAGAAGGTAATGTCTCATCTTCTTCAACCAATGTTTCAGCCTCCTCTGCATTTGTGTCAAACAGCAAGTTAAATGGAATATTAACATGGCATAAGAAAGTGTCGTATGTAGGCTTTGTTGTTTACCGTTCTCATAAGCTTCAAAACCCTTAAGCCAATTGCGACTGCATATCAAAGCTTGAACGTTTTTAGGAAGTAAGCGGCTTCGGTATTTGTTCAAAACTCGACCTCCAATGCTGAATGAGGATTCTGAAGCTACCGTTGTGATAGGTATGCTAAGCACATCACATGCCACTGAAGATAGCTCACCAAATCGTTTTGAGTTGTCTTTCCACCAATCTAGGAGGTCAATACTCTTAAAATTGGCTGGATCGAGAGGCGGTTCATCGAGATAAATTTCCAGTGAAGACTTTCCATTAAGAGCAATATTTGACTTTCTAAAAGCGAAGAAATCCTGAAAGCAAAAACATAAAACAAGAAAAACATATCGTAATGAAAAACATAACTAATAACCATAACATATAACATAAGTAACTAAATGTTTGAAGTATACAAATCTGAACTTACATCGTAGATATTAAATCCACTCTTTTTTGCTCCACCAAATTCTTCATTTGGATCAGATTCTCGTGACTGAGTAGATGGTGAGTTAGACTTTGGCTTGTTTTCATATGCTTCAAAAAGCAACTTCAGTTTACTACGCAGATGCTCAATCTTCGCTTTCCAATTGGTCCTATAAAGGCTCTCAAAACAGTATTGTACAAGTGAAAGCTTCAAGCGAGGATCCAAGATGGTAGCTATTGCAAAAATGTCACTAACTTCTTCCCAGTACTTATCGAATTTCTCTTTCATCGGAATGACCATTTCCCTGACAATCTTGTCCCTATTATACTCATTATCTCCTAGCCAGTTGTGGATCTTCCAAACTTAATAGAAATACAAGTTTGAAGTCGGATATGTCGAACCTGATATAAGCTTTGTGATCTCATCAAACGGCTCAAGAAAATCACAAATTGCTTTTGCTCGATCCCATTCTTCATTCGTAGGATTACTCTTGAAGTTTTTATCCAACGTTTTTAGATTGCTAAAACCAGCTCGATACTTTAGAGCCCTCTCAAGCATTTTGTAAGTCGAATTCCACCTAGTTGGCACATCCAAAATCAATTCCCTCTCCTCGTCTACACGCGCAGATTCACAACTTCTTTTAAACGTAATCTCACGGGATTCAGAAGCTGTCACATACTTGATACTCTCCCTGGTTTTATGCAAAGAACTTACAATCACTTAGAGACCGTCTTGCACAATCAAATTGAGGATATGAGCTGAACACCTAACATGAAAGAATTCTCCTCCACACAACAAATCATCACGCAAAACCAGTTGAGATTTCAGGATATCTTGCATACAGTCATTGCTAGTAGCATTATCTAGGGTGAGGGAAAACACCTTTTTCTCAATTCCCCATTCTTTCAACATCTCAAGAAGATGTACAGCTAACTTCACACCTGAATGTGGTGGTGGCAGAGCATTGAATACTAGGATCTTGTTCTTCAATTGCCAGTTCATGTCTATGTAATGTGCTGTCAAACACACATAGCCTTCATCTGTCACTGCAGTCCACAAATCATAAGTGAAGCTAATCCGACCAGGAAGGTTTCTCAATTCCCTTTTCAATGCAGTTTTCTCATTTTCATAGAATTTGGTGACATCTGCGACAGCTGTGTTACGACTAATAACTTGCACATCAGCGTTCAAATACTTCCAAACAGCTCTCACTCTTTCATATTCAACATAAGAAAAGGGAAGGTCATGCTGAATAATTGACTTAGCAACCATCTCGCGGAAAACAAGTTGATCAATCTTCCTTGCTTGAAGTTTTTCATCTGTAGTTACCAACATATGAGCTACATTCTTACTCTTAGCGGTCTGAAGGCATCTCAGTTGATGGCGTCTCAAACAAGTTGTACTGGTCTTGTGGGAGTGAAACTTATATTCTGTCTTGCAATGCTTGCATTGTGCTTTTTGCGTTCCATCTTTCTTAATAATGGGCTCAAAATCCTCCCACACTGATGAGTGCCGCCTACTCTGTCTTTGCTCTGTACCATTTTCCTCCTCATCGTCAGTTTCACTCTCATCATGCTCATCATTGTTACTGTTATTCTTATTCTGCGAAGATGGCGTCTTATCACTAGCACTACCTTTGCCATTTTTCTTTCTAACCCCAAACATCATCTTCTTTTTTGGTTGTGAATTAACTTTCCCACGATCGACTTTACCGCCAGAATCCTTCTTCTCTTTTTGAGATGAATTAGCTCTCTCATCATCTCTCGGTTTAGGGAAGTCTTCTTTCTCAGTTTCAAAAACGTCATCATCATCACCATCATCAGAATCTTCAACTGAAATCATCTTTCTCTTACGATAATGTGGCGGCCGTGAATCCTCTGAACCCGTTGCATTATTCCTCATGTCATCCTCCACAGCTTGTAGAGAAGCAGCAACATATTGTGATTCAATGTCAAGCGGTGTGTTTATGTTTCTCCACGTCTCTGTATCCTGCTCAAAAGAATTTAAGGATTCAAATAACAAGATCAAACGTTGTGTACATTAAGAAACAGTAAAGCAACTATCAAACCCTGTTATAAGACCAAACGTTTTCTACTAAACAGAGTATCTAATTTAGGCATCAAATGTTCAACAAGAAACAATAAAGAGGAATAATCAATACCGGGTCGAAGCTCATCTTTATGCTTTTGAGATTTGTCAGCCGTTCACAAGAGAGAGAGATGCGTTTGATTTGCAAAAGGTTTACAAAATAGGGTTTTTGTTTGTAAGTAGGGGTTTTTGTTTGTAAGTAGGGTTAACGTTTGAGAGCATATAATTGGTGCAAAAGGTTTACAAAATAAAATCTAAACAATATTTCCAAATTTCAAATAATCAATGGTTCTCAGTTTCTGAAAAGAAAAATTAAGATGAGAGAAAGATCTCTTAAAGCAGGACCTATCGATCATATAGACTGTAGCTTAACCTATTTGCTAACTTAGAAAAATACTTATAACTTATGTAAGAGAAGAGAAACACGTACATCATGTACGGTACATGGTTTTATGATCCTTGAATAGAGAGCTAAAACCTGCTCATGGAGGCAACAACTCAGAGGCTCAGAGCTGGAATGTATGATCCTGACTGTATTTTCTGCAAGCTCGCTTTTGATGTTAGGTATCTCGTCCTCCTAAAGATATATTGATGTCTCTGTATTTTACATCATTTAGGAGCATGTTCCGTTTAGTTTCACTCCTATTTTGGTTCATATCTTTAGGATTTTAGTGTAGATCTCTTGCATTGTACAAACACATGGCATTTAGGACTTGCATTGCATTAGTTGCGCATTTTGGAGTTGTATCAGGTACTTTTGAGAGCAAGAGGGAGAGAAACGGAGTGAAGATGAAAGAGCATGGAGTCTGGAGAGAAAACGGGATGTGAAACTGGTTGAGAACCTGTTTGCCGAAGAAAAGCAGAGCGTTGACCCAAATGGAGGCCATTGACCCGCGTTTTACCTGAGCTGTTTCGAGGTGTTTCGATTGGGAAGGAGATGGGTCAACTTAAATGAGTTGACTGAGGGCTTCTATTTCCTTTGAACTATATAAAGCCTTAAACCTAATCTCTTTGGGATTTATCTTGTAATTTTCCTTATCAAGAACACAAAAAACCTTTGTTTTAGCTCTAAGCTCGTTTTGTACGATTGGCTTTGGATTTCAAATCAAGTTTAGTCATTTCCTTTTGCAATCTTCTTATCTTGCTTAGTTTCACACTCTTCTCTCTTTCTATCTATGATTAGGACCCTTTCCTCTCTAGGATTTGGTGTTCTTATTATGGATAGTGAGTGAGCCTTCTTGGGTCTTGAGGGATGAGGTAGATTAAAAGCTATTGGGGATCGATCTAGTGTCTAGAGGGTTTTAATCATTCCAAGAGTCCTTCTTTGATGGGTTTGCTTAAGGCTAGACCTTCTCTGATCACTTAGATCTAGATCCAAGATCTCTCTTCCACCGAAAGTGTATAGGGAGATTGGACCGACCAGCAAAGAGATGAGCTCGTCCTTCACACGGGAGTGGTTGTTTGGAGGGCTCATCGGACTAAGGGAGTTGGCGTTTAAGGCTGGCATGCGTCGTCCAGCTAACGGGAGTTAGATCCTTGGACCGACGCTCGCTTAGGGGTTCTCACCACGGGAGTGGGCTAACCTTTCTCCTTGAACTCCCTTCCTAGGACTTAGCTCAAGTTGAGTATCTCTAGACATTTTATTGACCCCTAAGGACTTGTAATCGATTATCTCATCCCAAGGCCCTCTTTTTATCATTAAGTTTACATCTTTCATTTGGTTAAACATCTATTACATTTTGATACTTGATTTGCATTTATTCTAGCTTGGATTCTAAGGTTTTCATTGCATTTAAATATTTGTCTTAGTTAACTTGTTACCATTTCGAAAATCCAATTGTTCTTGACTTGTTTATTTTCTTGCATTCGAATTTGTCCTCAAACTAGCTCCATTATGGATTGATATCTTAAAACCACAATGATATGAGTGGGTGATTGAAACACCACGTAAAAATCCTTGTTTCAATTTGGCGCCGTTGCCATTTGGAGTTTTAAGTTTAAGCAATTTTGATTTAGATAATTTTCAAGATCAAGTTTTAAATTCTTACTATCCATTACCATTTAAGTATTTGCTGTTTGGGAGCTGCTTTCTCTGTTTTGCAGGTTTAAACATCAAATACAATTTCCATATCTGCTGTTTGGGAGCTGCTTTTCTTCATTTTGCAGGTTTATGCACACACGTTCTCACGGTCGTAGCAATTTGTTCAGTCCAAGCGATCTAGATAAAGCTGAGCAAGCAAAGCGTGATAAGCGAGCACGAAACAGAGCTGAACAGCAGCTGAGAGCTGAACGGCAGTTAGAGAACGAACCACCACAGTTTGAGCAGATGGCAGACCCACCAGGGGTGCACGCACCGCCTCAAGCGGCCAACTTGGCCGCGAACCAGCAGAATCCAATTCACCCTCCACGCGTCGCGAGACAAATCGGCGCTGGCGATACTCCGAATTCTCACCTTAACCGCCACGGAATTACCCCACCACCGGTCCCCAACAATAACTTCGAAATCAAGACCAGCTTGATCTCTTTGGTGGAGAATTCGCAATTTCATGGAATGAGGGATGAGGATCCGTTGAAGCACCTTGACAAGTTCGACCGAATCTATTCTTTGCAGAAAATAAATGGAGTGTCCGAAGATGGCTTCAAGTTAAGGCTTTTTCCTTTCTCCTTAGGCGGCAAAGCTCTTGCTTGGGAATCATCTCTGCCCGAGGGGTCAGTCACAACTTGGGAGCAATGCAAGCAGGTCTTCCTAACCAAGTTTTTCCCCACTTCAAGGACAGCGAAGTTAAGGAATGATATCTCGGGATTCACGCAGCTCAGTAGCGAGAATTTCAGCGAAGCATATGAGCGTTTTAAGGGCTACCAGATGCAATGCCCCCACCACGGTTTTTCAAAGGAGAATTTGCTGAGTACTTTGTATCGAGGAATGTTACCGAGGTATAGGATGCTGTTGGACACGGCCAGCAACGGATACTTCATGGGTCAAGACGTTGATGACGGTTTGCTTCTGGTTGAAAATATTGCCACAAGTGATGGCAATTACAATGAGGAGTATGACAGATCTGATAGAGGCAGTTCAATTAACGAGGAGAAGCTCAAGAAAGAGATAAAAACACTCAACGATAAGTTTGACAAGATGATCAGCGGTCAGCAGAAGCAAGTGCACTTTGTTTGTGAGGATGATGTGGTCGAAGAAGAGGAGGAAACACAGGTTGAGGAGGTGAACTACATCAACAATCAGGGTCGATACCAAAAGGGGTTCATCAACTACAAGAACAATCCCAACCTCTCCTACCGTTCTACTAACGTTGAGAATCCTCAAGACCAAGTTTACCCTCCACAACCGAAGCAGCAGCAAGGGGGACAGCAAAGTGGGCAGCAAGTGGTTTACTACAAGAAAGGTTACCCACCTAAGACCTTTGGTATACCGCAACAAGGCTCCACACAGGTTCAGGTCGGCAGTAGTTCAAGTAACGAGTCGGATATGAAACAAATGCTGCAACAGATCCTACAAGGACAAGTTACCGGGGCAAGTGATCTTCATATCAAATTGGCTGAGATTCACAACAAGGTCGACAGTTGACATCATGAGCTAACACAGAAGATTGAAGCACTCAACTCAAAGGTTTAGTACTTGGAGTCTCATCACAGCAGCAACTCGAAAGGGACACTTCCAGGAAAACCGATCCCCAACCCGAAAGAGTATGCGAAAGCAATAACTCTTAGGAGTGGCAGAGCTTTACCTACTCGAGAGGCACCAGCGAGTCAAAATGAGGACGTTGTGATTCAAGAGGAGGAGGGTTTAGTTGAGGGCGATGCGGAAGTTACTACTGAGAATGAGTCGGACGCTAGAAAGCCGCGAGAGACATCCAGAAACAGCAACAAAGAGGACAAAAAGAGGACGGAAACTCCTTTTGTCCCTCCGCTTTACAAACCTCCGTTGCCGTTTCCGGGTCGGTTCAAGAAACAGTTAGTGGCCAAGTATAAAGGACTCTTTGATAAGGTGATGGCTGAGATTGAAGTGAGAATGCCTATTCTGGACGCCTTCATGTTGATACCGCCATACCAAAAGTTTCTGAAAGATGCTATCTTGGAAAGGACTAAAGAAGTTCAAGGCATGGTAGTGCTATCTCAAGAGTGTAGCGCCATTATTCAGAGCCGAGTAGTTGCCAAGAAGCTCGGAGATCCAGGGAGCTTTACCCTCCCATGTTCTCTCGGCCCGTTATCCTTCAAAAACTGTTTGTGCGACTTGGGAGCCAGCGTGAGCATCATACCTATGACAGTGGCTAAGCGACTTGGGTTTAGCGAGTATAAGAAGTGCAATTTCTTTCTAGTGCTTGCTGATCGTTCCGTTAGACTTCCTAAGGGAATGCTTGAAGATATGCCACTGAAAGTTGGCAATGTGGTAGTACCAACTGATTTCATAGTGCTGGAAATGGATGAGGAACCCAAGGATCCATTGATCTTGGGAAGGCCATTCTTGGCAACCGCTGGAGCGGTTATTGATGTGAAGCGTGGGAAGATAGAGCTGGATCTAGGCCAGGACTGCAAGCTGGTCTTTGATATTAACGATGTGATGAAGAAGCCAACCTTAAATGGCGAGTCATTCTACATTGATACCTTGGACCAACTAGCTGATGAGTACTTGGAGGAGTTGAACGTTGAGGACAAGTTGCAAGTTGCTCTTACTAAAGGCAATGAGGAGTTTGGTTGCCTACAGGCTGAGAGTTTGGGCTATGCTTGGTTGCTGGACACAAACAAAGCTATGACAGGGGAAATCAGTTTAGAGAAACTCGTTGAAACAGCGTCAGCAGTCAAACAGGATATCAAACAAGATGTAAACCTGTTTTCGCTCGGAAAGAACCCGAATGAAGAAGGCTCGCTGGGTCAAAATGACGAGGACGACTGGTCCGAGGTTAAGGCACCGAAGGTTGAGCTTAAACCTCTTCCAAAGGGGCTCAGGTATGCGTTCTTAGGTCCTAACTCCACTTATCCTGTCATAGTGAATGCTGCATTAACCCCTCATGAGCTTGCTACCCTTCTTGTTGAGTTGCGGAAGTACAGGAGAGCCCTCGGGTATTCGCTAGACGATATCAAAGGAATCTCCCCTACTCTTTGCACTCACAGGATTCATCTTCAGAACGAATCGAAGGGATCAATTGAGCACCAACGTAGATTGAACCCAAAACTTAAAGAAGTAGTAAAGAAAAAGGTTTTAAAGCTTCTTGATGCTGGGATTATTTACCCGATTTCGGACAGTACTTGGGTTTCACCTGTACATTGTGTCCCGAAAAAGGGTGGTATCACAGTCATCAAGAACGAGAAAGATGAGCTGATCCCTTCTAGGGTAATAGTTGGACATAGAATGTGCATTGACTATAGGAAACTTAATGCTGCATCTAGGAAAGACCATTTCCCTCTACCATTCATTGACCAAATGCTTGAACGTCTAGCTTGTCACCCATTTTATTGTTTCTTGGACGGGTATAGTGGCTTTTTCCAGATCCCTATCCACCCGGATGATCAGGAGAAAACCACTTTTACCTGTCCTTATGAGACTTTTGCATATAGACGCATGCCTTTCGGTTTATGTAATGCACCCGCTACTTTCCAACGTTGCATGACCTCCATATTCTCGGATTTGATAGAGGAAACGGTCGAAGTCTTTATGGATGATTTTTCCGTATATGGCTCGTCCTTTTCCTTGTGTTTGTCTAATTTGTGCAGGGTCTTAGAGAGATACGAAGCGACTAATCTTGTGCTTAACTGGGAGAAGTGTAACTTCATGGTGCAAGAGGGCATCGTATTGGGGCACAAGATCTCCGAGAGTGGTATTGAGGTCGACAAGGCAAAAATTGAGGTTATGATGCAGCTGGGTGAACCGAGGTCGGTAAAAGACATTAGGAGCTTTTTGGGACACGCGGGTTTCTACAGGCATTTCATTAAGGACTTCTCTAAGATTGCGAGGCCGCTCACCAGACTTTTATGCAAGGAGAAGGACTTCTTATTTGATGAGGATTGCCGCCAAGCTTTCTTGAGAATCAAAGACGCACTTTGTAGCGCACCAATTGTCCAAGCTCCGAATTGGGAGCTACCTTTCGAGATTATGTGTGACGCATCAGACTTTGCAGTTGGGGCCGTTTTGGGACAGCGAGTTGACAAGAAGATGAACGTGATCTACTACGCTAGTAGAATGCTTGATGAGGCTCAATCCCGTTACGCCACTACGGAGAAGGAACTTCTTGCTGTTGTGTTCTCTATTGACAAATTCAGAAGTTACATCGTGGGATCTAAGGTGGTTGTTCACACTGACCACGCAGCATTGAAGTACCTCTACACGAAGAAAGACGCGAAGCCGAGACTTCTCCGCTGGATACTTCTTTTGCAGGAATTCGATCTTGAGATTGTCGACAAGAAGGAAGCTGAAAATAGTGTGGCCGATCACCTTTCTAGGATGCGAATTGATGAGAGTTTGCCCATTAATGATTCGTTACCCGAAGAGCAGCTGATGGCTTTACAGATTTTGCATGAAGGTTTTGAGCTGAAAGAGAAGCTTGAAGAGACCCACGCCCTAGAGGACGAGAAGCTGCCTTGGTATGTAGATTTCGTTAACTATTTGGTGAGTGGAGAAGTCCCTGATGACATAAATGGTTACCAAAAGAAGAAGTTCTTTAGGGATGTGAATCATTACTATTGGGATGAACCATATTTGTTCAAGAGAGGGAGTGACGGTTTGTTTAGGAGATGTGTAGCCGAGGCTGAAGTGGAGGAGATATTATATCACTGCCATGGTTCACGCTATGGTGGACATTTTGCCACTTTCAAAACAGCGTCGAAGGTGTTACAAGCCGGATATTGGTGGCCGAGTTTATTCAAAGACACCCAAGCCTATGTGGCTAAGTGCGATGCGTGCCAAAGGGCTGGAAATATCTCGGCAAGGAATGCCCCAAAACCCGATCCTAGAAGTTGAAGTATTTGACGTTTGGGGGATAGATTTCGTAGGGCCATTCAACCCTCCTTCTCACGGAAACTCCTACATATTAGTGGCCGTTGACTACGTTTCCAAATGGGTAGAGGCGATTGCAGCACCTACTAATGATGCTAAAGTGGTGTTGAAGCTGTTTAACACCATAATCTTCCCAAGATTTGGTGTGCCGAGGTGCCTAATAAGTGATGGAGGATCACATTTTGTGAATAAAGTGTTTGAAAACCTTTTGAAGAAGCATGGAGTAAAGCACAAAGTCGCCACTCCTTACCATCCACAAACCAGCGGTCAAGTAGAGGTCTCCAACAAGCAGATCAAAGCTATCCTCCACAAGACTGTTAGTTCATCTAGGAGAGACTGGTCGACGAAACTGAACGATGCTTTATGGGCCTACTGGACCGCCCACAAAACGCCAATTGGGAGGACACCATATTCTCTTGTCTATGGGAAATCTTGTCACTTTCCGGTTGAGTTGGAGTACAAGACTCAATGGGCAATCAAGATGCTGAACATGGACCTCAAGACTGCCCAAGAAAAGAGGGAAATGGATCTGCATGAGTTAGAAGAAATCCGCCTTGATGCTTATGAGAGCTCAAAAATCTTCAAGGAAAGAACAAAGGCATTTCATGACAAAAGGATTGTGCCTAAAGTATTCAAGGCTGGTGACCAGGTTCTGCTGTACAATTCACGCCTCAAACTCTTCCCTGGGAAGCTCAAGTCACGCTGGTCAGGACCATTTGTCGTCAAGGAGGCATTACCATATGGAGCCGCAACTTTGTTAAACAAAGAAGGAGGAGATTTCACCGTGAATGGCCAGCGAGTTAAGCCTTATATGGCGAATCTGGTGATTGGAGAGGGGAGTTCAATCTCTCTCCATGATGCTGATGTTGCCTAAAATGACTGACGGTCAAGCTTCAGACCTTAAACGAGCCCACTTGGGAGGGAATCCCATGAATATCCTTTTGTATATATTGCTTTAAATTTTGGATCTTTTGCTGTTTTTGCATTTTGTTTTTGCTGTTATGTTCAGGTTTTGGCTAGTATATCTAGTTTGGAGAATGGGAAACCGCCATTGTGCAGAAAAGTTGTTGAAAATCGACCCAAAATCACCAAGGGTTGATTGTCTGAGAAATTAGCTCAAACGGGTTGTCAAACGGGTTTCCTCCTTTGGATCAACCCGTTTGAACGACCCGCCCAGGTAAGTCAACTCTTTTCCTTTGACTATTTCGAGAAAACCCTTCTCCTTCCTTTTAACTTAAAATCCCGCACTTCTTATTTCAAGCTTTTTTTTCTTCCCGTTTTCTCCATAGCGAAATCTCGATCTCTCTCATTTTTCAACCAAATTTCGAATTTCAAAGTCCTACTCTCCCTAAATCCGCCGAATTTGAAACCGCAAGTCCTTATTTAGCTCAACTCGCAAGTTAATTCAAGGTAATTCACCCCTATGGACATTCTTTTCTCTCGGGAAGCCTCTCTCATGGAGTCTCGCTTGAGAATGGATGTCTTTTGCTCTTAATAGCTGAAGTTACCTTGAATTCTACTAGGATTGTTCGTTTCGGTTGGTGCATGTAAGAAATTTAGAGTTTTTGATAGGTCGAATTTTTAGCTTTGGCTTTTTCAATTGCTTAAACCTAGATTTAAGTTTCAAATTCTTTATCTTATTGAGAATTTCTTCTTGCATTGGCTTATTCGGGGTTGAAATTGGAGAGAGTAGAGGTCATTTTGTTTAAATTGCAAATTCGTGTTTTATTTTCGGAAAATTGAAGATTTCATGAATTTAGCTTTCTCTTTTGATTGTTTGAGTGTTATTTGCTTGGTCTAATTTCTTCTTGAGCGTTATGTCTCAACAGGTACAATGACAATCACGAGATCAGGAGGACAAAATTTTAGAGAGGATGAAATCGAGAGAGCTCGTCGGGAGAAGAGAGAAGGGAAAAAGAAGGCGGTTGCGCCAAAAAAGAAGAAAAGTAAAAGGAAGGAAGCTAGAGGTGCTCCGGAGGAAGGATAGACAACGGATGAAAGGGATCCTGATGACTCGGTTATACCGAGACCTTATGGGGTCTAGGAGCGTATCCAAATTCTGAGAAGGGTGAACTTCTTGCCAATGAGATACCCTCACAATGAGACAATGGAGGCACTAGGCATCGAGGAGGATGTGGAGTCAATTTTTGAGGGCATGGAGTTAGACGAGTTCATCAGGAAGGAGCCTGTAACCTTCAGAGAGCCTGCGATCCACTTCCTTGCATCTTTGGAAGTCGTCATGCATCCAGAGTCAGAAAAGGAAGTCATTAGAGAAGAGGGAGCTGGATACATCACCTTTGAGATCAACGGTCGGCAATTCAGAATGAGCATCCGAGAGATTGAGGAGGCGTTTGGTTTCAACACGAGAAGGGGTCTCGACACCAAGATGAACATCCTGGATGACGAGCTGGCAGACTTTTGGGAGACAATTAGCTCCACCAAATTCGAGATTTCCAAGATGAGAGGAGGCCACATTCGCCACCCGCAATTCGCTATGCTCACAAGGCATTGACACACACCTTGTTTGCGCGACAAGACTGTGCCAACGTGACGAAGGGGGAGCTTGAGATGCTCGATATTTCTCTCTTGGACCATCTGGAGACCTTGGCCAACGGAACGGAAATGCAGGGAGACCGTTCCTCAGCGAGCATGGCTATGGTGATGCTCAATTCCTTCAAGCAATGCATGAGGAATGCTATTGTAGCATACGAACGCGGGAGGATTGGCGAAACATCCATAGCCATTGGGAGCATGATCACCCCAATTCTAAAGGCAAGTTCGTTCCGGCTGCCTCATTTCTCTCATTATTCGACGTACATGGATATCTCCTACCTCAACAAGACGTGGTTCCTAAAAGGAACACACGAGGGGAAGCACATTTACCGCTTCCAACACCCGAGCTATGGAGCGTGCAAGATCCTTCTCCCGAACAAGGAGTTGACTGATTTCGCCAAGAGGGACAACATCGTGTTTCTTCCCACCGCCGACGAGCTTCACATGGACGGAGGAGATGCAACAATGGAGCACCAAGGAGAGCCGTCAAATCAACTCGAGGGGTACCACTTCACTCCTTTCAACGCTGAAGGTACCAACCCGGCGATCCAGAAAGCTCACGAACACATTCGTCTGCTCCAAGAATGGTGTAAGCAGCAAGAGAAGACTATCAAGAAGCTCGTACGCACGGTGAAGACTCTGAAAGCCAAACTCTCCTGCACCCCCCGAGCCAGCGACGTGGACAATGACATAGCGAGGAGTGACGAACCAGTTTCGGTGTCAAACAGACGCAAGAGGAGAGCTGTCCGATCACCAACTCCAGACTCAACATCTCACGAGACTGAGGAAGAATCCTTTTCCTCCCACTCCACAAGTCAATAGAGGTACAACTCCGTTACCATTGTGTATACCGTTTCCTTTATTTATTTCCCATGAGCATTTCATTTTTTTTTAGTTGATCTCTCTTTCAAGCTTCTATTTGCACAAGGGACTGTGCAATTTAAGTTTGGGGGAGGGGTCATGTGTATTTGACCTTGTGTTCTATTTTCTTATTTTCAATTTTCCATCTTTGAGTCTCATGTGCATTTCATCTAAGGCATAGAAAATACCAAAAAAATTGAAAAATTTCAAAAATTGCATAACACAAAAAGAATCATCACTTGCATTTACATAGTAGGATTGAGTCTAGATGCATTTTACATAACCATTTGCATATGCATAGGGGACAATGATAGGACTTTCCATGTTGAGAAATGCTTTTTGACATCACTTCAATGCTCCAGTTGGAAGTTATTTGATGCATATCGGTTTAGTTTGAGCCCAAAAGAATTCCATACTCAAGGACTCGCATTTCGGCATTCATGCTTGATTGAATCATTGCTTTGATTTGAAACTTCACCTAAGCTATTTGGACTTAATATGATCATTTAATTGTCATTCTCATGCATTGAAACTCTTGCTCATGGATTTTGACTCTCTTAGACATTCTTTCTCTTATATTTATCTCTCTCTGTTGTCCATGTTCATTGATTATCCAGCCCTTAACCAAACCCATTTCTTTCAAACCCAACCTATTTATCGTGAGTTGTGAGGCCTTTTCTGATTGAGCTAGGCAAAAAGTGTTGAGTTTAGACCGACAAAGCTTAGATTCTCATGTAGAACTAGCTCGTTTTCCTTTGAGCTAGATTAGGCCTAGGTTGTGATTCAAGTTTGGGGGTGAGAGAGTGAGGGAAAAGAGAAAGATCCGAGAGTGAAAAAGAATCCGGGAGAAAAGAATTGATGGGAGAGAATAAAGGGGAAGTGTCTAAAAGAGTGGTGGCTTATTAGTAAAGTACAAAGAGATAGGTAAAATTGGGGCTTGTTCTAAAGTGAAAGGCGCAAAGCTTAGGTTCTCCAAAATAAGTAAAAAAGTCCCAAGCTTATAAAAGAAAAGTGAAAAGCCTTAAGCCACAAGAAATTTGAAAGTTATCCCCCTGTTATTTTCAGAAAGTTTTATTCGCCCTGAAATCATAAATTGATAATCTCTATGTTCAAAAGGGTAGCTAGGACTTGGGTGGGATTTGTTCTTTCAAAGCTTTAAGACCTTATGTCTTGGGTAGATGGGAATCTATCTTTGTACCATCCTAGGTCCTTCATCTTAGCATTTTGCCCAAACTCAATTCTTCTTGAGAGATCCCTTATGTGCTTCATGAAACCACCAAAGGAAAGAAAAGAGCCTAACCCTTTGAACCAAATGAGCAAGTTTTGATTGCATTGAGTTTTGATTCACAGTTTTGAGCTTAATTGAATGTAAATAGGTGAAGTGGATCTGAATGCGTGTTTCATCATGACTGATGTCGGTTTGTCGCTGAATTTAGTATGTGAATAATCCGATTTGATTGGCTAAACCGGTTTGCACTTCATAACTCCCAACTTGAGCATTGAGGTGATTTCTTCGAGCATATCTTTTGGATTTGAGTCCCCGCCCAAATCAACTTCTTTCTGACTTTGTTCTTCCTTGCTTGAGGGCAAGCAAGATTCAAGTTTGGGGGAAGTTGATGTCTCTGTATTTTACATCATTTATGAGCATGTTCCATTTAGTTTCACTCCTATTTTGGTTCATATCTTTAGGATTTTAGTGTAGATCTCTTGCATTGTACAAACACATGGCATTTAGGACTTGCATTGCATTAGTTGCGCATTTTGGAGTTGTATCAGCTACTTTTGAGCGCAAGAGGGAGAGAAACGGAGTGAAGATGAAAGAGCATGGAGTCTGGAGAGCAAACGGGATGTGAAACAGGTTGAGAACCTGTTTGCCGAAGAAAAGCAGAGCGTTGACCCAAATGGAGGCCATTGACCGCGTTTTACCTGAGCTGTTTCGAGGTGTTTCGATTGGGAAGGAGATGGGTCAACTTAAAAGAGTTGACTGAGGGCTTCTATTTCCTTTGAACTATATAAAGCCTTAAACCTAATCTCTTTGGGATTTATCTTGTAATTTTCCTTATCAAGAACACAAAAAACCTTTGTTTTAGCTCTAAGCTCGTTTTGTACGATTGGCTTTGGATTTCTAATCAAGTTTAGTCATTTCCTTTTGCAATCTTCTTATCTTGCTTAGTTTCACACTATTCTCTCTTTCTATCTATGATTAGGACCCTTTCCTCTCTAGGATTTGGTGTTCTTATTATGGATAGTGAGTGAGCCTTCTTGGGTCTTGAGGGATGAGGTAGATTAGAAGCTATTGGGGATCGATCTAGTGTCTAGAGGGTTTTAATCATTCCAAGAGTCCTTCTTTGCTGGGTTTGCTTAAGGCTAGACCTTCTCTGATCACTTAGATCTAGATCCAAGATCTCTCTTCCACCGAAAGTGTATAGGGAGATTGGACCGACCAGCAAAGAGATGAGCTCGTCCTTCACACGGGAGTGGTTGTTTGGAGGGCTCATCGGACTAAGGGAGTTGGTGTTTAAGGCTGGCTTACGTCGTCCAGCTAACGGGAGTTAGATCCTTGAACCGACGCTCGCTTAGGGGTTCTCACCACGGGAGTGGGCTAACCTTTCTCCTTGAACTCCCTTCCTAGGACTTAGCTCAAGTTGAGTATCTCTAGACATTTTATTGACCCCTAAGGACTTGTAATCGATTATCTCATCCCAAGGCCCTCTTTTTATCATTAAGTTTACATCTTTCATTTGGTTAAACATCTATTACATTTTGATACTTGATTTGCATTTATTCTAGCTTGGATTCTAAGGTTTTCATTGAATTTAAATATTTGTCTTAGTTAACTTGTTACCATTTCGAAAATCCAATTGTTCTTGACTTGTTTATTTTCTTGCATTCGAATTTGTCCTCAAACTAGCTCCATTATGGATTGATATCTTAAAACCACAATGATATGAGTGGGTAATTGAAACACCACGTAAAAATCCTTGTTTCATATATGCATATGCAGCAACAAGGCAGGAGGCTGCAGCAATAAGACAACAAGTTTAACATCTGCAATCTTTTACTTTGTTGCAGCAATAAAATATAAACAGTTATGGTAGAGCACCAACGAAGCATTAAACAAGAATGATTAGAGTATTGAGCATTAAATTAAGAAATGAGAAATAGCGTGAGGCCTTTTCTCACAGCAAAAAAAAAAAAAAGAAGAAAGCAATACAAAATGAAATCACAAACGTGTTTTATGATCAACTAATAGCAGACATGTGATTACAAGCAAACAACTCCCATATAGCCTGAGAATCGAAATGCATAAATCAATCACACATCAATTAAAGAAACAATGAAATCGACTACAACTAACACTTGAAAATCCAATTTCGCTGGAGCTAACATCAAGAGCTCACTTGAGAAAGGAACAATGAGGATATTGTCGGAGCTAACATCAAGAGCTCCGAAATTATTTGAATGAGATCGAGCTTTGCAATCAAGGTGTCGATTTGCTCACTACAACCACTTGCATGGAAATCTCAATCTCAATCGAACAAAATTGCGACCAAAATGGATTGAAAAAATCGATTTTTTAATCGATTGCATTCAGTGAACAAAATTTTAATACCCAAACTCTTCTGCATTTGGAATAGATTGCGACTTGGGAGAAGAAAGCTCTTTGGCGGATAATCCGCAAACCCGCCCGCCCACCGCGGATATATCCGTCTAAACTGCAAGCCCAAATCGGGCTGTACCGCAAGGCCCGCTAATTTTCGGGTCTCAAATATTAAACCTGAACCCGCCCCGTAGCGGACCTAAACGGGCCAAATCCGCGGGCTGCGGCCCAAATTGACATCTCTACTCCTGGTGTCGCTCGACACCAACTAACCAGAAGCCGTTATACGAATATTAACACAAGAAAGGCTCAATCTCTAGATCGACTGCACAACAATCAAACAAGAACATGTATAGCCAACCCGGAAATCAATAACTTGTATAACACAAGCACACAACACCTGATCACTTGGTGTCGTCCGACACCACCCCCAAAACAGCTTTTTTCAGTTTACGGATGTTACAAGACATGTCCAAGGTCTTACAAGTAGAGCTTGAGATGGAAGAGAGGGCAGAGGATATTGATAAAGACCCTAGACTTAACTATGGCTTGTTCTCCAAGGAATTCCTTAAACGCCATGGTCTTCATGTACTCGGATGTACCTCCACTTGGTTCTTGCTTGATATTGCCTTCTAGAGCCAAAATTTGTTCCAGAAGGATATTTTTTTGGCTATTGGATGGATCCCAAAGGCAGCAACCATGAATGCAATCCACGAGGTTTTCAAGATCGCTAGGGCAAAAACTCTCATTGCACTCTGTAGTACGGTCCCTGGTTACTGGTTCACAGTCGCGTTTATTGATATCATGGGAAGATTTGCCATCCAGCTAATGGGATTCTTCATGATGACCGTGTTCATGTTTGCCATTGCCTTCCCTTACAACCACTGGATCAAACCGGACAACCGTATCGGATTCGTGATCATGTACTCTCTCACGTTTTTCTTCGCTAACTTTGGACCAAATGCAACCATTTTCATCGTCCCGGCTGAGATCTTCCCGGCCAGGCTAAGGTCCACATGCCATGGAATATCAGCCGCAACAGGCAAGGCTGGAGCCATTGTGTTGAATCTGAAGTAGCACATATAAAGTGACGAGATACTAGAGATGCGGGAATTGGGAAAGTACGACTTTATTAACTCGAAGAAGCGGAAAGGATTACATGAGGGTCTCGTCAAACAAGTCTTGACAAGACGAAATACGAGAGACAAGTGAAAAGAGGAAAAAAGGTAGCAATTGCTCTAAGTGATTGCAGAGGATTTCAGATGATCTTCAAGAAATGAGGATTCTTTCTTATATAGTTGTAGGAGGGCGGCTCTTGCTGAATATTTTCCTCTTTATCAAATTGAAAAACTTCCTCTTGTCTTTTATTTCTTTCCATTCTTCAAGTCGCGCATCTCAATCTTTACATTTTCCCAAAGGTTTGCCTTTCTCTCCAATAGTTTCCATTTTTTTGAGGAGGTTAAGGCTGAAGACGGGCTAAACTTTTGTGTTGTTACTAATCGTGATGGGTTCAGGGAAATGTACTCATTTCACCTCTAACATATTGTTGGAGCTTTCGGGTTCCTTTACGCAGCTCAGCCACAGGACAAGACCAAGACAGATGCAGGATACCCACCAGGTATTGGAGTCAAGAACTCATTGATCATGCTTGATGTCATTAACTTTGTTGGTATGCTCTTTACCTTCCTCGTCCCTGAGCCCAAGGGTAAGTCCCTTGAAGAGCTCTCCGGTGAGACTGAGGTTGAGAAATGATTACATCGCCATATTTTCAATTTTCATTGGTTCTGATTGCTTAAATGTTCTTTTACCTTTAATTTTTTTTTTTTCAATGCGTGATGTGATATTTGTAATGGTGCACCTATACTTCTTTTTTTGTGTGACAAAATGTGATCAATCGATACTTGGTAGTCATTATTAATTATATTGATTTGATTGCTTATCTATATAACACGGTATTAGATTCTTATAGTTGTTATGATGTATATACCTGCCTACAGCCTACCTCTCGCATAACAAAAAAAAATAAGAACCGTTTGAAACATTATATTGGGAGATTTACGAGATCGACCATATCGGAAATAAGGAAATCAAGAAGATCTAGAAAATTGATATTTGAAAATATTCAAGATTAGGAAATTTAGTTTTATCTTAAATATTCCTATTCTATATTGGTTTAGGAAATTAGTTTGCTTTCATTACGAGAGTCTATTATAATTATTCCTAAATATTTTTGTGTTTCTCTCATCAATTTGCCATGGTATCAGAGCAAGCAATTCTAATCCTAGTGGGTTATCCAAAAACTATGTTATGATTTCTGTCTATATTTTTATTTTGTTCTTGATCAAGCTCGTTCTATCTCGAATTGATCTTCTTTTTCATTCAATGTCGCTGCCTTGATTTCTCATTCACGAGAATAGAGCCGATGCCACGATTTTGTGAGAGATATCTTCTTTTTCATTCAATGTCGCTGCCTTGATTTCTCATTCACGAGAATAGAGCCGATGCCACGATTTTGTGAGAGAGAGTTTGGTTTGTTTGGGTTTTGTCCAATTCTGTAAAAAAAAAAAAAAAAAAAAAGTCTTCTCCTTACGTTGAAGAAACGTGAAGCATCTCCAAGCTTCATCAATGGCTTCCACCGGATTTCTTCATATCATCTTCTGATTTCTCCTTACGATTCCCGCTGCTGTTTATGGTCTCTTACCGCCACTGCTTCTATGCTTCTAGATTTATTCGTTGGTGATTATAAGGAACCGTTTGTGTTCTTTTAAAAAAAAAAAAAAAAAAAGATTGAATGAAAAAGAAAAGAAGCGAGAGTTGTTGAGACGTGATCTTTTTATTTGTATCGTTTTGTTGATTTGTCAGTGATTGACAATGTTGATTTTCTATTGGCTAGCACAAATGCTAGTTTCTTGGAGCACAAGATTTCTATTGAAGATTATGTTGATTTATGAACATGAACCTATTGATTGGTTCGTTCAGTTTCGATGATGATGTTCTACTCACACTCGTGAGTAACATTATTTTTTAATCCGGCTTCTTATCTTTATGAGTTGTTTTTCGACTTCACTATCGCGAATTACTTATGGACATCCCTTCCTACTTATATGACCCTACGACTGGGTATAATGTCGTGTTGATGACCTAATGGCTGGGTTTGTAGCCCATTTACCATTTACATGACGGCCAGGTATATATGCCGCTGAAGAACCCTACGATCGGGTACAAACATCTATTACTCGACAGATGAGTATTACGTTGATATTTTGAAGATTTGTCCAATTTCACATGTGTTACCACGTATGAGTTTGTGGGAGGATATTGAAAGATTGACGAGATCGACCATATTGGAAATTAAGAAATTAAGAAGATCTAGATTGATATTTGGAAATATTCAAGATTAGAAAATTTAGTTTTATCTTAAATATTCCTATTCCATATTAGTTTAGCAAATTAGTTTGCTTTCATCCCTATATAAGTTTATGCATCTTGTAATATTATTTTTATGAGAGTCCATTATAATTATTCCTAAACATTTTTGCGTTCTTTACTCTCATCAAACGGACACAAACAAATTGAAAAGAAACAAAAAAACAAACAAGCCACACAAAATTACATTTGATCATTTCTCAACCTCAATCTCGCCGGAGAGCTCTTCGAGAGACTTTCCTTTGGGCTCAGGGACAAGGAAAGTAAAAAGCATACCGACAAAGTTAATGACACCAAGCATGATCAAAGAGTTCTTGACTCCGATACCCGGTGGATATCCTGCGTCCGTCTTGGTCTTGTCCTTTGACTGAGCCGCGTAAAGGAAGCCGAAAGCTCCTACGATGGCTCCAGCTTTACCTGTGGCAGCTGATATTCCGTGGCATGTGGACCTAAGCCTGGCTGGGAAGATTTCAGCCGGCACAATGAAAGTGGTTGCGTTTGGTCCAAAGTTAGCGAAGAAAAACGTGAGAGCGTACATGATCACGAATCCGATACGGTTCTCCGGTTTGATCCAGTGGTCGTAAGGGAAGGCAATGGCAAACATGAACACGGTCATCATGAAGAATCCCATTAGCTGGATCGCAAACCTTCCAACGATGTCAATAAACGCGACCGTGAACCAGTAACCTGGGACAGTACTGCAGAGCGCAATGAGAGTTTGTGCCCTAGCGATCTTGAAAACCTCATGGATGGCGTTCATGGTGGCTGCCTTTGGGATCCATCCAATAGCCGAGAAAATATCCTTTTGGAACAAGTTCTGGCTGTAGAAGGCAATGTCAAGCAAAAACCAAGTTGAGGTAGTTCCAAGGAGAGGGAGACCATGGCGCCTGAGGAATTCCATGGAGAACAAGCCATAGTTAAGTCTCGGGTCTTTGGTGATTTCTTCTGCCCTCTCTTCCATCTCAAGCTCTACTTGTAAGACCTTGGACATGTCTTGTGTGGCCTGTTTGATGTTTTTCGCCACCAACGCGGTATAACGAGCAGTTTCGGGCATTTTCATACGCCAGTAGTAAGTCAAGGCTGCGGGTAGAGCACCAAACATGACAATGATTCTCCAAATGTAATCAGCTTGAGGTGGCGTTGAGAGAGCCCTGTTTTCCTCATAGGTCGGTGATGGGAACTTTTTGTCGAAAATGGAAGCAACTGCAAGTGCCACGAAACCTCCGGCCAAGATACCGATACCTTGCATAGCGAACACGGCCGCGATGAAAGCACCACGAGTCTTCTTGTTGGCATATTCAGACATGATGGTGGCAGAAAGAGGGTAGTCACCTCCAATACCGAATCCCAACCAAAACCTAAAACCAAATTGTTTAATGACATATATAATTAAGTATATATACTTTATATATATAGATAGAGAGATTATTAATTAGTAAATCATGTGTATATATATGATGATAATTAGTACCTGAAGAAGCAAAGAGTGGTCATGACACCCTTGGCCTTGTTTCCGAAAGATAAACCGGAAGCGACGGAGCACACGATCATCATGATTAAAGTGATACCATACACTTTTTTCCTTCCAAGCTTGTCACCGAGCCATCCGAAAAAAAGTTGACCCATAAGTGTCCCACATAGAGCCACACCGTTGACCGCAGCGGCAACATGAGGTGGGAGACTTCCAGGCTTCGCTGACTCTGGATTGAAGTAGTAGAGACGGCCAAGGAGCTTGGTCACCAAGGACACGCAAAAGAGATCGTAGGCGTCTGTAAAGAAACCCATACCGGCGATGACAATCGCCGTGAAATGGTAAAGCTGCGTTTTCGCAACATCGAGCGCTTTCAGCACTCCTAGTTGCTGTTCAGCCATCTTAGCCTCTGTTGTCTCTCCTGCTTTCATGCAGTA